>JAIOJX010000002.1:151906092-152515592 GCA_022376925.1 Tragulus kanchil | reverse complement strand
TGGGCAACGGCCACCTGGGGAAGGGACATGGCTAAAGGACGCCTCTCTTTCCAGAAAAGGCAGATTCAAAAAGGCAGAAAAGGCAAGAAAAAGTGTAACGGCAGGGCCTCTGATCTGTGCCTGTGGGCATCCCCTGGCCCTTACCTCCCACCCTCCCACAGTACCTCCGCAGGACCCAAGCCCCACATTCTCTCCTGATTCTGTTCCACGTTTCTTACAACACATTTGGTTCTTCCTTCTCTCCGTCTGACAGCCTCCCAGCCGCTTCCCGCTTGCTGCCATCCGATCCTCCGGCTCGTCAGCACCCACCCTCCCCGTTCTGCCCCAGATTCCATCCTCCGGGGACCCTCACCTTCTGGGCAAAGTTGATCACCCCCAAGCGCACCAGCAGGAGGCGCCCCGCCGGCTCCACACCCCGAGCGCGCAGGTCCTGCAGGTCCTCCGGCCGCCCATAGTGGGCGTACACTAGCGTGCCCTGGGGAGAGGAGCATGAGGCGGGTCCCTGCTCCACCCCCAGGGAGAGGGCACGCTGCCCACTCCCAGGGCGCGGGCAGGAGGCGCTCACCGTGGCGTTGCCCGTGGCACTGTAGGGGCAGTAGACGTCCGGGTCCTCCAGTGGTAGCCGCTCCCCGTGCTTCCCGGAGGCGTCAACCCAGTGCAGGGTGTTGGGGCGAGCCCTTAGGAGCGGGGGCGGTGAGCGCCCTAGGACAGGCCCGCACCCCCCCGCCACGCCCCACACCCACCCCGCAGCACTCACGGGTCTGGAAACTGCAGGCCCACATAGTGCGTGTCCATCCACACGTGGTCTAGCTTCTGGCGCAAGAGCGCAGCTCGGATATCCCGAGTCAAGGCGGCCATCCCAGCCGAGCCAGCTACCCTCTCCCGAAGGCTGATTTGCCTGTGCAGGAAGAAGGGGGATTGGGGTGCAGGAGGAGAGAGGGGCTGGGACTCCCGCGTGCCTGGAGAAGAGGGCCGGAGGAGAGAAAGATGCTAGGGGCGTGGAGGGGGGGGGAGCCCTGGGCCATGAGGAACTCTTAGATCTCTCCTGTCAGGACTACCGGGGTCTTCAGGACCTCCTCTGCTTAAGCCTCAGCTTCTGATAGTCAGGGTCCTCTCCACCATCCCTGCGGTTCTTCCGAGGTCAGGCCACACTCCCCGATCTATCTACTGTCCCCTCCACGCGTACACACACTGGCCTGGGCTTTGCCTCCGGCATGACAACACTTTTCTTTCAAAGGGCTCTCTAGGCAGAGGTGACGGTCCTGCATCCCCCTCGTCCTCCCGCTGGGCCTCGTGGGGACATGTGCTACCAAGGTTGCTGGTGGAATCTGGGGTCCCTTGTCTCGGAGACCTCACGCCGTCTTCTTCCGTAGTCACCACCTAGCTAGCCAGCCTCCTGTCACCTGAACGCTCCCTGATCATCCCGCTTACCTGTGCCGGGGCTGTGCCCCCCCCATGCCCTGCCTGGCCTCTCTCTCAAGAAGGTCCTCCTGTGTTCCTTCCATGGCCAAGTCCTCCATCCTCAGCGTCGTCACTGAATACCCTTTCTACCTTTGGCCTGGCAGAAACCTGGCTGTCCGCTGGGAAGCCAGGTCTCCTTCCGGGCATTTGAAGCCGCAGCTCAGGCCCTCATACCACCCGGGCCCAGGGAGCAGCCAGCTCCTGACTCCCCTGCGCACATTTCTGACCATTTCTGCGCAGGTGGTGAAACTCTCTTCCTTCGAAGGCCCTGCCGTCCATCAGTCCTCCCTTTGTTCCACCTCCCCGCTCTTATTTTCGAGCCAATTGGTCACCTATCCACTGTCAGTGAGGACTCTGGCATCTGGCCAGCCACTTCCCTGGCCACGTCCCGGATCGTGTTCCCAGAAGTCCATCTCTGGAATATTGATCTGATTTACTGAACCCCTACTAAGTGCCAGACACTCAGCAAGAGGTGCTGGAGACTCCAAGATAAATAGGCCACAGTTTATCAGATAAATCTTAAAAATTCCAGACTCTCACTCTCTGACTGGAGCCTTTCAGTTTGAAACTCACTCCCTGGGCGTCACTATACCTGTTCTTCAGCCCCATCAGGCACGCCACACGGTCGGATATTTCCATGTCTACCAGACTATCTTAAACCGGGGGTGCTAGGGGCGTGGAGGCCCTGGGCCATGAGGAACTCTTAGATCTCTCCTGTCAGGACTACCGGGGTCTTCAGGACCTCCTCTGCTTAAGCCTCAGCTTCTGATAGTCAGGGTCCTCTCCACCATCCCTGCGGTTCTTCCGAGGTCAGGCCACACTCCCCGATCTATCTACTGTCCCCTCCACGCGTACACACACTGGCCTGGGCTTTGCCTCCGGCATGACAACACTTTTCTTTCAAAGGGCTCTCTAGGCAGAGGTGACGGTCCTGCATCCCCCTCGTCCTCCCGCTGGGCCTCGTGGGGACATGTGCTACCAAGGTTGCTGGTGGAATCTGGGGTCCCTTGTCTCGGAGACCTCACGCCGTCTTCTTCCGTAGTCACCACCTAGCTAGCCAGCCTCCTGTCACCTGAACGCCCCCTGATCATCCCGCTTACCTGTGCCGGGGCTGTGCCCCCCCCATGCCCTGCCTGGCCTCTCTCTCAAGAAGGTCCTCCTGTGTTCCTTCCATGGCCAAGTCCTCCATCCTCAGCGTCGTCACTGAATACCCTTTCTACCTTTGGCCTGGCAGAAACCTGGCTGTCCGCTGGGAAGCCAGGTCTCCTTCCGGGCATTTGAAGCCGCAGCTCAGGCCCTCATACCACCCGGGCCCAGGGAGCAGCCAGCTCCTGACTCCCCTGCGCACATTTCTGACCATTTCTGCGCAGGTGGTGAAACTCTCTTCCTTCGAAGGCCCTGCCGTCCATCAGTCCTCCCTTTGTTCCACCTCCCCGCTCTTATTTTCGAGCCAATTGGTCACCTATCCACTGTCAGTGAGGACTCTGGCATCTGGCCAGCCACTTCCCTGGCCACGTCCCGGATCGTGTTCCCAGAAGTCCATCTCTGGAATATTGATCTGATTTACTGAACCCCTACTAAGTGCCAGACACTCAGCAAGAGGTGCTGGAGACTCCAAGATAAATAGGCCACAGTTTATCAGATAAATCTTAAAAATTCCAGACTCTCACTCTCTGACTGGAGCCTTTCAGTTTGAAACTCACTCCCTGGGCGTCACTATACCTGTTCTTCAGCCCCATCAGGCACGCCACACGGTCGGATATTTCCATGTCTACCAGCTCCTCCCTGGCTTCCCTCCTTCCCCATCCAGCCCAGAGTCACAGGTCACCTCATTGCCCGCTCCCTCTCACTGCCCGCCTCTTGTCTCCCTGCCCTTTGATGGCATCCACACCCAACCCCGAGACCTGGCAAACTATTCACTTATTCAGGCTGTACCCAGACTACCAAGTGTTGCTCAAGAAAAAGAAAAATTCACATATGTTGTTGATGCCATAGATTTAAGATAATCAAGCAAGATGAATCCAGCAGTGTATCAACAAACAATAACACACCTTGATCAAGTTTATGTTAATCTCGTGAGGACAAAGAAATCTATTAGTATAAATGACTACAAAATCATTAGAGAAGAAAAATCATGTGATCATTTCAATGCATTCTGGAAAAATATTTGGAAAAAAAATTGATTCTTGTTCCTCTTTTCTGATTATTAAAAAAATAAGTTAAAAAAAAAAAGGTTTTCAGTAAGCTAGGAATAGAAGGAAACTTCCTCAATTCACTTTTAAAAAGCGGATGGGGGGATTCCCTGGTGGTCCAGTGGCTGAGACTCTGTGTTTTCACTGCTGAGGGCCTGGGTTCAATTCCTTAGTTCTAAAGAACTAAGATCCCTCAAGCCAGTGCGGCACAAACACAGTGACAAAGTATTAGAGAAACATCCCATGAAAGTTTGGAAATAGGCAAGGATATGTACTATCATCATGATCTAAATTCATGTCCTCTCCAATGCAGTAAGAAATGAAAAAGACATAAAAGATATATCCATTGGAAAAGAAGCTATGCATCTCTCAGTAAATATAGACTAGACTATATGATTTGCAACTTAGGAAACCCAGGAGAATCCACTCAAAAAAAAGGGTTTCCTGACCTCTTCTCTGGACCTACCTGGGCAGCTCCTTCCCAGGAGGAAAAGGGGAGCTCAGCAAGACGAGAGAAGCACTAGCCTGCTCGTGCTGGGCTGGCATCCTCCAAGGATTGAGGGGTCGTCTGTTCTTTTTCTGATTCCCTAAACCCTTCTTCTCAGAGCACCCCAGAGCTCCTCACTGCCACAGATCAAAATCTAAGCTCCTCACTGTGACATTCAAGACTCTCCTGGGTCTGTCCCACCTCACAGGTGAGGCCTGGGGCAGCAGGTGGAAGGACTCAGTCTTGGGCGAGGAGGAAGGAAGGCCGAGTCTGAGAGGATGGCGGTTTTGAGGGCCAGAACGGGGCAGGCGGAGCCTCACCTGATGGTGTCTTCCAGTTGCCCCTCCCCCAGGAGCCGCAGGAACATGGCCTGGAGGTCGCTCCAGTACAAGGTGCCCTGGTGAGAGTCCGAGCCCAGCTCATCGTTCACGTCCTCGCTGACCACCATCACGTCATCCCCGCATGCCTGGCACGACCCCCGGAATGCCACGTAGCCCAGGAGGAAGGCTGGTGGGTGGCAAGATGGAGGTTCTGCTTGTGGCCCTTCCCTGGACCCCAGACGTCCCCCACAGCCCAGACCTTCCACCGGGAGTGGAGGTGACTCACCCCCAGTGAAGATCAGTAGGGCCGTCAGGACCAGGTAGGGGGCCGCTCTTCGTCCTGCTGCTGCCCAGGGTCCAGGATTTTGCTGAGCTGGTCCAGAGCCGAGGGGCTCGGGGCCCCGCAGCTCCATGGGGAAGAAGTGGGCCAGCGGCTCGGCCCCCTCCTCTCCGTCTTCCTCGTCCACCTCCAGGTGCCCCTGCTGGGTGTCCTCCACACGCTTGTAGATGGTCTGAGAGGGTCCTGGAGACAGCCTTTGCTGTGGGGGCGTGGTGCGCATGAGATTGGGGAACGAGGTCTCAGGGGATGGGAGGAATCTATCAATTAGAGTGACTTTGGGGCGCCATGAACACAAGGTCAGGGAGAGGGTCCTGAGAGGCAGGCTGGAGGGGAGAATCAGAGGTGGGAAGGGGAGGGGCGCATGAGGACCTGGAGAGAAGGCCTAAGGGTCTCCCAGCCACACTAGATCTTACCGCTCCTCTTCGAAGTAGGCCCCCAAGCCGCTCCATGCTTGTGCCACCTCCTGAGCCCCACAGGCTGTTCCCCACCCCTGTGATAAACCGTTTGTGGGAGCCCCAGGAGGCCCCTTATCAGCCCAGGCAGGCAGCCGGAGCCCAGGCCCTTCTTCACCTCGCCGCCTCGAAGGGTGGGGGCACAGTCCCGGTCTCAGTGCAGCCTTCCAGACAGGGCCCCCGGCCCAGGCTAGAGGGTGCGGGGCTGGGCCCTCCCCTGCCAATCCTTCCACAGTTCCACTCCTGCCCCTTGCAAAACAATCAATTTTTTGACCTTGGGGCAGATTTTGGCCTTTGGTTCCCAGCAGGGCTGGGGGAGGAGGGCTGATGGCTGGGATGGGGTGGAGATACGGATGACCCCTCCCCCTCCTGCTTCTTCCCTTCCCAGAGTCCTTGGGACTCCTCCCTAAGCTCCCCCTCAGGGACACCTCTGCGCCTTGCTCCCTGGGCTTCAGGCTCCCCAGTACTCAAGCCCTGTAAGGCATTAGCAGCCCTCCCTGTCTGGACTCAGGGGATCCCCAGCTGAAGGGGCTGTAGACGAGTGACCTGGGGTTTCATCTGTCCCACTGTCTATCTGAGAGGGGGAACCAGGCTCCTGCCAGCTGCTGGAGAGGGGGAGTGCACATGGTCAGGCAGGACCCGTGAGTGCTCCAGGATGGGGGTCCTGCCTGAGCGGGGGGTAGGTCAGGTCCATCAGCATCGGTGGAAAGAGTCCTGACCGAGGCGTGGGCAGAACTGGGTGACATTGGACAAGTCATGATCCTCCTTGGGCACCTGTGGCTCTTTGGTGACCAAAACACATGGACCACATGGGTTTCTATCTTTTGGGGATTTAAGAGCCTCAGAACACCTCACAGACACAAACTGCGAGGTTTTACCTACAATTTCAGGCCAGGGGCGCGGGTCCCCAAGCCCCGCGGAGGAACCCGGCACAAGGAGCTGGTGTCGGAGCCTCCCTGGGAAACCTCGGTTCATACCCAAGCTGGGAGAGAAGTTTTGAGCCGCTGGGGTGCACCAGTGCCCCAGGAGCGCCCCGGGAAAAGACAGTGCTGACCGGCTCATCTGAGCTGTGGGTCCAAAGGTGCTTACGTGTGGCCTCTCAGGCCAGAGGCCCCGCCCACCCTAAGTCCCACCTCCGGCCCCGCCCACGGGGCTGCCCCTCGGCTCCGTCCCGCCCCTCTCTCCTGCTCCGGCTACCCCTCCAAGTCGGCTTCTCTCTGGGCCCTCATGGAGCGTCTCTAACGGGTTTTCGCTTCGTGAGCCTCCCTAGATGGCGGCCCCTTTGAAACCCGAGGCACCTGCCGTTCTGCCCCAGCCCGCAGACTTTACCCTGGAGTCCCCCGCGTAATTCCGAATGGATATAGCTGTGGCCCTCCCCTCGCCTCCCTCCAGGCTCCTGTTCCCACTGCCCCCGCCCAAAGAGGCCAAACTTTTTTTTCTTAAAACGTTTTTACTCCGTTCAACCCAGAAACATCACAAGCTAAGATGACGAGTCGGGACGGAAGGAAAGGGGGACGATGGGAGCGTTGGAGAGGCGATCCTGCGCTTGCAGAGCCCAGGTGGGGGAGCCCGTCTCCCTCCGTGGGCGTTCCCGCCCCCACCGCCGCCGGCGGGCCTGTGGGTGGGGAGGGGGCGCCCTCAGGGGCACTTCCGCTCCACGCACTGCTTCCCGCCCTCCTCGTATTCTTGCTTGGAGATCCACATTTGCTGGAAAGTGCCCTGGGGTGGGGGTAGGGGGACGTCACTGGTCAGGGAGGCCCAGGAGGGAGGGAGAGCAGCCTCCCCACGCTCCACCCGGGCCGGTTCGGAGCCCTCCTCCACTCGAGCCCACATCCCTCCCGCAGCCACCGACTTGCCCCATCATCCTGTCCCCTCCTTCATATTCAGAGGGCGAATGTTCGTGTTGTTAAGTCGTGTCCAACTCTTTGAGACCCTATGGACTATAGCCCACCAGGGTCCTCTGTCCATGGGATTTTCTAGGCAAGAATACTGGAGTGCGTTGCCATTTCCTTCTCCAGCGGTCTTCCTGACTCAGATGGAAATGGCGACTCCTGCATCTCAGGCAGATTCTTTCCCATCTGAGCGACCAGGGAAGCAAATACCTGCTTCATATTGTTGAATCCAGGATTCATTCATTCAACATTGACTGAGCACACGCCGAGCCCAGGGCAGTTCTAGAGCTGGGAGGTGGAACTTACAGCCTTACCAGCAAATGAGCGCCCCAACACTCCACATCTCCTCTCCACCAGGTACCCTATCATTCCACCAGGACTTACAAGCATGTCAGGTCTCCTTCCTTTCCCAGAAACATCTTTCCTCCACCCTCCTAACCGCCTGGAACACTTGAAATGGAGCTATTGAGCACTTGAAATGTGGCTGGTCCAAAATAAGATGTGCTGCCTGTGTTAAATCTACACCAGCTATTGAAGACTGAGTCTGGAGGAAAGAACGTAACACATCTTAGACTGTACGCTGATGACATATGGAAACGGCAGTACTTTGAATATATTGGATTAAATACAACACATTCTTTTTTAACAGGTTTTTTTTGGGGGGGGGCCACTTCTATTGGTCTCATTTATTCATTTTCATCCATTTTTGTTCTTTTGGCCTGTGTGGGCCTCCCATCACAGTGGCCTCTCTCACTGCAGAGCACCGGCTCTGGGCGCATGTGCTCCAGAGCTCTGGCTCAGTAGTTGGACACATCAGTCCAGCTGCTCCGCGGCACGTGGGATCTTCCCAGTCTAGGGATTGAACCTACGCCCCTTGCACTGCAAGGCGGTGTCCTTACTCACTGGACCACCAGGGAAGCCCTAGATACAATATATTCTTAAAAAAATTAATTTCATATGTTCTCTTTGGACTCATTTTAAATATAGCTACTAAGTGATTTCAAATGATATACATGACTCACGTTACATTCCTCTGGAACATCATGGCCAGGAGTCGTCATCCTGGGTCTCATCCTTGACCCCTATCCGCTTACCTTGAGTATCCAAACAGCGTCCACATTCTGTCGGTCGGACCTCTGATAAGCTCTCAACCCTCCCCACTCCATCCGCTCTGCTGTCCACCCCAGGTCACCGTGGAGACCACAGCGGCCCTCTCCAGTCCACTCTCTGCTCCGCAGCCCAGGTGGGCTTCCTCAACTCTGACCCCACAGCATGGGCCCCCTGCCTTTGACCTGGCCTGATTCTCCCCCAGGGCTGGGCCCCCTCTTTCCTGCTTTGCCTCCTAAGTTCTTACGCTTTCAGCTCAGTTGGAATGCTCCTTCCTGACCCCTGAATGAGATCAGGTCTTCCTTTGAAGGAACACCCCACACTTTGTGGCGACCTCCTGTTTAAGTGTCTCGGCTTCCAGATGGTCTCCACGCACGGAGGCCGGGACTGGCGGGGCTGGCTATCAGGGGGGCTCGCCATGGCTGTGCCGCTGACCCTCTCCCAGCCCTGAACTGTCTTCGGGGGGTCAGTCTCCTGTCGCTCCAACCCTTGCTTCCGTCTCCTTGGGGGCACCCCCTCTAGTGGATATTTCCCTTGTCCTGTAATGACCCTGCTGACCCCCTGTGTGGCGGACACCCCCCAGGTGCATCTTCATGTCTCTGCTCAATGTCTTGCCTCCGCCCCAGCGGCTGCTCCCCACTGACCTGCCCACCAACCACAGAGAGCCAATCCAGCTGTCTCCTGCGGTTTGTCCCTTGCTCGCCACCCCATGCTTGCTGCTACCCATTCGATGACTCTGGGCCAACACAAGGAGCCTCTCGTTAAGGTCCCCTTGCATCCAGCTCACACTCTGATTCCCAGAGACTCACATCTGACCTCACCTTCCCAGTGCCTGAGGCCATCACATCGCCTTGCCCCAAACCTCTAGGCTCTCACGCTGGCACACAAGACCACCATGGTCTTGTCCCAGCCACCCTCTCCAGCTTCCTGTCCTCTATGCCCTTTGTGTCCTGAGATAACGGTCACCTTTCTGGGAGCACTGACTGCCCTTTCATACGTGTTTGGTGAATAAAACAAATGAGGCGGCAGGCAAGGCGGTGGGGGCTGTCTGGATCTGCCCTTTCCCACATTCAGCCAAAGACCAGGCCCCTCCCTTCTCACCAGTGAGGCCAGGATAGAGCCCCCGATCCAGGGGCTGAACTTGCGTTCCATGGTGCTGTTGCTGGCGATGAGCTTCAGTCTCATGCTCTGAGAAGAAGAAGGGGTTGGGGGAAGCTGACACCTGATTCTGGGAAGGGACAGGGCTGGAGAGGGCGCGGAGACTGGGATACCATAGCCGGAAGGAGCCGCTTTGGGGGCCAGCATGCTTGCTCAGTGTGTGGGAGGAGAAAGGACTGAGTACTGAAGGGCTGAACCGGGGCCCTGGGGGAGGGTGGGCTCCTACCGGCGGGGTCTTCTGGGAAAGTTCTCGATTGAGCCTGTCGGTGAAGCCCTGCAGCAGCGTGTTCCCACCCGTGACAATGACACTGCCGTAGAGGCCCTGAGAGCAGGGAGGAAGAGCGCACAGTCAGGAGAGCCCCCACGTCTCCGGCACCCTCCCACCGGGCACAGGCTTGGGCCTCACCGGGCGAATGTCGATGTCACACATGCCAATGCTGGTGGTCACCACGTGGCCCACACCTAACATGGTGTTCCCCGACAGGCCCTGGGGAGAGAGGGGACGGGGCTTTGGGTCCTCTGTGCCCTCTCCCTGGACCCTTGTCTCCCTTAGCGTTCCCCAGACCCCGGGATTCAGGGACTCCGGCCGGCCCCACCTTGACGTTGGAGGGATCAAACAGGCCCTCAGGGATGCGGAGTCGCTCTGCACCGTAGTCTGTGTTGTAGCCATTGGGCATCTCGTAGTGCACCGTGGGCATCTGTGCGGCCACCCTGCCCAGGAAGGAGCGAGACTGCGCGGGCTGCTCCCAGAGGACCCGAGGACCCCCGTCGCTGAGCCCCGAGCCTACCCCTTTCCCACGACCCACCCCAACCAAGGGCTCCACTCACTGCTCATCGTAGGGCGAGTCGGAAACCTGCAGCACAGAGGCCTGGAAGTCCTGGATCACCTCCTGAGAACCCGGGGAGCGGGTAAATGCTGCGCTCCCTTCTCGGGGCCCACCTCTCCCCGCCTGCAGGGCCTTTGCCCCTCCCCTCTGCTCATCTGGGGGGACAAGGAGCTGGGAGGACATTCCGTGGACCCTCTCCAGTGCCTTACATTGCACATGTAGTTATGCCAGGACTTGGAAACCTGGGGTAACTTCTCCTTCTTCTTCCAGTTTGGGGGTGCGCCCTCCCGTACAGGCTCCTGGGGGGGCACAGCCTGTGAGCAACCTTCCCATCCAACGCCCGTCCAGCCCACCCCATCCATACCCGTGTCCCCAGCACGCGCCAGGCCTGCAGCTGACGGGCACCGGGGTTTCTGCTCTGTTGCCCAGGAGAGGTGTTTCCCCCTTCCCTCTTAGAGGAGAGAGAAAGAGGGGACAGCCCATCCCACGGATGCCCTGCGTGCGGCGGGTCCGGCTGAGCTGAGAGGCCTCGGTCAAAGCAGGTCGAGGGCCTAGGGAATCCAGTAGGAAGCCAGACCTTAAGGCAACAGCCTTTTACTGGGCCATGTTCCACGTGGGGATTCCTAGCATGCAGTGCCTCACTTAACACTCCTGGTGGCCCTATATGCAGTTTTTCCACTTTATGGAGGAGGAGACTGAGGCTCAAGAGCTTCAATCTCTTGTTCTAGGTCACACAGCTCTTCTGGAAGAAGCACACCTTGAACCTGGGTCTATTGGAGCCCGGAACCCACCACATCGACCCTCACACACACATTTTGCTACAAGTTGGCTGTGGGTCTTCGGTCATGTCCCTCAGTGTGTCCGGATCTCTGAAGCCTCAATTGCCAATTGAGGACTCAGGATCCTCTTGGGGCCTGGATGCTCCCCACCCTGATATCTGCTGGATCAGGGGGTCGACAGTCACAGGGTCAGCGTCTAGAACATCTCAGAGGCTCCACCTTGGCTGCGATCATGTAAGGCGGGATGATGTCGATGGCCATTTCCTGGAAGAGCTCTCGGCACTGCATGGAGATGAAGTCCCCCGCCAGGGGTGACTTGACAATGCCTGGAAAGGAGGGGGTGTCAGGGCCTGGTCCCGCAAGGCGCCCCCAACCCCTGCCGAGGCCCCACCTTGCTGCAGGACGTAGCCATCATGCACTGGAATGGCCGTGGTGTGGGTGGCCCCACTGTCCAGCACCAGACCTGTGGAGCGTCCATTGGCAAAGCTGGTATGGGAGGGGCAGGTCAAAGAACCAGCAGCAGCAGACAAGGGGGCTGGACCCCGAGTCTGGCCTACTTGCGCTCTGCTCTCCCAGCTCCAGCCCCATCCCAGTCTGCGAATCTCTCCTTCTGGTCTGTGACCCAGTTTGCTAGAGAAAGGCAGCTGAGCCCCTTGCCACTTTTTCTTGTTTGAATCACACTCTCTTCCTCTAGTCCTTCCTGCTGAACATCCAGCCTCTCTTTAGTTCTAGGTCCCGTGGGCTTCCTGAAATTAGGGGCTATATAGCAACAGTGCCTGGCACAGGGTACAATGCAAAGTAGGTCCTTTAAAAATATAAATGGGAAGGGAATGTCTCCGTGTTACACATCCTTCCTTTCTCTCTCCAGCCCCTGCTGTCTCTCTGTCCCAACTCTCCATGCTCAGCCTCATCCAAGGCATGGGAACGGACCACTGATGTGGTCACCCCAAGATCCAAGGCACTCAGCTCCCAGGGACTCTCTGCACTAATGGGGCTCAGGAGTGTGTGTGGAGGGTATCTGCCCATCCAGGATATTGATCTCCATAGACTCAGGCCCAGACTCCAGCTCAATGCACCACAACCCCCCTCTGACTCTCCACTCTCACAGAGCAGCTTAACCCAGAGGATACGCAGTGAGCACAGCTGTCTTGCATAAAAAGAAGGCAGGAATGTTGTACTGCTCAAACATCAGCTCTGTCAGCTTCTCCCGCTTGGCCCGGGTGTTCCACTGGGGAGAAAGAGCAAGAGGGGGAGTTTCAGGAAAGAAAAGGCACCGATCCATGTAGATGCCGCCCCACACACCTCTCTTGCACTGAGGACAAAGCTCACATCCCCTGACTCTCACAGGTCTTTAGGATGTCAGAATTATAAAGACTTTTAAATATCACAATTCAGACCCAACTGAAGATAACCAAACAGAGAAGGAAGCTGGCCAAGATCACACAGAAAGCTCTTGGTAGAACTGGGTCCCGTCACAGTCTCTCGACTCCTAGCCCAGAGCTTTTATTGTGTAATACATACTTCAGGCCACCCCCTGCACCGCCCACCCCACCCTGGCCAAGACCCCAGCACACTCCTCTTTCCCACTTGAATCCTCTAAGAGACGAGAAAGCTGAAGAACATCTCTGGTTAAAAATGCTGGACTGAGGGCTTCCCCTGGTGGTCCAGTGGATAAGGACACCGCCTTGCAGTGCAAGGGGCGCCGGTTCGGTCCCTGGCCTGGGAGGATCCCGAGTGCCGCAGAGCGGCTGGACTGATGTGTCCAATCACCGAGCCGGGGCTCTGGAACGCATGCGCCCGGAGCCGGTGCTCTGCGACAACGGATGCCACCGCGATGGGAGGCCCGCAGGAGCCAAAGAACAAAGACGGATGAAAACAGAAATGAAAGACCAATAGAAGTGGCCCGCTGGCTCCCCTCCCTCCCCAACCCGATCCCCGCCCAAAATAAATAAATAAATAAATCTTTAAAAAAAAAATGTTGGACTGAACACAAACTCAGCCTATGCAGGCAGTGGTGTTTGACTCTTTGGGATCCCGTGTGCTGCAGCCTAAACCGTCCTCTGTCCATGGGATTTTCCAGACAAGAAAACTGGAGTGGGTTGCCTCCTCCAGGGGAATCTTCCTGACCCAGGGATTGAACTTGCATCTCTTAAGTCTCCTGCATTGGCAGGCAGGTTCTTTTCTGCTAGTGCCACCTGGGAAGCCTGTATTCCCTCCCAAGATCCCAGCACAATTATAATAAAGAGAGGATTAACAAAACAAAACAAAACAATAAACCCATAAAAGCCAACAGGCACATAAAAAGATGCTCAATGTTTTGGGCCATTAGGGAAATGCAAGTCAAAAGCACAATGAGGCATCTTCCTGGTGGTCCAGTGGCTAAAACTCTGCAACCCTAATGCAGAGGACCTGGGTTCAATCCCTGGTCAGGGAGCTAGATCCCATGTGCTACAACTAAGAACTGACACAGTCAAGTAAATAGTTTTTAAAGATAAATGAAAAGTAGCATTCATGGGACAGGAAAGAGTTCCTGTAAAATAAAAATATAGGAGCAGGAATTAAACGCTTTATAGCAGAGGTGAAAAATGAATTGAGGGAATATTTGGAAACTAGAGGAAAGAGAAACATAAACTATAAGAGAAAAGATAAAAATATTAGGAGAAGACCGGTTTAGAAGGTACAAAATCCAATGATTAGGAGAGAACAGAGAAAATTGAAACAAATAAAACATCAAATAAGTAATTCAGATTTTTTCACTGAATTGAAAGATGTAAGTTTCCAGATTAAAGAGACACATTGAGTGTTCAGAGCCATGAACAAAAATAAACCAATATAATATAGTGGAATTATAAAATATAGAGGATAAAATGAAAATTTTATAAACTTGCAGAAACAAAAATAAGTTACATCATAATCTGAGAACATACATATCTGGAAACAAAACTCTGTAAAAGTTAAAAGTAAAATAAAAGTTAAAAAAAAAGTTACATCAAAGGAGCAGTAAGTGAATGACTTCGGTTCTCTTGATGGCAACAGTAGATGTTGGAAGACATGGAAGAAATGCCTTCAAGATTCCATAAAAAGAGATTTCCCTGGTGGTCCAGTGGCTAAGATTCTGTGCTGCCAGTGCAGGGGGCCTGGGTTCACTATCTGGTCAGCACACGCCACAACTGAAGATCCTGCATGCCATAGCAAACACTGAAGACCCCATGTGCCACAACCATGATCCAGAATGACTAGGTAAATAACTTTTAATGAAAAAGTTTCAAAGAAAAATTATTTCCAACCTGGAGTGTTATACCTAGCTAAATTATCAGTCCAAAATTAACCATGTAAAGTCTCAAAAATGTAACTTCTTATGTCCTTTCTAAGACAGTTACTGGAAGATATGCTCCATGAAAACAAGGGAGAAAATCAAGAAGAGTCATGAGCCACAGGAAACAGGACCTCTAAAACAGGAGAGAGGCACAGTGTTTCCTTAAGATGAAGGTGAAGGGAGATGTCAGGAGGATAGCTACATCTTCTGCATAGAAGGTAACTAGTCCCAAGCCAGCCAGTCTGTGGGCTCCTGGAGAGATTTCTCAAAGATAAAGTTGATAGAATACTTAAAGGAATTAATGTTTTGAGAAAAGATATAGGTAATCAATGAATAATTTAGAGTCACATTATTAAGCAGATAGAAAACTAAGGAAAATATAAACCAAGCAAATTTTCAGTGCTAGAGAAAACAAATAACTGCAGAGGAGAGGAAAATAAACCATAGTTTATTGCCTGCTTCAGGCCTGATTAGCATACATATTAATGTGTGTAAATGCTGACTCTTTTTTTTTAAGATATTTATTTATTTGGTTGTGTCAGGTCTTAGTTGATCTTTGTTGTGGCATGCAGGATCTTTTTTTTTTTTTCCCCCAGTTCCCTGACTAGGGATTGAACCCAGGCCCCCTGCACTGGGAGCATGGAGTCTTAGCCACTGGACCACTAGAGAAGTCCTATAAATGCTGAATCTTAAAACAAAACAGAACAACAACAAAAAAAAACTACAATTGTACTTCAGGTAAGAAAAAAATGTATGTGGTGTGGGCTGGGGAGGAAAGAGAGCAAAATGTTCATCTTTTAACAGTGGGAAATCCATAGATAATGCCTAGAGCTAAAAAAAAAAAATCACAATCAGCAATTTAAGTATGATATATAGAGATAGAAAACATAATGGCAAAAAGAAAGCTAAAAGACAGAAAAGCAATTGCATCTGGAGAAGGGATCATAGGAGGAGGCAGTGGCTATGGGTGGCTGTTTTTTCTTAACATTCTTTATAAAGCAAACTGATCCCTTACATGTGTATTTAATGTTGACTAAAAATTTCAGTTAAGAGGTCGTAAAGAGACTTGGGGGGCGGGACAATGTGTCAGGCTGACTTGAGGAAAGGCAAGTGAGCAGGAGAAGAGAAGGCGGCATGGAGGCTAACCCAGGAGGAAGCAAAGTGGCTGAAGATGAAGGAAAGAAAGTGTGCACAGCAGAGAGGAGGCTAGCTGGAGGAGGGATGGGATCGCCGGCCCCAGAGCTGTAAGGGGCTGGAGCAGATACTTACCGGGGCTTCTGACATGAGCACAGGGTGGAGGTTGGGCTCAGACTTGACGTGCTTGCTGTAGGTGTGATCCAGGATTGCCCGGAAGCACTCCCAGTCCTCGACTGGGGCCAGGAGACCAGTGCACAGATGAGGGTGGGCAGGTAGGGGTCCAGAAACAGGAAGGAAGAGAGAAGCCAAGTCCAGGGAGGGTAAGTGAGACTAGGTTCAAGAAATCCCTCTCTTCCCAGGAATCTGGAGGCCCATTGTGAGGGACCAGGCAGCTTTGGGAAGTAATGAGGGCCTCCCTGGGACTCTGTGAATGTGGGTGCTGTGCCCCAGGGGTGTGGGCTCTGGGTCTGCGTCAGGAGGTGGTGGGTGGGGCCCGTACTCATGCCATTCTTGAGGGGTGACATGACTTCCGCTCCATCTCTAGGCACGTGGAGGGGGCAGTGGGTTGGAGGCCCGTACTTAGCCACTGGACCACTAGAGAAGTCCTATAAATGCTGAATCTTAAAACAAAACAGAACAACAACAAAAACTACAATTGTACTTCAGGTAAGAAAAAATGTATGTGGTGTGGCTGGGGAGGAAAGAGAGCAAAATGTTCATCTTTTAACAGTGGGAAATCCATAGATAATGCCTAGAGCTAAAAAAAAAATCACAATCAGCAATTTAAGTATGATATATAGAGATAGAAAACATAATGGCAAAAAGAAAGCTAAAAGACAGAAAAGCAATTGCATCTGGAGAAGGGATCATAGGAGGAGGCAGTGGCTATGGGTGGCTGTTTTTTCTTAACATTCTTTATAAAGCAAACTGATCCCTTACATGTGTATTTAATGTTGACTAAAAATTTCAGTTAAGAGGTCGTAAAGAGACTTGGGGGGCGGGACAATGTGTCAGGCTGACTTGAGGAAAGGCAAGTGAGCAGGAGAAGAGAAGGCGGCATGGAGGCTAACCCAGGAGGAAGCAAAGTGGCTGAAGATGAAGGAAAGAAAGTGTGCACAGCAGAGAGGAGGCTAGCTGGAGGAGGGATGGGATCGCCGGCCCCAGAGCTGTAAGGGGCTGGAGCAGATACTTACCGGGGCTTCTGACATGAGCACAGGGTGGAGGTTGGGCTCAGACTTGACGTGCTTGCTGTAGGTGTGATCCAGGATTGCCCGGAAGCACTCCCAGTCCTCGACTGGGGCCAGGAGACCAGTGCACAGATGAGGGTGGGCAGGTAGGGGTCCAGAAACAGGAAGGAAGAGAGAAGCCAAGTCCAGGGAGGGTAAGTGAGACTAGGTTCAAGAAATCCCTCTCTTCCCAGGAATCTGGAGGCCCATTGTGAGGGACCAGGCAGCTTTGGGAAGTAATGAGGGCCTCCCTGGGACTCTGTGAATGTGGGGTGCTGTGCCCCAGGGGGTGTGGGCTCTGGGTCTGCGTCAGGAGGTGGTGGGTGGGGGCCCGTACTCATGCCATTCTTGAGGGGTGACATGACTTCCGCTCCATCTCTAGGCACGTGGAGAGCGTTGGTGTCTATGTGGAAGATCTTCCCTTTCTTCTCTTTCTCTCCCTCCAACTCCAGCCCGCCCCCTTCCTCCGCGGCCAGCAGCCCCACGGTGGTGGGGAAGTCAGCCTGGAGAGGGGCACGGGCAGGATCAAAATCCATCTCTTGTCCCGTTCCAGGCCCAAGGCAGGGCCCTCAGTCCACCCCCTGGGTTCATCCCACATTCCCGCTCAGTAGAGCTTTTCTCTGGGCACTGAGGGCCCTGGATCACTGGGAAGCCTGCAGGGGAGCTCAGGACTTGGGCAGGGGGCTGGAAGGCTCACCTTGGGGCAGTCCTCCCCAGCGTACCCAGCGCGGACTGAGAAGGAGCCAATGTCAAAGACCAGCGCCCCCACCTCATCTGTGCAGGAGACAAACTTGTGACGGTTATCCCCCAAATTCTCTCCCCATGGACTGCTCCGAGAGGAGGTCTGAGCAGAACCTCCTTCAACCCGGACGGGGCAGGTTGGGAGCTGGGCCAAGAGTTTAAGGTCCTGGGAGTGAGGGATCAAGATTCCAAAGTCCCTCTCTGCCCGGTAGCCGTGTTCAGACCACTCTCCTGGCCTGGCTGGGGGCCGGGCGGAGATGGGTTGAACCGTGGAGGTTGGGCCCGGTGCGAGCAAGCATCCGGGGAGGGTCGAAGGTTTGAGTGGCGCAGGACCCAAACCCGGGGCTCGACTCGCTCGAGCGCCGAGGTGACAGGCCCCAGGGTGCCCAGAGCTTGGGTCGCGCGGGCTCGGGGTGCTGGGATTCGGGCGAGGCCGCGCCAGGCTGGAGAGCCCGAAGCCCGAGGCTCGCTCACCTCCGCCGTAGACGCCCCCGCTCATAGTGCCCTCTCAGCGCTGCTCGCGGCCCGTGGGCGGCGGCGGTATCAGCACCGAGGCGGCCGGACAGCTCCTGGGATCCCGGGCGGGGCGGGGCGCGGGGCGGCCAATCCCGGGGCCGGGTCCCCCGCCCCCAACGGCGCCGCCGATTGGCTAAGAGGCGAGACAATAACCCGGCCGCTGCTTTAAAGGGCCAGATACCTCAACCTTAGGCGGCGGGGAGGGATGGCCGGGAGCAAAGACCTCGAGGCTGGTCCTCAGGGACCGGAGAGCAAGACTACGCAAGAGATGGAGATCTTGTCCATACGGAGACCTGCAGGGTGATTGATGGGACCCCTGCTCCCTTACTTTTAAAAATGGGGTCTCGGAGAGGAACGCCATAGTCTCGGAGATGTGTCCATTCTCAGGCTCCTGAGCAAGGTTCTGCCATACCCAGGACTGAATGAAATCACCGGGAGATGAAGGGAAGGGAAGAAGAGAGGGAGAGGTACGGGAGGGGTGTGTCTTCATTTTCTCTGTTTCTTTCCATCCTTGTCTTTCTGACGGCCTTTCTTTTCCTCTTTGTTCCCTAGTGCTTGGGCCTTATACAAACACACGTGTATACACATGGCGCTCAGCTAACCTCCCTTTCTTTTCATCTGTTCTTCTCAGGAGTTACTTATCAAGCAAGTAGGCTGTCCCCTAGTAGGCTCCTAGCTCTTACGGGGCTCCCAGCATGAGGCCACCTCCTCAACAGTTTTGATAGAGAAGGGAAAGGAGCAGCTCTGACACTTGGCTTAGTCGCTCACACGAGAGACTCTTATGTGGGCATGTGCGTAGGTGTGTGCCTGAATGTATGTGTTTGAGTGTGTTGGCATATGTGAGCACATGCATGTGTGAGTCAGTCGTTTTCTGTCGTGCCTGACTCTTTGCGACCCCATGGACTGTAGCTCGCCAGGCTCCTCCGTCCATGGGATTCTCCAGGCAAGAATACTGGAGTGGGTTAGCCATTTCCTTCTCCAGGGGATCTTCCCAACCTGGGGACTGAACCCCAGTCTCCTGCATGGCAGGCAGATTCTTTATTCCCTGAGCTACCAGGGAAGCCCTTGGGCACATGCATATGTGTGTACATGCATGCACATGAATACATGCATGTGTTGGGACCACGTTCCTCTACTGTTCAGGGGTCGGCAGAGCATTAAGACTAGACAGGAGATGAACAGGATTCTGTGTGATGACCGAATGCCCCAGAAGTTCTCTGCTCACCAGATACTCACTCTGTAAGGGCGCCACCCTTCCTTAGCCAGAGGACAGATGCTTTACACTGGCTCATCCTTATCCACTGGCAACAGTGCCATTTCTCATTCCCAGGGTTGGTTCTGAGGCCCGGCCTGGCTCCTCTGACCAGAACCTTCAGTGGGAGGGTGAGCTGTAGGAAAAGAGAGCTGAAAACTTCCAGAGGAGTGGTTTAAAAATGGGGTCTCGGAGAGGAACGCCATAGTCTCGGAGATGTGTCCATTCTCAGGCTCCTGAGCAAGGTTCTGCCATACCCAGGACTGAATGAAATCACCGGGAGATGAAGGGAAGGGAAGAAGAGAGGGAGAGGTACGGGAGGGGTGTGTCTTCATTTTCTCTGTTTCTTTCCATCCTTGTCTTTCTGACGGCCTTTCTTTTCCTCTTTGTTCCCTAGTGCTTGGGCCTTATACAAACACACGTGTATACACATGGCGCTCAGCTAACCTCCCTTTCTTTTCATCTGTTCTTCTCAGGAGTTACTTATCAAGCAAGTAGGCTGTCCCCTAGTAGGCTCCTAGCTCTTACGGGGCTCCCAGCATGAGGCCACCTCCTCAACAGTTTTGATAGAGAAGGGAAAGGAGCAGCTCTGACACTTGGCTTAGTCGCTCACACGAGAGACTCTTATGTGGGCATGTGCGTAGGTGTGTGCCTGAATGTATGTGTTTGAGTGTGTTGGCATATGTGAGCACATGCATGTGTGAGTCAGTCGTTTTCTGTCGTGCCTGACTCTTTGCGACCCCATGGACTGTAGCTCGCCAGGCTCCTCCGTCCATGGGATTCTCCAGGCAAGAATACTGGAGTGGGTTAGCCATTTCCTTCTCCAGGGGATCTTCCCAACCTGGGGACTGAACCCCAGTCTCCTGCATGGCAGGCAGATTCTTTATTCCCTGAGCTACCAGGGAAGCCCTTGGGCACATGCATATGTGTGTACATGCATGCACATGAATACATGCATGTGTTGGGACCACGTTCCTCTACTGTTCAGGGGTCGGCAGAGCATTAAGACTAGACAGGAGATGAACAGGATTCTGTGTGATGACCGAATGCCCCAGAAGTTCTCTGCTCACCAGATACTCACTCTGTAAGGGCGCCACCCTTCCTTAGCCAGAGGACAGATGCTTTACACTGGCTCATCCTTATCCACTGGCAACAGTGCCATTTCTCATTCCCAGGGTTGGTTCTGAGGCCAGGCCTGGCTCCTCTGACCAGAACCTTCAGTGGGAGGGGTGAGCTGTAGGAGAGAGAGCTGATTCAGGAGCTGGAAAATGGAAATCTTCCAGAGGAGCCTAGGGTCAGTCATTCGCCTCTATAAACTGAGGTCTGGATGCATCAGAACAGGCCCCTGCTTAACCTCTCAACACCTCATTTCTTCATCTCTCAACACACTGAGGTGAGGATAAAAGGAAGACGATGGAGGGGAAGTGATTCTATTCATGGACTGCACCTTTCCTTTTAGTTGACATTGAAGGACCTTGCTTTACTTCCCCTGTAAATTCATTCTTGTCGACTACCACCTCCCTCTCCCTTATCCCAGCCCAGCCCTCAGATTCAGAAACTGCCCCAGTCAGGAGAAACCTTATTGATCGTGGATCCAGCTCCTAAATTTTATAGGGATTTTCCCGGATTCAGGCAGGGCTCTATCTTGGGTCACACCACCCAATGGGGCAGAAGCAGTGACTAGAACCCACATCTCTCATCAGCCAGTCGACAGATGACCTTGTCTCATGACTTGTGCCCCTCTGCAGACTTCAGTGGCCCCGTTTGTAGGGCAGCAGGTGGGGAGGCCTCCATCGGGTGCTCTCATCAAGTTCCAGGCTAAGTGCTGCACCCACAGGACTATTCGGCAAGCACTGGGTCTTAAGAAAATCTCTGAGCATTTTTTTTTTTTTTTGGCCACTTCTATTGGTCTATCATTTATTTGTTTTCATCCATCTTTGTTCTTTGGCCCGTGTGGGCCTCCCATCGCAGTGACCTCTGGGCACATGCGCCTCAGGGCTCCAACTTGGTAGTTGGACACATCGGTCCAACCACTCCGTGGCACACAGGATCTTCCCAGGCCAAGGATCGAACCGGCGCGCCCTGCACTGCAAGGCAGGGAAGCCCCTCTGGGTGTTTTTGAGACTTGAATATCATCACCCATATATTCACAGAAATCTGTAGTCTCTCTGGTGAATTTTCCTCTCATGGTTGGTACAAAAGCTACAGTGAACTACAGGACTAGACTTGATTTACCTCCCAGTCAACTGTGGCCAATTTCTATCTGTCATAGGATCTGACATGACATTCTATTGCATGACTGAAGTGGTTAAGGTTATGTCTCTTAACATATTTCTTCCAACCAGTCATTGATTCCACAAACACCTTTTACGCCCACAGTGTGCCAGGCATTGTGCAGGTGGTGGGAAGGCCAAGGGGCATAAGCTATAGCTCTGCTCTCAAGGAGTTTAATGCAATGGGGATCTCAGACACACATGAAAGCGGTGGTGAAATGGAGGCTCAGAGGAAAGAGGGGCGGCCTGTCTCGGAGAATCCAGGGGGCTTCTAAAAGTGAACTTGGAGCTGAAGAGGGAAGAATAAGTAGGGGTCACTAGTGAATAAGATGGAAATGGTGTTCCACCCAAAGAATAGTGTGAACAAAGGTCTGGAGACAGGGACCTTTCTGGCATATGTGGAAGTAGGAGGGCTGGTGGCAGAGACCAGTGTCAGGGGAAGATGAACTAGAAAAATAGTCAAAGGCTGACTCATTCATCCCTGAACGCTATTTTTCCTTAGCAAACACAAAGCATCTGCTATGTTCCAGGTACTGTTATCAATGCTTTACAAATATTAATTAATTCAGTCCTCATAATGACCTGATCATCATCCCCATTTTGCAGAGGGAAACAGAGGCATGGAGAGGTAAGTGATTGGCCCAAGGTTGCTCAGTTGGTAAGGGACAGAGCTGAGATTCTTTTAAAAACATTTTAATTTTATTTATTTATTTTTAAATTTTGGCCTCTTTTATTGTTTTTTTATTTATTTGTTTTGATCCATCTTTATTTTTTGGCCTGTGTGGGCCTCCCACTGCAGTGGCCTCTCTCATTGGAGAGTACCAGCTCTGGGCGCATGCGCTCCAGAGCACTGACTTGTAATTGGACACACGGAGCCAGCTGCTCCGAGGCATGTGGGATCTTCCTGGACTAGGGATAGAACTATTGCCCTTTGCACTGCAAGGCCAACTCTTTACCACTGGACCACCAGGGAAGTTCAGAGCTGAGATTTTTTAAAAACTATATGTTTATTTATTTGACTTAGCTGCAGCATGAGGGATCTTTGTGGGTTTTTTTTTTGTGGGTCTTTCATTCATCTATTTTCATCCATCTTTGTTCTTTGGCCTGTGTGGGCCTCCCACCGCAGTGGCCCCTCTCGCTGCAGAGCACCAGTTCTGGGTGCGTGCGCTCCAGAGCTGTGGCTTGGTAGTTGGACACATTGGTCCAGCCATTTTGTGACACGCGGGATCCTCCCAGGCCAGGGATCAAACTGGCGCCACTGCAAGGCGGTGTCCTCACCCACTGGACCACCAGGGAAGCCTGGAATCTTATTATTATTTTTTAATGGCTGCATGTGAACTCTTAGTTGCAGTACGTGGGATCAAGTTCCTTGACTAAGGATGGAACCCCAGCCCCCTGCCTGGGAGGGAGGGGTCTTAGCCCCTGGAGCACCAGGGAAGCGCCCAGAGCTGAGGTCTGAACTGCGGCATGTATCAATCCTGGGGAAAAGGTTGCTAGACTTCTATTCATTTCCTAGGTGCTCTCCAGGAGCCTGATAGGCACTGGGAATAAATAGGCTCACTTGACTTGATGTGACTCGCACTGAACTTAATGTCTGATTTGGAAGATGGGTGATTCAACAATTACCTCAATAAAGTCCACTGGAGGTTCTCACGTGGGCTAAACGTGAGTGCCTGCTAATGGCATCGAAGGTGGCAGGGTCATGACCTCCAGACCCCACACCTAGGATGTGATTTGGCATCTTGTGAGAGTCTGTTCATTACTTGGTGAGGTCTCACCCAGGCCTCTGCCAGACAAACCAAGTGCCCTGGCTTCCCAGGGAGCCCCTAGGGCAGGTGGCAAGTGGCCAGAATGGAACTGTCCACTAAAGACTGCAATAGGCTTGGAGCCAGCATTGCAGTGGGGCACCAACAATGGTGTGGTCAGGGAGGCGGTATTTAAATTAAGACTGAGAAGATGAAAGATTTCCCAGCTGACCAGAAAGTGGAAGGGACTCAGGGTGGAAGGCGTTCTTAGTGGGCAGGATAAGCCCCAGCCTGTGTATCTCGCAGAAGTTTGGCCCTTCTCATGGCGTCAGTGGAAACTACTGCGTTATAAGATGTATAGAATATGTTTATTTATTTGACTTAGCTGCAGCATGAGGGATCTTTGTGGGTTTTTTTTTTGTGGGTCTTTCATTCATCTATTTTCATCCATCTTTGTTCTTTGGCCTGTGTGGGCCTCCCACCGCAGTGGCCCCTCTCGCTGCAGAGCACCAGTTCTGGGTGCGTGCGCTCCAGAGCTGTGGCTTGGTAGTTGGACACATTGGTCCAGCCATTTTGTGACACGCGGATCCTCCCAGGCCAGGGATCAAACTGGCGCCACTGCAAGGCGGTGTCCTCACCCACTGGACCACCAGGGAAGCCTGGAATCTTATTATTATTTTTTAATGGCTGCATGTGAACTCTTAGTTGCAGTACGTGGGATCAAGTTCCTTGACTAAGGATGGAACCCCAGCCCCCTGCCTGGGAGGGAGGGGTCTTAGCCCCTGGAGCACCAGGGAAGCGCCCAGAGCTGAGGTCTGAACTGCGGCATGTATCAATCCTGGGGAAAAGGTTGCTAGACTTCTATTCATTTCCTAGGTGCTCTCCAGGAGCCTGATAGGCACTGGGAATAAATAGGCTCACTTGACTTGATGTGACTCGCACTGAACTTAATGTCTGATTTGGAAGATGGGTGATTCAACAATTACCTCAATAAAGTCCACTGGAGGTTCTCACGTGGGCTAAACGTGAGTGCCTGCTAATGGCATCGAAGGTGGCAGGGTCATGACCTCCAGACCCCACACCTAGGATGTGATTTGGCATCTTGTGAGAGTCTGTTCATTACTTGGTGAGGTCTCACCCAGGCCTCTGCCAGACAAACCAAGTGCCCTGGCTTCCCAGGGAGCCCCTAGGGCAGGTGGCAAGTGGCCAGAATGGAACTGTCCACTAAAGACTGCAATAGGCTTGGAGCCAGCATTGCAGTGGGGCACCAACAATGGTGTGGTCAGGGAGGCGGTATTTAAATTAAGACTGAGAAGATGAAAGATTTCCCAGCTGACCAGAAAGTGGAAGGGGACTCAGGGTGGAAGGCGTTCTTAGTGGGCAGGATAAGCCCCAGCCTGTGTATCTCGCAAAGAAGTTTGGCCCTTCTCATGGCGTCAGTGGGAAACTACTGCGGTTTATACATGCATGTATATATAGAATATAAATCTAAATTTATGTATTTTTAGCTGTGCTGGGTTTTCACTGCGGTGCACTGACTTCTTCACTGCTGTGCATGGACTTCTCTAGCTGTGGAGCATGTGCTCTGGGGTGTGCGGGCTTCAGTAGTTGCCACA
Source organism: Tragulus kanchil (assembly GCA_022376925.1). Taxonomy (NCBI): domain Eukaryota; kingdom Metazoa; phylum Chordata; class Mammalia; order Artiodactyla; family Tragulidae; genus Tragulus; species Tragulus kanchil. Next base: position 152,490,755 of record JAIOJX010000002.1, on the reverse strand, counting down.
CATGGGCTTACTAGTTGTGGCGTGGTGGCTCAGTGGCCCCGTGGCACATGGAATCTTTGGTTTCGGACTAGGGATTGAACCTGTGCTTCCTGCCTTGGCAGGCAGATTCTTAGCCACTGAACCACCAGGGAGTTCCCCGTGTGGTTCTGAAGAGCAAAGTTATTTGATCCAACTTGCATTTTATTTATTTATTGATTTATTTATTTTTAATGGTTTCTTTTGGGGACAGGTGGATTGGGGAGAGAGTGGGGTGGGCGGGCCACTTCTATTGGTCTTTCATTTATTTATTTTTCATCCATCCTTGTTCTTCGGCCCGTGTGGGCCTCCCATCGCGGTGGCCTCTGTCGTCGCAGAGCACCGGCTCTGGGCACAGGTGCTCCAGAGCTCCGGCTCGATAGTTGGACACATCGGTCTAGCCGCTCGGTGGCACGTGGGATCCTCCCAGGCCAGGGATTGAACAAGCGCCCCCTGCACTGCAAGGCAGTGTCCTTACCCACTGGACCACCAGGGAAGCCCCCCAAATTGCATTTTAGAAAGATATCTTCTAGCAGCTATTTGGTAGGTCGATTAGAGAAGGACTATCCTAAAAGACCTGGAAATAGGCAAAGACCAAGGTAATAGTTGCTGGAATACAGCAGAAGGGATAGATTCAAGCGATATTGGAGCAGTGGCACTGACAGGATCGATCTCCTGATGACGTACACTGCCAGCCCTACCTCAACAGCCCTCTCCCTTCTCTCCTCATGAGCAATGTTTCAGCTGGGTATATAGCTACAGTGTACATTTCCCAGACTTCTGGTGTGGTCAGGAGGCGGTATTTAAATTAAGACTGAGAAGATGAAAGATTTCCCAGCTGACCAGAAAGTGGAAGGGACTCAGGGTGGAAGGCGTTCTTAGTGGGCAGGATAAGCCCCAGCCTGTGTATCTCGAAAGAAGTTTGGCCCTTCTCATGGCGTCAGTGGAAACTACTGCGGTTTCTCCATGCATGCATACATAGAATATCAATCTCAATTTACGTGTTTTTAGCTGTGCTGGGTTTTCACTGCGGTGCACTGACTTCTTCACTGCTGTGCATGGACTTCTCTAGCTGTGGAGCATGTGCTCTGGGGTGTGCGGGCTTCAGTAGTTGCCACACATGGGCTTACTAGTTGTGGCGTGGTGGCTCAGTGGCCCCGTGGCACATGGAATCTTTGGTTTCGGACTAGGGATTGAACCTGTGCTTCCTGCCTTGGCAGGCAGATTCTTAGCCACTGAACCACCAGGGAGTTCCCCGTGTGGTTCTGAAGAGCAAAGTTATTTGATCCAACTTGCATTTTATTTATTTATTGATTTATTTATTTTTAATGGTTTCTTTTGGGGACAGGTGGATTGGGGAGAGAGTGGGGTGGGCGGGCCACTTCTATTGGTCTTTCATTTATTTATTTTTCATCCATCCTTGTTCTTCGGCCCGTGTGGGCCTCCCATCGCGGTGGCCTCTGTCGTCGCAGAGCACCGGCTCTGGGCACAGGTGCTCCAGAGCTCCGGCTCGATAGTTGGACACATCGGTCTAGCCGCTCGGTGGCACGTGGGATCCTCCCAGGCCAGGGATTGAACAAGCGCCCCCTGCACTGCAAGGCAGTGTCCTTACCCACTGGACCACCAGGGAAGCCCCCAACTTGCATTTTAGAAAGATATCTTCTAGCAGCTATTTGGTAGGTCGATTAGAGAAGGACTATCCTAAAAGACCTGGAAATAGGCAAAGACCAAGGTAATAGTTGCTGGAATACAGCAGAAGGGATAGATTCAAGCGATATTGGAGCAGTGGCACTGACAGGATCGATCTCCTGATGACGTACACTGCCAGCCCTACCTCAACAGCCCTCTCCCTTCTCTCCTCATGAGCAATGTTTCAGCTGGGTATATAGCTACAGTGTACATTTCCCAGACTTCCTTGCATCTGGCCAACTTCTGAGTAGAAGTGAGTGGTGACCTTAAACAGGAAAGAACTTGTGCTTCCATGCCACCCCTCCACCAAGAGAGGAGATTCAGATCCAGTAGTGGGAAACGCCTGGGCCACACTGGACACAGAGCTGAAGCCTCAGGTGGAGGAGGGCCGAGCTGCCCCCAGGATCCTGGAGGCTCCAGTTTGGAGTTGTCACTTAAGCCACTGAATTTTGGGGATTCTTCATTCTAGCAGCCTGGACTACAGTCTAACTGGTTGACCATCCTTTGGATATGGGGAGAGAGGGAGTGAGAAGCTTCGGGGTGGATGCTGGCACTGGTAAACCTGGGCCGAGGGCTTCCCTGGGGGCTCAGTGGTGAAGAGCTCGCCCGCCCATGCAGGAGACACGGATTCAATCCCTGACCTGGGAAGACCCCACATACTGTGAACCAACTAAGCTGGTGAGCCACAACTATGGAGCCTGTGCTCTAGAGTCTCAGAGCTGCAACTACGGAGCCCATGTGCCCTAGAGCTCGAGTTTCACAACAAGAGAAGTCACCACCACAAGAAGCCTGCTCACCTCAACTAGAGAGGAGCCTCCACTCCCTGCAACTAGAGAAGAGCCTGCAACAGCAGTGAAAACCTAGAATACCCACAAATAAATAAATAAAAATTATATTTTGGGCCAAGAGACTCAGAGGAGGGATAGGGTTGGGCAGGATGGGGTAGGGGCGGAAGAAGATTATTTTAGTTTTGAATATGTTGAGGGTGAGACATCTGTAAACAGTGGAATGTAATCATTGTTTTAACAACCAGCTCTGTGGGGAAGGGAAACCTCGATCTCAAGCATTTGCTGACTTCCATGCTGTAAAAGCTCCCACCATGATGATGACGTGACTACCATCAACATGACATCAATGAATAAGGGGTTGGGAAGAGAGGTATACAGTAGGCTCTTATGAGCTGGTCCAAGCTGGCACTAGTGGACTCCAGCACACACCACTGTCCACAAGCATCCAGGTGGAGATGTTCAGTTTGTAGTGGGACAGAAGCCAAATATTCACATGAAGACACAGATGTGAGAGTGATGAGCCATTAGAGGGACATGAAAGTCCCGGTCGTGACTGGAGGCTCCAGTTTGGAGTTGTCACTTAAGCCACTGAATTTTGGGGATTCTTCATTCTAGCAGCCTGGACTACAGTCTAACTGGTTGACCATCCTTTGGATATGGGGAGAGAGGGAGTGAGAAGCTTCGGGGTGGATGCTGGCACTGGTAAACCTGGGCCGAGGGCTTCCCTGGGGGCTCAGTGGTGAAGAGCTCGCCCGCCCATGCAGGAGACACGGATTCAATCCCTGACCTGGGAAGACCCCACATACTGTGAACCAACTAAGCTGGTGAGCCACAACTATGGAGCCTGTGCTCTAGAGTCTCAGAGCTGCAACTACGGAGCCCATGTGCCCTAGAGCTCGAGTTTCACAACAAGAGAAGTCACCACCACAAGAAGCCTGCTCACCTCAACTAGAGAGGAGCCTCCACTCCCTGCAACTAGAGAAGAGCCTGCAACAGCAGTGAAAACCTAGAATACCCACAAATAAATAAATAAAAATTATATTTTGGGCCAAGAGACTCAGAGGAGGGATAGGGTTGGGCAGGATGGGGTAGGGGCGGAAGAAGATTATTTTAGTTTTGAATATGTTGAGGGTGAGACATCTGTAAACAGTGGAATGTAATCATTGTTTTAACAACCAGCTCTGTGGGGAAGGGAAACCTCGATCTCAAGCATTTGCTGACTTCCATGCTGTAAAAGCTCCCACCATGATGATGACGTGACTACCATCAACATGACATCAATGAATAAGGGGTTGGGAAGAGAGGTATACAGTAGGCTCTTATGAGCTGGTCCAAGCTGGCACTAGTGGACTCCAGCACACACCACTGTCCACAAGCATCCAGGTGGAGATGTTCAGTTTGTAGTGGGACAGAAGCCAAATATTCACATGAAGACACAGATGTGAGAGTGATGAGCCATTAGAGGGACATGAAAGTCCCGGTCGTGACTGGAGTCTCCAGTGAATACCATGGAGTGAGAAGAGGAGGTTGAGGTCAGGATTCTGAGAAAAATCAGTGTTTACAGAATGTCCTGAAGAGTGGAGAAGGCTGAGGAGAAGCCTGAGAAAGAACAGCCAGAAGAACAAAGTGTCCCATGAGCCATCACGGCCTGATTTCCCACATGTGCTCCAGGGCTTCTGCCTTCTCAGAGAAATCGGTCATCTGCTGTTCGTCACCTACCTGTCTGTATCTTCACCTCTCTCTCCCTCCTGTCCTCACGTTATCCCCACAAGCTCCAGGAGTTCCCATCAAGACACACTTACCTTGATTCCACCTTCTCCTCCTGCTGCTGCCCCACCTTGCTACACCGCCTCCCCACCAGCCAAGATTCCCAAAGCCTTGCCCGCCTTGGCCATCTCCACTGCCTTGTTTCTCACTTGCCCTCAGCCTGCTGTAAGCAGAGCATCCACTGCAAATGCTCCAAAGCCAGCAGCAGCCTCCACAGCGATAGATCCTCTGCCCACTTCCCAGTCCAGCCTTGTGTCACCTCTCTGCAGCATTCAACACCGTGTTCCAGTCCGTTTTTGGAATGCTCTTTTCTTTTGGGTTCCAGAAGTCCACATTCCCCTGATTTTCTTCTTAGCTCTCTGGCTTCTCCTCTGGCAACTTGTTCTCCTCTGCCTGACCTTTAAATGTTGGAGTTCCTCAGGGCTTGGTCTCAGGCCATCTTGTCTTTTCCCTGAACCTCTTTATGACTTCATGACTTCATCTGTTCTGAAATGCCACTCACTCTCAAGGCTCTATTCCAACTCAGACTCCTGCTGAGCCCCAGACCTGCTTCGACCGCCACTGCTGAGCATTCTGCCTTGAACCTCTCCTTGGCACCTCAAGCTAGCAGGTCCCAACTTGAAACTCTTGATTATGGGACTTCCCTGCTGATTCAGTGGTTAAGAATATGCCTTCCAAAGCAGGGGACGCAGGTTCGATCTCTGGTCAGGGAACTGAGATCCCATATGCCACAGGGCAACTAAGCCCACGTGCTATAACTAGAGAGAAGCCTGTGTGTCAGCAGCCAAACAAATAAATAAAGGTTAAAAACAAAACAAAAACTCTTGATCTTCTTCCCCAAAGATATCCCCTTCCAATTGTTCTGCTCTCAGAAAATGGCACTTCCAAGCCACTAGCAGTCACAGCTATGCCGATGGTTATCTAGCCTCTCTCTCGCCTCTGTATTGTACGCTCCCTGCAGGCAGAAGAGGGTAGACAAATTCAAGGTTGTAGCACCAGGGCCTCAGGGAGGGTCAGATACATCACTGACACTCAATAAATATTTGCTGATTGAGTTAAAGTAAGGAAGCATATTAGCACAGAAACCAAAGTGAGAGGAAGCCAGGTCAGATGCCCTATAGAGATTAACAAAATTGGGTTCTAGTCCTAGGCTGCTAGTTTTCTAAATGACTTTAGGGAAGTCACTTTGTCCATACGTAGATTAAGAGGAAATTGAAGTAAATTATAAGGTCCCTTCCAAATTCTAATTGACATCTATTATCTACTGCTAATATATCGCTGAATTGAAGAGTGCATGCAAATGAAATTTGTGCTTACCTAAGAGTGACTATTTTTTTCTTATTTTCCTTTAAAATTGATGCTTTAATGGGAATGCCCTGGTGGTCCAGTGGGTTAGGACTTGGGGCTTTCACTACTAGGGTCCAGGTTTAATCCCTGGTTGGGGAACTAAGGGGCTTCCCCAATGGTTCAGATGGTAACGAATTTGCCTGCAGGGCAGGAGGTGGGAGTTCCATCTCTGGATCAGGAAGATCCTCTTGAGAAGGGACTGGCTACCCACTCCAGTATTCTTGCCAGGAGAATCCCTTGGACAGAGGAGTGCTTTGAAAACTATCTGTAATGGCTTTTAATAGAGGTTATGTGAAAAATGTCTGTTTTGATACTTTTCAATTGCAAAAGGACTCAATGAAGAGTCTTCATGGCCATGAACTTACCATAATATTTTCACCATCTGTTAGGCTCTCATAACAATCCAAGGTGACTTGCAGGGCAAGCTGCTATTGACAGTGTCATTTTGTAAATTTGCAAACTGAGGTTTATACTTACCTTCTCATCCCTTTCCAGGGATGGTACAGAGTGGAGTTCACCAGAAGGCTGGCATTGCACACAGTAAAGTCGATAAATCTGCCCTGGTTCACGTCTCAGCTCTGCAGTCTTCAGAATCTGTCTCCACTATTATAATACGGGAACAATGCCAGTACTTCATAACATTGTCATGAGGATTAAATAAGCAGGGAAATCAAGAAATATGAGCTGTTATTCCAGTGTCATGCATCCCTATGTAAATTTCTGCAAAAGCCCACTGGACAACGCAGGGGTATTGCCTGGGCAGGACTTTTCTAACAGCGCACCTGAATTTCCAGGGGCTAGCCCGACCTCTACTCCTCCCAGCTCAGTTACCTTCGGAATCCCTGCCCTTTTTCCTACAGTCTTGAGACCCGCTGCCCTGAGCGGGTCTGGCTTTCTAACCCCGCCCCTATACAGGGGCGTGGCCTCACATTGCAGGGGCGGAGCCAAGGCGAGAACTGGGGCGTCGAGCTCCCTACCCCGGAGCCGCCCAATCCGGGAGGGCAGATCACGTGACCAGCCAGTGGTTTCACCCTCCCCTATGCCGGTACCACCTCTGCCAGTCTCAGGGGGGATGCCTTGCGCCTTTTCGGGAAGCAAAGCGTTTGTTTTGGTCCGTTTTGCGTGGAAAGAGTGTGAAGTGATGCCTTTAATGTGACAGGGCCCATCTTTGCCCCCCTAAGTGGTACTTTCCTTTCCGGCCTCCCCCCACTAAGCAGTTGGTCTCGCCCAGCCGGGCCCTGGGCGCGGCGGCGACGGCCGCGTCACTGGCGGGCGGGATCCCTCCGCTCTGGGGAGAGCAGCGCTGGACGGTTGAGTTGGGGTGACTGAGGAAATCCATCCGCGTCGCCGCTGCCGCCTCCGCCGCGGAGGAAGACAGGACCTCCTGCGCTCCTCTAGCGACCCTTCGCAGAGTCCCACCGCCACAGGTACCTCCGCTGATGAAAGGAGTCCTCGTCCCCCCCAGCCCCAAATTCCCTTGGGGGAACCTCTCTTCCGTCTGTCTCCCCGGTCTGGCCTCTCGGGAGCGGACGTAACTCTCCAGACCTCTCCTCCCTTCTTTGGGCCCCGTCGGTCCCAAACCCGGAAGGGGAGCTAGGGGACCCTCGTCCCCAATAACGCACACGCTCCCTGCACCATTGGGGGTGTTTTGCCTGGCCCCAGACCCCATCCTAGCCCCACCTGCTTCTGGTTCCCTAAGAAGTTGGGGGGGGTCTAAATTCGGGGCTTCCTCTAGGCCCCGTCCCGCCCCCTTTTCCCACCACTACCACCTTCCTGCCTGCCCCTCGGTATCACCGCCGTGTCCTGCCATCTCGCACCCCCGCCGGCATTCGCCTTGCAAAACTCCAGAATCCTCAGGCAGGCAGGCAAGGCCGCGAGGCTGCCCTTCCTTCCTTTCCACCTCGATTTGGGTTCTGCCCGTCTTTTCGGAATTCCCGCCCTTTTTTTTCCCTTTTTACAGTCTTGAGACCCGCTGCCCTGAGCGGGTCTGGCTTTCTAACCCCGCCCCTATACAGGGCGTGGCCTCACATTGCAGGGGCGGAGCCAAGGCGAGAACTGGGGCGTCGAGCTCCCTACCCCGGAGCCGCCCAATCCGGGAGGGCAGATCACGTGACCAGCCAGTGGTTTCACCCTCCCCTATGCCGGTACCACCTCTGCCAGTCTCAGGGGGGATGCCTTGCGCCTTTTCGGGAAGCAAAGCGTTTGTTTTGGTCCGTTTTGCGTGGAAAGAGTGTGAAGTGATGCCTTTAATGTGACAGGGCCCATCTTTGCCCCCCTAAGTGGTACTTTCCTTTCCGGCCTCCCCCCACTAAGCAGTTGGTCTCGCCCAGCCGGGCCCTGGGCGCGGCGGCGACGGCCGCGTCACTGGCGGGCGGGATCCCTCCGCTCTGGGGAGAGCAGCGCTGGACGGTTGAGTTGGGGTGACTGAGGAAATCCATCCGCGTCGCCGCTGCCGCCTCCGCCGCGGAGGAAGACAGGACCTCCTGCGCTCCTCTAGCGACCCTTCGCAGAGTCCCACCGCCACAGGTACCTCCGCTGATGAAAGGAGTCCTCGTCCCCCCCAGCCCCAAATTCCCTTGGGGGAACCTCTCTTCCGTCTGTCTCCCCGGTCTGGCCTCTCGGGAGCGGACGTAACTCTCCAGACCTCTCCTCCTTCTTTGGGCCCTGTCGGTCCCAAACCCGGAAGGGGAGCTAGGGGACCCTCGTCCCCAATAACGCACACGCTCCCTGCACCATTGGGGGTGTTTTGCCTGGCCCCAGACCCCATCCTAGCCCCACCTGCTTCTGGTTCCCTAAGAAGTTGGGGGGGGTCTAAATTCGGGGCTTCCTCTAGGCCCCGTCCCGCCCCCTTTTCCCACCACTACCACCTTCCTGCCTGCCCCTCGGTATCACCGCCGTGTCCTGCCATCTCGCACCCCCGCCGGCATTCGCCTTGCAAAACTCCAGAATCCTCAGGCAGGCAGGCAAGGCCGCGAGGCTGCCCTTCCTTCCTTTCCACCTCGATTTGGGTTCTGCCCGTCTTTTCTGGCCACATTACCCTGGATTGGAGACCCTGGCACCCCATTCCCTTTAGTAGTCCTGACCCCAAGCTTAGCTCCCGGGCGCCCCCCACACCCCACCCCAGCTATCTTTTGGGCAAAATGGAGGTCGTGGGGGCCGGAGGGCCAGGCCCACTGCGCTTCGCAGCGCGGCACCGGTCGGCGCCTTCCAGCTGCCAGGTCCGGGGACCCTCCCTTGTGCCCTCCCCTTCGCCCCGCCAGACCTCCGGAGGTGGTGGCACCCACATTTCCCCCTTTGGGAAACCCCCGGGTGCTCTATGCCCAGAGTCCGGGGCCGCGGAGGGGGCCCTGGAGGGTAATGGGGATTGAGGGCTGGAAGCGTCGCCCCCGCCCCCAGCGGCTTCCTCCCGGCCTGCTTCCTTCTGCCCCGGGGCGTCTGGCGTTGCCGCCCGGCCTGGGGCGGCCCGCAGCTGGAAGGAAGGGGCTTTGTCCGGAGCTGGGGGAGTAGGGTGGAGAGCTCGACCCCCGCCTGTTTTGGAGGGGGCGTCCTCTGGCGCTGGCGTAGAAAGCTGGAGACCTGGGGGAAATGTCAGTGGGGAACAGGAACGCCCAGGGCCTGGGGGAAGTGGGAGCGGGCGGCGGGGGGGTGGCGGCGACGCCTGGGTCGGCAGAGTGCGGTGTGCATGGCGGGATCACACAGGTGTCCCAGGCGGGGGGGAGCAGGGCTCCGGGCCCTGGAGCGAGCCAGCCAGGCCCCTGGGGCCCCGGCGCTGAGCCCGCGGCTGGGCTCTAGGGGCCCCTGCTCTCTGGCACACGTAATTGGGGGTCTAAATTGCCTGGCTTCCTTTTTCCTAGACCCCATCCTAGCCCCACCTGCTTCTGGTTCCCTAAGAGTTGGGGGTCTAAATTGGGCTTCCTCTAGGCCCCGTCCCGCCCCCTTTCCCACCACTACCACCTTCCTGCCTGCCCCTCGGTATCACCGCCGTGTCCTGCCATCTCGCACCCCCGCCGGCATTCGCCTTGCAAAACTCCAGAATCCTCAGGCAGGCAGGCAAGGCCGCGAGGCTGCCCTTCCTTCCTTTCCACCTCGATTTGGGTTCTGCCCGTCTTTTCTGGCCACATTACCCTGGATTGGAGACCCTGGCACCCCATTCCCTTTAGTAGTCCTGACCCCAAGCTTAGCTCCCGGGCGCCCCCCACACCCCACCCCAGCTATCTTTTGGGCAAAATGGAGGTCGTGGGGGCCGGAGGGCCAGGCCCACTGCGCTTCGCAGCGCGGCACCGGTCGGCGCCTTCCAGCTGCCAGGTCCGGGGACCCTCCCTTGTGCCCTCCCCTTCGCCCCGCCAGACCTCCGGAGGTGGTGGCACCCACATTTCCCCTTGGAACCCCGGCTGCTCTATGCCCAGAGTCCGGGGCCGCGGAGGGGGCCCTGGAGGGTAATGGGGATTGAGGGCTGGAAGCGTCGCCCCCGCCCCCAGCGGCTTCCTCCCGGCCTGCTTCCTTCTGCCCCGGGGCGTCTGGCGTTGCCGCCCGGCCTGGGGCGGCCCGCAGCTGGAAGGAAGGGGCTTTGTCCGGAGCTGGGGGAGTAGGGTGGAGAGCTCGACCCCCGCCTGTTTTGGAGGGGGCGTCCTCTGGCGCTGGCGTAGAAAGCTGGAGACCTGGGGGAAATGTCAGTGGGGAACAGGAACGCCCAGGGCCTGGGGGAAGTGGGAGCGGGCGGCGGGGGGGTGGCGGCGACGCCTGGGTCGGCAGAGTGCGGTGTGCATGGCGGGATCACACAGGTGTCCCAGGCGGGGGGGAGCAGGGCTCCGGGCCCTGGAGCGGAGCCAGCCAGGCCCCTGGGGCCCCGGCGCTGAGCCCGCGGCTGGGCTCTAGGGGCGCCGAGGGCGCAGGGGCTGGGCCGCCTGGGGCCGCCCGCTAGCCCGCCCGCCCGCCGGCGCCTGGGAGAGAGCAGCTCCGCGCCTCGGGGCCCGGGACCTCGCTTCCGAGACCTAATTACTCGAGAGCGCTCCCACGGGCTTTCTGCGGGCGCGCCGGGGCGGCCGGCCTCGGCGCTGGAGGGAGCAGCGGCTTGTGGCTGACTTCCCCGCCACCCTCGCCTCCACCCGCCGCGGGCAGCTAATGGGGCGCAGCCGGCCCAGGGATAATCCGGGGTGAGCCGTCCCGAACCTATTAGTACCCAATCGGCTTTTCCCCAATCCTGTAAACAGCCACCTTGGCCGTTTCTGGGGAGGGGCGGGAGGCTGGGCCAGGCGGGGGCGATGGGGCCGGGGGTGGGGTCACCCACCCCTACAGGTCTCTGCCGAGGATGCGGTTGCCTTGGCGACGGGGCTAGGGTGGGGGCACTTCACCAATGAGGTGCTCTCAGTCCGGGTGACGGTTGCCTAGGCAACCCTACGAACAGCCCAGCTTTCCCCTCTGTCTCCCCCACCCCCAGTCGAAGCTGGGTGTGTGTGTGTGTGTGTGTGTGTGTGTGGAAGGGTTGTGCAGCGTATGGGGGTGAATTTAAAGAGGCACCGCCCCTTTTAAAATTAGGTGCTAGGAGGGCGGTGCCGTGCGGCCCGGGCGGATGCCGGGTCTGTTTTCGAAGGGACTCCCCGTCCCTCTCTTCTCCCCCCTCCCCCCGCCAGCCCCCCAGTTCCTGCCATGGGTGTCCCGCCCGGTTGCCGTCGGAGGGAGGGGTTTCCCCTGCGTTTCCTCTTGCACTTCCCGCCCTGTTTCCGGGGGGCGGGAGGAAGATTGGGGAAGTCAGCTGTTGCTCGGCTACCTCTCGCCCAAGCCAGAGACCCGCGCTGTGTCCGAGGGGACCGGCTCCTGCTGGGGCGCCCTCCCTCTCGGAGCGGTGCTTACCCCTTCCGGGCCGCGCTGCAGCCCCGCCTTTACCCCTGCCTCCTCGGTGGCCTTGGGCCTGACGTCAGCCCTGCATCCCCCAGGCCTCGGGCCAGCGGCGAGGAGCTGCCTCCCCCAGCCCCCGTCCCGCGGCCCCCAGCCGCCCCCAACCCCGCCCCACGGGCCCGGCGCCATGAGTGAGCTGGAGCAACTGAGACAGGAGGCCGAGCAGCTCCGGAACCAGATCCGGGTGAGGGCCAGGCGGCCGGCTGAGCGGGCAGCGCCCTGTGGCTCGTGTGCGCCGGGCGGGCCGCGGGAGGGGGGCGTGTATGCGGTGGAGTGCCCTGATCGCTCCTGCTTCATCCTCTCTAGTCCCCTGTCTCCTGCTTTCCTTCCTCTCCGCCCCCTCCCCGTTTTCTCCCCTGCTGCTGACCGGCTCTGCCCTCTCTCATAGGATGCCCGAAAAGCATGTGGGGATTCAACACTGACCCAGGTGAGATGAATCAGGGCTGGGCTTGAGTTTAGGGAAGGAGCGCGGGTTGGAAGCAGATTTCTCTGAGGGCGGGGAACCTTCCTGAGCCCATTCTGCCTCCGCCTCCAGATCACAGCTGGGCTGGACCCAGTGGGGAGAATCCAGATGAGGACACGGAGGACCCTCCGTGGGCACCTGGCAAAAATCTATGCCATGCACTGGGGGACAGACTCAAGGTGGGTGTGGCCGGGGCTGGTGCTGAGCTGGCGCTTTGCCTTGGGCTGAGGCAGGGTGGGCGGGGGCAGCGTTGCAGATCTGGGGCCACAGACAGGGTGCCCCGGAGGCCACATGGGTCTGGGAAGACTTGATTCCCAGACGCGCGCCCCCCCCCCCCCCGCGGGAAACAGAACCGCACTGAACATGAACGTCTGGGCTGCTGCCGGAAGTTGACTCCCACCAGATAGGAGGGGGCCCCCCACCCCTCCACCCTCTGCCTCACCTGCCCCGCTCCCGCAGGCTGCTGGTCAGCGCCTCCCAGGACGGGAAGCTCATCATCTGGGACAGCTACACCACCAACAAGGTAACGGCGGTGCCTGAGGCGGAGGGTTTGTGCAGTGGGGCCCGAGTGGCCCTGACCCTGGGCACCACCTCTGTCCTCAGGTCCACGCCATCCCGCTGCGCTCCTCCTGGGTCATGACCTGTGCCTACGCGCCCTCAGGGAACTTTGTGGCCTGCGGGGGGCTGGACAACATCTGCTCCATCTACAGCCTCAAGACCCGCGAAGGCAACGTCAGGGTCAGCAGGGAGCTACCCGGCCACACTGGTGAGAGGGACCTGGCCAGGCAAGGGCACCGTGGTGGGGAAGGGGCTGTGCTGCCCTCTGGAAAGCTCGGCTGACCAGCCCCTTCCCCAGGGTACCTGTCGTGCTGCCGCTTCCTGGATGACAACCAGATCATCACCAGCTCTGGGGACACCACCTGGTGAGGCCCTGCCAGGGCCAGGCAGTTGGGGTTTACCTGCACTTCCTGCTCCCTCTCAGTCCCCTGTCTCCTGCTTTCCTTCCTCTCCGCCCCTGTTTCTCCCTGCTGCTGACCGGCTCTGCCCTCTCTCATAGGATGCCCGAAAAGCATGTGGGGATTCAACACTGACCCAGGTGAGATGAATCAGGGCTGGGCTTGAGTTTAGGGAAGGAGCGCGGGTTGGAAGCAGATTTCTCTGAGGGCGGGGAACCTTCCTGAGCCCATTCTGCCTCCGCCTCCAGATCACAGCTGGGCTGGACCCAGTGGGGAGAATCCAGATGAGGACACGGAGGACCCTCCGTGGGCACCTGGCAAAAATCTATGCCATGCACTGGGGGACAGACTCAAGGTGGGTGTGGCCGGGGCTGGTGCTGAGCTGGCGCTTTGCCTTGGGCTGAGGCAGGGTGGGCGGGGGCAGCGTTGCAGATCTGGGGCCACAGACAGGGTGCCCCGGAGGCCACATGGGTCTGGGAAGACTTGATTCCCAGACGCGCGCCCCCCCCCCCCCCGCGGGAAACAGAACCGCACTGAACATGAACGTCTGGGCTGCTGCCGGAAGTTGACTCCCACCAGATAGGAGGGGGCCCCCCACCCCTCCACCCTCTGCCTCACCTGCCCCGCTCCCGCAGGCTGCTGGTCAGCGCCTCCCAGGACGGGAAGCTCATCATCTGGGACAGCTACACCACCAACAAGGTAACGGCGGTGCCTGAGGCGGAGGGTTTGTGCAGTGGGGCCCGAGTGGCCCTGACCCTGGGCACCACCTCTGTCCTCAGGTCCACGCCATCCCGCTGCGCTCCTCCTGGGTCATGACCTGTGCCTACGCGCCCTCAGGGAACTTTGTGGCCTGCGGGGGGCTGGACAACATCTGCTCCATCTACAGCCTCAAGACCCGCGAAGGCAACGTCAGGGTCAGCAGGGAGCTACCCGGCCACACTGGTGAGAGGGACCTGGCCAGGCAAGGGCACCGTGGTGGGGAAGGGGCTGTGCTGCCCTCTGGAAAGCTCGGCTGACCAGCCCCTTCCCCAGGGTACCTGTCGTGCTGCCGCTTCCTGGATGACAACCAGATCATCACCAGCTCTGGGGACACCACCTGGTGAGGCCCTGCCAGGGCCAGGCAGTTGGGGTTTACCTGCACTTCCTGCCACAGCCGGGAAGGGTTCACGCCGCCTCAGGGCTCGGTCCGCGGGTAGTCCACACCCTGCTCGAGCCCCGGCAGTGCTCCCGTTCTGAACACCCCAGCTTCTTGTTCTGGTGGCGGGAAGGAGGGACACGGGTGGGACCCGGTGGGGCCCCCTCCCCGGGGCAGGCGCCGGCTCCCGGTGCTGTCTCTCCGGAAGCTGTCTTGGGCTGGGCTCACACGGGGAGGGGAGGGAAGCGGGTGCCTGTCCTGCAGCCCTCTGACCAGGTCCTCCTTGCTGTTGCCTCTCCAGTGCCCTGTGGGACATTGAGACAGGCCAGCAGACGGTGGGTTTTGCTGGCCACAGTGGGGATGTGATGTCCCTGTCCCTGGCCCCCGACGGCCGCACCTTTGTGTCGGGTGCCTGCGACGCCTCCATCAAGCTGTGGGACGTGCGGGATTCCATGTGCCGGCAGACCTTCATCGGCCACGAGTCTGACATCAACGCCGTGGCTGTAGGTGCTGGGCGAGCGGGGCCGCCTCCGCCAGGCTCCTGGCCCTGCCCCGCGGACTCACCCCTCTCACCTCGTGTCCTGCAGTTCTTCCCCAATGGCTACGCCTTCACCACGGGCTCGGACGACGCCACGTGCCGCCTCTTCGACCTGCGGGCCGACCAGGAGCTCCTCATGTACTCCCACGACAACATCATCTGCGGCATCACCTCGGTTGCCTTCTCCCGCAGCGGCCGCCTGCTGCTCGCCGGCTACGACGACTTCAACTGCAACATCTGGGATGCCATGAAGGGCGACCGCGCAGGTGAGAGCTGGGGGCTGTGCAGGGGACAGGCAGGGACCGGGGAACTGGGCCAGCGGTGCGCTGATGTCCCCTTCCATCCCAGGTGTCCTCGCAGGCCACGACAACCGCGTGAGCTGCCTCGGGGTCACTGACGATGGCATGGCTGTGGCCACAGGCTCCTGGGACTCCTTCCTCAAGATCTGGAACTAGCAGCCCTGACCCCAACTGGGCCCAGGCTAGGAGGGGCCCCGCCCACGCCCACACTACAGGCTGGGAGCGCTGGGGCTGGGTGTGCACCGAGCCTCCCTCCCCGGGCCACGGGGCCTCGGCCCCTGCTCCCCTACCCAGGTTTGGTTCCTCTCGGGGCCCCCACTGTGGAGATTAAGACGGGGATAGAACGGGGAAGAGGAGGGGCAGGAAGCCCTGGTCCTCTCACTGCCCTGGGGTCGGGGCCTCACCCCTCTGGAGGGCCAGAGGCAGGAGGTGGAAGCTCCAGGGGCTGGCTTTTTTAAAACTGGTTTTATTTTAATTTTTATTATATTTTCAGTTTTTCCATAAAGGAACCAATTCCAACTCTGTACCCGGTCTCTACCCTTGCTTGTGTCTTGCTCACGGTAGTCTCTGCCCCACTGGCAGAGCGGAGGCGGGTCCCACGCTCCCGCAGACGGCAGCCAGGTCACAGGCAGGAGGACCTCTGGCCTCCAGGCACAGCCGCCTGTCCCTGGTCTGGCCCAGTTAGGCTGGCTGACCAGAGCCGCCCGAACCCATGGCTCTTTCAGGTCCCAGCTCTTTGAGGGTCCTAGGGACCCCTTCAGAACCCAAGAAAAAACACTCAAGAAGCAGAAGGGGAGAACACACACCAAGTTTTATTGGGAGGGAGTATTTACAGAGCAGGTGGAAGAGAAGAGTCACACAGGGCAGGGGGGATTGTGGGTACAAGGCAGACGATGGGATACAGAATGGCCCCTGCACCCACCCCAGCCCAGGCCGGGCGGGAGAGCAGCCTGGGTCCAGGAAGGCGGGCTGGGGAGGGACAGCAGGGGGCCGAGCCCCTGGGCTGGGAGGCTCAGGGCTTGTAAACATTGACCACTCTCAGAAGGGGATGGGGTGGGAGAGGGCTCCCTACACTTCCTCACAGGTTAAGGCCTCTCCAGGCTCAAGGGCCCCCTAAATTCAAAGTCTCTTTAGCCGGGGGGAGGGGAAGGAAGAAACAGGGAAGAGGGTCGTCCCCTCCCCCTGCATTGGCCGCGGCAGGGGTGGGGGCAGTTACATTCAGTCACAACGGTACTCCCCCACCTCTTAATGCCGCCAAACACTGGCTTGAGGAGAGGGGGAGCTGGGGGCCAGCAGCAGCAAGACGTTTCCCCCTGGCCCATCACCCCCTTATTGCTTTAGAGAGAATATTGTCTTTTCACGGACGCTAACACTGTTGAAACCAGGGAGAAGCAGGTGGAGGGGGCACCTCCACCCCCGAGGCCAGCTTTATCCCCCATCACTGACCCAGTTGCCACTTTGGTGCAAAAAAAAAAAAAAGAAGTCGTCTCTCTGGGGATAGATGGGGAAAGACAACTGGGGCTGGTCCCCACTTCCCCAGGGCAGGGAGGTTAAATACATTCATGGAGGGGAGGCAGTGGCAGAATCTTGCCCTAATACTGCGCTCTGAGCAATGAGGTCCATGGGAGAAGTTAGATGAGAAACTCAAAAGGTAAAACCAACTTAAAGCAACCCACGAATGGAGACAACCCCAGGTAGGTAACTGGGAATAAGAAGTTGGTGAGGGCAGCCTACCCCCCGCCCCGGAGAGACAGACACTCCCAATCTTGACACCCCAACATTTAAACACATCAGGGGAGCAGGGGGGGAGAGGCCACTCGCTCCTCTCCCATTTGGTCAACGGAGGGGTCAGGGCAGAGCTGGGTGGTCCATATCCCGTACAACCAGCTGCAGGAGGGGGCTCCCTTCTAACAGCCCCGTGCTGCACCCCGAAGCCCCCGGCGGCCCACTCCCATGGCCTCCTCGGGGCCCCTCCTGCCCCCTTCACAGGAGAAACAACAGTCATTAAGTGGTGCCTCTCTCCAGCTCCTGGAGAAACTGCTGTGCCCACCGGCCTTGCTCAGGGTCGAGGCAGGGGGCGCAGCAGGGGCTCGTGGCCCAGAGAATACATTCATGTGGCAAGGCAGGGAGCTGGGCCTTTCAGCTCGACACCCAGGCCAGCCCCCCCGAATGGCAGCGGCGGGGGAAGCCCCTCACCAGGGCCAGAGTGGAAGTCCTGCGGCCTGACGGCAGCCAGATGAGGCTGGTCCCGCCGGGCCTCTCCTGTTCCCTCCAGCAGCCAGGCAGCCAGCGCGGGACAGCCACCCGGGCGCGGAGACCTGGCCCATTTGTGCAACTTTCCCCGAAGCCACAAGGCCAAGGGGTTACTCGGGCCGCCCCCACCGCCGCCCCCAACACCCCTGCCACAGTCACAGCACAAGGGGGCCGTTCACAGCGGTCCGGCCGGCGGGGCTGAGGGGGCCTCGCTGTGCAAACTGCCGGCGCCCCAGCTTCCAGTTACCCCAGTGGCCCACCTTGTGGGGCAGGGAGGGTAAGTGCAGCCTCGGGGCCAGGCAGGACAGGTCCGTGGGGCTGTGTCCCCACTGCCCCAGATAACAGTGTGTTTTCTCTTTCAGTCGCCTAACCTTTTTTTTTTTTTTTTTTCTCTTTTTTTTAAAAAACAAAACAAAAACCTCTGTGGATCTTCCATGGTCACTCCCACTATCCCACAAAGGGAGAGGGAGTGCTTAGAGTCTAGTTTTTAACGATTTTGTCTCTTCTAATGTTTTCTTCAATGTTGTTTAAAAACAAAAACAAAACAAAAACAAAAAACCCTTCCCCCCAGTCTGTAAAGTGCCTCGTGGTGGGTGAGTTAAGGTGCGTCGTGTGGTTTGTAACAAGTGCTGGGGACCCTGCCCCACTTCCTCCTATGCTCCACGTGGTGAGCTTGCAGGCTGGGGACCCCAGGGTCCGAGCCGCTGCGGCTGCCCCTGGCCTACAGCCCAGGGCGCTGGTGGGACGGGCTGGTCAGTAGTCATCCACGCTCTCGATCTCACCAGAAGGTCCGTGCAGGGAGTACCCTGAAGCCAGGGGAAGCTGGGTTTGAGCTCACCCACCCAGGCTACTGCCTGGTGCTGAGGAAGGACCCTCCTCCCTGCTCCACACTCACCCAAGATGCTGGGGTCCGAGTGCAGCATCAGCGCCCGCCTCTTGGCCTTGCTGCCCTCCCCAGGGCCGAGTTTGGTGCTGTGGTTGCTCTGAAAGGCCGTCTGCAGGGAGCCACTGCTCAGCCAAGCCTCCTGCAAGGCAGCAGAGGGAAAGGAGGGCTCGGGAAGACGGTGAGCGCGCCCGCTCCGGCTGGGGCTCTGCGAAGTCTCACCTGCTGCAGCTGCCGCTGCTGGCTGGCCTTCTGCTTGGCCCTCCGCTCCAGGAATTGTTTGGCAAATTCTTTGGCTTCCAGCGTGTCCCCCAGGCAGGAACGGATATAGTCATGGACATCGTAGGGGGACTCCACCTCCTTGAGGATCGCTACAGCCATGGGCACTGAGGGGCAGGACAGGCTGTCAGGGCCCAGGGGACACGGGTCTGAAGCCCTGGCCCGACCTCCCGGGGTGCGCCACGGATACCGTCCAGGCTGCCCGTGGTGCTCAGCGTGTGCAGCATCTGCTCACACCACTGGGTGAAGCCGTCCTGCGGCCGGGGGATGCCCTGGAGCAGCTTCAGCAGCTTCTCTTCCTCCTCCGTCTTTTTGCGCACAGGCCGACCTGACAGGTGGCTGTACGAGTCACTGAGCGGGACGGGGCGAGTCAGGGCTGCCAGCTCAGGAATCCCGCGTCCGCCCGCCCCTGCCCCGAGGACCCAGCGCCCACCTGAGAGAGGGGCTGCTGCGGCTGTTCTTCAGGCCCAGGCTGCGGGCCAGGCTCCCACTGCTCTTGAGGGTGTCCTCCCAGAGTCCCAGGCCGCCGCTGCCCCCACTCCTGTCGGGCCCGCCCCACAGCGGCCCGGCCTCAGATACCCACTGGTTCAGGGGGGCAGCGCCCAGGCCGCCGAGCTGCTACAGGAGGCAGGAAGTCAGAGTGGCCCGCGCGCTCGAGAACGGCGAGTGGGGAGGCTCGTTCGGGTGGCGAAGGAGGGGTGAGGTGGGGGCTTCAGAGCAGAGCGCGCTCCCGTGTGCCCCCTGCCCCGGGTCACCCTGGGCGCTCCCTGGACGGGGGTCCCCGGGGCCGGGGCCGGGCCCAGGCCCCCTCGCCTGGTGCTGAGGAAGGACCCTCCTCCCTGCTCCACACTCACCCAAGATGCTGGGGTCCGAGTGCAGCATCAGCGCCCGCCTCTTGGCCTTGCTGCCCTCCCCAGGGCCGAGTTTGGTGCTGTGGTTGCTCTGAAAGGCCGTCTGCAGGGAGCCACTGCTCAGCCAAGCCTCCTGCAAGGCAGCAGAGGGAAAGGAGGGCTCGGGAAGACGGTGAGCGCGCCCGCTCCGGCTGGGGCTCTGCGAAGTCTCACCTGCTGCAGCTGCCGCTGCTGGCTGGCCTTCTGCTTGGCCCTCCGCTCCAGGAATTGTTTGGCAAATTCTTTGGCTTCCAGCGTGTCCCCCAGGCAGGAACGGATATAGTCATGGACATCGTAGGGGGACTCCACCTCCTTGAGGATCGCTACAGCCATGGGCACTGAGGGGCAGGACAGGCTGTCAGGGCCCAGGGGACACGGGTCTGAAGCCCTGGCCCGACCTCCCGGGGTGCGCCACGGATACCGTCCAGGCTGCCCGTGGTGCTCAGCGTGTGCAGCATCTGCTCACACCACTGGGTGAAGCCGTCCTGCGGCCGGGGGATGCCCTGGAGCAGCTTCAGCAGCTTCTCTTCCTCCTCCGTCTTTTTGCGCACAGGCCGACCTGACAGGTGGCTGTACGAGTCACTGAGCGGGACGGGGCGAGTCAGGGCTGCCAGCTCAGGAATCCCGCGTCCGCCCGCCCCTGCCCCGAGGACCCAGCGCCCACCTGAGAGAGGGGCTGCTGCGGCTGTTCTTCAGGCCCAGGCTGCGGGCCAGGCTCCCACTGCTCTTGAGGGTGTCCTCCCAGAGTCCCAGGCCGCCGCTGCCCCCACTCCTGTCGGGCCCGCCCCACAGCGGCCCGGCCTCAGATACCCACTGGTTCAGGGGGGCAGCGCCCAGGCCGCCGAGCTGCTACAGGAGGCAGGAAGTCAGAGTGGCCCGCGCGCTCGAGAACGGCGAGTGGGGAGGCTCGTTCGGGTGGCGAAGGAGGGGTGAGGTGGGGGCTTCAGAGCAGAGCGCGCTCCCGTGTGCCCCCTGCCCCGGGTCACCCTGGGCGCTCCCTGGACGGGGGTCCCCGGGGCCGGGGCCGGGCCCAGGCCCAGCCTGCTCACCACGCGGTGGTTGGGGGCCGGGGCCCGCGACGGCTCCCGAGGCGGGGGCTGCTTGTGCATCTGCCGCTCGCCCTCCAGCTGCAGCTCCAGCAGCGTCTTCATGGACAGGCCCTGCTTGGCCAGGCCGGCCCACGGCGGGGGCGGGGAGCTGGGGGCAGGAGGCGCGGGCAGGGCGGCCGCGCCTGCTGCTGCTGGAGCAGCTTCAGCAGGAGCTCCTGCTGCCGCACCTGGAGAGAGCCCGGCGGTGAGGCCGGCGCCCGCCTCGGGCCCCGGGGCCCCGGGCAGGAGGGCTCGCGCGCCCACACCTGCTTGCGCCGGAAGAGCTCCTCCTCCTCCTGCCGCCGCTTCTGCTCCTCCTGCTGCTGCTGCTGCCGGCGCTTCTCCTCCCGCCGCTTGCGCTCCTCCTCCTCCCGCTTGGCCCTGAGCTCCGCGTCTCTGCGCTCCTGGAACTGGCGGGTCCGCGTCAGAGACCAGGCCCTCCCTGCCGTGGCCTGGCCCCTGACACCCAAGGACTCCGGCCCCAGAGGTCCACTCACTTTATGTTGCAGCTGGAGTTGTTCTAGAATTGGACCCTGAGTCGAAGAGTTAATTGGTATGTCCCAAAGACTGGCCTCACCGCCTGGGGGGGCAAAGGCAGCTGCAGGAGGGAGCTCGGGCCTGGCCCCCCCACCCACCCGGGGCCGTCGAGGATGGAGAGGGGACTCCAAGACGCAGGACAGGCCGGGCGGGGAACCGCGGGCCACACACCTGACTGTGATGAGGGGCTGAGGTATGTATGTCCAGGCTCCCACTGCTCTTGAGGGTGTCCTCCCAGAGTCCCAGGCCGCCGCTGCCCCCACTCCTGTCGGGCCCGCCCCACAGCGGCCCGGCCTCAGATACCCACTGGTTCAGGGGGGCAGCGCCCAGGCCGCCGAGCTGCTACAGGAGGCAGGAAGTCAGAGTGGCCCGCGCGCTCGAGAACGGCGAGTGGGGAGGCTCGTTCGGGTGGCGAAGGAGGGGTGAGGTGGGGGCTTCAGAGCAGAGCGCGCTCCCGTGTGCCCCCTGCCCCGGGTCACCCTGGGCGCTCCCTGGACGGGGGTCCCCGGGGCCGGGGCCGGGCCCAGGCCCAGCCTGCTCACCACGCGGTGGTTGGGGGCCGGGGCCCGCGACGGCTCCCGAGGCGGGGGCTGCTTGTGCATCTGCCGCTCGCCCTCCAGCTGCAGCTCCAGCAGCGTCTTCATGGACAGGCCCTGCTTGGCCAGGCCGGCCCACGGCGGGGGCGGGGAGCTGGGGGCAGGAGGCGCGGGCAGGGCGGCCGCGGCCTGCTGCTGCTGGAGCAGCTTCAGCAGGAGCTCCTGCTGCCGCACCTGGAGAGAGCCCGGCGGTGAGGCCGGCGCCCGCCTCGGGCCCCGGGGCCCCGGGCAGGAGGGCTCGCGCGCCCACACCTGCTTGCGCCGGAAGAGCTCCTCCTCCTCCTGCCGCCGCTTCTGCTCCTCCTGCTGCTGCTGCTGCCGGCGCTTCTCCTCCCGCCGCTTGCGCTCCTCCTCCTCCCGCTTGGCCCTGAGCTCCGCGTCTCTGCGCTCCTGGAACTGGCGGGTCCGCGTCAGAGACCAGGCCCTCCCTGCCGTGGCCTGGCCCCTGACACCCAAGGACTCCGGCCCCAGAGGTCCACTCACTTTATGTTGCAGCTGGAGTTGTTCTAGAATTGGACCCTGAGTCGAAGAGTTAATTGGTATGTCCCAAAGACTGGCCTCACCGCCTGGGGGGGCAAAGGCAGCTGCAGGAGGGAGCTCGGGCCTGGCCCCCCCACCCACCCGGGGCCGTCGAGGATGGAGAGGGGACTCCAAGACGCAGGACAGGCCGGGCGGGGAACCGCGGGCCACACACCTGACTGTGATGAGGCTGAGGTATGTATGTCCCAGAGGGGCCCCGAGTCTGGCACCGACAAGGACCGGTTCATGGTCGGGAGCAAGTTCTGGTCCCCGCCCCTGAGGAGCAAAGCACCGACGGTCAGCACCCTGACGCCTTCTCCAGTCTGGCCCTCTCCTCGCGTGGCCCGAGGGCCGTGACCCGCGGACGCACCGCAGGCACTTGCGGCCGCGGGCAAACAGAGTGGCCCACGCACCTGGGGGGCTTGAGCGCCTGGAGCTGCTGCAGGAACGCGGCGAGCTGCGGCGGCGGCGGCAGGTCCCCCAGAGCCGCCTTTTCCCGGAGCGCACACTGCGGGGGCTGACGGCTGCCGAGAAGCGCGCGGGCATGAGGCGGGCAGGCCGCAGGCCGGCGGGGCCCTCCTGACCAGCCCCGCCAGGCGCCCGTACCTGCCGACCAGCTGGAGAAACTGCTGGTGCTGCAGCTGCTGGTACAAGGCGGCGGCTGCCAGCTCCTGCTGCTTCTTCAGCCGCTCCTGGTCCATGTTCCCCTGAGGGAGGCCGGAGCGTGCCCACGGCTTTGACCCTATGTGGCCTCCGCCAGGCTCACGCCCACCTCCCGTCCCTGCCCTGCGCAGAGGGGGTACACTCACCAGCAGCGGGGGGGGTGAGGGCCCAGGGGCGAAGGGCACACGACCCCACATCTTGATCACCTCGCCCAGCGGCTGGAAGCCCTCGTCACAGCCCCGCTTCACCAGCAGGGCCATGGAGAAGTAGCCTGCTTGGAACCACTCCGCCATCTCCTGGGTTGTGAAGGGGCCTGGGCCAAGCGAAGGCGGGGCGGTCAGACGGGCGCGCCAGAGGAGCCCCCCAGGAGGGTGATGTCCCTGAGCCCCGCCCGGCCCCCGGCCCCACCCTGGGCACCTTGGATCTCCCCCTGCGGATCCTTGTAGAACCACTTCCGGGCCGCCCCGTGGCTGAGGGGGAGGGCGGTGGCGGCCGCAGAGTGGCGGAGGCCCTGGGCTTGGATGGTGGCCGTGAACTGCTCCTCCTCCAGGAGCTGTCCTGCAGAGGCCACGAGCTTCTCCGCCTCCTGGGAGCCCAGGAGAGAGAGAAGGCTCAAGACGCAGGACAGGCCGGGCGGGGAACCGCGGGCCACACACCTGACTGTGATGAGGCTGAGGTATGTATGTCCCAGAGGGGCCCCGAGTCTGGCACCGACAAGGACCGGTTCATGGTCGGGAGCAAGTTCTGGTCCCCGCCCCTGAGGAGCAAAGCACCGACGGTCAGCACCCTGACGCCTTCTCCAGTCTGGCCCTCTCCTCGCGTGGCCCGAGGGCCGTGACCCGCGGACGCACCGCAGGCACTTGCGGCCGCGGGCAAACAGAGTGGCCCACGCACCTGGGGGGCTTGAGCGCCTGGAGCTGCTGCAGGAACGCGGCGAGCGGCGGCGGCGGCGGCAGGTCCCCCAGAGCCGCCTTTTCCCGGAGCGCACACTGCGGGGGCTGACGGCTGCCGAGAAGCGCGCGGGCATGAGGCGGGCAGGCCGCCGGCCGGGCGGGCCCTCCTGACCAGCCCCGCCAGGCGCCCGTACCTGCCGACCAGCTGGAGAAACTGCTGGTGCTGCAGCTGCTGGTACAAGGCGGCGGCTGCCAGCTCCTGCTGCTTCTTCAGCCGCTCCTGGTCCATGTTCCCCTGAGGGAGGCCGGAGCGTGCCCACGGCTTTGACCCTATGTGGCCTCCGCCAGGCTCACGCCCACCTCCCGTCCCTGCCCTGCGCAGAGGGGGTACACTCACCAGCAGCGGGGGGGGTGAGGGCCCAGGGGCGAAGGGCACACGACCCCACATCTTGATCACCTCGCCCAGCGGCTGGAAGCCCTCGTCACAGCCCCGCTTCACCAGCAGGGCCATGGAGAAGTAGCCTGCTTGGAACCACTCCGCCATCTCCTGGGTTGTGAAGGGGCCTGGGCCAAGCGAAGGCGGGGCGGTCAGACGGGCGCGCCAGAGGAGCCCCCCAGGAGGGTGATGTCCCTGAGCCCCGCCCGGCCCCCGGCCCCACCCTGGGCACCTTGGATCTCCCCCTGCGGATCCTTGTAGAACCACTTCCGGGCCGCCCCGTGGCTGAGGGGGAGGGCGGTGGCGGCCGCAGAGTGGCGGAGGCCCTGGGCTTGGATGGTGGCCGTGAACTGCTCCTCCTCCAGGGAGCTGTCCTGCAGGGAGGCCACGAGCTTCTCCGCCTCCTGGGAGCCCAGGGAGAGAGAGAAGGCTCAACCGCCCACTCTCCCAGCACAGACAGGGCTGGGGCTGAGCGGGGCAAGGACAGACAGAACCAAGGCTCTCCGTCCCCGCAGGGGAGAGTCCCAGAGCCTTCTCAGCACCCCCACACCTGCTGCAGGTGCTTCAAGCCTTCATCATCTTCCAGATCTCCTGGCGGACCAGGGGGTGAGCCCACCGCAGAGCTCAGCGGCATGCCCCTTACATCGTCTCCTAGACGGAGCAAAGAAGGGAAGGTGGGTCAGGGCAGTCCGGAGAAGGGGGCAAGACAGTACCCTTTCTACCACCCTTATTCTTGGAACGTGGGTGCCACCTCTGCACCCACCCGACCAACAGCCCCTGCACCTCCTTCCCATAGGGTGGGGGAGCCCTTCCCCCACAGACTGCAGGCTCCAGGCTGGTCCTGCCCTGGGCTACCTTCAGCGGCCGGCAGGTCTCTCGCCTGCGTGTCATCGCCTTCCCCGTTAGCTCCCCAGAGTGGGCCCAGGGTGGGCAGTGGGGACGGGGAGCTGGACTTCTCCTCCTGAGGCGGCAGTGGGGTCAGCTCCTTCCCGCCTGAAAACCGAGGATAATGACCAGAACTTAAACCCAAGCCGGAAGCCCTTAAAAATGATTTAGCACGAGCCAGCCATGTGCGGCCAGAAGGGCCTCTGGGTACTGAGTCCATCTCCGTATCTCTGGTCAACACAGCTAAGGTCTGGGGAACAGACACCACAAACCCCACTTGGCTCACTTCCCTTTTTGTTCCTTCAAAAATGGACATGCAACACCACTGATTTAATACTGTGTTTGACAGCTTCCTCAAGGGGTTTTCAAAGGTCATTTTGAATAAAAAATTTAAAACAAGAGGTCATTTTGATTCTGCGGCAGGGCGCCGAGGAGCCCCCAGGAGGGTGATGTCCCTGAGCCCCGCCCGGCCCCCGGCCCCACCCTGGGCACCTTGGATCTCCCCCTGCGGATCCTTGTAGAACCACTTCCGGGCCGCACCGTGGCTGAGGGGGAGGGCGGTGGCGGCCGCAGAGTGGCGGAGGCCCTGGGCTTGGATGGTGGCCGTGAACTGCTCCTCCTCCAGGAGCTGTCCTGCAGGGAGGCCACGAGCTTCTCCGCCTCCTGGGAGCCCAGGGAGAGAGAGAAGGCTCAACCGCCCACTCTCCCAGCACAGACAGGGCTGGGGCTGAGCGGGGCAAGGACAGACAGAACCAAGGCTCTCCGTCCCCGCAGGGGAGAGTCCCAGAGCCTTCTCAGCACCCCCACACCTGCTGCAGGTGCTTCAAGCCTTCATCATCTTCCAGATCTCCTGGCGGACCAGGGGGTGAGCCCACCGCAGAGCTCAGCGGCATGCCCCTTACATCGTCTCCTAGACGGAGCAAAGAAGGGAAGGTGGGTCAGGGCAGTCCGGAGAAGGGGGCAAGACAGTACCCTTTCTACCACCCTTATTCTTGGAACGTGGGTGCCACCTCTGCACCCACCCGACCAACAGCCCCTGCACCTCCTTCCCATAGGGTGGGGGAGCCCTTCCCCCACAGACTGCAGGCTCCAGGCTGGTCCTGCCCTGGGCTACCTTCAGCGGCCGGCAGGTCTCTCGCCTGCGTGTCATCGCCTTCCCCGTTAGCTCCCCAGAGTGGGCCCAGGGTGGGCAGTGGGGACGGGGAGCTGGACTTCTCCTCCTGAGGCGGCAGTGGGGTCAGCTCCTTCCCGCCTGAAAACCGAGGATAATGACCAGAACTTAAACCCAAGCCGGAAGCCCTTAAAAATGATTTAGCACGAGCCAGCCATGTGCGGCCAGAAGGGCCTCTGGGTACTGAGTCCATCTCCGTATCTCTGGTCAACACAGCTAAGGTCTGGGGAACAGACACCACAAACCCCACTTGGCTCACTTCCCTTTTTGTTCCTTCAAAAATGGACATGCAACACCACTGATTTAATACTGTGTTTGACAGCTTCCTCAAGGGGTTTTCAAAGGTCATTTTGAATAAAAAAATTTAAAAACAAGAGGTCATTTTGATTCTGCTTTATTTTCACCTGCCACTCGGCCTTCTGGGCCAGAGCCCCGCTGTTTCAGGCTCCTCCGCTCGCCCTGTCTGCACTGGCCCTTCTCCGCGGAAGCAGCCCTAGGCTGCAGGCATCCACCCCTCCGGCTTACCGGCCTCGGGCCCCTCCTCGTCCAGCCCTTCGGAAGGCTCCTCCTCCTCTTCCTCCAGACCCTGGAAGTCGAGCTCCTGCTCCTCAGGAATGGGCTCCTTGGGGCCCTTCTGCAGGGGGACCACGATGGGGAGGTGAGACGCAGGGGACAGAGGGGGAATGAGAGGGCGAGCAGGCTCCCACCAGCCTCTAACAAAAGTCTCCCCCTCGCCTCTTCGAAGGTACCTTAAGAGGCAGGAAGGCCCCGGAGGCGTCGAAGGTGCCCATTTCTTCGTCCTCGTCGTCCAGGCACCACTCCGGGAGCCCATCCTTGTCGTCATCAAAGCCTTCGGGCCCCCGGCACCTCCGGGGGTGAGAGCTGCCGCCCCCACCCCGCCCCTCCTCTTCACCACACCCTCCTCGGTCCCCGCGCAAATCAAAGTCAAACTTGCGCCTCCGGTCCCCGTGTTCCCGCCAGCCAGCAGAGCGGGGGCCGCCATCTGGGCAGGAACAGTTGGAGAAGGAGAAACGGAAACCCCATCAGCCAGAGTCTCCACTCTCCTGCTGCCCGCCAGGACCAACCGGCACGTCGGGGACTGCTCTCCCACCCGCGCTGGGCCTGGCCGCCGCTGCCGCCACCCACGCGGCCGCAGCGCCCCCAGGCTGGGGGAGCCCCCGACGCCCACCTGGCCCCAATCTCACCAGGGCTGGAGGAGCGCCAGCGGTCGCTGTCTCGCCG
The DNA here is from genome assembly GCA_022376925.1 of Tragulus kanchil. Taxonomy (NCBI): domain Eukaryota; kingdom Metazoa; phylum Chordata; class Mammalia; order Artiodactyla; family Tragulidae; genus Tragulus; species Tragulus kanchil. The sequence continues at coordinate 152,463,528 of JAIOJX010000002.1, read as the reverse complement.
GGGCCCTGCCCCGAGTCTCCAGCTGCCTTCCTCCTCTTCCTCCTGCTCCTCTCGGAGAGAACGCCAGTTCTCGCTGTCTGAGCGGGCGTGCTCCTTCCTCGGGCCGGCCCCTCCCTCATCAAACCCAGATCGCGCTTGGGGACAGAGAAAGACACAGTCAGTGGCCAGTGGCCTCAGTCCCTGCAAGACTCATCCTAGACACCTTGGGGAAGAGAGGAACCCGGCCCTGGGCCCTCCTGGCCCCCACCTTTCCCAGGAAGCAGCCCCGACCAGGGTCACCCATTTCAGTCTCCCCACCTCTTAATCACCCCAGGGGCTGGCCACCCACCCTCGCCACGACCCGTACCTCCATCCCTCCTGGCTGACTTCTCAAACCGCCTCTCGCCTCTGCGGGAGGGAAAGGTGGGGTCAGAGGAGAGCTGTCTCCCGGGCTTGGAAGGGAGCCCAAGGGCGGGCCCAGAGAGACTGGGAAGGACAAGGGCAGGGCCACAGGGGTCAGAGGGCGTGGAGGAACTCCCTGGCCAGGGCTAACGCGCCAGGTCACCTGGTGCCCTCTGACGACAAAGACCCCAGCCTCCCTCGTGGGACGCTGGCCCTAGGCTCAGGCCCTCTCTGCCACCCTCGCCCAGCCTGCACCTGTCATCCCAGCTCTGGCTACGCTGGATCTCCCGGGGGTTTCGGCCAAAGGCTCCATCGCCTTCTTCAATGCTTCTTTGGTAAAAGCAACTGTCACGCGCGCCTGGAGAAGGAATGAGGCGTGTGGGGAACCTGCGCGTCACCTCTCCAAGCCCTCACGACCGCCCGCCCGGAGCGGGGCCGCCATCTGGGCAGGAACAGTTGGAGAAGGAGAAACGGAAACCCCATCAGCCAGAGTCTCCACTCTCCTGCTGCCCGCCAGGACCAACCGGCACGTCGGGGACTGCTCTCCCACCCGCGCTGGGCCTGGCCGCCGCTGCCGCCACCCACGCGGCCGCAGCGCCCCCAGGCTGGGGGAGCCCCCGACGCCCACCTGGCCCCAATCTCACCAGGGCTGGAGGAGCGCCAGCGGTCGCTGTCTCGCCGGGGCCCTGCCCCGAGTCTCCAGCTGCCTTCCTCCTCTTCCTCCTGCTCCTCTCGGAGAGAACGCCAGTTCTCGCTGTCTGAGCGGGCGTGCTCCTTCCTCGGGCCGGCCCCTCCCTCATCAAACCCAGATCGCGCTTGGGGACAGAGAAAGACACAGTCAGTGGCCAGTGGCCTCAGTCCCTGCAAGACTCATCCTAGACACCTTGGGGAAGAGAGGAACCCGGCCCTGGGCCCTCCTGGCCCCCACCTTTCCCAGGAAGCAGCCCCGACCAGGGTCACCCATTTCAGTCTCCCCACCTCTTAATCACCCCAGGGGCTGGCCACCCACCCTCGCCACGACCCGTACCTCCATCCCTCCTGGCTGACTTCTCAAACCGCCTCTCGCCTCTGCGGGAGGGAAAGGTGGGGTCAGAGGAGAGCTGTCTCCCGGGCTTGGAAGGGAGCCCAAGGGCGGGCCCAGAGAGACTGGGAAGGACAAGGGCAGGGCCACAGGGGTCAGAGGGCGTGGAGGAACTCCCTGGCCAGGGCTAACGCGCCAGGTCACCTGGTGCCCTCTGACGACAAAGACCCCAGCCTCCCTCGTGGGACGCTGGCCCTAGGCTCAGGCCCTCTCTGCCACCCTCGCCCAGCCTGCACCTGTCATCCCAGCTCTGGCTACGCTGGATCTCCCGGGGGTTTCGGCCAAAGGCTCCATCGCCTTCTTCAATGCTTCTTTGGTAAAAGCAACTGTCACCGCGGCCGCGGCCTGGAGAAGGAATGAGGGGCGTGTGGGGAACCTGCCGCGTCACCTCTCCAAGCCCTCACGACCGCCCGCCCCGGAGCAGGCCACCGCCGCCTCTACCTCGGCTCCGCGCGCTGCCCCTGCCTCGGGAGGCGCCACCGAGGGGCGGCCCGGCCCCCTTCCCCATCAGCCGCAGCACGGCCACACTGTTCACGGACAGGGAGAAGTTCCTCTGAGGAGGGAGCCAGGGGCGGGCGTGAGGACCCGGGCACCCGAGCACCACGCCCCCCGCCGCCCCCGGCCGCCCCCGCTCCAGCCCCTCCTCGGGGAGACCCGGTGCCCCACCGGCAGCCGCCCAGGCCGGGCCCACCTGCTCCTCCTCAGTCAGGGGCTCCAGGGCCAGGGGCCGCAGCGGCTCCTCCTGCAGCACCGCGGCGAACTCCTTGTCCTGCAGCTCGTCGGGGACCTGTCGGGCGGGGTGGGAGGCGTCCTGTGGGCCCGGCGCCGGGGAGTGCACCTGGGCCCTCTCCGCCGGCCAGACCCGACCCGAGACCGCGGGGTGGGAGGCGTCCTGTGGGCCCTCTCCGCCGGCCGAGACCCGAGACCGCTGGCCGAGGCCGAGACCGAGACCGTGGGGTACCCGGGCCCCGCCCCGCCGCGCCCCGCACCTTGCTCTCCTTGACGTAGAGGGCCAGCATCTCCTCCCGCCCGTAGCGATAGTCGGCCAGCTTGTATTTGGGCATGGCTGGGGACGGGGGTGGGGAGGCCACGCTGCCACCACTGGAAAGGGCTCTCAGCCTGGAGAAGGGTCACGAGAGGGAAACAATGGGAACCCGAGCAGTCCTGCTCTTCCCGACCCCTCCGCCACCCGCTGCGCCCAGACGCACCACTCAGGCCCAAAGTTGAGGGTCTCTGCCGCCATGGTGGAGCCGGGCGCGTTCCAGAGGTCAGCGGCGGACGAGCGGGGAGGGGGCACCTGGCGCTCACTCTCCAAACACACCTGTGGAGGCGCGGAGGCGCTGGGCCTTGGGGACAGCGCGCCCAGAGAGCCGGGGCGGACGAGCGCCAGGTCCCGCCTGGGCAGGCACAGCAACAGGCCCACGAAGGACTCACCTAAGCCAGCCGCGTGCCACTCACACCATGAGTTACCCAGAGAGCCACGCCGGGGGAAGGCCTGGGGGAGGGCAGGAGACAGGCCGCTAGAGCCCCCGCCAGCCTCCCCAGGGTGCGCGCCCCCTCCGGCCCAGACTCACCTGGCAGCCTTGCCCAGGGAGGCGGGTGGGGCAGAGGCCGCGTGCTCTCCAGGCAGGAGCCTGCGCAGCAGTGAACCAGGGTCCCCAGACAGTCAGGGGCTGGTCTGAGCAGAGCAGTGCCCAGGCAGGGACCTTCACACCCGGGAAAAGCCCTTGAGGAGGAGAGGAGAGGAGCAAGTGGGTCAGGTCAACGGTCAGACAGACCCCTTGCCTCCAGCCCTCCCTTTCCACGGGTGCCTGGAAGCTGCTGGTTATGGAGCACAGGGGACCACAGCCCTGGCTCCTCATCTCTGCCCGCCACTCAAGAGGCCTTCGGGGCAGTGAGTGGACTCCGCAGAGCCTGGCTGTGAACGCCAAGGGGCCAGCGTTCAGAAAAGGGGGGCTGAGGGACGCGCAGTGTTTGTGTCAACTGCTCAGTCATGTCCAGCTCCGACACCATGGCCTCCCACCAGACTCCCCTGTCCATGGAATTCTCCAGGTAAGAACACTGGACGGGGCTGCCATGCCCTCCCTCCACGGGATCTTCCCAACAGCCCACATATAATGTTTAGGACAAAGATAAAACACAAGCAAAAAACCCACTGGAATCACAAATGTTATAGCAATAAAAGGGTGGTTAAGAGGATTAGAAATTTATCTGGGAGCAAAATTACCTCTTCCCTGAAAAAACTCAGGTCTGGCTGCTTGGCGGCTAGAATCCTGAGACTCATTTGGGAGAAACCAGTCCAAGGGAGCAGGGGCTACTCCTAGAGCAGGCCCAAAGTTGAGGGTCTCTGCCGCCATGGTGGAGCCGGGCGCGTTCCAGAGGTCAGCGGCGGACGAGCGGGGAGGGGGCACCTGGCGCTCACTCTCCAAACACACCTGTGGAGGCGCGGAGGCGCTGGGCCTTGGGGACAGCGCGCCCAGAGAGCCGGGGCGGACGAGCGCCAGGTCCCGCCTGGGCAGGCACAGCAACAGGCCCACGAAGGACTCACCTAAGCCAGCCGCGTGCCACTCACACCATGAGTTACCCAGAGAGCCACGCCGGGGGAAGGCCTGGGGGAGGGCAGGAGACAGGCCGCTAGAGCCCCCGCCAGCCTCCCCAGGGTGCGCGCCCCCTCCGGCCCAGACTCACCTGGCAGCCTTGCCCAGGGAGGCGGGTGGGGCAGAGGCCGCGTGCTCTCCAGGCAGGAGCCTGCGCAGCAGTGAACCAGGGTCCCCAGACAGTCAGGGGCTGGTCTGAGCAGAGCAGTGCCCAGGCAGGGACCTTCACACCCGGGAAAAGCCCTTGAGGAGGAGAGGAGAGGAGCAAGTGGGTCAGGTCAACGGTCAGACAGACCCCTTGCCTCCAGCCCTCCCTTTCCACGGGTGCCTGGAAGCTGCTGGTTATGGAGCACAGGGGACCACAGCCCTGGCTCCTCATCTCTGCCCGCCACTCAAGAGGCCTTCGGGGCAGTGAGTGGACTCCGCAGAGCCTGGCTGTGAACGCCAAGGGGCCAGCGTTCAGAAAAGGGGGGCTGAGGGACGCGCAGTGTTTGTGTCAACTGCTCAGTCATGTCCAGCTCCGACACCATGGCCTCCCACCAGACTCCCCTGTCCATGGAATTCTCCAGGTAAGAACACTGGACGGGGCTGCCATGCCCTCCCTCCACGGGATCTTCCCAACAGCCCACATATAATGTTTAGGACAAAGATAAAACACAAGCAAAAAACCCACTGGAATCACAAATGTTATAGCAATAAAAGGGTGGTTAAGAGGATTAGAAATTTATCTGGGAGCAAAATTACCTCTTCCCTGAAAAAACTCAGGTCTGGCTGCTTGGCGGCTAGAATCCTGAGACTCATTTGGGGAGAAACCAGTCCAAGGGGAGCAGGGGGCTACTCCTGAGCCCAGGCGGGGCACACCCTGAAGGCGGCAGGCAGGCAAGTCCGGCAAGTGTGCCCAGGACCCACTCACCAAACAGGTATCAACCCTGAGGTCTTTTCCCTGGGACCACGAGTGCAAAGAACCAAGAAAGGAATGGTGTTATTATAAGCCAGAAAGAAGGTTCTCTCACCATAAAGCAGAAATAAGGTCAGAGTCACAGGCGCTGACCGAAGCAGAGCGGTGGCCTGTCCCTCTAAGGACCAGCAGAAGACGCCGTCAGGTGGCGGCTCATCCCTGGTGGGTACAAGCACAGGGCAGGCAGGCGGGGTCTCGGGGAGCCGCGCGGGCCGCCCTCACTGGCTGGGGCGGGCGCTGGAGCAGCGTGCCTCCAGAGGTCCCATCCACGCCGAGACTCCCGGCTCTGGGCAGGCAGCAGGAAGACGGGGTTCCACCCGAGGGGCCGGGGCAAGCGGCTCTCGTCCACAGCTGCGGGGCAGGAGACAAGCAGACCCCGCCACAGACACAGGACCCAGCCCCGAACCGCAGGGGCCTGGGGTGAGGGGAGCAGACAGGCAGTGAGACGCCACCCAGAGCAGGCTGACCTCCCCTGGCCTGGCCGCCTCTTCTCCAGCAGCCTTGGCTGGCCGCTTCTGGAGACGGAGCACGCCACGGCGCACACGGCGGCTCAGGAGACAAGCTCTTCCGGTCACTGGACTCCGCTCGGCCTCCTAGAACGGCGGTGGCCGGTTAAGTCTGTCTGCGCTACAACCCTTACGTAATTCAGCCAACGGATGGATCTTGAAAACGAGCTGAGTAAAACAGGCCACTCACAAATGAACAAATACCGGCTAACTTGTCTCACGTGAGATTCCTAGGGGAGTCCGATTCAGAGGCACAGAGCACGGACAAGGAAAGGGCAGCCCACTCCAGCACTCCTGCCTGGGAAATCCCGAGGACAGGGGAGCTGGGGGGCTGCAGTCCCTGAGGTGACACAGTAGGGGAGCTGTCACACAACGGAGCATGCTGCAGAACTGCATCCTTAAAAATGGCTGAAATGGGGCTTCCCTGGTGGTCCGGTGGGTAAGGACAGCACCTTGCAGTGCAAGGGGCGCCGGTTCAATCCCTGGCCTGGGAAGATCCCACGTGCCGCGGGGCGGCTGGACCCATGTGTCCAATGACCGAGCCGGAGCTCTGGAGCGCATGCGCCCAGAGCCGGTGCTCTGCGACAACAGAGGCCACTGCGAGGGGAGGCCCACTTGGGCCAAAGAACAAAGATGGGAATAAATGAAAGACCAATAGAAGTGGCCAAAAAAAAAAAAAAAAAAAGCTGAAATGGTGTGTGCTGTAGCTGATTACCCTTTTAAAAAGGTTTAGGGGGAAAAAAAATTGGGGGATAAACCTCACATACCTAAGTCTTCTCCACTCCAAGAAAAATGCCCCAGTCCCTTCAAACAAACTTAGGAGAGGCTGTTCTGCGCCTCTTCCAGGCCACCCCGGAAGAGTCCCACCTCCTAGACGAATGGGCAGACGGGACGGAGAGTCCCGGGAGCACGAAGGCTGCTGTGGGGTGAAGGGACAGAAAGGGGACACTCACCCTCCCACCCGTGCAGGGCGTGGCAGAGGCGGCTGGCCGCCAGGTGCTTTCCACTTCAGGCTGTTGCCTTTCTGTCCAGGTTGGAAGGAGCAAACAGAGGGAAAGCGGCCGGCTCCGGGCGCGAGGAGCAGGGAGACTGCAGAGGCGACAGAGTGAGAGAGAGGCGGTCAGGCGAGAGGAAGCAGAGGAGTGGCCGCGAGCCGGTGAGAAAGGTAAGTGTCGGGGCGGGCCCAGCCAGGGGCGGCCTGGGTCCCAGGAGCCGGGGGCTGCCTGGCCCTTCCTCGGACCGAGCAGCGCACAGGCGCCCCAAGGTTTCTAGCTCCAAACAGGCATCCACTCGTCCCGTGCGCTTCCTCAAAGCCACCGCTTCTCAACTGGGGGCAACTCTGCTCTCCAGGGCACATCCAGCCACCTCGGGGGCATCTCTGGTAGGTGTGACCGGGAAAGGCTACCAGTGTCTAATGATCAGAGGCCATCCTACGATGTACAGGACTCCCCCCACCAGCAAGGCATGATCCAGACCCAGATCATCGACAGCGGCAGAGCTAAGAGCCACCTGTACACCCTGGGCAGCGGGGAACCACACCTACTGTCTGTTGGGGAAGAACTGGAGACCAGAGAACACAAATTCACTCCAGCTCATTCCCCGCCCTGAAGAGCAAGGAAATCTTTCCTTAATTACACTGTCCCATGAGAGAAATCCCCAATCCTACCAGGAGGGAAATCCTCCAGAAAAGAACAGATTAAACAAAATGGTCCTAAGTCTATCATGAATGCTCAAAGCCCAACATTTGGATCCCTTTCCAGTGAAGGGAAGAGCAGAGGTGGCGGGCTGGGGACTGGGGACAGCCTCCTTCCCTGGTTACTCCAGCGTAAGGTGTCCTGCTTAGCCCCACCTCTCAGCATCTGTCGGTTTCATCCATCCACAACCCCCTACTTTTCCTTCGCAGGCCTCCGTAGACCCTCCCTCCCTGGGGCGTCCGAGTGATTGCTATTAAAACGCTGCCCCCTGCTGGGGTCCAAGGGAGACGACACGTTGATCCCGATGCTCACAACAGGCTTGAGGAACAGGAGGGGAGCCTGTTCTCCAGAGTTCCCAACTCACAGGAGAAGGAAAATATCCAGAGACAAGGCGGTCCCAGAACACACTAAGTTAAGAACATTATTTCCTCATTCCATCACCCCTAAAATTAGCCCCGATCCAGAGCAATGTGCCTTGGCAAAGGAAGGCACCACTATTAACAGAAGTAGAGTCCCGAATTCCCCAACATTTGAGCAAGTGGCCTGCCCCAGGCCTGCTGGAGGTGGCGCCGTCCTTTCTCAGGATGGAAAGATTCTCCACGCGGGGTAGGGAATGAATTCGGAGGCTTAAAAAGAGGAGCCACTGGGCTGTGACTCCGGCTCTGCCCTCCGGGCCATCAGGACAATGCTCCCAAGGCGTGTCTAGCAGTTAACAGTTTCCGAAACACTTTCACACTCTACCTCGTTTGATCTCTTCTGCCCACTTGCCGAAGCTTGGGCTCCGGCCAGGGAAAACAAGGAAGGGAGGCTGCAGCAGCCCCAGAGGGAGACCCCGCTGTCTCTGACACGGCACCCAAGACTGGAAAAAGGGCACACGAGCGGCGGGAACCCACCCAAATTCGTAAGCATACTTCCTGAGTTTTAAACCATTTTTTAACTTCTCATTAGCATTTAAAAAATCATTCCTAGACCCGCCCCTTCTCACCTCCTCTGCTCTAAAATGGGGCTTTTTTTTTTTTTCTTCGCTCTATCCCAAACTCCAACCACAGACGTGAAAGCCAGTGCACACTGGGGTCCTTTAATCCATCAAAGTACACACAATACCGACGCACCCGCGGGCAGAGAAAGCCAGGCGTCAAAGAACAGAACTCACTCGACTGTCATCACCATATGGGACCCTCTCGAGGTCGCCGGTCCCTGCCATGACAACAACACAAAGCCCAGATCTGTCCCAACCCTGCTCGATGACATTCTGGACCTGCCATCGAGGAACTAAAACCGAGGCTGGCAGGGAAGGTGGGTGGTCGGGGGCTGCCGAGGGAACGATCCAGACGGAGGACGAGAGAGCAGGCTCCCGCTCGGTGAGACGCTAACCTCTCAGCGAACCGGCCTGTTGGCTCCCAGGGTGTTTCAGGTGCAAAGCGAGGGGCGGGGGCTCAACAGCAACCGCACGTCCACTCACAGGGGCAGTAAAGGGACTGCAGAGGCTGACCACTGGGCAAGCAGAGGTGAGAAAAAAGAGGAGAGCGGATCGGGGTGGGAAGGGGTAAAGCGCCGGCTAACAAGTCCTGGTGGGGCACTGATGTCCTGGGGCCAAGCCCGCCCGGATGATGGACCGGACCCAACATTTGAGCAAGTGGCCTGCCCCAGGCCTGCTGGAGGTGGCGCCGTCCTTTCTCAGGATGGAAAGATTCTCCACGCGGGTAGGGAATGAATTCGGAGGCTTAAAAGAGGAGCCACTGGGCTGTGACTCGGCTCTGCCCTCCGGGCCATCAGGACAATGCTCCCAAGGCGTGTCTAGCAGTTAACAGTTTCCGAAACACTTTCACACTCTACCTCGTTTGATCTCTTCTGCCCACTTGCCGAAGCTTGGGCTCCGGCCAGGGAAAACAAGGAAGGGAGGCTGCAGCAGCCCCAGAGGGAGACCCCGCTGTCTCTGACACGGCACCCAAGACTGGAAAAAGGGCACACGAGCGGCGGAACCCACCCAAATTCGTAAGCATACTTCCTGAGTTTTAAACCATTTTTTAACTTCTCATTAGCATTTAAAAAATCATTCCTAGACCCGCCCCTTCTCACCTCCTCTGCTCTAAAATGGGGCTTTTTTTTTTTTTCTTCGCTCTATCCCAAACTCCAACCACAGACGTGAAAGCCAGTGCACACTGGGGTCCTTTAATCCATCAAAGTACACACAATACCGACGCACCCGCGGGCAGAGAAAGCCAGGCGTCAAAGAACAGAACTCACTCGACTGTCATCACCATATGGGACCCTCTCGAGGTCGCCGGTCCCTGCCATGACAACAACACAAAGCCCAGATCTGTCCCAACCCTGCTCGATGACATTCTGGACCTGCCATCGAGGAACTAAAACCGAGGCTGGCAGGGAAGGTGGGTGGTCGGGGGCTGCCGAGGGAACGATCCAGACGGAGGACGAGAGAGCAGGCTCCCGCTCGGTGAGACGCTAACCTCTCAGCGAACCGGCCTGTTGGCTCCCAGGGTGTTTCAGGTGCAAAGCGAGGGGCGGGGGCTCAACAGCAACCGCACGTCCACTCACAGGGGCAGTAAAGGGACTGCAGAGGCTGACCACTGGGCAAGCAGAGGTGAGAAAAAAGAGGAGAGCGGGATCGGGGTGGGAAGGGGTAAAGCGCCGGCTAACAAGTCCTGGTGGGGCACTGATGTCCTGGGGCCAAGCCCGCCCGGATGATGGACCGGACCTGGACACGGACTAGAAAACCTAGTTGGGACTGCGCACGCCGTGCGAGGGTCTCCTAAAAGTTAAGTTGAAAAAACGCCCAAGTCAAAGTGTGAGGGGCCGCGTCTGGGGAGCTGCTGCCTCGGGGGAGGCGGGCTGGGAACGGCCCGGCTCGGCCCGGCGACAGGACCCGCTTCAGGCGCCCGGCCGGGCCGGCGGGAGGAAGGAGACCCCAGTGACCCAGCACGAATGCCGCCGGCGGAGAATTCCGGCGAAGCCCCCGCCGAGGGGCTGGGGTCCAGGGAAGCGGCTGCCCCGCTCGCCCGAGGCACGGAGCGCGCGCACGCCGAGACCCGCGGGCCCGGCGCCCGCCCGGGAGGACGCGGAGGCGCGCCGGGCGCCAGGCTCCGGGCCCGGGCGGAGGGCGGCCGCGGGCAGCGCGGGGCGGGCCGAGGCGGGCGGCCCGGAGGACGGCGTGCCCTTCAGGGCGGGGGCGCGGGCGGCGCGGGGCGGGCGCGCCGGGGCGGGGCGGCGGCGGGAGGGTCCGCGCCGGCGGCCCGCGCTCCCGCTCGGGCGCTCGCAGGCTCGGCGCGGCCGCCGCGGCGTCGGGGCGGGCCTGGCGCGGGCCCGGCCGCGGGCCGGGGCCGGGGCCGCCGGGCGCTTACCGCGGCGGGCGGGCGGGCGGCGCGAGACTCCGGTCCCGGGCGTGGGCGACGCGCGGCGGGCCGGGCGGCGGCGGCGGCGGCGGCGGGGGAGGGGGCGCTGGCGCTCCCGCGGCGGCCGCTCCTCTCTGTTTGTGTTTGTAGCAAGATGGCTGCCCGCCTCGCACCACGTGACGCGGACGCGGGGCCGCGGGGCCGCCCCGCCGCCGCCGCCGCCGCCGCCGCCCCCTCCGCGGCTCCCGCCCGCCGCGCCCCGCGCCGCCCGCCGCGCGCCCCGCAGGCCCCGCGGGCCCGGCCCGGACGCCCGTCGCCCCCGGACACCCCCCGCGGGCACGTGACTCGGGAGCCCGGGGCCTCACGTGACCCGACCGGCCGCGGGCCGGGGGCGGGAGGGCGTCCCCGGGGCTGCCCCTCGGCGGGGCCCCGGCGCGGGAGGCGCGCTCTTCGCGAGCCGGGCCACCGCTCGCACGGTCGGCTTCCTCCGGGAAGCCCACCTGGGTTGAAGGAGACCCCGTGCCACCCCGCGGAGTGTTCAGCAGACATCCCGGGGTGTATGAAGTGAGACAGCGCGAGGCAGCGCTGGCTGGGGAGACCTGGGGCGTCAGTGGGACGCCGGCACTGAGTAGCCCCCTAGACCTCGTGGGCCAGGGAGCTGACCCGATCGGCCTCAGGGTCAGTAGGAAGGTGTAGATACCCGTCTCCGGCGCCCATTCGCCTCCCTGCCCAGCATGCTGAATTAAAACAGGTGCGTGAGAAGGGCTGCGGAAAGAGGCGAACTCCTATGCAAGTTCGATGAGTTGATTGACATCGCCTTTGTTTAAAAAGGAGACTTTCAAAGGATGACTTCCGATGCCTGAACATTTGTTAGGACGAAAAAGTTTTCAGTGTATTTTCACCGTTTTCCTTGAGAGTGGTGCCAGAATGCATACTCCACTTCTCAGCTTCCTAAAACAGCCGTTCCGCAAAACAATACAATCCTTAGGCCCGGGACAGGCAAATTCAGACTTGGAACTTGAGCCCTCGTTGTTGTGCCAAAACGGATCGCGGACCTCAGGAGCTCCCAGGAAGGCCCTTTGTTCTTGCACACGCACCCCCCCCTCCCCCCCGGACTTCTGTGCACTTGCGGTTTTCAGGTCTGCTTTTTTCAGTTCCCTTGACTTTCTGGAGATCGGGATTCCAGTCTCAGTGCAGCCATTGAAGCTGCTGGTTCACGGGCTGAAAAATGCAGTCGTTTAAAGCCAGGACTTGCTGGGACTTCCCTGGTGGTCCAGTGGCTAAGACGCCCTGCTCCCGATGTGGGGTTCCACCCTGGCCAGGGAACTGGATCCCACATGCAACAACTAAAGATTCAGCAGGCTGCAATCGGCCAAATAATAAATATGTATTTTCTTTCTTTTTTTTTAAAGCTAGGTCTTGTGTGCTGATTGCATCCATTACAAACTATGGCTTTGGACACTACTGATCTCTGAGTCTCTGGATTGTATGGTAGAGCACCGGAATACGGTGGTTGGCATACAAGCCCTGCGCAGATGTTAGCTAGTCAGACCTTCTGGGTCCACATTATTACTACTGTATGAAAATGAATCAACAGAATCCAATCACGGGTCGCGTTCTGGTAACATAAATTCTGAAGCTGATGGCCGCTGTATTTTCCCACCCTGAAGCTTTTCTTGTTGCTATTGGGTGTCTTCACTTTCCTAGACTGTGGTTTCCCCTCTGAGTAAGGGCTTGGCATGATGTAATTATTAATTAGCAAATATGAGATTGTGAGTGATGGTAGAGAAATGGTATGGGAGGAAACAGGAGCCCTGTGAAGTGGAAGCTCTTGGGACGGTGACGGCTTGTGGGGGGCAGGAAGGAGAGGCAGGATTTGGGGAAATTTGAGAAAAGTGGGCATCTGCTTTAGAAGAGTGACAGTCCACGCTGTGGGGGAAGAGGACCTGGATAGTCAGTCGGATGAGACATGAAGTGAAATGTATTTTCAGTGTATTTTCACCGTTTTCCTTGAGAGTGGTGCCAGAATGCATACTCCACTTCTCAGCTTCCTAAAACAGCCGTTCCGCAAAACAATACAATCCTTAGGCCCGGGACAGGCAAATTCAGACTTGGAACTTGAGCCCTCGTTGTTGTGCCAAAACGGATCGCGGACCTCAGGAGCTCCCAGGAAGGCCCTTTGTTCTTGCACACGCACCCCCCCCTCCCCCCCGGACTTCTGTGCACTTGCGGTTTTCAGGTCTGCTTTTTTCAGTTCCCTTGACTTTCTGGAGATCGGGATTCCAGTCTCAGTGCAGCCATTGAAGCTGCTGGTTCACGGGCTGAAAAATGCAGTCGTTTAAAGCCAGGACTTGCTGGGACTTCCCTGGTGGTCCAGTGGCTAAGACGCCCTGCTCCCGATGTGGGGTTCCACCCTGGCCAGGGAACTGGATCCCACATGCAACAACTAAAGATTCAGCAGGCTGCAATCGGCCAAATAATAAATATGTATTTTCTTTCTTTTTTTTTAAAGCTAGGTCTTGTGTGCTGATTGCATCCATTACAAACTATGGCTTTGGACACTACTGATCTCTGAGTCTCTGGATTGTATGGTAGAGCACCGGAATACGGTGGTTGGCATACAAGCCCTGCGCAGATGTTAGCTAGTCAGACCTTCTGGGTCCACATTATTACTACTGTATGAAAATGAATCAACAGAATCCAATCACGGGTCGCGTTCTGGTAACATAAATTCTGAAGCTGATGGCCGCTGTATTTTCCCACCCTGAAGCTTTTCTTGTTGCTATTGGGTGTCTTCACTTTCCTAGACTGTGGTTTCCCCTCTGAGTAAGGGCTTGGCATGATGTAATTATTAATTAGCAAATATGAGATTGTGAGTGATGGTAGAGAAATGGTATGGGAGGAAACAGGAGCCCTGTGAAGTGGAAGCTCTTGGGACGGTGACGGCTTGTGGGGGGCAGGAAGGAGAGGCAGGATTTGGGGAAATTTGAGAAAAGTGGGCATCTGCTTTAGAAGAGTGACAGTCCACGCTGTGGGGGAAGAGGACCTGGATAGTCAGTCGGATGAGACATGAAGTGAAATGTAAGTTGGGGGTTTTGACTCATCATTTTAAAAAATCTTGTGGCAGGTAGGATTTTAGATTCCTAGCCAGGGATCAAATCTGCACCCCTGCATTGGCAGTGTGTCCTCTTGACCAGTGGACCACCAGGGGAGTCCCCATGAAAAAATTAAATTTTTTAAAAAATTTTACATAGTTTTGTTGTTTACTGCGATACATAAATCCGAATCCGTCATAGGTATCCCCTTGATTCCTCTCACCTGAACCCCCTTCTCCCCTCCCTCCTCCATCCCACCCCAGAAAATGGTTTTGATTGGAGAGTAGTGCCTACCTACGGAGAGCACACTGGCCTCCGGGGTGGAAGTTGGGTCCATCACCTGGGGCTCCCTGTGCACCAGCTCGTAATCCTGGCCCAGCAACGTCCCCCAGCCGGAAGGCGGGAATGCTTCTGTTGCTGCTAACACAGTGGACACTGGACTGTAAACGCCCCCTCTCTGCAAATGACACAGATCAGAGCCATGAATCTCCTATACAAAATTAAGGAAACATTACTGAGTGAAGAAATCACTCAGACCTTAGTTTCTTGGACCTAATCACTAGGACCTATTTTTGCTTATAGAGGTCCTGTGCTGTAAAATACCTTGGTTTGTGTAATTTTTTTTGGTTTGTGTTTTTTACATTTGGAAACTTGGGATGAAACAAAGTGATGTAGTTAGGTGGTTAATCAAGAGGAAAGGGACGTCTCAAGTAAGACTGAAGAGCCAAACTCTCGGCCTTTTTTCCTAAGGCCAGATTCCCCTGCCTGTTTGCCTTCCATGAAATGCAAAACGGGAAGGACCATCTTTGAGAAGGAAATGGCCACCCACTGCAGTGTTCTTGCCTGGGAAATCCCATGGACGGAGAGTGGAGGTGGGCCTGGTGGGCTACAGTCTATGGAGTCAAGAGAGTCGGACACGACTGAGCAACTACACAACAACGACAGAAGGACCGCCTTAGTGTCCGATCAGTGTGTCACGATGCCTGGCTTCACCCGCCTTCACTGCAAGCCTTTACGTTTACTTGTATGTCAAAGTTTGGACAACATTTTAGAGTCCATGAAAAAACACACAGCCTGAGTAACGGAATGATAGCTGATAAACTGTGCTTATTATTAATTACCAGACAAAATGGGCCTTACAGGTACTTTGTTGTGTTCAGAATTGCTTTCCTGTCATGAGAGAAGTTCTCTGGTTGATCAAATGTAAATGCTTGTCAAGTCTGCAGTGCACAGTCACCACCTTGCTAAATCCACCGACTTCCAGGAACTGCTCTCTTCCCCTGGCTTCAGATCACCGTGCCTGCTTCAGTCATGCCCGTCTCTGTGCGGCCCTCTGGGTTGCAGCCCAACAGGCCCCTCTGTCCATGGCATTCTCCAGGCAAGAATACTGGAGCGGATTGCCCTGCCCTCCTCCAGGGGATCTCCTGACCCGGGGACGGAACCCATGTCTCTGTGTCTAACCTGCACTAGCAGGTGGGCTCTTTACCACTGGCGCCACCTGGGAGGCCCTCCAGATCACCATACTCCTGCAGTTTTCCTCCTTCTTCACCAGCTACCGCTTCTGAGTCCTCTGCTGGTTCCCTCGATTTCCCCACCTCCAGGGCTCAGACCTTACAGGGACTGCTCGGGATCTGAGCCCCACTGCTAGACAACTCTGCCTCACCTTAGCCATTGCTTCTTTTGGAAAACCTTGCATCCCCCAAAGTCATACTGGCTGCACCTCCCTGAGGGTCCACCGAACCCTCTAGATACTCCCAGCCTAGCAGTGGTCACGCTGTCTTGCTTATCTTGTTTGCCTTCCACCGTGAACCATGAACTGCTCAGCCCAGCGTAGCTGCAGGATGTATCAAGTCTTCCACAGCCTAATGTGTCTCCTCGATTCAACTTTGTTGAGCACTGTTCTGTGATATGAATGTACCACACTGTAACCAGTCACCCATTGAAAGACCCCATGGGTTGTTTTGGATCTGGGGCTATTACAAATAAAACTACCATGAACATTCATGTATGAGCTTAAATTTCCATGAGTGTTCTTGCTGGATCATGTGGTGAGTGTGAATTTAGTGTTAGAAGAAACTACCAAACTATTTTCCAGAGTGACCTTGCCATTGAACATTTCCACAGTGTATGAGAGATCCAGTTCTCATAAAAGCTTAATATTGTAAAAATGTTTTAAAATTTTTATTTGGGGTTGCACTGGGTCGTCTTTGCTGTGTACAGGCCTTCTCTAGTTGCACAGAGTAGAGGCTATTCTCTAGGTGTCGTGCGCGGGCTTCTCATTGCGGTGCCTTCTCTTGTTGCACATCACAGGCTGTAGGGCGTGCTGGCTTCAGTAGTTGCAGCTTGTGGGCTCTACAGCTAATAGGCTTCAGTAGTTGTGATGCACGAGCTGAGTTGCTCTATGGCATGTAGGATCTTCCCAGACCAGAGATTGAACCTGTGTCTCCTGCATTGGCAGGCAGATTCTTAACCACTGGGCAACCAGGATATTCCAAAATTTTTTATTTTAAATGTTTTAATAGGTGGGTAAGGGCTTCCCTGGTGGTCCAGTAGGTAAAGAGTCTGCCTTGGGCTTCCCTGGTGGCCCAGTGGGTAAGGACACCATCTTGCAGTGCAAGGGGTGCCGTTTCGATCCAGGGCCTGGGAAGATCTCACGTGCCGCAGAGCGGCTGGACCGATGTGTCCAATCACCGAGCCGGAGCTCTGGAGCACATGCGCCCAGAGCCGGTGCTCTGTGACAACAGAGGCCACCACGATGGGAGGCCCACAGGAGCCAAAGAACAAAGATGGATAAAATAGATAAATGAAAGACCAATGGAAGTGGCCCACCCACCCCCCTCCCTCCCCACCCCATCCCCCCAAAATAAATAAATATTTTTTTAAAAAAAGAGTCTGCCTTGCCGTGCAGGGGGCGCCAGTTCGATCCCTGGCCTGGGAAGATCCCACGTGCTACGGAGTGGCTGGACCAGTGTGTCCAATTATGAGCTGGCGCTCTGGAGCGCATGTGCCCAGAGCCAGTGCTCTGCCACTGTAATGGGAGGCCCACACAGGTCAAAGAATAAAGATGGATGAAAATAAATAAATAAGAAACCAATAAAAGAGGTCAAAATTAAACAAACAAACAAAATAAGAGTCCACCTGGCAATGTAGGACACTCAGGTTCGATCCCTGGGTCAAGAAGATTCCCTGGAGAAAGAACTGGCAACCCCCTCCAATATTCTTACCTGCGAGATCCCATAGACAGAGGAGCCTGGTGGGCTACAGTCCATGGAATCACAAAAGAGCTGGACACAACTTAGCAGCCAACCACAAACAACAAAACAGATCATCGGTGGGGAGTGGCATCTCCTTGTGGTTTTATTTGAATTTCCGCAATGGCCAATGATGCTGAACACCTTCTGTGCTCACGTGTCATCCTCACACCCTGTTTGCTAAAGAACCCTCTGTTCAAGACTTCTGCCCATTTTCTAATTGTTTTCCAAACATTTGAGTTTAGAGTTCTTTATCTATTCGAGAGACAAGTCCATTGTGAGATATATGATTTGCAGGTATTTTCTCCCAGCCAGGAGTAGGAAATGGCAACCCATTCCAGTATTCTTGCCTGAAGAACTCCGCGGACAGAAATCTGGCAGACAACAGTCCATAGGGTTGCAAAGAGTTGGACAGGACTGAGTGACGAACATTTTGTGGCTAGGTGGTCTTTCACAGAGTCAAGGTTTTTAAGTTTGATAAACCACAATTTATCAACTCTTTTCTTTAATGGATCGTGCCTTTGGGGTTGTGTCTGAGAACTCTTGACCTGCCCCTGTGTCATGGAGACTCTTTCTCCTATATTTTTTTTAATTTTACATTTTTATGTTTAGACCTACCATTCATTTCATGTTATTTTTTTTTGCAGTGGGCGGAGGTTCAATTCTTTGCCTATTTATTCAATTGTTTTAGCACTGCTTGCTGACAAGACTCATTCAGTTGCTTTTGCACCTTTTGTCAAAAAATCAGCTGGCTGTACTTGTGTGAATCTATTTCTGGGTTCTCTATTCCATTTTATTGACTTTTGTGTCTGTCCCTTGGCAGATGCCACACTCTCTTGATATTGTGTTTAGACAAGAAGTCTTAAAATCAGGCAGTGTGATTCTAACTGTTTTCAAAATTGCTTTAGCTTCCCTTGCCTTGCCATATAAATTTTACAGTAAATTTATCTACATCTCCAAAATCTCTTGCTGGGGTTTCATAGGAATCGCATTAAAGAGAACTGACATCTTTACATGAACACAGTGTCCCTCCATTAATTTAGATCTTCTTTGATTTGATTAGCATTTTGTAGTTTTTGGCATCCATCTTTTGTACACGATTTTGTTAACTTATACCTAAATATTTTTCCCTTTCCTTCCCTTCCTCCTCCTTCTTCTCTCCACTCTCTGGAATGACTGTAAATGATTTTAAATGTTGGCCTCTGATGGTTTATTGCCAGTGTATAGAAATACAATTGACTTTTTTGGTTTGTTAATCTTGTATCCTGCAAAGTGCCTCCTTCCAATCTCTAGTCAAATGGGGTCAAACTCCACCCTAGGCAACGATAGGTTGGGAGGGGGCATAAAAATGCCAGCTCAGGCGTGCAGGTTTACAATTTATAAGGTTATATTGGGTTTGGAAACAGTAGCAAGATGGGAACGGTCATCCCCATTTGAGTGATAAGAAACTCAAGGGGAGAGTAGTCGAAGTCTCCAAGGCAGGTCTAACTCGAACTCTCCAGAGGCTAAACCAATCTGGGTAGAGGACCCCGTCCCAGTGGCCTTAAGAGCCAGTACCCCCAGGCGCCGCCCTGCCCTCCCGCCCTGGGGCGCACGTCTCTGCTCCCCAGTGGCCCGCAGTGACAGAAAAGCTCTCAGTTTGGGGCGGCAGGTAGTTTAGGGGTCCGAGTGGGCCAGGGGCCCCCAAGGGAGCTGTGAAGGCTCGACCTAGGGCTCAGGAGGAGGAGAGGGCAACAGAGGAGAAGATGGCGGAGTGGCATCACCAACTCAATGGACATGAGTTTGAACAAACTCCGGGAGACAGTGAAGGACAGGAAAGCCTGACGTGCTGCCATCCACTGGGTCGCACTGACGTAGACTCAACAAAGGCTTCAAATCAGCAGTGTGATTCTAATTTTTTGTTTTGTCTGTCCTTGGCAGATGCCACACTCTCTTGATATTGTGTTTAGACAAGAAGTCTTAAAATCAGGCAGTGTGATTCTAACTGTTTTCAAAATTGCTTTAGCTTCCCTTGCCTTGCCATATAAATTTTACAGTAAATTTATCTACATCTCCAAAATCTCTTGCTGGGGTTTCATAGGAATCGCATTAAAGAGAACTGACATCTTTACATGAACACAGTGTCCCTCCATTAATTTAGATCTTCTTTGATTTGATTAGCATTTTGTAGTTTTTGGCATCCATCTTTTGTACACGATTTTGTTAACTTATACCTAAATATTTTTCCCTTTCCTTCCCTTCCTCCTCCTTCTTCTCTCCACTCTCTGGAATGACTGTAAATGATTTTAAATGTTGGCCTCTGATGGTTTATTGCCAGTGTATAGAAATACAATTGACTTTTTTGGTTTGTTAATCTTGTATCCTGCAAAGTGCCTCCTTCCAATCTCTAGTCAAATGGGGTCAAACTCCACCCTAGGCAACGATAGGTTGGGAGGGGGCATAAAAATGCCAGCTCAGGCGTGCAGGTTTACAATTTATAAGGTTATATTGGGTTTGGAAACAGTAGCAAGATGGGAACGGTCATCCCCATTTGAGTGATAAGAAACTCAAGGGGAGAGTAGTCGAAGTCTCCAAGGCAGGTCTAACTCGAACTCTCCAGAGGCTAAACCAATCTGGGTAGAGGACCCCGTCCCAGTGGCCTTAAGAGCCAGTACCCCCAGGCGCCGCCCTGCCCTCCCGCCCTGGGGCGCACGTCTCTGCTCCCCAGTGGCCCGCAGTGACAGAAAAGCTCTCAGTTTGGGGCGGCAGGTAGTTTAGGGGTCCGAGTGGGCCAGGGGCCCCCAAGGGAGCTGTGAAGGCTCGACCTAGGGCTCAGGAGGAGGAGAGGGCAACAGAGGAGAAGATGGCGGAGTGGCATCACCAACTCAATGGACATGAGTTTGAACAAACTCCGGGAGACAGTGAAGGACAGGAAAGCCTGACGTGCTGCCATCCACTGGGTCGCACGGAGTCGGACAGGACTCAGCGACTCAACAAAGGCTCATAGGGCTCATGGCGCGCGTGTCCAGGGGCTGGCCTGTGGGTCAGCCCTGCCAGAGGAATGGGAGGGCGGGTCTCCGTGAACTGCGGACGGGCCCCGGAGCGCTGTCCTCCTACGAGGACCGGGACTGGGTCCTCGGGACCCGCTCTCGGTCTTTGGGCGACGGGAACCTCGGGCGGGAAGTCAGTCCTGCGAACTCCGCCACGCCTCCTCTGACCCGAACCACTGCGAGGGACGCCGATCCCGTCGCGATCACGTTCTATTGAACTCTGCGCCCTCCCTGCTATCTTTGGAAGATCCTTACCCCCAGATCTTCCAAGCCCCTACAAAAGCCTCCTCTCCTCCATGCTTCCCTTCACGACCGCCCCCGCGAACCGGGGACTTGGTTTGGCCCACGAAAGCCACCAGTCCCCTGGCCAGATTCTCCCCGGCCCCGACTGGGTACACGCCTCCCGCCTCCGCGCCCCGCCTCGGAGGCGCCCACGTGGTAGATCCCGTCACCCCCGGAAGCCTCGCGTTATCCAAACACCTCGCGCGGCTTCGCGAGCTCTCAGGAAAGGGGCGGGGAGAGCGGAGGCCTGCTCGGCGATTCGTGGATCCCGAGGGTCTGGCCGCGGGGGCCGGGCGCGCGTGCGCGCTCAGCCCTGTTCGCCGGCTGAGCGTTCGTGCGGTGCGCAGTACTTCTCTTCCCTTCTGGGCTCCTGGGGCTTTCGGGCATCGCCGTCTACTCCGGCCAGTCGGCGCAAGGCTTAAGCGGCGTGGCTGGGGAGCAGACCGCGTGCGCGCGGAGGGCACTGTGGACCGGAGAGAGTAGGCGCGGGCGAGCTGGGGCAAGGGGGCGGTGGAGGAATCTGCGGTCGGGAGCGGTGTGATGAACGTTTGGGAACTGAGGATGGCGGAGTTGCGGGAGCTTGAGATGAGTAAGAGGGGACTGGGTGGAAGGGAAGAGGGGCGCCGAACGCGCCTCCTCCCAGGTGTCCCCACTGGGCTGGAAACCGGGTAGGAAAGGAAGCGTTGGTCGCTCCTCCGTTAGCTGACCTCGTCCTTTTCCCGTGCCAGGGCGCACAGCATGGCTGAAAACCGAGAACCCCGCGGCGCCGTCGAGGCTGAGCTGGACCCTGTGGAGTACACCTTGCGGAAGCGGCTTCCACACCGCCTGCCTCGGAGGCCCAATGACATTTATGTCAATATGAAGACTGACTTTAAGGCCCAGCTGGCCCGCTGCCAGAAGCTGTTGGACGGAGGGTCACGGGGTCAGAACGCATGCAATGAGATCTACATTCACGGCTTGGGCCTGGCCATCAACCGTGCCATCAACATTGCCCTGCAGCTGCAGGCCGGCAGCTTCGGGTCCTTGCAAGTGGCTGCCAATACTTCCACCGTGGAGCTCGTCGATGAGCTGGAACCAGAGACTGACGCACGAGAGCCGCTGACCCGGATCCGCAACAATTCAGCCATCCACATCCGTGTCTTCAGGGTCACACCCAAGTAACCGAGATGAGGCTGGCCCACCTTATCCACCCAGCCCCACACAGCGGGGCTCAGATGGGTCGCTTCTTGAACTGAGTACTGGCCTTCTGCCAGAAGCCGTGTGGGAAAAAACCCATCCCCAGGGCGGTCCAGAGAACTCTTGAATTGAGAAGACAGATAATTGTCTTTTGCTGGGCCCAAGCAGTGGGTCTTACCGAATCTTTGTGGTCTGTAACCACTGTCTTGTACAATAAAACGTTATGTTGGTGCCTGGCCACCCACCTGGCTGCGCCGCCTCTCCCCTGTGTACATTCTGGAAAGGCGAGTAGGAAAAAACTCGACGGAAATTTAGATAGAGGAGGGGGACCCTGGTGTTTCCTTCCTCCATAGGAAGAATATACATTGTCCCACAGACACCACTGCAGCCTGAAACAAATGCTAGTCCAGTTCAGAAGCCTGACACTCCCAGTGTTTGCTTTAAAATATTTCATCCTCACAAAAGAAGGCAGGGCAGATAGAGTCTTTACTGTTGCCCGCTGGCGTGTGGCTGGGGTGTCACTGTACAAGGAAAGCAGGAGCTGCCCTGCAGGCACGCCGAACGCGCCTCCTCCCAGTCCCGGGTTAGGAAAGGAAGCGTTGGTCGCTCCTCCGTTAGCTGACCTCGTCCTTTTCCCGTGCCAGGGCGCACAGCATGGCTGAAAACCGAGAACCCCGCGGCGCCGTCGAGGCTGAGCTGGACCCTGTGGAGTACACCTTGCGGAAGCGGCTTCCACACCGCCTGCCTCGGAGGCCCAATGACATTTATGTCAATATGAAGACTGACTTTAAGGCCCAGCTGGCCCGCTGCCAGAAGCTGTTGGACGGAGGGTCACGGGGTCAGAACGCATGCAATGAGATCTACATTCACGGCTTGGGCCTGGCCATCAACCGTGCCATCAACATTGCCCTGCAGCTGCAGGCCGGCAGCTTCGGGTCCTTGCAAGTGGCTGCCAATACTTCCACCGTGGAGCTCGTCGATGAGCTGGAACCAGAGACTGACGCACGAGAGCCGCTGACCCGGATCCGCAACAATTCAGCCATCCACATCCGTGTCTTCAGGGTCACACCCAAGTAACCGAGATGAGGCTGGCCCACCTTATCCACCCAGCCCCACACAGCGGGGCTCAGATGGGTCGCTTCTTGAACTGAGTACTGGCCTTCTGCCAGAAGCCGTGTGGGAAAAAACCCATCCCCAGGGCGGTCCAGAGAACTCTTGAATTGAGAAGACAGATAATTGTCTTTTGCTGGGCCCAAGCAGTGGGTCTTCACGAATTTTTGTGGTCTGTAAACACTGTCTTGTACAATAAAACGTTATGTTGGTGCCTGGCCACCCACCTGGCTGCGCCGCCTCTCCCCTGTGTACATTCTGGAAAGGCGAGTAGGAAAAAACTCGACGGAAATTTAGATAGAGGAGGGGGACCCTGGTGTTTCCTTCCTCCATAGGAAGAATATACATTGTCCCACAGACACCACTGCAGCCTGAAACAAATGCTAGTCCAGTTCAGAAGCCTGACACTCCCAGTGTTTGCTTTAAAATATTTCATCCTCACAAAAGAAGGCAGGGCAGATAGAGTCTTTACTGTTGCCCGCTGGCGTGTGGCTGGGGTGTCACTGTACAAGGAAAGCAGGAGCTGCCCTGCAGGCAGTTCATGGGCACAGGCAGGGTGAGGACTTAGGGGTGGAGAAAGCAAGCGAAGACAGGCCTCCTTTGTGTCAGCCTAGGGGAAGAATGGACACTGCTTCATTTAATTCCTGGCCCTGTGGGCTCCAGACCGCTCTAAACTGCTCTGGCCCAGAGCCCCTCAGACCCGTGTGGCTGGGCTGTTCTAAGTGGGAAAGGAAAGCCTGCCCTCGGACTGGGCACACTGGTCATCAGTACTTTTTTGCTTGAATATTTGTAGGAGGATCTGATTTTTCCTGTTTATCAATGAACCAGCTAAGCAATGTTTCTCAAAGTGCTTGATAACCTATATGTGGGTCTTGAAACCAATCGACGAGGTCAAAACCTTTTAAAAAGCAAGTTAAAAAATACGTGTTAATTTCCACGGTCATATTTTGCTGACACTTTCAGTTACAGATGTGTGCCTGGACACATGAGCTGGTTATACCATAGATTTCACTGTTGGGGAAAGTCACAAGAGCTTGAAAGCCTTTGATCTAAAGGTTAGTGACAATTTGGTTCTAGTTTGCTTGAAGGCAGTTTGGTTTGGGGTTCTGAAAAATCAGCTTATTTAACAAAACTGCTCCCTCTGGCTTGAGGATTCCTGCTGAGGAGGAACTCATGCTGTGGAACTGACAGCAGTCCCACAGGAAAGTGAACTCCTTACAGAAGGGCTAGGGCTTCATGCCGAGTGCCTACTGTGAGCTACAGGGCCCGGGCCGGGCCCTGGGGATACAAAGATGGATATAAAATGGTCCATGCCTTCAAGAAGTTCACTGTTTAGTTGGGAAGGTGGATATACCAGTTTTTATGAAATGAATAAGATGCATTAATGTAAGAGGTAAGAATGGCCACAACACAGAAGCATAGAGAAGGAAATAGGTAACTTCCTGGTGAGGTCTGAGATGGGTTCACCTTTGACCTGGGTTTTGAAGCATGAATAGGAGTTTGCCAGGTGGAAGAGAGGGCATATCCAGCAGAGCGATCGGCGTGCCCAAAGGAGACTCACAAACAGGCAGGGTGTTGTAGGACTTCAGGGTCACTAGGTAGCTACAAAGTAGGAACTCCTGGGGAGATATGAGGGAGACAAGGCTGGAGATGATTCCATCAGGTCCCCCCAGTTCTCCCCCACCCACTTTCCCTATCAGCTTTGACCGCAAGGCTCCCTTGCCCAGGGATCCCCAGGTACAGAGGAGGGTGCCGGCTGGGAGCTAGAGGGAGCTGTGTGTGTCTTTGCACGCGTGTGCTCCGGTCTCTGCGCTCCCGGCCCAGGCGCTTTCGCGTTTGGTTTGTTTTGGCAGCGACGTCTTCCAGCTTCATTGTTTGTTATTTCTACTCCATGTTCGCTCACTGCTTGCCAGTGGGGCTTCCCTCAGTGGAAAGGCTGCAGAAACAGCCCCTAGTCGTTGCCACAGAAGGAAGAGGCGGAGGAAGAACCTCTCCTGGCTCTCTGAAGTGTCTTCCATCACGGCTTCAGAAACAGGAAGGTGATGTGGGCAGAAAGGGGCGCCCAGGGGCAGCTCCTTTCCCTTCTTTTTGCTCAATGGGTACAGAGCCCACGAGGAGTGCACAAGGACCCCATACTTCAACAACAGACCCCCGGAGGCCGATTCGAAATGCTAGCCTTGGAGGTGGGGGTAGACTTTTGCTCCCTCTCCGTGGTAGTCTTTTTTTTTTTTTCTTTAATATTTATTTATTTATTGGGCTGCACATGGGTCTTAGTTATAGCACATGGAATTTGGTTCCCTGACCAGGGATCAAACCTAGGCCTCCAGCGTTGGGCGCACAAAGTCTTAGCCACTGGACCACCAGGGAAGTCCCGTCCCTGGTATTCTTGAGCATCCACTGGTTGTAGGAAATCTGATAGGCATCAAGTCTGCTCAGAGAGGTATAGACCCCTGGTTCTCTAAAAACCAACAGGAGAAAGGACAGATAGATGTAGAAAGGCAAATGATTTACATAGTCCTTGGAGTTGTCTTGGAATTAGCAAGGGCTGAAAAAATAGTAAGGGCACAACTCTGGTGGCGTGAACCATTTTGCTAAGGAATGGTTCAGTCCTCTTCACGGGGATGGGGAGAGGGGAGGGAAGGTGATCTGTAGGTGTTTGATTGACCAGGCTGAGGTGTTCTTCCCATCGACTGTTACCTTTGTGGCAGTCATGGCAGGGAAGGCGGGGGCCCTCAGGATGCGTGAACTGGTTTTGGATAGGTGGAGATCCTTCCAGGGAGTCCCCCTGCACTCTGTCCAGGTGAGTTCCTGACACTTGGTCAGAGCAAACCCTGAAGCCCGTGGGGACATTAGACTAGAGGCCCACGTCAAATGTAGATCCTCAGGGAAGAGCTGACCTGTTGCAGATGTGGGGACGAGGCAGAGGTTATCCTACCAAGAGAGAAGTCTGTGAAAATGACCACTTCAGACTCTCATCTTCCTAATGACATTGTGGGTGCCTTTTTTTTTTTTTTTAAAGATTTATTTATTTATTTATTTTGGAGGGGGGATGGGGAGGGAGGGGAGAAGGCGGGCCACTTCTATTGGTCTTTCATTTGTCCATTTTCATCCATCTTCGTTCTTTGGCCTGTGTGGACCTCCCATCGCAGTGGCCTCTGTTGTTGCAGAGCACCGGCCCTGGGCGCATGCGCTCCAGAGCTCCAGCTCGGTCATTGGACACATTGGTCCAGCCGCTCCGCGGCACGTGGGATCTTCCCAGGCCAGGGATCGAACCGGCGCCCCTTGCACTGCAAGGTGGTGTCCTTACCCACTGGACCACCAGGGAAGCCCTTGTGGGTGCTTTTTAATTCATACTTGATTTTCGCTTGGACAGGTAGGGTGCTCTGGCTAACTTAGCAGCCCTGTCTTCTGATACAGGATGGGTGCCGTGGGGGAGGGGCTTGGGACTCTGCAGCGGGGCTTGTGAGCAGGAGATCCTGGGATGGCTGCCACTTCACAGAAACCCTGCCGGGCCAGCCGGCAATCGAACAGGTCCTGAAGAGAGTGGCAGATAGGCTAAGAAAAGAAAGAAGGATAGAAAAGATGGGGTTGAGAGGGACAGCAAGAAGGCAGACAACTCCACAGGTTGCTGACAAGTTGCTGACAAGTTTATTGAATTCGCTCATCCCTTTTATACTTCAACAAGTAATTGTGTACACGTGCTTTAGGCCAGGTGTCGATCATAACACGTGCTTTAGGCCAGGTGTCGATCATAACACGTGCTTTAGGCCAGGTGTCGATCATAAACTAGGTGTTACCTCCTGGTTTGTTATTACAAAGGTTCTGGGTCATAATGCCCCTCAAGCCCTGTAAAGAGGCTCCAGGTGTTCTTTATGATAGCTAAGGAACGTCTTCACAACACCTGGGGTGGCGGGACAGCGAGCTATGCTGTTATCAGCCCCTGTTGCCAGGGCAGCTCCCAGGGCTGTGTTTCCTTAAAGGAAACCCCTTGAAACAGGGCAGCTCCCCGCAAAACCCGACCTGGGGAGGTGACTCTGGAGCTCAAGCTGAAGGTTTCGGTGCTTCGGGTGCCTTGCTTCAAGGACTCAAGCACTGGGGGAGAGTCAAGAGACTAGTCACCTTGGGAAGTGGCCGGGCGATGCTTCAGGGCGTGTCCATGGTGGGCCTAACCTCATTCAGTCCAAGGTCCTTGTGACTTTCCCGGGCCTACCTTGGGAGGAGACCTGTGTTTATGGGACAAGAAATCCCTAGTCAGCTCCAGGGTCTGACTACTCTGAGATCTGCCTTGATATCTGCGTCCTAACCCACCCCCAGTTCCCACGGGGACGCCACCTCACGCAGCTGTGTTTCAGCAGCAGCTTCCTCTGAAGGGCAGTGGATGTGTCCACCCAGAGAGACCTCCATCCACGCCCCTGCCCCGTGAGCCACGTCAGTGGAGCGCTTAGTCAGGCAGCTACCACGCCAGAGAGAAGGGGCCGCGAACCCTGCCCGGCTGCCCAGAGGGAACAGCGGCGGACGCTGGAGGAAGGCTGAAGAGTGTTCTGGGGGTCTGGTCTCCAGGCCTGCAAAGCAAGGACAGCCAGCCGGGATGGTCAGGCCGCGGGTGCAGGGATAATAGGCAGCATTGACTGATGACCCCGTGCCGGGCATTACATAATCGCACAACGGCCCTGGCAAGTCACTACTCTCGTTTTTTGACTGTCCCCAAGGTCAGACATAAAGTCACCTGTCGGGGCTTCCCTGATGGTCCAGTGGGTAAAGAGTCCACCTTGCAGTGCAAGGGGTACCGGTTCGATCCCTGGCCCGGGAAGATCCCACGTGCCCCAGAGCGGCTGGACCAATGTGACCACTTAGGAGCCAGCGCTCTGGAGCGCATGTGCCCAGAGCCGGTGCTCTGCTACAGGAGAGGCCACTGCGATGGGAGGCCCACACAGGCCAAAGAATAAAGGTGGATGAAAATAAATTAAAAAAAAACCAGTAAAGGAGGCCAAAATTTAAAAATTAAATAAATAAAGTCACCTGTCCAGGGCAGGTGCTGGTAAGGGGCAGAGCTCACCAGGCCACCAATCTGGGCTCCCTTGTTGGCCAGACAAGCCCTGTTCGGCTCCTGAAGCCGCAGAGCTGCTTGCTGAGAACAGAACCCGGATGGCTGGTTCCACCAACTGGCTACCTTGTGGCCAAACAAGCAGAACTTGCCTCTGTTTCTCCAAACCGACCTCCGCGCGGGACTTCCCCACAGCAACCCCTTCTCCGAGCCCTCACTCCCTTTCCAGTTCCCCACCCGCCAAGAAGCGCTCCCCATTACACCCTCCCAGATCCCAGCCATCTCACTTCCCAGCACAGAAGGTCTGGGCCCCTGGCTGAGCTCCCAAGCCTGGCCGAGAAGCCGCTGATTGGAAAGGAGGCGCAGGGGGGTGGGGGGGGGAGTCTGGAGGTCCCCCCTCCCCTCCCCAACACGACTTCAGGCAGCTGGGACTTCGTGCTTCCCGGGGTCTGCGCTAGCTCAGAGGGGCTGTAAATTTACTTCTTGGATTTTCAGTCTGACCAGCTGCCAGGACAACTCCAGCCTGTCTCCACCCCCGCCATGAACCCTGCCCGGCTGCCCAGAGGGAACAGCGGCGGACGCTGGAGGAAGGCTGAAGAGTGTTCTGGGGGTCTGGTCTCCAGGCCTGCAAAGCAAGGACAGCCAGCCGGGATGGTCAGGCCGCGGGTGCAGGGATAATAGGCAGCATTGACTGATGACCCCGTGCCGGGCATTACATAATCGCACAACGGCCCTGGCAAGTCACTACTCTCGTTTTTTGACTGTCCCCAAGGTCAGACATAAAGTCACCTGTCGGGGCTTCCCTGATGGTCCAGTGGGTAAAGAGTCCACCTTGCAGTGCAAGGGGTACCGGTTCGATCCCTGGCCCGGGAAGATCCCACGTGCCCCAGAGCGGCTGGACCAATGTGACCACTTAGGAGCCAGCGCTCTGGAGCGCATGTGCCCAGAGCCGGTGCTCTGCTACAGGAGAGGCCACTGCGATGGGAGGCCCACACAGGCCAAAGAATAAAGGTGGATGAAAATAAATTAAAAAAAAACCAGTAAAGGAGGCCAAAATTTAAAAATTAAATAAATAAAGTCACCTGTCCAGGGCAGGTGCTGGTAAGGGGCAGAGCTCACCAGGCCACCAATCTGGGCTCCCTTGTTGGCCAGACAAGCCCTGTTCGGCTCCTGAAGCCGCAGAGCTGCTTGCTGAGAACAGAACCCGGATGGCTGGTTCCACCAACTGGCTACCTTGTGGCCAAACAAGCAGAACTTGCCTCTGTTTCTCCAAACCGACCTCCGCGCGGGACTTCCCCACAGCAACCCCTTCTCCGAGCCCTCACTCCCTTTCCAGTTCCCCACCCGCCAAGAAGCGCTCCCCATTACACCCTCCCAGATCCCAGCCATCTCACTTCCCAGCACAGAAGGTCTGGGCCCCTGGCTGAGCTCCCAAGCCTGGCCGAGAAGCCGCTGATTGGAAAGGAGGCGCAGGGGGGTGGGGGGGGGAGTCTGGAGGTCCCCCCTCCCCTCCCCAACACGACTTCAGGCAGCTGGGACTTCGTGCTTCCCGGGGTCTGCGCTAGCTCAGAGGGGCTGTAAATTTACTTCTTGGATTTTCAGTCTGACCAGCTGCCAGGACAACTCCAGCCTGTCTCCACCCCCGCCATCCTCTGGTCACAAATGTCCCTTTTCAGACCTTGCCTGGGGGCTCCCTGCTCAGGAAGGAGATGGAGACCTCTCGAGCCCCCGATGAGCCCAGCGCTGGGTTGTCCCAGGCACGGCTCCAGCAAGCATGCAGAGCATGGGGTGCGCGCGTCCTCCCTCCAGGCCTCCCATTCTCTGGTTGCGGTGTCCGGAGCGGA
This sequence comes from Tragulus kanchil, assembly GCA_022376925.1. Classification (NCBI taxonomy): domain Eukaryota; kingdom Metazoa; phylum Chordata; class Mammalia; order Artiodactyla; family Tragulidae; genus Tragulus; species Tragulus kanchil. The sequence continues at coordinate 152,434,130 of JAIOJX010000002.1, read as the reverse complement.
CAGACCACACAGGGCAAGCCACGCTTGACCCCAAGTCGGCAACGTGCCGGATGCCCGGTGGCACCAAGGCGAACAAGACCTGCCCACGCTGTCCTTTGTGCTCTCCTCTGATGAACAGAGCACTGTGCTGCAAGACTCCAGAGGATACCATTCTCATCAGGGTCCAAATGAGGGGTGCCCTCTGGAGCTGGCAGTGCTCAATCTTGACAGGTGTACATGGTGGCCCCGAGAGGGGAGGTCTGAGGCACGAAGGATAGACATAAAGAATGACAGCCCAGAGCAGGAGATAGTTGCCTGCTGGGGCATCAGGGAAGGCTTCATGGAGGAGGTAAGAGGAACCGGGAGCCACTGCCAGCTCCTGCCCGGGGCAGTGCCCCGAGCAAGGCTGTTCAGTGGGAAAGCTGCGCTAGTGGAAGGGCTGGGGATGGTGGGGAGACTCTGCAGGGGTCCTGGCCCTGGGCCAGCCCCAGGCGGAGACATACAACCCGGCTGATGGAGGTCACCCTGGTAGGGGACGGTGGGGATTGGAGGGAGAGGCCCGGTAGCTTCCTGCTCCTCTGGGGCCCCTGCTGTCCAGACCAGGCAGATGGACCCTGCTGGGCAGTGCCCACAAGCACCTGGGTTGAGGCTGGCCCCCAGACAACCTCTGCCCTCTTAGTGGGATTGGTGGCTTAGCGATTGGACGCAGGATCCATCCCTCCTCTCCTCTGCTGTCTCTCCCAGGCTGCAACCGCAGCTCTCTTTCCAAAAGCCCCAGTGGATGGGCCAGCCTCACCTTTGTCCAGCAGGCCCAGCACCTAGGCGGCTGATGCTCAGGGCCCGTCTTCCTTTCTCAAGGGCAGGAGCCTGGGGCCCTCTGCCAAGCTCCTGTGAGGGGAGAGGCAGGTCCCACAGCCCAATGGCTCCTCCTCTCCTCTCTCCCTTCCAGCTGTGTCTACTCCCCGCCATCCGTCCCTGGCCCCCTCTCCATGGTCAGGTCAGGGCAGTGACGCAGGAGCCAGGGGACCCGGAGCGCAGAGGCTGGGGCGTGTGGGAAGTCAGGACAGAATACACGTGCGGACGTGTGTGGACGTGCATGTGCGCGTGCTTCTCCCACAGCTGCGATCTTGTCCCAGAGCTGGGCTCCGAGGGCCAAGTGGGGCTGCAAGGCTGCCTGGGTGCTGAGGGGGGAAACCTGGACCAGAGGGCAGAGTGCGGTGCGCTGGCAGACCAGGTTTCGGGGGAGGCCGGGAGAGCAGGCTCTCTGTGAGCAGAGCGCGGGAGAGCAAGTCAGGGCCTCGTGATTACTCACAAGCCTCGGCATCCCCCATCCCCATTCATCTCTCTGAACCCCCCTTTGATCAGCCTCTTCCCCTCCCTCCTTATCTTCCGCCCTCACCTTGTCACCTTCTCAGTAGGTGACACCTTACCTGTCCTGCCACCTCCTCCGACATTCCTGGTCCTTCAGCAGCTCTTTTTGCCACTGGAGCGCCTCTGTCTTGTGTTCATATTTGTGTTTGTCATCCATCTCTCCGCTAGGGCAGGCCGCCTTGTCAGTTTCATTTCCTGCTCTGTCCCCAGATCCTTGGCAAAAGGTAGCCCGGCGAGCCAATACAACCCGGCTGATGGAGGTCACCCTGGTAGGGGACGGTGGGGATTGGAGGAGAGGCCCGGTAGCTTCCTGCTCCTCTGGGGCCCCTGCTGTCCAGACCAGGCAGATGGACCCTGCTGGGCAGTGCCCACAGCACCTGGGTTGAGGCTGGCCCCCAGACAACCTCTGCCCTCTTAGTGGGATTGGTGGCTTAGCGATTGGACGCAGGATCCATCCCTCCTCTCCTCTGCTGTCTCTCCCAGGCTGCAACCGCAGCTCTCTTTCCAAAAGCCCCAGTGGATGGGCCAGCCTCACCTTTGTCCAGCAGGCCCAGCACCTAGGCGGCTGATGCTCAGGGCCCGTCTTCCTTTCTCAAGGGCAGGAGCCTGGGGCCCTCTGCCAAGCTCCTGTGAGGGGAGAGGCAGGTCCCACAGCCCAATGGCTCCTCCTCTCCTCTCTCCCTTCCAGCTGTGTCTACTCCCCGCCATCCGTCCCTGGCCCCCTCTCCATGGTCAGGTCAGGGCAGTGACGCAGGAGCCAGGGGACCCGGAGCGCAGAGGCTGGGGCGTGTGGGAAGTCAGGACAGAATACACGTGCGGACGTGTGTGGACGTGCATGTGGGTGTGCTTCTCCCACAGCTGCGATCTTGTCCCAGAGCTGGGCTCCGAGGGCCAAGTGGGGCTGCAAGGCTGCCTGGGTGCTGAGGGGGGAAACCTGGACCAGAGGGCAGAGTGCGGTGCGCTGGCAGACCAGGTTTCGGGGGAGGCCGGGAGAGCAGGCTCTCTGTGAGCAGAGCGCGGGAGAGCAAGTCAGGGCCTCGTGATTACTCACAAGCCTCGGCATCCCCCATCCCCATTCATCTCTCTGAACCCCCCTTTGATCAGCCTCTTCCCCTCCCTCCTTATCTTCCGCCCTCACCTTGTCACCTTCTCAGTAGGTGACACCTTACCTGTCCTGCCACCTCCTCCGACATTCCTGGTCCTTCAGCAGCTCTTTTTGCCACTGGAGCGCCTCTGTCTTGTGTTCATATTTGTGTTTGTCATCCATCTCTCCGCTAGGGCAGGCCGCCTTGTCAGTTTCATTTCCTGCTCTGTCCCCAGATCCTTGGCAAAAGGTAGGTACTCTTTTTTATTACATTATTACTCATTAATTTTTTTCACTGCCCTGGGTCTTCACTGCTGCCTGGGCTTTCTCTAGTGGCAGCAAGCCAGGGCTGCTCTTCATGTAAATGTGGGCTTCTCCTTGAGGCAGCTTCTCTTGTCGTAGATCACAGGCTCCAGGGCGTGAGGGCCTCGCGAGTGGCAGCACGCAGTCTCAGTCGTTGCGGTGCATGGCTTTCATTGCTCTGTGGCACGTGGAATCTTCGCAGACCAGGGATGGAACCTGCGTCCCCTGCACAGGCAGGTGGATTCCCATGTACTGCACCACCAGGGAAGTCCAAGTAGGTACTCTTATACATATATTTCTTTTTTTTGGAGGGGGACCACTTCTATTGGTCTCTCATTTATCTATTTTCATCCATCTTTTGTTCTTTGGCCCGTATGGGCCTCCCATCGCAGTGGCCTCTCTCACTGCAGAGCATCGGCTCCGGGCGCATGTGCTCCAGAGCTCCGGTTCAGTAGTTGGACATGGCAGTCCAGCCGCTCTGCGGCACATGGGACCTTCCCAGGCCAAGGATCAAACCGGTGCCCCTTGCATGGCAAGGCAGTGTCCTTACCCACTGGACCACCAGGGAAGCCCTATATTTCTTGAATGAATGAATATTTACCACTCTTTCCAAAGTCCAAATTCTTCAGAGTGGCATTCCAGGCTCTTCACAACCTGACCCCTCCCTAACCAGAACCCTAGCCTGACCTCCACCTCTCCCTTCCACACCCCACCCTCCACCCCAACACATCTGACCCACCAGGCTGGATCGGCCTCTCCCATCCACCTCGTGTATTTTCACACTGAAATGCTACCCTTCCTTTAAGGCTGAGCTTGCAGCCACCTCCTGTGTCAGATCTCCCTTGGTTCCCCAGCTAGAGGGAAGCTCCCCCTCTTCCAAACCCTGTTCCTCACACATGGCTCCAAGTACCTAGCTGATCTCAACCATAACCTACAAACTCCAAGAGGCAGGAGTTAGGATCAACACCTCTTTCTGTCCTGAGAGGTTTGTAGTCAGTTGTCTTGCACAAAGAAGGCACTGAATGGATGACTAAAAAATATCGAATATCAGGGACATGGCAGGGAGTGAATGAACATATCCATAGCCTCCTGCATTTCTCAGACTTCCCTTTTATTAAAGCTGCATGAGGGCTTCCCTGGTGGTCCAGTGGGTAAGGACACCACCTTGCCGTACAAGGGGCGCCGGTTCGATCCCTGGCCTGGGAAGATCCCACGTGCTGTGGAGCGGCTGGACCGATGTGTCCAATTACCGAGTCACAGCTCTGGAGCGCATGCACCCAGAGCTGGTGCTCTTCGACAACAGAGGCCACTGCGATGGGAGGCCCACACGGGCCAAAGAACAAAGATGGATGAAAATAGATAAATGAAAGACCAATAGAAGTGGCCCACCTGCCCCGCTCCCTCCCCAACCCACCTCCCTCGCCAAAAAAAATTTTTAAAAAAAGCTGCATGAGTTGGGGCTGTGGTTTCATGAGGCCCATTTGACAGATGAGAACACTGAGGCTCAGGCACTCAGACCACTTTCCAAGATTTGAGAGACCGGCTAGCCTTGGACTCCTGCTCTTGGAAGTCCCCCCTACCTCGCCCCGGGAGTCCCCTCCCCCCATACCGCCCTAGGGCTTTCTAGAAGCCATCCAGGCTTAGTTGCGGACCCCAGATGTCCCCTGTCTGGGGAGATCACTCTGTTTCTGATTCTTAAGAATTTTGCCAGGCACATTGACCTAAAAGTTCCATTTCTGAGTTTTCAAGGTCCTCAAAAGTGAGCAGTGGGAGAGACCCTACCAAAACTCTTGCTCTGTGCAGCCCCCATGAAATTCCTCAAGGACACCCATTTCTAGAGCAAGAACTGGGATGCGGAGCAGGAGGCTACTGACTTGCCCCGCCCGCACCTTCCCGGCTTCCAGAGACCGCTGCCTCGCAAGAACCCGGACAGTCCCGTCTCGGAGTCCTCGCCCAAGACTGGGAGGCCCCCTTCTTGGGGGGGTGGGGGCGTCAGGGTCCCCAGCCGCTCCCAGAACGGCAGTGCTCTCCCAGCGCAGCCGTGCGCCCCGCCGCGCACCCAGCCGCAGCTCCCGGAATCCGAGGGGTCGGACGACAGACAGCCCCGCGCCCCACACCCGCGCCTGCATCTGCTCCGCTCCCGCCCCGGCGAGCCCCCCACCCAGGCGTCCTGCCCCGGCTGTGACCCCTCCGGTCCCCACCTCCCGCGACCCCTCACGCACACAGCCTCCCCCCACCCCCCCACGCGCACGCACACAGCAGATAACAGCCCCGACCCCCGGCCGCCGCCGCAGTCCCCGGGCCAGCCCTGCCGGCCGCCTCGCCGCGCCGTCCTCCGGACCCTGGCCCCGGGCCCTGCGCGCTCTGCCCCGACCCAGCTCGGCGCCCCGGACCGCGGCCCCTTCCTTCGGCCGGCGGGGCGGCCCTGCCCCGTCGAGCTTCCCGGGATGCGGGCCCCCGGCGCGGGCACCGGCCGAGCCCCAGGTTGCTGAGGGGCCGGGCGAGGCGCGGAGATGGGGGCGCGCGGTGAGTACACCCGGCCGACGGAGCGCCGCCCGCCCAGCCCCTGTTTGAGGAGGAATTTACCGCTGGGGCTGTTGGCCTTGAGGTGGCCCGGTTCAAGGACTTGAGACTTGCTAAGGACCCCGGAAAGACAAGGGGGGTGGGGCAGCCTTCACCTGCCGGGCGGGCTGCAGGAGTCCCCGGGAACAACGGCACCTGAGCTGCAGACGGGGCGGAGGACTGGGGGTCCAGGGAGAAGAGGGGCGTCTCTTGTGGGTGCCCAGCAAGCAACTGGATGCCTGGGTCTGGGAGCAACCGCCCACATCTGCGGGAAGGGACGCTGCTGTCACACCGGGATTGAAGTTTGGCCGGGAGAAGTGGATGCCGGTAGCTGGGGGGTGGGGTGTGCACGGGATTGAATGAAGGCACAGGCAGAGCCTGAGCGCTCGCAAGGTCCGGGGCGGGAGGACTCGCTGGGCGGCTGAGCGGCGAGACGGGCGAACCTGCCCTTCCAAACGAGCCTTTCCCCTGCGAGAACCCACCTTACACGCAGCCTGGTTCTCTTTCCTAGGATGTCCTGCGCTGCTGCTGCTGTCCTTGTGGCTGCTTGCTCTGGGCCTCCCAGTGCTGGGCGCTCCCCCACGCCTCATCTGCGACAGCCGAGTCCTGCAGAGGTACATCCTCGAGGCCAGGGAGGCCGAAAATGCCACGGTGAGAGCCCCCTCCCCAGGACCTTCCAAGACCTCACTCGCAAGGATCCAGGGTCTCTCCCTCAAGATCCAGGGGAGATTCAGGAGCATGGATGTCCCCCTGGCACTTGGTGCAGGAGTGGAAACGGGGAGCCAGAGCCCCCAGTGAAAAGAAGGTGTGGTCGTCCCCCGTGCCTCACCTGGAAGCTAGGTGAGGGGTGGAGCCTGCCGTAAGCCTTGGGGCCCCTGACTTCTTTGCTTGTGCATTTCAGGTGGGCTGTGCAGAAGGCTGCAGCTTCGAGGGGAATATCACTGTGCCAGACACCAAGGTCAACTTCTACGCCTGGAAGAGGATGGAGGTGAGCTCCCATGTGCCTTCCTCTTGGGGAGTCTCATTTGGGGAACCTCATAAAATGGGAAGGAGAATTCAAGAGAGAGAGAGAGGAAACCGCAGTGAAGATGAGAGCTGAATGAAATATGTTTATTCATTCAACAAAACTTCTGTTTGCATGGGGCTGCTGAGAGGGAGAGGGTGGGGCTGGCCAGCTGACTCAAAGCCTCCGCTCCCTTCAGGTCCAGCAGCAGGCTCTGGAAGTCTGGCAGGGCCTGGCCTTGCTCTCAGAAGCCATCCTGCGGGGCCAGGCCCTATTGGCCAACGCGTCCCAGCCATGTGAGGCCCTGCGGCTGCATGTGGACAAAGCCGTCAGCGGCCTACGGAGCCTCACCTCCTTGCTTCGGGCACTGGGAGCCCAGGTAGGATAAGTCTGGCCCCTCCCTCTCACCTGGGTTTGCTCTTTCTGTAAAATGAGCAAAAGGCTCAACCAAAGAATCCCCCAGCCATTCTATCCGCACCCCATCTCCCGCCGGGGTGCCTGGCGCCGCAGTAACCTGCAATTCTCTCCTCGCAGAAGGAAGCCATCCCCCTTCCAGACGCAACCCCCTCAGCAGCCCCACTCCGCACATTCACTGTGGATACTTTATGCAAACTTTTCCGAATCTACTCCAATTTCCTGCGGGGAAAGCTGACGCTGTACACAGAGGAGGCCTGCAGGAGAGCAGACAGGTGACCCGGTGCTCCCACGCCGGGCACGTCCGCCACTAGCTCACCACCGCCGCCTGCGCCATGCCTTCCGCACCTCCACTCCCTACCCCTGTCGACGGGCCATCAGCTCAGGGCCAGCCTGCCCCACGGACACTCCAAGGCCAGCGGTGACACCTCAGGGGTGGGAGGAACCGTCCAGAACTCAGCTCAGATCTAAGGATGTCCTGGTGCCAGTCTGAGGCCCCAGAGCTGGAGGAATTCTGAGGTCAGCCTACACCTGAGGGCAGCAGCTTGCTGGGGAGACCTGGAATCTCATCTTGGAGCCGTGCAGAGCTGAGATGCTGGGACAAGCCGGAGGATGAATACCTTTTTTGGGCACGTACCAAGCAGGGACAGGATGGACTGGAGAATTTAGGGGGCAAGACATGGATTCTCCGGGTCTCTTGGGGCCTGCATGACAGCAGAGACCACTGGACAAGAGGGTGGTGGGAGCCGTGAAGATGGGACGGGGGCTGGCCCCTGATTCTCATTGGGTCCAAGTCTTGTGTATTTTTCATCTCACTGGCAAGTACTGAAACCACAACCTGGCTGCTCAAAGCCTCCGCTCCCTTCAGGTCCAGCAGCAGGCTCTGGAAGTCTGGCAGGGCCTGGCCTTGCTCTCAGAAGCCATCCTGCGGGCCAGGCCCTATTGGCCAACGCGTCCCAGCCATGTGAGGCCCTGCGGCTGCATGTGGACAAAGCCGTCAGCGGCCTACGGAGCCTCACCTCCTTGCTTCGGGCACTGGGAGCCCAGGTAGGATAAGTCTGGCCCCTCCCTCTCACCTGGGTTTGCTCTTTCTGTAAAATGAGCAAAAGGCTCAACCAAAGAATCCCCCAGCCATTCTATCCGCACCCCATCTCCCGCCGGGGTGCCTGGCGCCGCAGTAACCTGCAATTCTCTCCTCGCAGAAGGAAGCCATCCCCCTTCCAGACGCAACCCCCTCAGCAGCCCCACTCCGCACATTCACTGTGGATACTTTATGCAAACTTTTCCGAATCTACTCCAATTTCCTGCGGGGAAAGCTGACGCTGTACACAGAGGAGGCCTGCAGGAGAGCAGACAGGTGACCCGGTGCTCCCACGCCGGGCACGTCCGCCACTAGCTCACCACCGCCGCCTGCGCCATGCCTTCCGCACCTCCACTCCCTACCCCTGTCGACGGGCCATCAGCTCAGGGCCAGCCTGCCCCACGGACACTCCAAGGCCAGCGGTGACACCTCAGGGGTGGGAGGAACCGTCCAGAACTCAGCTCAGATCTAAGGATGTCCTGGTGCCAGTCTGAGGCCCCAGAGCTGGAGGAATTCTGAGGTCAGCCTACACCTGAGGGCAGCAGCTTGCTGGGGAGACCTGGAATCTCATCTTGGAGCCGTGCAGAGCTGAGATGCTGGGACAAGCCGGAGGATGAATACCTTTTTTGGGCACGTACCAAGCAGGGACAGGATGGACTGGAGAATTTAGGGGGCAAGACATGGATTCTCCGGGTCTCTTGGGGCCTGCATGACAGCAGAGACCACTGGACAAGAGGGTGGTGGGAGCCGTGAAGATGGGACGGGGGCTGGCCCCTGATTCTCATTGGGTCCAAGTCTTGTGTATTTTTCATCTCACTGGCAAGTACTGAAACCACAACCTGGCTCTTGGCTTTTCTATTTCCCCAGGGGCGCCTGACGTCCCGGGCTCTGTCCCGTCCTGGCAGCAGGCGGCAGGTCCGGGAAGCCAGAGGTGGAGGGGGTTGGGTGCTACGTGCTGCCTCGCATGGCCTGTCTGACCTCTTGACCCCGCTGGCCTGAGGCCACAAGTTCTGCCCACGCTGGTCAATAAGGTGGCTCCATTCAAGGCTAGTCCTCAGTAGGTAGTTGCCAGCTGGCCCAGGATAAGTCTTTTTTTCGGCTGCACTGCCCAGCCTGTGGGCTCCTAGTGCCCTAACCAGGGATCGAACCTGGGCCCTGGCAATGAGTGCATGGAGTCGTAACCACTGCACCACCAGGGAATTCCCTAGGGTAAGTCTTTAGTGAGCCTTGACTGCCAGCAAGGACATGGGTGCCAGGAGGAGGGGCCCCTTTGAGGGTTGGTGGCAGCTGCTAGCCCTGTCTGCTGGACCTTGACTCTTTTCTGCCTCTTCTCTGTGGCCTCTGTCTGCTTCTAATGCCACAATCCTAGTATCAGGCTTTGCCGGCGCACATGTTCTCTTTAAACCCAGCGGAACTTTCCTTGCCCGGGGACGGTTACCATGAATGCTCCAAGCTGAACCTTGCAGGAGGGGTAGTAGATGGGGAAACAGCAGGAACCAACCTCCCAGACACCCATCTCGTTGATCAGTCACTGCCCAGAGCTGCTGCACATAGTGCATGTATCCAACCTCATTGTATTCCTCACACGGCACTGGGAGAATGTCACTGTGTTCATTCTCATGGTGCAGACGAAGAAGTAAAATAAAATGCCCAGGACGCTGGGACTCCCGAGTTCTCCCAGTACACACTGCTTTGCCTCATCGGCTTATCCTTGTCACATAAGACTTCTCAGCTTCCTTGGGATGGGGACATGGGGCAAACTCACTCAGCCTCCACACTGGATCCCTACTTGTTTCTTTCTTTTTTCTTCTTCTTTTTTTGTCCACATGGCATGTGAGACCTTACCTCCCTGAACAAAGATGAAGCCGATGCCCCTGCAGTAGAAGCAAGGAATCCTCACCATTGGCCCACCAGGGAATGCCTACTTCTAATGGTACCCTTTCCCCTGACAGTCAGCTTCAAATTCCTTCCCAGAAATAATATTTCAGCTTCAGGTAACTGCCAGAAAAGACTTGTGAAAACAGCAAAAGATTTCCCAAAATTGTATGAGGTCCCATCCTGACCATTATCATACATGGGCCGGGGGGATCAGTCACAAAACAGAGAAGTCAGCCTACACCCCTGCAAATATGTACAAGGGAGGGAATGTTTTGCAAAATACAGCAGGAAAATATGAGCAGGTTGAGGGGTTGTAGGGTATTTGCCAAATATCTGTGGGGTGGGACGTTGGGGGAGCGGTGAAGCCTTGGTGGGAGGATCAGCCTGAGAATTTTCCCTCTGGAGGAAGTGGCTCCTGGGGTACAGTGCCCCCTTCAGGTCCTCTTGGGAAATGCTAGAGAAATCTTGAAGCTATAGAACCCCTGGAACTCTGACCTTGCACATTTTGAAGAACAATTCATGTTATGGTTTCCACACATGTTGTCTGGTTCTTACTCCACTTCTGTGAATTAGGAAAGAAGGTGTCTCTCTTTCTTGCTGGCAAAACTGAAGTGAAGAGACTTGTCTCTAAGCCCAGGATATCCAGTTAATAAGTCACAGCTGGGACCTGAACTTGAGATTTAGGACTCATAGTCTTGAAATCTTGTCCACCTCTCTAGCCTGAATGCTGCCTAAACACCCCCTGCATCTTTTTTTCCCCAACTTGATTCCTCCACTTTGTTTCAGATTTCTCATTGCTTCCACTTGACCTTAGACAAAAGACTGAGAAGCTTTTTATTGCTTTCAATAAAAAAGAAAAAGAAAAGAAAAATAAGAGGGACTTCCATGATAGTCCAGTGGTTAAGGCTCTGTGCTTCCAGTGCAGGGGGCATGGGTTCAATCTCTGGTCAGGGAACTAAGATCCCATGTGTTGCATGGCATGCCAAAAATAAAAAAGTAAAAAAAAAATAAAGTAATTAACAGAATCTGAAGTATGTGACCTGGGTCAGATGTGATGGGCAAGTTGGTTAAGAACATAATTTTTAAAAATTTTTATTTATTTATTTATTTTTGGCTATTCTGGGTGTTCCCTGCTGCCGCAGGCTCTTCTCTAGTTGCAGGGAGTGGGAGCTACTCTCTCGTTGAGGTGAGCAGGCTTCTTGTTGCGGTGAGTTCTCCTGTTGTGGAACTCGGGCTCTAGGGCACACGGGCTTTAGCAGCTGCGGCCCACGGCCTCCATAGTTGCGGCTCCGAGGCTCTGGAGCCCAAGCTCCATAGTTGTGGCTCATGGGCTTAATTGCTTTGTGGCATATGGCATCTCTCTGGATCAGGAATTCAACTCATTTCTCCTGCATTGGCAGGTGAACTTTTCACCACTGAGCTACCAGGGAAATCCAAGAACATAGTTTTAAAGCATAGTTCGTTCCACATTGATAGAGTTTTTATTGCGTGCCAGCCTTTACACTAAGTACATGGAAACATGTGGCTGTCTGGCCCCTCACAGCCCAGTATCCTCTTAGACTGGGCACTCTCCTGGGGTACAAAGACCCGCGCTCATGAATGTAGACAGCCAGCTTGGCATGAAGAGTCCCAAGGCCTGGGGGGCCCGAGGGGCCTGGACGGGAAGAACCTGATGGTGCTGCATCTCTGCACAGGTACGCAAGGTGGGCATCACCGGATTTCCCAGGTTCTCTGAGCTCAGGCCAGGGGTGTTCACGTTCTTCTGCCCTGTTATAATGATGACGATTGCCAACACATTCGTCTCCAGCACCTACCAGATGCCCTGTGATTCTCACCATCATTCCATGAAAAAGGACAGTAGGCACCATCCCCACTGGTCAGATGGGGAAACTAGACCCAAGCTCCTCTGGGTGAGTGACTGAGCCAGTTCTTCCAACTTCCAGGTGGGACTGGACGGGAGCCAGCTCAGCCCGGTTCTGAGTCAGAGGGTTGCATAACTGTGTCATGGAGATGCCCCCTGTTGGTAGAGGGCTTGGCAATTTCCAAAGCGCTTTCCCGGCCGTCTCACATTCCTCTCCTAGCATTGCAGGAGGAAGGCGGAGACCATAGAGGGTCCCTAGTTTGTAGAGGAGGACATGGAGATCCAGGGAGATTATGGCCGGGTCTGGCCGGGTCATCAGACCCTGGCGGGGGAGTGTCCCGGGACTAGATCCCCTGGAGGAGGGCATGGCCACCCACTCCGGTGTTCTTGCCTGGAGATCCCATGAACAGAGGAGCCTGGCGAGCTACAGTCCTTGCGAAGAGTCAGATGCGACTGGAGAGGCTTAGCACACGTACAAGCACGCACACTCGCCCCCGGGGGCACTAGACACTGAGAGGCAGTGTCAGGAGCCAAGTTTTCAGACCCTGGGTCCCTCTTCCACTGGAAGCAAGGATTACGGGCAGAAGAGAGAGCAGAGGGAGTGGACGGAGGGAAGGAAACAGCCTCTGTCGACGAGGCATGTGCCCCAGTCATTGCTTGCTATAGCTCCTTCCTGCTCTATCCTCTGCCCCTGGCGCCCACTTCCTCCCAGGAACGGCCACCCTCTCCACCGCCCAAGTGTCCCAGCTCTGGGGCTCACAGCTGCCCAGCTCCCCCCCTTGACTGCAGCCTCTTTGCCTACACATCAAGCTGACTGAATGCATCTGTCTGACCCCGGGCCCCAGGCCACGTGGGTTTCTCCTGGGACTCCTCAGTCCATTGCTGTCACCCAGGAGGTGACCGCTGCTGGAACTGAGTTAGCTCAACGGGGCCTCTTAGACACTGGAATCTAGGCTGAAGGTTAACTGCGTTATTCCCAGCTGGTCAAGGCTCATTCTTATACAATTCCATCATAAAACTGTGACCTTATGAAAGATTATTGGCAACAGAAGAATAGCACAATGGTTTCCCAGCCCGTGTGAATCATGCCCAAATGTCTGCAAATCCCCTCGTTGGTTTTTTTAAAAAGAATCATTAAAAAAATATGCCAACCACACACAATTTCTGTTTTTTATGATTTTTAAAAAGTTCTAGATGTACCTCATGGCATGTGGGATTTTAGTTCCCCAACCAGGGATCAAATCCGCGCCCCTTGCTTTGGAAGCTTGGAGCGTTAACCACTGGACAGTTAGGAAAGTCCCATTTTTTTTTTAAATGATCTTTTTCTGACAATTTCCAAAGCGCTTTCCCGGCCGTCTCACATTCCTCTCCTAGCATTGCAGGAGGAAGGCGGAGACCATAGAGGGTCCCTAGTTTGTAGAGGAGGACATGGAGATCCAGGGAGATTATGGCCGGGTCTGGCCGGGTCATCAGACCCTGGCGGGGGAGTGTCCCGGGACTAGATCCCCTGGAGGAGGGCATGGCCACCCACTCCGGTGTTCTTGCCTGGAGATCCCATGAACAGAGGAGCCTGGCGAGCTACAGTCCTTGCGAAGAGTCAGATGCGACTGGAGAGGCTTAGCACACGTGACAAGCACGCACACTCGCCCCCGGGGGCACTAGACACTGAGAGGCAGTGTCAGGAGCCAAGTTTTCAGACCCTGGGTCCCTCTTCCACTGGAAGCAAGGATTACGGGCAGAAGAGAGAGCAGAGGGAGTGGACGGAGGGAAGGAAACAGCCTCTGTCGACGAGGCATGTGCCCCAGTCATTGCTTGCTATAGCTCCTTCCTGCTCTATCCTCTGCCCCTGGCGCCCACTTCCTCCCAGGAACGGCCACCCTCTCCACCGCCCAAGTGTCCCAGCTCTGGGGCTCACAGCTGCCCAGCTCCCCCCCTTGACTGCAGCCTCTTTGCCTACACATCAAGCTGACTGAATGCATCTGTCTGACCCCGGGCCCCAGGCCACGTGGGTTTCTCCTGGGACTCCTCAGTCCATTGCTGTCACCCAGGAGGTGACCGCTGCTGGAACTGAGTTAGCTCAACGGGGCCTCTTAGACACTGGAATCTAGGCTGAAGGTTAACTGCGTTATTCCCAGCTGGTCAAGGCTCATTCTTATACAATTCCATCATAAAACTGTGACCTTATGAAAGATTATTGGCAACAGAAGAATAGCACAATGGTTTCCCAGCCCGTGTGAATCATGCCCAAATGTCTGCAAATCCCCTCGTTGGTTTTTTTAAAAAGAATCATTAAAAAAATATGCCAACCACACACAATTTCTGTTTTTTATGATTTTTAAAAATTTCTAGATGTACCTCATGGCATGTGGGATTTTAGTTCCCCAACCAGGGATCAAATCCGCGCCCCTTGCTTTGGAAGCTTGGAGCGTTAACCACTGGACAGTTAGGAAAGTCCCATTTTTTTTTTAAATGATCTTTTTTCTGATTTCTTTTTTTTTTAAATAATTCAGTTTTTCGGGTTTGATGGGATTTTAAAAATGTATTTATTTATTTTTGGCTGTTCTGGGTTGTCACTGCTGCCACAGGCTCTTCTCTTGTTGTAGGGAGTCGGGGCTACTCCCTGGTTGAGGTGAGCAGGCTTCTCGTTACGGTGACTTCTCTTGTGGAGCTGGGGCTCTAGGGCTCATGGGCTTCAGTGGTTGCAGTACCTGGGCTCCATAGTTGCAGCTCCTGGGCTTCGTTGCTCCACAGCATGTGGGATCTTCCCATCTCAGAGATCGAACTCGTGTCCCCTGCATTGGCAGGAGAACTTTTTATCACTGAGCTACCAGGGAAGCCCTTTATCTGGTCTTAAAAACCTGAAGTATGGTGGTCTATCTTACAGATGAGTAAGCTGAGGCCCAGAGGTGAGCAAAGGGCCCAAGGACACCCAGGGCAGCCAGGAGTGCTTGCATTCCCTGGAGCGGTTCCTGGATTCTTCCACCTCCCAGTGTCCCCACACCGATTCCTCCCTTAGCCAGTCCTGTCAGTGATAAAGGCCCTGGGGCCTGGCCCGGCCCCAACTCCCCAAAAGGCAGAGCCCCATGGCTCCCTCCCACAGCACCATCCCTTCCAGTCCTGCCTGAGCACCAGCCCCCACCCCCACCAGGTTGGAAGCCGTGACCGTCCAGCCCTGCGGCGCCAAAGCGAGGTCAGCAAGAGCAGGCCTCAGAGGACTTATTGACTAACCTGGAGGGGCTGGGGGTCAATGGGCTTCTGCTGCTCTTCCCTAGTTAACCCTTTCCTAGCTCCTTTCCTCTATTGATCACTCTCCTGACCTGTTGTTTTGTTTTGTTTTGGCTGCACCTCGGGGCATGAGGAATTCCATGACCAAGGACGGAACCGTGCCCCCTGCAGTGGGAGCTCCTCAGAGGCGTAGCCACTGGGCCACCAGAGAAGTCCTTCTCTAACCTGCTCTGGAGAAAGGGGAGATCGAGGTTTTGACTGGCCATCCTTTGCACCCCCAGCTTTGGTTAAGGAGCAGAGGATCTCTTTTCCAGGATTGGCTCCTGCACGCACCCTGTGGGTCCTCATTTGGGCAGAACGAGTTCCTGGAACTCCGCAGGGGTTGGGGCTTCTCTCTCCAACACCCGGAGCAGGACAGCGCCGGCCGGACAGCTGATCAGAATGACCGACCCAGGCACCCCTGTCCTGTGTCAGGGGCCAAGGCCAGGTGCCCTGGGCATAGATTTGATAGTACCGGGGTCGGGGGAGTGGCTGTTGAAGGGAATGAAACTGAAGGTTTGTAGGAACACTTGGGTGTGGGATACAGGACCTCGGGGCTCATGAGGGTCCAGCTCTGGACAGCCCTCCAGCCACGATGCAGCTGTGAGAGTCAGTGGGGCTTTTAGACAGCGGCAAGGTCACTCTCTGAGCTGTGTTCTCCTGTAGACTTGCTATTGACGAAACTGATGAAGACAGATCGGCTCTGGCGGGGTGCGATCCTGCCCCTATGGGGTGCACTTCTAGGAACCGTGGGGCTTGGCAGGACACGGAACAGGGACCGTCAGCACTGTGCCCTCGGGCTGGACAACTGACGTCATTTCTCTAGAGTTTAGTGGACGGAGAGGGGAAACGAGGACAATAATATTGCGATGAGGAGAGCATGACGTTCCTCAGACAGCCCACAGGCATATGAAAAGATGCTTCCATCACTAATTATTAGAGAAATGCAAATCCAAACCGTGAGGTGCCACCTCACGCCTGGTCAGCGTGGCCATCATTAAACACATCTACAAACAGGAAATGCTGGAGAGGGTGTGGAAAAAAGGGAACTCACCTAGACTGCTGGTGGGAATGTAAACTGAGGCAGCCACCATGGAAACCAGTGTGGAGGTTCCTCAAAAGACTGAAAATAGAATTGCCATGTAATTCAGCAATCCCACTCCTGGGCGTGTATCTGGACAAAGCTATAACTCAAAAAGATACAGGCCCTCCTATGTCCATAGCAGCACTAGTCACAATAGCCAAGACATGGAAACCACTAAATGTCCATTGACAGATGAATGGATCAAAAAGATGTGGTACATATATACAGTGTAATACTACTCAGCCATGAAAAAGAATGAAATAATGCCATTTGGAACAACATGGACGAACCTAGAGGTTATAATGCTAAGTAAGTCAGAAAGAGAACGATAGCATATATCATTTTAAAAAATATATATATATATTTTTTTTAATTTCAAAGCGTTTTCGAGGTTTTTTTTTTAACCTTTTTCTCTTTTTTTCCTCAGGTTACTAAGCCTGAAAGTGGTAGAGGCTGCGGTGACCGAGGGCAGAGCTAAAAT
Source organism: Tragulus kanchil (assembly GCA_022376925.1). Taxonomy (NCBI): domain Eukaryota; kingdom Metazoa; phylum Chordata; class Mammalia; order Artiodactyla; family Tragulidae; genus Tragulus; species Tragulus kanchil. The sequence continues at coordinate 152,417,765 of JAIOJX010000002.1, read as the reverse complement.
ATTTTTTAAAACTTTTTTTTGGGGCCCCTTCTATTGGTCTTTCATTTATTTATTTTCATCCATCTTTGTTCTTTGGCCCGTGTGGGCCTCCCATCGCAGTGGCCTCTGTTGTCGCAGAGCGCCGGCTCTGGGTGCATGCGCTCCAGAGCTCCAGCGCAGTAATTGGACACATCGGTTCAGCCGCTCCGCAGCACGTGGGATCTTCCCAGGCCAGGGATTGAACCGGCGCCCCTTGCACTGCAAGGCGGTGTCCTTACCCACTGGACCACCAGGGAAGCCCATATGATATCATTTATATGTAGAATCTAAAACATGACACAAGTCAACTCATCTAAGAGACAGAAACAAATCATTTAAGAAACAGGCTCATATAGAGAATAGATTTGTGTTCACCAACAGGGAAGAGTTGGGGAGAAATGGAGTGGGAGTCTGGGATTAACAGATGGATAAGCAACAAGGTCCTACTGTGTAACACAGGAAATTATATTCAATATTCTGTGATAAACCATAATGGAAAAACATATGAAAAAGAATATATCTATGTATGTGTATAACTGAATCATTTTGCTGTACAGCTGCAAAATATTCCTTCCTATAAATAATATTGTTTAATACAATCCAACCACACATCTGGCAAACATTTGCTTGTGTGCTAAGTTGCTTCAGCAGGGTCCGACTCTGCGACCCCGTGGACTGAAGCCCTCCAGGCTCCCCTGTCCGTTGGATTCTCCAGGCAAGAATACTGGAGTGGGTTGCCCTGCCCCCCTCCAGGGGATCGTCCCTATCCAGCGGCCAAACCCATGTCTCTAGCGTCTCTTAGGTCTCCCGAATTGTCAGGCAGGTTCTTTACCACTAGTGCCACCTGGGAACATTTAGGTAACCTTGATGATTTCCCCCCTCCTATTGTAAATGATGCTGCAATTGACATCTTTAACTCATGTACATTTTTGTGCAAATGCACACGTATTTCTGCAGGGAGACTCCTAGAAAAGTAAGCTGAGTCTAAGTAAGAACATTTGAAAGTTTAATAGTCATTTTCAAATTATCTTCTAAGATGTGTTTTTTTTAAATATTTATTTATTTATTTATTTGAGGGGGGTGGGGTGGGGAGGGAGGGGAGTAGGCAGGCCACTTCTATTGGTCTTTCATTTGTCCATTTTCATCCATCTTTGTTCTTTGGCCCATGTGGGCCTCCCATCGCGGTGGCCTCTGTTGTCACAGGGCACCAGCTCTGGGCGCATGCGCTCCAGAGCTCCGGCTCGGTAATTGGACACATCAGTCCAGCCGCTCTGCGGCACGTGGGATCTTCCCAGGCCAGGGATCGAACCGGCGCCCCTTGCACTGCAAGGCGCTGTCCTTACCCACTGGACCACCAGGGAAGCCCTCTAAGATGTTTTCACTGATGTCGTCTTAGCATCAATGTCCTCGAGTGCGTCTACCTGTATCCTGGCCAGCGCTCAACGCTTCAGTCCTCTGAATTGTTGCCAGCATCAAAGTTGCAGTCTTGATCAACATTTCCCTTGGTACAGCAGACGCAGAACATCTTTCCCAGTGTCTCCTGGCTGCTCGTGGGCCTTCCTCGTGACCTGTCTTTTTCAGTTCTGTGTCAAGAAGCACTTTCGGTCCTCCCTCTTTCTGTCGCCTTTGCTGTTGCCGGCGATATAGAATTTTAGGTGTGAAATGGTTGGAATTCTGCAGACAATGTTCCGTGAGCTTAGAATCCATGGTTACTACTGGAAAGTCTGGTGTCATGCTGATTCCTGACTCTTAAGTACCGACCTGCTTTTCTCTGTCTCAGGGTGTTTGGGATCTCCTCTTCAACCTGAAACACTAGCGGCCGACCCGTGGACTGAAGCCCTCCAGGCTCCTGTCTGATTCTCCAGGCAAGAATACTGGAGTGGGTTGCCCTGCCCCCCTCCAGGGGATCGTCCCTATCCAGCGGCCAAACCCATGTCTCTAGCGTCTCTTAGGTCTCCCGAATTGTCAGGCAGGTTCTTTACCACTAGTGCCACCTGGGAACATTTAGGTAACCTTGATGTTTTCCCCCTCCTATTGTAAATGATGCTGCAATTGACATCTTTAACTCATGTACATTTTTGTGCAAATGCACACGTATTTCTGCAGGGAGACTCCTAGAAAAGTAAGCTGAGTCTAAGTAAGAACATTTGAAAGTTTAATAGTCATTTTCAAATTATCTTCTAAGATGTGTTTTTTTTAAATATTTATTTATTTATTTATTTGAGGGGGGTGGGGTGGGGAGGCAGGGAGTAGGCAGGCCACTTCTATTGGTCTTTCATTTGTCCATTTTCATCCATCTTTGTTCTTTGGCCCATGTGGGCCTCCCATCGCGGTGGCCTCTGTTGTCACAGGGCACCAGCTCTGGGCGCATGCGCTCCAGAGCTCCGGCTCGGTAATTGGACACATCAGTCCAGCCGCTCTGCGGCACGTGGGATCTTCCCAGGCCAGGGATCGAACCGGCGCCCCTTGCACTGCAAGGCGCTGTCCTTACCCACTGGACCACCAGGGAAGCCCTCTAAGATGTTTTCACTGATGTCGTCTTAGCATCAATGTCCTCGAGTGCGTCTACCTGTATCCTGGCCAGCGCTCAACGCTTCAGTCCTCTGAATTGTTGCCAGCATCAAAGTTGCAGTCTTGATCAACATTTCCCTTGGTACAGCAGACGCAGAACATCTTTCCCAGTGTCTCCTGGCTGCTCGTGGGCCTTCCTCGTGACCTGTCTTTTTCAGTTCTGTGTCAAGAAGCACTTTCGGTCCTCCCTCTTTCTGTCGCCTTTGCTGTTGCCGGCGATATAGAATTTTAGGTGTGAAATGGTTGGAATTCTGCAGACAATGTTCCGTGAGCTTAGAATCCATGGTTACTACTGGAAAGTCTGGTGTCATGCTGATTCCTGACTCTTAAGTACGCGACCTGCTTTTCTCTGTCTCAGGGTGTTTGGGATCTCCTCTTCAACCCTGATAGCCTGAAATTTCATCACATGCCGTTCTTGGGTCTCTGTATTCTTCAAAGTGGACCCCTTTTAATCAAGAGACTCATGTATCCGTTCCGGGAAATCTTCTTCAGTGGTTTTCCTTAAGAAATTTCCTTTCCTTTGTTATTTCTATTTGGGATTCTTCTGGTTGATGTTATTTAGGGTTCCTGGACCGATCCTCTTTTCTTTCCCTCTTTCTTTCCTCTCTCTCGTTCTCATTTTATGTCTCTCAACTTCAGTGTTCAATAATTCCATTGGGGTTTATGTTTCAGTCCTCCTAGTTTTCATTTCTCCGAGTGTTTTTGTGTTCTCCATCCAGTTTTCATGGCTTCCTCAGAAGGACGCCGAGCAAGGAGGGGCAGGACTGGATAAGGTGGCTTCGGCTCCTCACTCTGCCTTCCTCCTCTCCCCTGAGAGCCGCCTCTGAGGTCCCGCATGGCTTTTCCAGTCTGGATGCTGGTGCTGCTGCTGGGGGCTGCCTGGGGCCAGGGCCACATGCCTGCCCCCACCCGGTAAGCTGGGCTCAGGGGACAATTGGGGAAGAGCAAGGGGCAAAGCTGGAAAGGGCAGTGAAGGGCCCTGGGGAGGAAGGAGGGATCGCCTGATGGGTGTGAAGAGGATGCGGAACAGAAGTGGGCAGCGCTTGGCAGTCTTCAGAACCGGGACCTGAACGGCTTGGGCAGCTGGGCAGAAGCAGGGCAGAGGTGAAGTTCAGGAGACAGGGAGGAGGTGCCGAGCTCAGGAGACGGGTCTGAGGATGGCGGGGCAGGGAGGAGAGAGAGGCTGGATTCTCAGAAACTGGACAAAATCCAGGGCAAACCCAGTGGATAGAGACGCAGCAAGTAGGAAGCGGCACCCATGGTGGATGGTTTGGTGGCCTGAAGCCTGTGTGAGAGAATTTTTTTTTTAAAAAAATTACCTACTTGGTGGCATCAGGTCTTAGTTGTGGCACTCGGGATCTCTGTTGGGTCATGCGGGCTCTCCTGTTGTGGCATGTGGGCTCAGTTGCTGGTTTGGTGGCCCCCACGGCAGGTGGGATCCTAGTTCCCCGACCAGGGGTCAAACCCGAGTCTCCTGCACGGCAAGGCAGAGTCTTAACCCCTGGACCACCAGGGAAGTCCCATGTTTGATGGAATATGAACAAGCAGGACTTGAACTACTAAAACAAACAGCTGTTCTATGTAGCCCACGCCCCCTGGGGAAAGCGACTGCCTCTCTGAGGCTCTGTAAAGGGGTCACTTGTCTGCATATTCGCTTGGGACGGTACCAGCCCCGCCGTCCACCTGGCAACGCTGGACGCATATAGTCCTTACTCCGTGGGGAAAACTTGGGCAATAGCAGAGGAAAGCCTCGACCTCAGAGAAACAGACGTCTTAGGTGTGAACTCTCGGGCTGTGTGAGCAACTGGTTCTTCCCATGTGACGTCCAGGGCGCAGGTGGTGGAGGGAGCTGGGGAGGATGTGAAGGGCTTGGAGAGGAAATGCTTTTAAGGAGACAGATGACAAGGTGAGAAGGCTGTGATCGACCTTTTTGAAAACCTTCAAGTATATATACGTTACCTGTATACACATTATACAATATGGATCAATATAAAAAAAAATGGAACAAATCTCCAGAAAGCTCACATGGCGGCTTAGCATATCTCAACAAGGGGCAAAGCTGGAAAGGGCAGTGAAGGGCCCTGGGGAGGAAGGAGGGATCGCCTGATGGGTGTGAAGAGGATGCGGAACAGAAGTGGGCAGCGCTTGGCAGTCTTCAGAACCGGGACCTGAACGGCTTGGGCAGCTGGGCAGAAGCAGGGCAGAGGTGAAGTTCAGGAGACAGGGAGGAGGTGCCGAGCTCAGGAGACGGGTCTGAGGATGGCGGGGCAGGGAGGAGAGAGAGGCTGGATTCTCAGAAACTGGACAAAATCCAGGGCAAACCCAGTGGATAGAGACGCAGCAAGTAGGAAGCGGCACCCATGGTGGATGGTTTGGTGGCCTGAAGCCTGTGTGAGAGAATTTTTTTTTTAAAAAAATTACCTACTTGGTGGCATCAGGTCTTAGTTGTGGCACTCGGGATCTCTGTTGGGTCATGCGGGCTCTCCTGTTGTGGCATGTGGGCTCAGTTGCTGGTTTGGTGGCCCCCACGGCAGGTGGGATCCTAGTTCCCCGACCAGGGGTCAAACCCGAGTCTCCTGCACGGCAAGGCAGAGTCTTAACCCCTGGACCACCAGGGAAGTCCCATGTTTGATGGAATATGAACAAGCAGGACTTGAACTACTAAAACAAACAGCTGTTCTATGTAGCCCACGCCCCCTGGGGAAAGCGACTGCCTCTCTGAGGCTCTGTAAAGGGGTCACTTGTCTGCATATTCGCTTGGGACGGTACCAGCCCCGCCGTCCACCTGGCAACGCTGGACGCATATAGTCCTTACTCCGTGGGGAAAACTTGGGCAATAGCAGAGGAAAGCCTCGACCTCAGAGAAACAGACGTCTTAGGTGTGAACTCTCGGGCTGTGTGAGCAACTGGTTCTTCCCATGTGACGTCCAGGGCGCAGGTGGTGGAGGGAGCTGGGGAGGATGTGAAGGGCTTGGAGAGGAAATGCTTTTAAGGAGACAGATGACAAGGTGAGAAGGCTGTGATCGACCTTTTTGAAAACCTTCAAGTATATATACGTTACCTGTATACACATTATACAATATGGATCAATATAAAAAAAAATGGAACAAATCTCCAGAAAGCTCACAGTCATGGCGGCTTAGCATATCTCAACAAGGACTACATTTAAAAAAAAAAAAATTATTTATTTGGCTGCATTGGGTCTTAGTTGCAACATGCAGGCTCAATAGCTTCACAGCATATGGGACCTTAGTTCCCTGACCAGGAACTGAACCTGGGTCCTCTGCATTGGAAGACAGATTCCTAACCGCTGGACCACTGAGGAAATCCCTACATTATTCTCTCTCTCTCTCTCTCTCTTTCCAAATCAACACCAAGGAAAGAGAAGCCCCCAGACGGGAAGCTGGTCACTCGCAGGTTGAAGGAAAACTGTGAGTTGAAACCGGGACTGCTCAGAGCTCCTGTCGCTCCCAGGGTGGGCACTCTGGGTGCCCTCGGGCCGCGATGCCATAAACCTGTACTAGACCTGTGAAGAGGGCACCCCTCCGAGGGTGGAGGGTGGAGGGAGCCGGGGAGGAGCATATTCACGTGCAGATGAACAGCCACCAAGGCTGCCCAGACAAGCGTGCCTGCCTGGGACCTCAGTGGCCCTGCTCGCAGACACCCTGCCCCACGCCCCACCCCACCCTACCCCACCCGCACTGCCGGGGTGGGCTCCGCGGTCAACCCCTCCCCTCCCCTCTCCCCAGCCATTCTCACCCAATGTGACTTTGAGGATGACTCCAGACCCTTCTGTGACTGGAAACAAGTGATTGAGGACGATGGGGACTGGAGTCGAGTCAGCAAGTCCTCCAACGGCACTGGGCCTGCCGGGGGGTACCCCAATGGTGGTGAGGAGGCTGAAGGTTCAGGGAGGCCGGTGGAAGGTGGACATGGGCAGGTCTGGGTGCAGGGAGGTGGCCGGAAGTGGATGCCTGGGCTCTGGGCTCTGGGAAGGGGGTGAGGGGTGTTGGGGGGCTCTCTTCAGTGCGGAGGCGGGGCTTCACCATTCGGAGCTCTGCCTTCCCCAGAGGGCTACTACCTGCACATGAACTCCAACACCTTCCAGCCGGGCGGGGTGGCCAGCCTGCGCAGCGCCCCCATATGGGAGCAGGGTCCCCTCTGCGTCCGCTTCGCCTACTACATGTTTGGGCTGTCGTGGGGCGCCCAACTCAAGCTGCGGCTGGCCTCGGACCCCAAGGCCAAGCGCCGCAGCCTGCTCTGGAAGCACGTGAACACTCAGAGCCCCTCCTGGATCCCCACTGCCGTCACGGTGCCCCTGGGACTTGTCCTGCCCAGCCGGGTGAGGCCAGGGGCAGAGCCTGGGTCCCTGTGGGAATCCGGGGATGGGGCTCCTTCTGCCCTGACTGGGTGAGGTCTGGGGCAGAGCCTGGGATCTCCGTGGGAGTCTGGGTTTGGTGGGGGATCCAGGAGGGGGCATGCAGTCTGGGCACTGTCCAAAGCCAGGCAGGAAAGTAGGAGCCTGAGGCAAAGGGGCTCACGGGGTGGGCGGTCCTCTGCTCCCTCCCCAGCTGACATTTGAAGCAGTGAGAGGCAGCACACCTTATCTGGACATCGCTCTGGACGCCATCTCTATCCATCGGGGCTCCTGCCACCAGGGTGAGCCCCTGCCCTCTCTCCTCTTTCTCCCCAGTCCTAGGCAGGTGCCCAGGTGGCCGGTGCCCAGGGACCATGACCCTGGCTTCTCCCAGCCTTGGGGTGACTTGCTTCCTTCTGCCTCCACACCCTACACCTGACTCCTGAAGCAGCCATGACTAAAGACAGGTTCTCCTGGAATACAGAGCTGGGACGACCCCTGTCCTGCAGTGACCGGCCATTCTGGTTGGTCCTGGGGCCCTGCCTATCTCAGCCCCAAAGTCTTGCATCTCAGGAAACTTTCCCTTCAGTCTTTGGCAAACAAGGGTGTCTGGTCGACCTGCCTGCAATGACCACCCCTGACCTATCCAGAATTGGGTCTCTAAGCTGTTTGAGATTCGAGGGGAATACACTCTAAGGAAGGAACATTCCAGAAGGTACATGCAAGGAACCACCATGTCTGAGCGCAGGCTCTTCCGGGGCGAGGCACTTCCGTTCATGGTGTAACTTACACGAGGCCTGTGCGGCTGCCCGCAGTTTATGGATGCGGAAGCAGACTTGGCAGCTTAAGGAGCCTGTGTGGGGAGCATAGCTGCTGGGGATGGGGACGGAACCCGGGCGGCCGGCCGGCCATGGCTCACGATAGGATCCAGCCTGGGGCTCAGGAGACGGAGTCCCTCTCCTTTTTTATTTTATATTTGAGTTTAGTCAATTCATGACGTGGGTCTGAAGGCTCCTTTTAGAAAAAGTGAAGTCCTCCCTACTCTCTTTCCTCTCAGTCTGCGTGATGCAAACGTGCAACTTTGACATTCTAAACGAGCTCTGTGCCTGGAGCTGGCTCCCGACGATCTCCGGGGCCAAGTGGGTCCAGAAGAAGGGGTCGACCGGGGTGCAGGGCGTGGGGCCCGAGGAAGACTTCTCCAACCCTGGGGGTGAGTTAGCGGCCACGCGTCTGTCCTCTGGCTTTCTGAGTGTCTGGAGACCTTTGTGGGCGTTTACGATGTTTGCCTGACCACCCTCCGATGACTCCCTTGGCATGGCCTGGGGTGAACCCCAGAAACCTCAACCCTCCATCAGCTTAAACCGCAGGATGGAGAGCAAACTCTAAGTGCCCAGCCATCACCCCTCACCCCCACTGCCATCCTCAAAGCCCTGCCTGGCAGACCCAACCCCACCCACTCCTGGTCTCTTTTGCCTGGCACCCTTCTTCCTTCATTCATGCAGCAAATATTTACTGAGCACCTATGATGTGCCAGGTACTGTCCCACACCAGAATTTGGTGGGGCGGAGGGAGAGAGGGAGACAGAGCCTAAAATATAGAAGGCCTGGAGAAGGAAATGGCAGCCCACTCCGGTCATCTTGCCTGGGAAATCTCATGGATAGAGGAGCCGGGTGGGCTGCAATCCATGCGGTTACATGACTGAGCACGCATGTGTGTCGGGGGTGGAGGGAGATGGTTGGTAGCAATAAACAGGTGGAACCAAAAAAAAAAAAAAAACCAATATAGAAGGAAATTATGCAGTTATAAGATGAGCAGCGCTTTCAGAAAGAGAAATTGAACAAAGTAAGGGGATTGGGAGAGCGGGGTAGGCTGGGATGTAGGTTTTAAATAGGGTGGTCCGAGGAGGTCTCCCCAAGACCACATCTGTGCACAGACTTTTTTTTTTTTTGGCAGGGGTCGGGAGGGAGGGGGGTGGGCGGGCCACTTCCACTGGTCTTTAATTTCTCTAGTTTCATCCATCTTTGTTCTTTGGCCCGTGTGGGCCTCCCATCGCGGTGGCCTCTGTTGCGGCAGAGCACAGGCTCTGGGCGCATGCGCTCCAGAGCTCAGGCTCGGTCATTGGACACATCAGTCCAGCCGCTCCGTGGCACATGGGATCTTCCCAGGCCAGGGATCGAACCGGCGCTCCTTGCACTGCAAGGCGGTGTCCTTACCCACTGGACCACCAGGGAAACCCTGTGCACAGACTTTTAGGAGGTGAGGGAGGCATGGACATTCAAGGCGAAGAACATGCTAAGCAAAGGGGCCAGCCAGGCAAACACGCTGAGGGGCCATGGGTGGGGAGTTGGGTATTGAGGAGCAGAGAGGAGACACATGGTTGGGACAGAAAATGAGCTCGGACGGGTCCTAAGAGGTTCAGACCACGTGGGGCCGTGAAGGCCATCGTCAGGACTGATTGTGCCTTTTATTCTACATGGACAAGGACCTTTGTGGGATTTGGAGCAGAGAAGTGATCTGCTCTGACTTATGTTCAAAATGACCACTATTTTTTTTTTTTTTTTTAAATGAGAATCCACTGAAGGGACGGAGCAAGGGCAGAGAGCATTTTTCTCCGTCCTTCCCTTTCCCAACTTCACAATCCCCTTGTTTGAGCTTTCCTGCTGCCGGAGGCTTACCTTTTAGAAAGAGCTAGAGAAAACCCCACGCCACCTGCATGCATTCTAAGACCCTGGAGCGTGGGGCTGGGCCAGCCCATGGCTGCACCTCCCTCAGCATTTAGCACCATACCTTGTGGCCAGCAGTTCCAGCAAATGTTACTGGGAGTTTTCTTCCCATTTTCTCCCTCTTCCTTTTCTCAGCCTGCTCCTTTGTTTTTTCATCTTTCTTCTCTTCTCCAGCACCTTCTTCTCCATGTCTCACACAGCCCAGTATCGACTCCTGATGTGCTTTTTCACCATCTTGCCCCTTCCCTCCTCCTGCCTTGTGGGTTCCTTTCTTTCCTCCAGCCTGCTATGCCCATTCCCTCCACTTCAGCCCTCTTCTCTCCTCTACAAAACCCACCTTCCCCGGGGGCTCCCTGGGCCGAACGTGCTCTCTGGGTGGGCCTGGGCACATGTATACATGGACGCAGTCAACAGCCTCCTTAATGCACAGCCCCTGCACCCCGGCTACCAGCCTACCTGGTGCACCCTGGAGCGAGGTCCAGGCTGATGGGCAGGACCTGGACCAGTGCTGCTGGAGCTGGACCAGGGCTGCTGGAGCTGGCAGGCAGGTAGCGGTGAGATCCCAGCCAGTCAGCATCACACCGGCACTCTTACCATTTTCTGTGAGTCACTTAGGTCCAGTGGGTCAAGAAAAGGAAGAAGAAGGACTTCCCTGCTGGTCCAGTGGCTAAGACTGCACTCCCAAGGCAGGAGACTGGGGTTCGATCCCTGGTGAGGGAACTAGATCCCCCATGCTGCAATGAAGATCTGGTACAGCCAAATAAATATGTATTAAAAAAAAAAGGAGGAGAGGGCTTCCCTGGTGGTCCAGTGGGTAAAGAGTCCACCCTGCAGTGCAAGGGCCACTGGTTCGATCCCTGGCTGGGGAAGATCCCACATGTCGCGGAGCGGCTGGACCACTGTATCCAATGACAAGCCAGCGCTCTGGAGCGCATGCGCCCAGAGCCAGTGCTCTGCAACGAGAGGGGCCACTGCAATGGGAGGCCCACACAGGCCAAAGAATAAAGACGGATGAAAATTTAAAAAAATAAAATAAAATAAAAGAGGCCAAAAAAATTTTAAATAAGAGAAGAGAATATGACTCGGAGAATCCAAAGGACAAACGTCAGAATCCAAAGGACAAGTCTCTGACTGCTGCTTCTGACAAGATGCCGTGTTTCCTGAGTCCTCACCCAGACCTGCCAAAGGTTTCTGGAAGGATCCAAGGCCTCAGGCGATCGTGTGATAAGCACAGGCCCACCTTGGTGCTGGCTGACCCATGCCAGCTCCCGAGGGCCCGGCTCCCTGCCCTCGCAGCCCCAGCCCTGGCCACCCCACTGCTCTTCTCCTTCCCAGGTGGCTTCTACATGCTCCTGGACCCCAAGAATGCAAAAGCGGGTCAGAAATCCGCCCTGCTGAGCCCTCTGATCCAGTCCTCCGGCTGCCTGAGTCTGTCCTTCTACTACTTCCTCCGGGGCCTACCCTTTACATGTATACATGGACGCAGTCAACAGCCTCCTTAATGCACAGCCCCTGCACCCCGGCTACCAGCCTACCTGGTGCACCCTGGAGCGAGGTCCAGGCTGATGGGCAGGACCTGGACCAGTGCTGCTGGAGCTGGACCAGGGCTGCTGGAGCTGGCAGGCAGGTAGCGGTGAGATCCCAGCCAGTCAGCATCACACCGGCACTCTTACCATTTTCTGTGAGTCACTTAGGTCCAGTGGGTCAAGAAAAGGAAGAAGAAGGACTTCCCTGCTGGTCCAGTGGCTAAGACTGCACTCCCAAGGCAGGAGACTGGGGTTCGATCCCTGGTGAGGGAACTAGATCCCCCATGCTGCAATGAAGATCTGGTACAGCCAAATAAATATGTATTAAAAAAACGGAGGAGCGGGCTTCCCTGGTGGTCCAGTGGGTAAAGAGTCCACCCTGCAGTGCAAGGGCCACTGGTTCGATCCCTGGCTGGGGAAGATCCCACATGTCGCGGAGCGGCTGGACCACTGTATCCAATGACAAGCCAGCGCTCTGGAGCGCATGCGCCCAGAGCCAGTGCTCTGCAACGAGAGGGGCCACTGCAATGGGAGGCCCACACAGGCCAAAGAATAAAGACGGATGAAAATTTAAAAAAATAAAATAAAATAAAAGAGGCCAAAAAAATTTTAAATAAGAGAAGAGAATATGACTCGGAGAATCCAAAGGACAAACGTCAGAATCCAAAGGACAAGTCTCTGACTGCTGCTTCTGACAAGATGCCGTGTTTCCTGAGTCCTCACCCAGACCTGCCAAAGGTTTCTGGAAGGATCCAAGGCCTCAGGCGATCGTGTGATAAGCACAGGCCCACCTTGGTGCTGGCTGACCCATGCCAGCTCCCGAGGGCCCGGCTCCCTGCCCTCGCAGCCCCAGCCCTGGCCACCCCACTGCTCTTCTCCTTCCCAGGTGGCTTCTACATGCTCCTGGACCCCAAGAATGCAAAAGCGGGTCAGAAATCCGCCCTGCTGAGCCCTCTGATCCAGTCCTCCGGCTGCCTGAGTCTGTCCTTCTACTACTTCCTCCGGGGCCAGTCTCCCGGAGCAGCCTTCACGGTCTATGCTTCTGTCTTGGGTAAGAGCGATGACGTCACAGGATTTACACTGTCCTGAGGCTCTTCTCCCAGGGTTGGGTTAACGAGGAAATGGGGAGCATCCCCTGGGGTCTGGGGGAAATCTGGGATACTGGCAAGAGGATGCCATCGGGTGGACTTTGGAAGCGGGGAGGGCACAGGGTTCCAGAAAAACAGATTAAAAAGCCAAGAGAGGGATTCCCTGGTGGTCCAATGGGTAAGGACACCGCCTTGCCGTGCAAGGGGCACCAGTTCGATCCCTGGCCTGGGAAGGTCCCATGTGCCGCGGAGCGGCTGGACCGACGTATCCAACTACTGAGCCGGAGCTCTGGAGCGCATGTGCCCGGAGCCGGTGCTCTGCAGTGAGAGAGGCCACTGCGATGGGAGCCCCACACAGGCCAAAAGAACGAAGATGGATGAAAATAGATAAATGAAAGACCAATAAAAGTGGCTGCCCCACAAAAAAAAAGCCAGGAGAGTGAGAGAGGAGGATGTGCTTGCACTTGGGGAGGGGAATTGACTCCAGGTGGTCCCTCTGCTCTGCATCCTTCCGAGTGTGGGTGGGACGTCGTTTTCCAGCCCCCTGCATCTCACTGCTCGCCTGGGCTCCTTCCATTGTAGGCAGCATCCGGAAACACGTCATCTTCTCAGGACATCCTGGACCCAACTGGCAGCCCGTCTCTGTCAATTACACAGGCCAGGGACAGATCCAGGTATCGAGGCGCTAAGGGCCGGGTCTCCTTTTACATCGACGTGGACTGAGGCTCTGGGCCCTGGAAGCCGGCGGCCTGGGCTCCTGGATCCAGTGAAATCAGATGCAGGGAGCTGAGCATTTGGACGACTGTCTCACCTCCGGCCTTTTCTCCCTCTCTCTCCAGTTCCTCTTGGTGGGCACGTTTGCCAAGACCCCAGAGCCGGCAGTGGCGGTGGATGCCATCAGCATTGGCCCCTGTGGGGGTGAGAGCAGCCCTGAGAACGGTGGGGCGGGGGGTTGAAGGAAGAGAGTGCGGCCCGGATGTCTCCATCTCCCATGCTGGGCGCCCAGAGACCGTGCCGGAGGGTGACTTTGAAGACAAGGACCACCGCTGCTGCGACTGGGTCCGGGCACCCCAGGCCGGTGGACACTGGCTGTGGGGAACTGCAGACAGGCTCATCAAGGGTACAGGCCCCTCGGCTGTCGCCCTCACTGGAGGTGAGGCCATGGAGGACCGCTCAGAGCAGCGAGGTCCCGTCTGCTCCCAGTTACGGGGTGGGCTTTGGAAGCGGGAGGCACAGGGTTCCAGAAACAGATTAAAAAGCCAAGAGAGGATTCCCTGGTGGTCCAATGGGTAAGGACACCGCCTTGCCGTGCAAGGGGCACCAGTTCGATCCCTGGCCTGGGAAGGTCCCATGTGCCGCGGAGCGGCTGGACCGACGTATCCAACTACTGAGCCGGAGCTCTGGAGCGCATGTGCCCGGAGCCGGTGCTCTGCAGTGAGAGAGGCCACTGCGATGGGAGCCCCACACAGGCCAAAAGAACGAAGATGGATGAAAATAGATAAATGAAAGACCAATAAAAGTGGCTGCCCCACAAAAAAAAAGCCAGGAGAGTGAGAGAGGAGGATGTGCTTGCACTTGGGGAGGGGAATTGACTCCAGGTGGTCCCTCTGCTCTGCATCCTTCCGAGTGTGGGTGGGACGTCGTTTTCCAGCCCCCTGCATCTCACTGCTCGCCTGGGCTCCTTCCATTGTAGGCAGCATCCGGAAACACGTCATCTTCTCAGGACATCCTGGACCCAACTGGCAGCCCGTCTCTGTCAATTACACAGGCCAGGGACAGATCCAGGTATCGAGGCGCTAAGGGCCGGGTCTCCTTTTACATCGACGTGGACTGAGGCTCTGGGCCCTGGAAGCCGGCGGCCTGGGCTCCTGGATCCAGTGAAATCAGATGCAGGGAGCTGAGCATTTGGACGACTGTCTCACCTCCGGCCTTTTCTCCCTCTCTCTCCAGTTCCTCTTGGTGGGCACGTTTGCCAAGACCCCAGAGCCGGCAGTGGCGGTGGATGCCATCAGCATTGGCCCCTGTGGGGGTGAGAGCAGCCCTGAGAACGGTGGGGCGGGGGGTTGAAGGAAGAGAGTGCGGCCCGGATGTCTCCATCTCCCATTCTGGTCTCCCAGAGACCTTTCCTCAGTGTGACTTTGAAGACAAGGACCACCCCTTCTGCGACTGGGTCCAGGCACTCCAGGCCGGTGGACACTGGCTGTGGGGAACTGCAGACAGGCTCATCAAGGGTACAGGCCCCTCGGCTGTCGCCCTCACTGGAGGTGAGGCCATGGAGGACCGCTCAGAGCAGCGAGGTCCCGCGTCTGCTCCCAGTTACGGGGTGGGCTGGTGGGATGGACACAAGGTATAGGTGGGCAGTAAATAGCCAGCGGCTATTGACTGGGAAGCTGCCTTGGAGTCAGAGCTCTGGAGGCGACCGAGGTAGAGGTGAGTTGAGGACCCTCCTGGTTCTGGGTTCACGTGAAAGCCTCCTAGAAAATCTGGGCATCGCACTTTGTGGAACTGAAGGGCTCAAAATCCACTGTGTGATTTTCAGTCAGGACATTTATTGGGGTAACCCACGCAGGACTCTGGGTTGCTGGTTTGGCTTTCCCTTTCTTTTTTTTGCCTCTAAGTCATTGTTTATTTTTCATCCATCCTTATTCTTTGGCCTGTGGGGACCTCCCATCGCAGTGGCCTCTCTTGGTGCAGAGCACTGGCTCTGGGCAGATGCGCTCCAGGGCACTGGTTCATAACTGGACACACTGGTCCAGCCACTCTGGGGCACATGGGATCTTCCCAGGCCAGGGATCGAACCGGCACCCCTTGCACTGCAAGGCGGTGTCCTTACCCACTGGACCTCCAGGGAAGCTCTTTCCCCTTCTTTCTGATCCTGCTTTCTTCCAATTAGAAGTCTCAAATGAACAAGAAAAAAAAAAATTAAAACAGCAAACAAACCAAACAAAATAAGCTCACCGCAATGTGGGGTGTGTGGGTGTATCTCATTCGCATTTGGAAAATAAAATGTCCCTTAGGAAAAGCACAGGCCTTGTCCCCTGAGGTTTCTCACCTTGCTTGTTCCCTTCCTGTGCCCAGAAAGCCACTTTGTCTACCTGGAGGTGGACGAGCTCGCCCAGGAAGGCCAGTCTTACAAGCTGGTGAGCCGGCCCTTCTGCACCCCGGGGGCCATCTGCCTGATGTTCACCTACCACATGCACGGTCACGGAAAGGGCACGAAGCTCCGGGTTCTGCTGGGGAGCCCTGCGGGCAGCTCCCCAACTTCTCTCTGGGAACGAGTTGACTCTCAGGGTCCAGAATGGCTGAATGAGTCTATCACCATCCCTTCGGGACATCAACAGCCCATGCAGGTGAGAGACAGTGAGGTCGCTGTGTGAGCGTCGCTGCGGACGAGGTGAGGGAGGACGTAATGCCTGGGATCTACGAGCACAACCAGGGCTGCCGGGATGGGCGGCTGGAAGGAGAGGGGAGCAGAGGGCACCCTGTGTCCCCCACGAGGCTCTCCGGCTCCTGGAAAGGGCCCCTGTCCTGCTGCTGAGGCCGGAACAAAGTGACTTCTTGGCAGAGGGCTGCTCCTCTGCCCAGAGAGTCGCCGTGTAGCCAGGCCTTCACTTTTTTTCTCTCTTGTTTCTTTCTCCCTCGGACCTTCAGCTGACGTTTGAGGCTGAGAGGGGCACCAGCGCTGACTTCACTGTTGCTCTGGGCTTCATCTTCATCAGTCAGGGCACCTGTCGAGGTAAGACAGGACCCCAGGCCCCAGAGAGGGGGTCGGCTCTGAGATGAGGAGCCCTTGGACTTCTCTTAAGAACCTATTTAGCAGAGATGGATTAACGTGTCTTTTGCTACTTGAATCTTACTCCACTATCCCCCACCTCCCCACTCCCCTTCCCATCAATAATGTGTTAAAATGCAAGTCCTCTTTTGTGCCCCAGTAGCTCAGATGGTAAAGAGTCTGCCTGCCATGCAGAAGACCTGGATTTGATCCCTGAGTCAGGAAGATTCCCTGGAGAAGGAAATGGCAACCCACTCCAGTATTCTTGCTTGGAGAATTCCATGGACAAAGGAGTCTGGCGGGCTACAGTCCATTGGGGTGCCAAGAGTCAGACACAATGGAGCAACTAACCCTTTTGTGCCAGAGGCCCCGCGTAGCTTTGTCTTCTGCCCACATGTACCTTCCCGGCCCCATCAGGTTGCTTGCTTGAGTAAATGGAACTTTGGCGCCATGGATGTCTGTGGTTGAACCCCTCACCTAGTGAATGGTGAGCCTGAAGGGAAGGCTGACACCCTATTTGTTTTGTTCCCCGTACCTGGTGCAACAGCAGATATATATTAGGAGCAGTGTTTGCTGAGTGAGTGGAGGTTGGGTTGGGAATAAAAGAAGAGGTGTAACTAAGTAACTCACTCCAATTAGATGAGGGTCAAGACAGGGGTGGTATGATTTTGACTAAATTCCAGGGATTTCTTTTCTTTGCAGGACCTGCATCTACAGCGCTCCCTTCCAAACCTCCAGGTCCCCCTTCTGAAACCACTGTTTCCACATGCCGGGATGGGCGGCTGGAAGGAGAGGGAGCAGAGGGCACCCTGTGTCCCCCACGAGGCTCTCCGGCTCCTGGAAAGGGCCCCTGTCCTGCTGCTGAGGCCGGAACAAAGTGACTTCTTGGCAGAGGGCTGCTCCTCTGCCCAGAGAGTCGCCGTGTAGCCAGGCCTTCACTTTTTTTCTCTCTTGTTTCTTTCTCCCTCGGACCTTCAGCTGACGTTTGAGGCTGAGAGGGGCACCAGCGCTGACTTCACTGTTGCTCTGGGCTTCATCTTCATCAGTCAGGGCACCTGTCGAGGTAAGACAGGACCCCAGGCCCCAGAGAGGGGGTCGGCTCTGAGATGAGGAGCCCTTGGACTTCTCTTAAGAACCTATTTAGCAGAGATGGATTAACGTGTCTTTTGCTACTTGAATCTTACTCCACTATCCCCCACCTCCCCACTCCCCTTCCCATCAATAATGTGTTAAAATGCAAGTCCTCTTTTGTGCCCCAGTAGCTCAGATGGTAAAGAGTCTGCCTGCCATGCAGAAGACCTGGATTTGATCCCTGAGTCAGGAAGATTCCCTGGAGAAGGAAATGGCAACCCACTCCAGTATTCTTGCTTGGAGAATTCCATGGACAAAGGAGTCTGGCGGGCTACAGTCCATTGGGGTGCCAAGAGTCAGACACAATGGAGCAACTAACCCTTTTGTGCCAGAGGCCCCGCGTAGCTTTGTCTTCTGCCCACATGTACCTTCCCGGCCCCATCAGGTTGCTTGCTTGAGTAAATGGAACTTTGGCGCCATGGATGTCTGTGGTTGAACCCCTCACCTAGTGAATGGTGAGCCTGAAGGGAAGGCTGACACCCTATTTGTTTTGTTCCCCGTACCTGGTGCAACAGCAGATATATATTAGGAGCAGTGTTTGCTGAGTGAGTGGAGGTTGGGTTGGGAATAAAAGAAGAGGTGTAACTAAGTAACTCACTCCAATTAGATGAGGGTCAAGACAGGGGTGGTATGATTTTGACTAAATTCCAGGGATTTCTTTTCTTTGCAGGACCTGCATCTACAGCGCTCCCTTCCAAACCTCCAGGTCCCCCTTCTGAAACCACTGTTTCCACAGAAAAATCTGTGACCCCTGAAGAAACACCCACCCCCCCCAGTGAAACCCCCACTGTCCCCACAGAAAAGCCCACTGTTTCCACAGAAAAACCCACCATCCTTACCGAAAAGACCACCATTCCCACAGAAAAATCCACTGTTCCCACAGAAAAGATCACCACTCCTACCGAAAAAACTACTCTCCCCACCAAAAAGATCACCATTCCCACTGAAAAAACTACTCTCCCCACCCAAAAGACCACCATTCACACTGAAAAATCCACTGTTCCCACAGAAAGGACCACCATTCCCACCAAAAAAACTACTCTCCCCACCCAAAGGACCACCGTTCCCACCGAAAAAACTACTCTCCCCACTAAAAAGACCACCATTCCCACCAAAAAAACTACTCTGCCCACTAAAAAGACCACCATTCCCACTGAAAAAACTACTCTCCCCACCGAAAAGACCACCATTCCCACCCAAAAGACCACCATCCCCACAGAAAAGCCCACGACTCCCACGACACCCAAGCCCAGCTCCACACTTGCACCTACTTCGTCGAGAGTCACCACGATGCCAAGTACCTCCAAGACCACGGTGACCCCGGCCACCACCACAGCCCCAAGAACGACTCCCGGTACGTGGCAGAGCCTCGGATACAAAGCTGCAAGTCAAGAGACAGTGGTGAGGAGAGAGGGCTGGGGAAGAGGATGCTGTAGAAAAAGGCAGCGTCAGAGCAGAGCAGAGCCGGACACGGGGATGGCTTCGGAGAGTGTGACGCGGACAGCCCGGAGTGAGCGGGGCTGGGGTGACTGGGAACCAAGCGCTAGACTCACTAGGGCTGCTTCTTGTATTGAGATACAATTCGCTGCCATTAAAGTGCCTCCTTTCGAGGTGCAGGATTCGGTGGTTTCAGTGTAGTCATGAGATTGTGCCACCACCCCCTTTTCCTATTATTTCAAGACATTTTGCATCACCCCTAAAGAAAGCCCATACCCATGAGTGGTCGCTCCCTTCCCCCACCCCTCAGGCCCTGATCCCCACAAATCTGCTTTCTGTGTCTATGGATTTGCTTTTGCTGGACATTCCCTCCACCTGGAATCATATAATAGGTGGCCTCTTGTGATGGGCTTCAATTTTCCCCAGCGTGTGTTGTTGTCAAGGCTGTGGCCCATCCAGGCTGTGGTTTGGGTCACGGCTTCCTTCTTTTGAATGGCTGAGGGACCTGGGCCTGCTTCCCCGGGAAGAACGGCGGTGGAGTTGGCGGAGGGGAGACAGGAGAAAAGCAGGGCCTTAACAGAGCTTGGTTCCTCCTCAGTGACGTGCCCCCTGAATGCCCACTATGAACGCTGTGCCTGCCCCGGGTCCTGCCAGAGCCCCAAGCCCACCTGCAGTCTCCCTTGCAAGCCTGGCTGTGTCTGCAATTCCGGCTTTTTGTTCAATAACTCCCTCTGCATCAATGCCTCTTCCTGCAATTGCTTCTACAATGGACAGTACTACAAGGTGAGACTTCAGAATCACCCGGTCCCCTGAGAGAGCCTGTGAGTTGAACCCACTGGGGTTTCACATCACCTGCTCCCTGAGTGATACGAATGTGGGTCCACGGGACATTCTCGAGGGGTCAGTTCTCAGGCAGCAGTGACCCGGTGCTGAAGTCTTTCATTCATAGTTCCCTGGCCAGGGATGGAACCCACGCTCCTTGCAATGGAGGTGCCAAGTCTTAACCGCTAGACGGGCAGTGAAGTCCCTGGGCATGTGGGTTTTGACGGTCGTCTCTGTTCACACAATAAATATTTGTCAAACAGCCACATAGGCACAGCCTGACTTTAGGCTGTGCAGAAGATCCTGTCATCCTGAGGCCCTGTCCTCAGCGCTCCTGGCAGCTTTGAAATTTCTGTAGTTCTCCATTCCAAACAGGCAACCATGACACATGAGACCCTAGAGAAGCCAGGTGTTGAGGGGCCCGTATCTCCAACCTGAGGAACTTTGGATCCCTGTGGATCCAGAGAACTCTGGACACTGAGTGCCTTCAGGCATTTTCAGGGTGGAATGAGGCATTCCAGAACCTTCTTCCAGAGAAACCTGCAGGGACTTCCCTAGGGATCCAGTGATTAGTTAGAACTTGGTGCTTTCACTGCTGTGGCCCTGGGTTCAATCCCTGGTCGGAGAACTAAGATCTCTAAAGCTGAGAGGTGCAGACAAAACCAAACAAAACACAAAAGGAATTTGCAGATTTTGATAGGATAGGTCAAAGGAGAAGCGATACTATCCTTGTCACTCCTAATTGATTGCCACTCCCTCACCTCAGGGCAACAGGAGTTTCTGGAGGCTTCTGGCCAGCGCTGTCTAAAGGGACAGAGGCAAGCCTCACATGGCACTTACATGTTTTAATATCCACAATAAAGAAAAAAGTATGGGACTTCCCTGGTGGTCCCATGGCTAAGACTTCACCTTCCAATGCAAGGAGCTGAGGGTTCAGTCAGGAAACTAAGATTCTACAAGCCTTGCAACCAAAAAAATCTAAACATAAAACAAAAAAGGAATATTGTAACAAATTCAGTAAAAACTTTAAAAATGGTTCACATCAGAAACATCTTGAAAAAAAAAAAAAGGTACAAGGATACAGGTTAAATTAATTCTAATTATCTATTTACTTCTCATTGATAGCTATCAATGAGACTGTTGACGTACCTTTTTTTTTTTTCCCCTACTAAGTCTTCAAAATCCAGGGTGTATTTCACACTTGCAGCTGTTGTCAATCTGTATCGGCCACATTTCGAGAGCTCAGAGGCCAGAGGTGGCTGGCGGCCATTGTACTGGACAAAGCTGCCCAGAGTCAGTTCTGAGCTTGAACCTGGCCCCGGCGCTTATTTCCGTATTTGTAAAATGTATACGATAAGATGTTTTACTTCATAAGGTTGTTGTGAAGATAAAGTTAGATACCAACACAAACCAGTTACTTAATAAATGCTACTTATTATGGTTAGCCATTTATGATTTAGTCAACCGATTAAATAAAAGGGAGGCTAGCTATTCATGATCGAATAGCATGTCTTCTCAGCGCCAGGATTCTCCCCATGGGTCGTCAGAGTTCCTGCTTGTCTCTTTGAAGGTTTAATTCCTCCTCCAGCCTTCTTAACCCATCCCCTATGTCAGTGTTGGGATTAGTAGCTATCCGTCAAAACCATCAACGCCAGTTATCTCGTCTCTCTGCTCTGGGAGACACGCATGAACTTTGGATAAATTCAATAAACATGTTTTGGCAGCTTCAACCCTCTTGGCACTAGGGTTACCATGAATAGGGTGTGTCTGAACTCTTCTTATGCTATCAGGTTCAGGACGATAGATTAGCTCTTGATTCACACTTTCACTCATTAAATGAGAATTCTTTGCCAGGCACTGTGCTGTGTGCTGGAGCTAAGATGGCGAATAAAGATAGATATTGCCCCTCACGGGGGCGCTTATCAGCTCATCACAAAGATTAATATAAAAGTGTCATTGTGTGTGTTTTAAATTTTGGCCTCTTTTATTGGTCCTTCATTTATTTATTTGCATCCATCTTAATTCTTTGGCCTGGGGGGGCCTCCCATCGCAGTGGCCCCTCCCGCTGCAGAGCACCAGCTCCGGGTGCATTCGCTTCAGAGCGCTGACTCGCAACTGGACACACCGGTCCAGCCGCTCCGTGGCACGTGGGATCTTCCCAGGCCAGGGATCGAACTGGTGCCCCTTGCACTGCAAGGAGGATTCCCTACTCCCTGGACCACCAGGGAAGCCCGTGTGTGTGTTTTTAAAGTGCTATTGTGTTAAGTCCTGGGAAGGAAAGAAACCAGAGTTGGTCAGAGTGGTCTGCAAGGTCTTCCTGAGAAGGTAGCAATCCTTGAGCCGGATTCCACTGGTTGCATACACAGTACGTGCAAAGGGCCTGGGGTGAGCAGGAATCTCTAAAGGTGATGGGGAGAGGAGTCTGAGCAAGGCCAGGTCAGCAGGAGGAGGGGGCGAGAGCACAGCATGATGCAGTCTGCCCTGGAGGGGGGCCTCTGACCCCGGTTCCCTCCCTCTCAGTCAGGGAGTCTGTGGTTCAGCCTCAATTGCACAGAACATTGCCATTGCCAGCCTGGAAGTCAGATAGAGTGCCAGCCGTACAAGTGTGGGGCAAACACGGTCTGCCAGCTGAAGAAAGGCCAGTACGGATGCCACCCCTATGGTGAGAGCCCTCACACTGTCTCCACCTGTTCCTGTGAGCATGACACCAGGATCCCTGTCCCTTCCTCGACCAGGGGCGCTGGGGCCATGAGGTGGGTGAGGTGGCCATGGGGCCTGGCCTGGTCACCCAGTTTCCCGCGTCCCCTCGGCAGGCACTGCCACCTGCTTCGTCTATGGAGACCCTCATTACATCACCTTCGACAGGAGGTACTTTAATTTCATGGGCAGATGCACCTACGTCTTGGCCCAACCCTTTGACACCTCGACAGGTAGGACCCCGGAGATGCCCCTCCCCCACCGCGCCAGCCCAGCCTGGGCTTGGAGTCTGAGGTCAGAAGAGCTGGGCCTGGGAGCTCCCCGGCTGGGGGAAAAGGACCAGAGCTGATGGGAAGGGCAGGACGGGATAGAACATTCGCAGAGCACGGGGTGACATGTCCATCCCCAAGGCAGGACTCTCTCAGGACCAGACCAGGGGAGGATGCGGGTGAAGACACCTCTCTGAGTCAGCTGCTTCCTTGGCCAGCTGGGGCTGGAGTGCGCCTGGCCCTGGATACCCCCATCCACTGTGGTGGGGGACAGTTTCGCAGGGTACTCAGTCCCAGGCCGTTCCGGGCAATGCCCCCATGCCGGCAGGGGTCCTGCCTCCCCTCTGGCTTTATCCTTGCAAGGTCGGGTGGGGATGTCTCCCTCCATGGGTGCTCAGAAGTGCTTCAGGAATTAGCCCCTGGACGTTCACCCCCAACTCCCACTCTCCTGGCCCAGAGCCCTTCTTCAGGGTGACAGCGAAGAATGAGGAGCGAGTCCAGGCGGGCCTGACCTCCCTGAGACGGGTCTCAGTGACTCTCTCTGAAACCACCATCACCCTGCTCAAGGACAAAAAAACAATGGTGAGTCCGTCCCCTGCCCCGCCCCGTGGGGCTGCCCCTGTGGCCTGGTCCGCCCAGCTTCTCCAGCCTCCCAGTCCTCCCAGCGGTCCACGTGGAGCGGAAGAGGTCCCGAGCGGTGCCTGGGGATGTGGGAGTCTGCTGGGGCCTTCCTTGACCCCGATCTATCTCTCGGTCTCCTTCCTCGGCCCCACCCTCCAGGTGAGGGGTCGGCGGGTCACCCTCCCAGCCATACCTTCTGAAGGCACCTTCCTGACGGCAAGCGGGCGGTTTGTGCAGCTGCAGACGGCCTTCGGTCTGCGGGTGAGGTGGGATGGTGACCAGCAGCTGTTCATACGTGTACCCAGGTGAGGGGGCGACCCAGCGAGGCAGCCGCCACCCCTCCCGCTCTGCCCCTCTCAGAGACCCTCCCACCCCCCGCCCCTGCCGTCCTGAGGGCTAATTCTCAGTCGTGAGTAGGAAACACCTAGCTCAACGGGCTGGCCTCCCTTTGGTTGGGGGAGGGAGAGGAAATGCTTTCAGGGCAGTGTGATAATAGCAGGATATCTACACAAGGCTTAGGGAATGTTCTAGAAGGGGCTGCTAATAAGTCGTGGGAGCTTTCGGAAGAGGGATCTCACAGCTGCCATCTGCAAGGATGAGTTAGATCCCCAGATGGCCAAACAAGGGAAAGGAAGACTTCAGAGAAATCGTGAGGCCTTCCCTGGTGGCCCGGTTGTTAACACTTCGCACCTCCACTGCCTGGGACACAGGTTTGATGCCTGGTTGGGGAACTAAGACCCGCATCCACTGTGGTGGGGACAGTTTCGCAGGGTACTCAGTCCCAGGCCGTTCGCAATGCCCCCATGCCGGCAGGGGTCCTGCCTCCCCTCTGGCTTTATCCTTGCAAGGTCGGGTGGGGATGTCTCCCTCCATGGGTGCTCAGAAGTGCTTCAGGAATTAGCCCCTGGACGTTCACCCCCAACTCCCACTCTCCTGGCCCAGAGCCCTTCTTCAGGGTGACAGCGAAGAATGAGGAGCGAGTCCAGGCGGGCCTGACCTCCCTGAGACGGGTCTCAGTGACTCTCTCTGAAACCACCATCACCCTGCTCAAGGACAAAAAAACAATGGTGAGTCCGTCCCCTGCCCCGCCCCGTGGGGCTGCCCCTGTGGCCTGGTCCGCCCAGCTTCTCCAGCCTCCCAGTCCTCCCAGCGGTCCACGTGGAGCGGAAGAGGTCCCGAGCGGTGCCTGGGGATGTGGGAGTCTGCTGGGGCCTTCCTTGACCCCGATCTATCTCTCGGTCTCCTTCCTCGGCCCCACCCTCCAGGTGAGGGGTCGGCGGGTCACCCTCCCAGCCATACCTTCTGAAGGCACCTTCCTGACGGCAAGCGGGCGGTTTGTGCAGCTGCAGACGGCCTTCGGTCTGCGGGTGAGGTGGGATGGTGACCAGCAGCTGTTCATACGTGTACCCAGGTGAGGGGGCGACCCAGCGAGGCAGCCGCCACCCCTCCCGCTCTGCCCCTCTCAGAGACCCTCCCACCCCCCGCCCCTGCCGTCCTGAGGGCTAATTCTCAGTCGTGAGTAGGAAACACCTAGCTCAACGGGCTGGCCTCCCTTTGGTTGGGGGAGGGAGAGGAAATGCTTTCAGGGCAGTGTGATAATAGCAGGATATCTACACAAGGCTTAGGGAATGTTCTAGAAGGGGCTGCTAATAAGTCGTGGGAGCTTTCGGAAGAGGGATCTCACAGCTGCCATCTGCAAGGATGAGTTAGATCCCCAGATGGCCAAACAAGGGAAAGGAAGACTTCAGAGAAATCGTGAGGCCTTCCCTGGTGGCCCGGTTGTTAACACTTCGCACCTCCACTGCCTGGGACACAGGTTTGATGCCTGGTTGGGGAACTAAGACCCCGCATGCAGTGTGGTGCAGTCAAAATCAAAAATAAATACCTAAATACATTTAAGAAGAAAAAGAAATAGTGAACGGTAATTGCAAGGGGAAATAATGGAATGTCTTAGGGACGGCAAGAGGTTTGCCATGACTGGAAGATGGGGTGTGAGCAGAAGAAAGGGAGCAGGCTGGACGGCCACAAAGATGGCTCAGGGCCAAGAGCTTGAGGTCGTCGTGCGCCTGGGGCCTGGCGAGGCGCGTTCTGCACGCCTTCCGCCGCCTGCTGCCCGCGGCCTCCCCCGCCGCCGCCCCTCTGTGGTCCTTCAGAGCCCTGTCCTCCCCTCACACTTCTCCCCCTGCCCGGCAGCACCTACTCCGGCAACCTCAGGGGCTTCTGTGGCAACTACGACGGCGACAGTAGCAACGATAACCGGAAGCCGGATGGCACAGCCGCGCGAGATGAGAAGGAGCTGGGTAACAGCTGGCAGACCTCCGAGGATGAGAAACATCCGTGAGGACCTCCCCGCCTCCTGCTCCGCCCTGCGGCTCAAAGCTTTATCCCTTCCAGGAACCAAGAACCCTGGCTGGCATCACCCCTGTTCTCCTCGCTCCTCTTCTGTACTCCCTCGCCTACGTCTGTCTTTTCTCCTGGACCTCTTTCTCCTCAACCACTCAATTACCACCACGTGGACCCACCCCCACCATCAGTGGTCCGCGCCTCTGGCTTGCGGGGCTCCGTTTTGCCAGCTCTTGGCGTTCAGAGGTTGTCCATTAGGTGGCAGCCGAGAGCTGGGAGGCTGCAGGGACCCGGCGGGGATCCGGGCGAGCCTCCGTCCTTAGGGCTCTGGGGGTGGGTCTCTTCCAGGTGCAAGGAGAACCGGGTAGCCCTCCCATCTTGCACCACTAACTTGCAGAACATTGTGTCGGGGCCGGAGTACTGTGGGCGGCTCGTGCTCCCTTCTGGACCCTTTGAGTATGTAGGGGGCAGGAGGAGGGGACATGCTCGGACGCCCCTGGGGTCCTCTGAAGTGGGAGGCAGGAGGTTGGAGCCTCCTGTTCCTACTGACCTGGCCTCTCTCCCTAGGGCCTGCCTGCCTCACCTCAAGGCTTCTCCCTTCTACGACAACTGCGTGCTCGACATGTGTAACTTCCAGGGGGTGCAGCAGAAGCTGTGTACCCACATGTCGGTCTTGACCGAGACCTGCCAGGATGCCGGCTACGCCGTGAAGCCCTGGAGAGGACCCGATTTCTGCCGTGAGTTGTGCGGAGACGCGGAGCCCCTTCCTTCAGACACACATGTCGGCCGAGGGCTGGCAGTGACGGCACAGGCTGAGGCGGTGGAGGGAGGTGCCTGGTGGTACCGCTTCACCCCCCACAAGGACAGGGAAACCCTGCAGAGCCGGAACACCTTCACTGATAAAATCACACGGTCATCTGCAAACTCAAGAAGGCTCGCCAGGGTTTGCTCCTAGCTGTGGATTTTCCAGGCAGCATTTTGACCCTAGGACTTCCCTGGTGGCCCAGTGGGAAAGACTTTCTGCCTGCCAATCCAGGAGACGTGGGTTCGATCCCTGGGATGAGAAGATCTCCTGGAGAAGGAAAGGGCAACCCACTCCAGTATTCTTGCGTGGAGAATCCCATGGACAGGGGAAAGAGTCAGACACAACTTAGCGAGCCAACATCAGCACCTCCACACAGGATTCAGCTTGGTTTTGTTACCTCTGATTCCATCCTTGACGACATTCCACCCTTTTTTAGTTTCATCAAAATCTTAAAGCTCTTTGGAAAAAGATATTTTTATAAAAGAAAAAGAGAAAGCCTTCTTAGCAGCGCACATGTGTGTGAATGTGCACGAGGTAGAGGGAAAGAAAGTGAAATTGTTAGTCGCTCAGTCATGTCCCACTCTCCAACTGCAAGGACTGTAGCCCGCCAGGCTTCTCTGTCCCAGGGATTCTCCAGGCAAGAATACCTGAGTGGGTTGCCATTTCCTTCTCCAGGGGATCTCCCCCACCCAGAGTCTCCTGCATTGCAGGAAGGTTCTTTACCATTCCCAAGCCTCAGGGCATATGCAATGCAGACTGGTGGGTGGGCTCGGACGCCTGGCCTCTGAAGTGGGAGGCAGGAGGTTGGAGCCTCCTGTTCCTACTGACCTGGCCTCTCTCCCTAGGGCCTGCCTGCCTCACCTCCAGGCTTCTCCCTTCTCCGACACCTGCGTGCTCGACATGTGTAACTTCCAGGGGGTGCAGCAGAAGCTGTGTACCCACATGTCGGTCTTGACCGAGACCTGCCAGGATGCCGGCTACGCCGTGAAGCCCTGGAGAGGACCCGATTTCTGCCGTGAGTTGTGCGGAGACGCGGAGCCCCTTCCTTCAGACACACATGTCGGCCGAGGGCTGGCAGTGACGGCACAGGCTGAGGCGGTGGAGGGAGGTGCCTGGTGGTACCGCTTCACCCCCCACAAGGACAGGGAAACCCTGCAGAGCCGGAACACCTTCACTGATAAAATCACACGGTCATCTGCAAACTCAAGAAGGCTCGCCAGGGTTTGCTCCTAGCTGTGGATTTTCCAGGCAGCATTTTGACCCTAGGACTTCCCTGGTGGCCCAGTGGGAAAGACTTTCTGCCTGCCAATCCAGGAGACGTGGGTTCGATCCCTGGGATGAGAAGATCTCCTGGAGAAGGAAAGGGCAACCCACTCCAGTATTCTTGCGTGGAGAATCCCATGGACAGGGGAAAGAGTCAGACACAACTTAGCGAGCCAACATCAGCACCTCCACACAGGATTCAGCTTGGTTTTGTTACCTCTGATTCCATCCTTGACGACATTCCACCCTTTTTTAGTTTCATCAAAATCTTAAAGCTCTTTGGAAAAAGATATTTTTATAAAAGAAAAAGAGAAAGCCTTCTTAGCAGCGCACATGTGTGTGAATGTGCACGAGGTAGAGGGAAAGAAAGTGAAATTGTTAGTCGCTCAGTCATGTCCCACTCTCCAACTGCAAGGACTGTAGCCCGCCAGGCTTCTCTGTCCCAGGGATTCTCCAGGCAAGAATACCTGAGTGGGTTGCCATTTCCTTCTCCAGGGGATCTCCCCCACCCAGAGTCTCCTGCATTGCAGGAAGGTTCTTTACCATTCAAGCCGCCAGGGAAGCCCAGGGGAAAGTGCAGGGATGCACATATGCAATGCAGACTGGTGGGTGGGAGGGTGCCCCTGCTGCCCCACCACCCGGTCCAGCCCAGCTCTCTGGGGAGCTCGCTTGAGGGCCTTGTTGGGGCCACGTGGGTTCCCCCTGCTCCCCTCCACCCTGACTGCTCCCCTGGAGCCTGTCCACATGGCAGAGCTGCTGCGGCGCCTGGCTGGTCTGCTCCTGTGGTCCCGCCTCTGGGCAGCTCCCCGCAGGGCCCCCTCCAAGCCCAGGAGATGGAAGGCGAGTTCCTCGGTGTTTTCTCCCCATCCCTCTCTTCTTGAGATCAGGCCAAAGCCCCTGGCCGTGGGCCTTCCGAACTCCCGGCTGGGAACTACCTCTTTCCACCTTTTCCCTCCCCGCCTCACCTGTGTCCCCCCTCCGCCAGCGCTGGCCTGCCCGCCCAACAGCAGGTACACCCTGTGTGGCAAGCTGTGCCCCGATACCTGCTCCTCCGAGGGCAAGGCCTGCCAGAACCGCTGCGTGGAGGGCTGCGAGTGCAACCAGGGCTTCGTGCTCAGCGGGTTCCAGTGCGTCCCCCGCTCCAAGTGTGGCTGCCTGGACCCCACGGCCGGCTACGTCAAGGTGAGCCGCCGGGGCTGGGCCTCTCTCGGCGCTGCAGCCAGAAGGCCTCATGCCCCGTCTGAGGTCTCCGACCGGCTGGTAGGCAGGAGAGGGAAGACTGGGGGAGTGAAGAGGGGCAGAGGAGGGCTTAGGTCTCAGATCAGTCCAGTTGCTCAGTTGTGCCCGACTTTTTGTGACCCCCTGGACGGCAGCACCCCCCCCCCTTTGGGGCTGTAGACGCCTGTCCTTCTCAGGGATGAAATTTTCCAGTTTTTTTCACGAGGTAGAGGAAAGAAAGTGAAATTGTTAGTCGCTCAGTCATGTCCCACTCTCCAACTGCAAGGACTGTAGCCCGCCAGGCTTCTCTGTCCCAGGGATTCTCCAGGCAAGAATACCTGAGTGGGTTGCCATTTCCTTCTCCAGGGGATCTCCCCCACCCAGAGTCTCCTGCATTGCAGGAAGGTTCTTTACCATTCAAGCCGCCAGGGAAGCCCAGGGGAAAGTGCAGGGATGCACATATGCAATGCAGACTGGTGGGTGGGAGGGTGCCCCTGCTGCCCCACCACCCGGTCCAGCCCAGCTCTCTGGGGAGCTCGCTTGAGGGCCTTGTTGGGGCCACGTGGGTTCCCCCTGCTCCCCTCCACCCTGACTGCTCCCCTGGAGCCTGTCCACATGGCAGAGCTGCTGCGGCGCCTGGCTGGTCTGCTCCTGTGGTCCCGCCTCTGGGCAGCTCCCCGCAGGGCCCCCTCCAAGCCCAGGAGATGGAAGGCGAGTTCCTCGGTGTTTTCTCCCCATCCCTCTCTTCTTGAGATCAGGCCAAAGCCCCTGGCCGTGGGCCTTCCGAACTCCCGGCTGGGAACTACCTCTTTCCACCTTTTCCCTCCCCGCCTCACCTGTGTCCCCCCTCCGCCAGCGCTGGCCTGCCCGCCCAACAGCAGGTACACCCTGTGTGGCAAGCTGTGCCCCGATACCTGCTCCTCCGAGGGCAAGGCCTGCCAGAACCGCTGCGTGGAGGGCTGCGAGTGCAACCAGGGCTTCGTGCTCAGCGGGTTCCAGTGCGTCCCCCGCTCCAAGTGTGGCTGCCTGGACCCCACGGCCGGCTACGTCAAGGTGAGCCGCCGGGGCTGGGCCTCTCTCGGCGCTGCAGCCAGAAGGCCTCATGCCCCGTCTGAGGTCTCCGACCGGCTGGTAGGCAGGAGAGGGAAGACTGGGGGAGTGAAGAGGGGCAGAGGAGGGCTTAGGTCTCAGATCAGTCCAGTTGCTCAGTTGTGCCCGACTTTTTGTGACCCCCTGGACGGCAGCACGCCTGTCTTCCCTGTCCTTTGCCCTCTCCTGGAGCCTGCTCAGACGCCTGTCCATTGACTCAGGGATGTCATCCAACCATCTCGTCCTCTGTCCAGACTTAGGTCTAACTCCTCTTTCTTTCTTCAGTTCTAGTACTTTTCATGCAGACCAGGATGGAGTCATGGCACGGTTCCCAGCAGAGCCAGGGACCCCCAGGGCCCTCTCGCCTCTCATCTCCCCTGAGTCACTTCCCTGGCTTCTCAGTCTCTGATGGCCCAGGCATCTCTGAATCTCACCGCCCTCTCTCTCCTATGGAGGGTCTCTTTCTCTGCTGTAGGATTTCAGCTACTGCCCAGGCCCATCCTAGCCATCTGCCCAAGGCAGCCCTGGAGCTGGCCCTGGTCCATGAAACATCTCTCTTCTTTCTTTGCAAGACCTGGGCACGACACTGACATCCGTCCGGGCCGTCCACACCCGATGTCCACTGGGCTCTCCCCTGCTCGGCGCCGCCGTCCAGGCTGGCCCACAGAACCGGCATTTCTCTCTTTCCTTTCACCTTCTTTGCCGTCCCTTTCCCCCTGCTCTGCCTCCGAGGCCACCCCACCCCAACCCCGCCTGTTATCCACCTCTTCCTCTTTGGAAGCCCTGTTGAAATGCTGCCTTTCCTTTGAAGCCCTCCTGAGGGCACCCTGAGAAGCAGCTGTAAACTCGTGCAGCCAGTGCCAGGATTGTCCCTGTCGATGGCAGGAAACAGCAGGAAACCCTGATGGTCCTCTCTGGGTGCATAGCATGCTGGAGCACATGACTTGTTTGTTTATGTGCTGACCAACCTCTCTGGACTATGAGCTCTGTTAGAGCAGGAGCATCGTCCCTCTGGTTCATTACTGACTTCCTGATACCTGGCGCAAGGCAGATGATAGCTATCTGTTGAAATCGTGAACAAATAGTGGGGGGGATTGAATGAATGAGCGAATGCCGGAGCTTTGGGAGAACATGAAATGCCTTCCCAGTGAGCCCGCAGCAATCTAAATAACAGTGCCAAGAGGACTTCTTTAAAACAAACAAACAAAAACCACCTATTTGTTTATTAATGGCTGCACACTGATTTTCTAGTCATGGCACCCAGGCTTCAGAGTGTGCAGGCTCTACAGGGAGCCGGCTCCGTAGTTGCTGCGTGCAGGCTCAGTTGCTTTGCGGCATGTGGGATCTTCATTCTCTGACCCGGGATGGAAACCTGTGTCCCCTAGCAGTGCAAGGCAGATTCTTAACCACTGGACCATCAGGAAAGTCCCCACCAGAGGATGATTTCTTTTCCTTCCAGGTAGGGGAGCAGTGGTTCACTCCGGGCTGCCGACAGCTCTGCGTCTGTGAGGGCACCAACAGAACACGCTGTGTGGAGTGGCAGTGCCAGGCCCTGGAGACGTGTGGTTGGCAGTTTGGCATCTATGGCTGCCACCCTCAAGGTGAGCCTGGGGGCTGCCCAAGCGGCCTTGAGGGAGGCAGAGTCCGGCCCTAGAGCAGAGAGGCCGGGATAGAATCAGGGGCAAGAAGGCGATTGCCCAGAGCCAAAGCAACGCCTTCAAGAACCCAGACGGGGAGGCTGGAGCCATCGCTGCCCTTGACCTCGCCAAGCCCTGCTGACCACCCCAATGGGCCAGGGGTACCCTCGCACGGGGGACTCGTCAGGACGGCAGATCCAGGTCAGTGCGTCTCTGAACGCTCTGTCCTCCTGCCCAGGGTCTGCCACCTGTACTGTCTCCGGGGACCCCCACTACCTGACATTCGACGGAGCCCTCCACCACTTCATGGGCACCTGCACCTACGTCCTGACCCGCCCTTGCCAGATAAGGCCCCAGGAGCATTACTTCCTCGTGAGCGCCACCAACGAGTTCCGAGGGGGAAACTTGGAGGCTTCCTATGTCAGAACCGTTCAAGTGCAGGCCTTTGGCATCAGGATCTCCATGCTCAAAGGCCGCAAGGTCATGGTGCGTGCCTCCGCCGGCTTGCCCCCAGGCCCCGCCCCCCGCAGCGTCTCTCTTCCATTCCTCTGTGCCTGCAGGCCCCGCCTGTGCGGCAGCCCCGGTTTCTGGGGCACGCCCTCCATCCCCTTCCAGCCCCCGCCGCGCTGCACCCCCACCAGCCGGCTCCGGGGTCTCAGTCCTGTTGTAATCCCTTCCGGGCGCCTTTGCTGCCTCATCCTCCTTACCTCTGTAGGTGAACGGTCTCCAGGTGGCCCTGCCCCTGTGGTTTGCGCAGGGCCGGATATGCGTGAGGTCCAGCGGCTCCTTTATCCTCCTCTATACGAACTACGGGCTGCAAGTTCGCTTCGACGGGTACCACCTGGTGGAAGTGACGGTGCCCTCCACCTACGCGGGCCGGCTCTGCGGGATGTGCGGTGAGTTCCTGGGCACCTGCAGGGCGGCGGCCGTGGGTCGGGGTCTCGGGGTGCTGCTCATCTGGACGTCTCATAAGCCGTCCTTCGTGCTTGGCTACCTGTTCAGTGGTTGAGGGCGTGGTTCGCGAGGGTGGGCTGAAGCGAAGATAAGCTTCAGAGGAAGGAAGAGAAAGGGAGCCTCTTGGAAGGAGGACGGCTTCTTTGGTCCTGGGGCTGACTGTGGCCTCTGCTGACCTGCTCCGTCCCCCAGGGAACTACAACAACATCAGTCAGGATGACAACCTGCAGCCTGATACAAAGCCTGCGGTCAACTCCATGCGCCTGGGGGCCTCCTGGAAGCTCAACGAGTTATCTGAACCTGGGTGAGCCGGGAATGGAGACAGCGGGGAGCTGGAGCGGGGCCGGGGGAGCCTTGGCAGGAAGCCTGGAGTGCCCCTTGTGTGTTCCCAGTCTCCCCTGGCGCTGCTGGAAGGTTATTCCGACCTCCCACGCCCCTGCCTGCTGATAGCTCCTGTGCTTCCTGACCTGTCTCTGGGGGAAGTCCACACTGAGACCTAACCGTTGGCCTTCCCGCTACATCTGCTGACCTTACGCCGTCATGCTGTTCTCCTCTCCCACCCGTATCCCTCTCCCCATTGCCTCTCCCTGTCTGCTTTGGCTTTGGAAAGCTTCCTCCAGTCCTCAATCCTGTCCCTTCCTCTCCTCCATCAGCTGCTTCGCTGGCGACGGCGTGCCCCCCAGGTGCCTGGAAGAGGGAGTGGCGGACCTCTGGAACAAGGACTGTGATATCTTAGTGGACCCTCTGGGTGAGCCCCGCAGAGACCGCTGCTCGCTCCGCCAGGGCAGGAGACAGGCGGGAGGGGCCCTGCACGCCCTCCATCCCCTTCCAGCCCCCGCCGCGCTGCACCCCCACCAGCCGGCTCCGGGGTCTCAGTCCTGTTGTAATCCCTTCCGGGCGCCTTTGCTGCCTCATCCTCCTTACCTCTGTAGGTGAACGGTCTCCAGGTGGCCCTGCCCCTGTGGTTTGCGCAGGGCCGGATATGCGTGAGGTCCAGCGGCTCCTTTATCCTCCTCTATACGAACTACGGGCTGCAAGTTCGCTTCGACGGGTACCACCTGGTGGAAGTGACGGTGCCCTCCACCTACGCGGGCCGGCTCTGCGGGATGTGCGGTGAGTTCCTGGGCACCTGCAGGGCGGCGGCCGTGGGTCGGGGTCTCGGGGTGCTGCTCATCTGGACGTCTCATAAGCCGTCCTTCGTGCTTGGCTACCTGTTCAGTGGTTGAGGGCGTGGTTCGCGAGGGTGGGCTGAAGCGAAGATAAGCTTCAGAGGAAGGAAGAGAAAGGGAGCCTCTTGGAAGGAGGACGGCTTCTTTGGTCCTGGGGCTGACTGTGGCCTCTGCTGACCTGCTCCGTCCCCCAGGGAACTACAACAACATCAGTCAGGATGACAACCTGCAGCCTGATACAAAGCCTGCGGTCAACTCCATGCGCCTGGGGGCCTCCTGGAAGCTCAACGAGTTATCTGAACCTGGGTGAGCCGGGAATGGAGACAGCGGGGAGCTGGAGCGGGGCCGGGGGAGCCTTGGCAGGAAGCCTGGAGTGCCCCTTGTGTGTTCCCAGTCTCCCCGGGCGCTGGTGGAAGGTTATTCCGACCTCCCACGCCCCTGCCTGCTGATAGCTCCTGTGCTTCCTGACCTGTCTCTGGGGGAAGTCCACACTGAGACCTAACCGTTGGCCTTCCCGCTACATCTGCTGACCTTACGCCGTCATGCTGTTCTCCTCTCCCACCCGTATCCCTCTCCCCATTGCCTCTCCCTGTCTGCTTTGGCTTTGGAAAGCTTCCTCCAGTCCTCAATCCTGTCCCTTCCTCTCCTCCATCAGCTGCTTCGCTGGCGACGGCGTGCCCCCCAGGTGCCTGGAAGAGGGAGTGGCGGACCTCTGGAACAAGGACTGTGATATCTTAGTGGACCCTCTGGGTGAGCCCCGCAGAGACCGCTGCTCGCTCCGCCAGGGCAGGAGACAGGCGGGAGGGGCCCTGACCCGGGAGGGAGGAGAGGTCGGACAGGAAGTGGAGACAGGCAAAGGGGATGCAGAGGCAGTGGTCACCCAGGGGTGCTGACGGGCCTGTGGGTTTTTTTTTTTGCATCTTGGGCGGTTCTCAGTCATTGTGGGTTTGAATGGAAATGGACGTGGATTTTGCCCCAGAGCAGCCTCATGGTTCAGCTCCCTCCCAGGCTCACTCTCAACTCCCTTGATCCATCTTCCAGGACCCTTCTCCAAGTGCCACAAGGTGGTGGCCCCCCAGGCCAGCTTTGTCAGTTGTGTGTATGGGCAGTGTGGGACCAGGGGCGACGCCTTCACCCTGTGCCGCTCCCTACAAGCCTATGCATCCCTGTGCGCCCGCGCCGGCCAGGCCCTCACCTGGAGGAACAGCACCTTCTGCCGTGAGTGACCTGATCTCCCCTCCACGCTTCCCTTCGCAGCCTAACCCCCAGCCCTGACGCGGGACCCCCGTCTGTCCCCTGCTCTCCAGCCTCTCTGAGCCCGGGACCCCCTTCTGTCCCCTGCTCTCCAGCCTCTCTGAGCCCCGCCCCTGTCTTCCATCCAGACTCCCTCCTCTGGGAACCGACATTTAATTTTCAGTTTCCCAATGGGGCTAGTGGTAAAGAACCTCCTGCCAGTGCAGGAGATACCAGAGACGTGCGTTCATCCCTGGGTCAGGAAGATTCCCCTGGAGAAGGAAATGACAACTCATTCCAGTATCCCTGCCTGGAGAATCCCATGAACAGAGGAGCCTGGTGGGCTGTGGTCAATGGGGTCGCAAAGAGTCAGACACGATTGAAGCGACTTACCATCACCAAAAAGTTCTGAACTCATTTGGTTACTGTCTCCTTCCCCCCTTTCCAGGACCTGTGTGGACCCTCTGTGACCATTTTCCCTCTTTCCCGGGAACCCTTTTTTAAAAAAAAAAAAAAACTGTAGGAAAACATACAGAGGGGGACTTCTCTGGTGGTCTAGTGGGTAAGGACACCACCTCGCAGTACAAGGGGCGCTGGTTCGATCCCTGGCCTGGGAAGATCCCACGTGCTGCAGAGCAGCTGGACCGATGTGTCCAATTAGCGAGCCGGAGCTCTGGAGCGCATGCGCCCAGAGCCGGTACTCTGCGACAACAGAGGCCGCTGCAATGGGAGGCACACATGGGCCGAATAACAAAAATGGATGAAACTGAATAAATGAAAGACCAATGGAAATGGCCCGCCCGCCCTCCTCCCTCCCCAACCCGCGTCTCCCCCAAAAAAAGTTAAAAAGAAAAAAAAAATAGTAGGGGCCTCCCTGGTAGTCCAATTTGTAAGGACACCGCCTTGCAGTGCAAGGGGTGCCGGTTTGATCCCTGGCCTGGGAAGATCCCACGTGCCTCAGAGCGGCTGGACCGATGTGTCCAATTACCGAGCCGGAGCTCTGGAGCGCATGTGCCCAGAGCCGGTGCTCTGCAGTGAGAGAGGCCATTGCTATGGGAGGCCCACACAGGCCAGAGAACAAAGATGGAAATAAATGAAAGACCAATAGAAGTGCTCCCCCCCACTAAAAAAAGCATACAGAGGAGCCTGATGGTCTACAGTCTTTTGGGGTCGCAAAGAGTTGGACACGACTGAGCAATTAATGCTTTCACTTTGTCTCAGTATAATGGTTGTAGCAGGTGCCCGAATTTCCTTCTTTTTAGGACTGAATCATAGTCTATTATGTGGAGGGACCCTTTTTTGTGTATCCATTCATCTGACATTTCCAAGAACTCTTTTTAGCTTTTTTTTTTTTTTGTCCTGTGGGACTTGCAGAATCTTAGCTCCCTAATCAGGGATTGAACCTGTGCCCTCAGCAGTGAAATCACGGGGCCCTCACCACAGGACTGGCAGGGAAGTCTCTCTAAGGAACTCATGATTTTATTTCATTTATGTATTTTATTTGGCCGGGAGGGGTCTTCGTGGCCGCTCGGGATTTTCTCTAGTTGTCGACCCTCTGCCTATGGAGCTCAGGCTCCAGAGCGCGTGGCTTCAGTCGCTGTGGTGGGTGGAGTCAGCCGTGGTGGCCCACGGACTCAGTTGTTCCTCGGCATGTGGGGTCTTCCCAGATCAGGGATCAAGCTCCTGTCTCCTGCGTGAGCAGGCGGATTCTTTTTTTTTTCTTTCTTTTCTTTTGATTTGGTTGTACCAGGTCATCTTTGCAGGATGTGGTGTCTTGTTCCCTGATCAGGGATCGAACCCAGGTCCTCTGCATTGGGAGCTTGGTGTCTTACCCATTGGACCACCAGGGAAGTCCCTGGCAGACAGATTCTTAACCACTGGCACCAGGAAGCCCTTGGGAGCGCCTTATGCCCGAGATCAGAGAGCTGGAAATCACTCTTCCTAAACACCCATCTCTTCTTAGCTCTGAAGTGCCCAGCGGGCAGCAGCTACAGCACCTGTGCCCACCCCTGCCCGGCCACCTGCCTCAGCCTGAGCACCCCATCAGTCTGCCCGTCCTCACTGCCCTGTGCCGAGGGCTGCGAGTGCCAGAGAGGCTACATCCTGAGCGGAACCACCTGTGTGCCCCTCAGCCAGTGTGGCTGCACCAGCCACGAGGGCGCCTACCACCCGGTGAGAGGCCAGACCCCAAGGGGGACCTCCTCGAGGTGGGGACCAGAGGGCTCAGAGCCTGCAAGAGAGGAGGGCTGGAAAGGGCTGGGGGCTGAGGAACAAATCCAGGAGCCAAGAGCCTCAGAAAGTAGTGATGAAGGTGGGCGGCCAAATAGTAGATCTCATGGGGGCCCCGGGGTGCATGGAGGTCTGTCCCTCTCTAGCTTCCGAGTTTCTATCCACTGATGCCGGCTCCTCACAGGTCCGGGAGAGATGGTACACGGACAGCACCTGCTCCCAGGCCTGCACCTGCTCCACCCACAACAATGTCTCCTGCCTCCAAACTGCCTGCCAATCTGGCCAGATGTGTTGGTCCTTGGAAGGGCTGATTCGGTGCCGGGGGGCAGGTAGGGGGCCACCGAGCCGGGGCAGGACCTTCAGCCTCCAAGACGAGCTCTCCCCGGCTCCCCCTGTGTCCACAGGGGCTCCTCGGGTTCACTCACGGCTCCGGTGGCGGCCGTGAAGTAGGAGTCTCATGTCTTTCCCTGCCCGAATGGTGCCTGCTGCATCTGCTTGGGTCTTGACTCTTTTCTTGGTTTTCTTCCCTTCGGAGGCTCTCTCTCCTCCACACCCTTTGCTTGAAGGTGGGGAGAAGGCCCGTGCCTGCTAGAGGCTGGGTCTCTCCTCAGCCGCCTCTCTCTCCTCCAGGGATGGGAGTGTGCCACGTCCAGGACAGGTCCCAGTACGTGAGCTTCGACGGCACCTACCACGCGGTTCAGGGCACCTGCACTTACGTCTTGGCAAAAACCTGCCACTCCACCATGGACTTGCCTTTCTTCAAGATCAGCGGCAAGAATGGGAGGTCGATAGATCAACCCCAAGCTTTCTACCTCCGCCAGGTCCATGTGTACATCCATAATACCCTGGTCACCCTGAAGAAGAACCTCGTGCTGGTGAGCGGGGAGGATGTGGGCTTGGGGACGGCCCCTGGCCCTTCTTGCTGCTCACGGGGTCCTGCCCTCCTCTCTAGATCAACGGCACGTGGGTCCCCCTTCCCGCGACCACCCAGATTCGGGGGGTCAAAGTCATTTCCAGGGACGGCTACATGGTGCTCACCATCAGCGTTGGGGTGGAAGTGAAGTTCGATGGCAATGGCTTCCTAGAGGTCGCAATCCCCAGAGCGTATTACGGAAAGGTGAGAGAAAACACCTGGGTCACTTCCCCGGCGGCATTGCCTGCAGGTAGCAGGGCGTCAGACCGGAGCGCCACTCCCCAGAATGGGAAAAGGCGGCAGGGAGGAGGTGCCTTTCTCTCTGGAGTGGAAAGGGGTGCCCATGAAAAACGCCCCCTGCCATCCCCGGCGTGGAAGAACCCTCTTTTCCCTTCCGCCCACCCAGACCTGCGGCGTGTGCGGGAACTTCAACGGAGAGGAGGAGGACGAACTGTTGATGCCTAACGACGAGCTTGCCCCGGACGACCTCACCTATGTGGACAGCTGGCAAGATAAGGACATTGACCCAAAGTAACTGTCCCTGAAGACACTCTGCATTTGCTGGCATGGGAGCCCAAGCTGGGATTCTAGACCGCATGGCCCACCTGGGAGGGAAAGGCCGGAGCGTCTCATGTCTTTCCCTGCCCGAATGGTGCCTGCTGCATCTGCTTGGGTCTTGACTCTTTTCTTGGTTTTCTTCCCTTCGGAGGCTCTCTCTCCTCCACACCCTTTGCTTGAAGGTGGGGAGAAGGCCCGTGCCTGCTAGAGGCTGGGTCTCTCCTCAGCCGCCTCTCTCTCCTCCAGGGATGGGAGTGTGCCACGTCCAGGACAGGTCCCAGTACGTGAGCTTCGACGGCACCTACCACGCGGTTCAGGGCACCTGCACTTACGTCTTGGCAAAAACCTGCCACTCCACCATGGACTTGCCTTTCTTCAAGATCAGCGGCAAGAATGGGAGGTCGATAGATCAACCCCAAGCTTTCTACCTCCGCCAGGTCCATGTGTACATCCATAATACCCTGGTCACCCTGAAGAAGAACCTCGTGCTGGTGAGCGGGGAGGATGTGGGCTTGGGGACGGCCCCTGGCCCTTCTTGCTGCTCACGGGGTCCTGCCCTCCTCTCTAGATCAACGGCACGTGGGTCCCCCTTCCCGCGACCACCCAGATTCGGGGGGTCAAAGTCATTTCCAGGGACGGCTACATGGTGCTCACCATCAGCGTTGGGGTGGAAGTGAAGTTCGATGGCAATGGCTTCCTAGAGGTCGCAATCCCCAGAGCGTATTACGGAAAGGTGAGAGAAAACACCTGGGTCACTTCCCGGCGGCATTGCCTGCAGGTAGCAGGGCGTCAGACCGGAGCGCCACTCCCCAGAATGGGAAAAGGCGGCAGGGAGGAGGTGCCTTTCTCTCTGGAGTGGAAAGGGGTGCCCATGAAAAACGCCCCCTGCCATCCCCGGCGTGGAAGAACCCTCTTTTCCCTTCCGCCCACCCAGACCTGCGGCGTGTGCGGGAACTTCAACGGAGAGGAGGAGGACGAACTGTTGATGCCTAACGACGAGCTTGCCCCGGACGACCTCACCTATGTGGACAGCTGGCAAGATAAGGACATTGACCCAAAGTAACTGTCCCTGAAGACACTCTGCATTTGCTGGCATGGGAGCCCAAGCTGGGATTCTAGACCGCATGGCCCACCTGGGAGGGAAAGACCCGAGCGGTCCTCTGGGCCGGTGACTTGATGGGAAATCACATCTGGGTCTTCCTGTCTTGGCTCCGAAACGCGGGAGGAGACCGGGGCCGCGCGAAAGGCCGGCCAGAGCCAGGGGTCGGCGGGGCGGTGGAGGAGCGCCTAGTCGTTTTCACAGGCGAGGCTCCCTTTCCCTTCCCAGGTGCCATGATGAGGACAAGATCGACGCAAAAATGGATGTGGGGGCAGACTCAATGTGCCAGCCGGCCGACCTGGCGAGAGCCCAGGAGAGGTGCCAGGAGGCCTTTCAGGCTCCAGGCTGGGCCGCGTGTGCCGCGGGCACGTTCCTCAGCCCCTTCTTGCTCAAGTGCACCGACAGCCTCTGTGAGTTTGGAGGCCTCAGCAGCGCCCTCTGCCAGCCTCTGCAGGCCTTCGCCACCGCCTGCCGGAGCCGGGGCATCAAGCCTCCCGTGTGGAGAAACAGCAGCTTCTGCCGTGAGTGTCTCCAACAGCCACCCCAAATATTTGCTTATATTTTAATGTATTTGGTTATTTGCCGGGTCTTCGATGTGGCCTGTGGGATCTTTGGTTGTGGGATCTAGTTCGCTGATCAGGGTTTGAGCCCAGGGCCCCTGCTTTGGGAGGGCGGAGTCTCAGCCGCGGGACCACCAGGGAAGTCGCCCATCTGTTTTGGGCCCTGAAAGCTTCCCCATTCTCCTTTTTTGGTTGTTCCCAATTGATTTCTGGCCTCATTCTTCCTGATGTGAACCACTTACAGTAAGCTCTTCGTTGGTGCCCCTGTACCGCTGGACGGCCCAGGTTGCTTCCCAGCATCTCTGTTCCAAAGGAAAGGTGACCATGTGGCACCCCCCCACCGCTGTGCCTACCAGTCCAAGATCCTTTCAGCGATGTCTGAGATCCCGTGAGCGAGCCGTGCACCCCCAGCGCCCCCCCTTACCTTACACCAGAATCACATACAATAAACCGTCCTTTTTCCCACACGGGCCTCGCGTTCCCACGCCCCTCCCTACCTTCACACACATCCCTCCCTGCCAACCCAAACTGCCTGGGAGGGACCCAAGCTGGGATTCTAGACCGCATGGCCCACCTGGGAGGGAAAGACCCGAGCGGTCCTCTGGGCCGGTGACTTGATGGGAAATCACATCTGGGTCTTCCTGTCTTGGCTCCGAAACGCGGGAGGAGACCGGGGCCGCGCGAAAGGCCG
Source organism: Tragulus kanchil (assembly GCA_022376925.1). NCBI lineage: Eukaryota > Metazoa > Chordata > Mammalia > Artiodactyla > Tragulidae > Tragulus > Tragulus kanchil. The sequence goes on along the minus strand of JAIOJX010000002.1, from coordinate 152,376,972 downwards.
GCCAGAGCCAGGGGTCGGCGGGGCGGTGGAGGAGCGCCTAGTCGTTTTCACAGGCGAGGCTCCCTTTCCCTTCCCAGGTGCCATGATGAGGACAAGATCGACGCAAAAATGGATGTGGGGGCAGACTCAATGTGCCAGCCGGCCGACCTGGCGAGAGCCCAGGAGAGGTGCCAGGAGGCCTTTCAGGCTCCAGGCTGGGCCGCGTGTGCCGCGGGCACGTTCCTCAGCCCCTTCTTGCTCAAGTGCACCGACAGCCTCTGTGAGTTTGGAGGCCTCAGCAGCGCCCTCTGCCAGCCTCTGCAGGCCTTCGCCACCGCCTGCCGGAGCCGGGGCATCAAGCCTCCCGTGTGGAGAAACAGCAGCTTCTGCCGTGAGTGTCTCCAACAGCCACCCCAAATATTTGCTTATATTTTAATGTATTTGGTTATTTGCCGGGTCTTCGATGTGGCCTGTGGGATCTTTGGTTGTGGGATCTAGTTCGCTGATCAGGGTTTGAGCCCAGGGCCCCTGCTTTGGGAGGGCGGAGTCTCAGCCGCGGGACCACCAGGGAAGTCGCCCATCTGTTTTGGGCCCTGAAAGCTTCCCCATTCTCCTTTTTTGGTTGTTCCCAATTGATTTCTGGCCTCATTCTTCCTGATGTGAACCACTTACAGTAAGCTCTTCGTTGGTGCCCCTGTACCGCTGGACGGCCCAGGTTGCTTCCCAGCATCTCTGTTCCAAAGGAAAGGTGACCATGTGGCACCCCCCCACCGCTGTGCCTACCAGTCCAAGATCCTTTCAGCGATGTCTGAGATCCCGTGAGCGAGCCGTGCACCCCCAGCGCCCCCCCTTACCTTACACCAGAATCACATACAATAAACCGTCCTTTTTCCCACACGGGCCTCGCTTTCCCACGCCCCTCCCTACCTTCACACACATCCCTCCCTGCACCCAGAAAGTTCCTTCTTCTCCTCTCCCGGCAGACTCCAAGATGTCCTTCTCTAGCTTGTTCCTTTAATTTTTTTTTTTTTAAAATTATTCCTCACATACCATACATATTCTTCTACCCTTTAAAAAGATATCATTCGGGGACTTCCCCAGTGGTCCAGTGGTTAAGACTCTGAGCTTCCACTGCAGCGGTGCGGGTTCAATGTCTGGTCAAGGAACTAAGATCCCACACTCCACGGGGGTGAGGAAAAGAAGAAAAAAAAAGACCATACATTCATAGATTTTTCAGGATCTTCACCAAGTTATATCACCAGCACCTCTCTCTAATTCCAGGGCTTCTAAAATTTTAAGGCAGTAAAGTGTTTAGCACAGGTGAAGCTTCTGCTACTGCTTAGTCGCTCAGTCGTGTCCAACGCTTGGACTGTAGCCTCCAGGCGCCTCTGTCCATGGGATTCTCCAGGCAAGGACACTGGAGCGGGTGGCCATGCCCTCCTCCAGGGGATCTTCCCCGCCCAGGGATCGAGCCCAGGTCTCCTGTATTGCAGGCAGATTCTTAACCACTGAGCCACCAGGGAAGCCCCTATGTGTATATTTGTGACCCCATGAACTTTCCCGTTAAGGGGATTCTCCAGGTAAGTCTACTGGAGTGGGCTGTCATTTCCCTCTCCTCCGTATGTGACACATTCCTATGGCTCAAAAACTAAAAGTATTGTAAGGTTCCCAGTGAAAAGTCTCCTATCACCCTGACTCCAGGGCCCAGGGCCCAGCCTGCTGTTACTAGTATCTGAGTGTGTTTCCAAAAATCCTTTTTTCTGCATGCACCAACAAAAGCAGATTTATTTCCCCTATTTTCTTACAAAGAGCAGATAAGACACAGTCATCTGTACTGTTTTTTTTTTACTTGACAATCTAGTGAAAATCTTGGTGATCCTTCCTCATCGGATATGTAAACACCGTCCTTATTCTCTTCTGCTGATACATCATCATTCATTCATCATAGTTTATGTAACTAGTCTTCTCTTGATGACTTTCTAGTTGTTTCCAGTCATTGGCTCTTGCAGACAGGGCATCGGTGGATAACCTTATGTAGATACAATTTTCTATGTGTATGTCTCTTACCTGTAGGATGAACTCCTAGCCATGGAATTGTTGGGCCGAGGACAGTGTGGATTTATGCTTTTGAGAGATGTTGCCAAATGGTCTTCCACAGAGGTTGAGGGGGCTTCCCTGATGGCTCAGTGGTAAAGGGTTTGCCGGCCAATGCAGGGGACACGAATTTGATCCCTGATCCGAGAGGATCCCACATGCTGTGGAGCGACTAAGCCCATGAGCCACAACTATGGAGCCTGTGCTCTAGGGCCTTGGAGCTGCAACTATGGAGGCCACGTGCCGCAACTACTGAAGCCCGTGAGCCCTAGAGCTTGAGTTCCACAACAAGGGAAGTCATCGCCACAAGAAGCCTGTTCACCTTAACGAAAGAGGAGCCTCCACTCCCTGCAACTAGAGAAGAGCCTGCAGCAGCAGTGAAAGCCCGAAATAGCCAATAAGAAATAAATAAAGAATCTGCCTGCCAATGCAGGAGATGCAGTTAAAAAAAAAAAAACCCACAAAGGTTGAGGAATTTACATTCCCACCAGCACAACACGAGACTGCCCATTTCCCCACAGCACAGAGCATTATCATATTTTTGAATTTTTGCCAATCTGATAAGTGAGAGATAAAAGAGTCTTAACTTGTGTTTTTCCTATCATGAGTGAGGTGGTGTGTGCTTTCATATACTCAGGAGCGGTTTGGACTTCCCTTCCTGTGAGTCCTTCCTCCCTCTTCACCATTTTTCCACTGGTTTGTTGGCCTTTATTGAAATATTTTATAGATGTCCTCTGTCTACTGCAGAGAGTAACCAGCCCTTCATTAGTGCTATGAGTCACAGAATTTTTTCCATGTCTTTTTTTTTTATCATCTTTGACTTAAAAAAAAAAAACCATGCAAAAATACATATATATATTCATGAGGTCAAATATAATGGTCTGTATTTTGGGGCTACTGCATTTTGAGCCCCAGTTGTAAACACCTTCCTCACGCTGAAAGTTGAAAAAGAATTTGCCTATATTTCACTCTAGAAATTGTATAGGTTCCTTTTTTTTTTTTTTTTTAATGTATTTAAATGTTTGATCCATGGGGATTTATCCTGGTGTGTAGGGTGAAAACTCAATCAACTTTGTGTTTATTTTTTCCCAGTGTTATTAAATGACCAGTCTCTTTTTCCACTGACTCAGAAGCCACGATTTATATTGAATTCCCATGTGTATCTGAGTTCCTCTTTGGGCTTTTTCTCCCCTTCCACTGCTCCATTTCTCTTCATTTACTAAAAACACAATGTTGTGATCATTGAGAGTTTCAACAGTGTTTAGATTTCTGGAACATTCTCTCTGTGTGTATGTGTGTGTTTTCAATTTTTTTGTTGTTGTTTTAAAGTTTTCCCAGCTTTTTTGGTTTATCTCCGCATCTCCACTTTAATATCATCTTTCCCTATTGAAAAAGAAAAAAAATGAAATCCTGTTGCTGTATTTTTATTGGGATTGTATTAAATGTGCAAAGTAACTTAGGGAGAGAATTCCCTGGCAGTACAGTGATTAGGCCTCTGTACACTTCAGGGTGCATGGGTTTTAACCCTGATTGGGAAACTAAGATCCCACATGCGGCTCAGTGCGACCTAATAATACTCCTAAAGTTAACTTAGGGAGAGCTGACGTCTTTGTGTTGTGGGCCCTTGCTGTCTGTGAACATTTCCATTTGTTCGCAACTACTTCTGCTTAAAGGGCTTTAGTTAGTTCCCCAACTGAGTGAGGACAGCCCTGCCCCGTGTTCCTGTCCCTACTTGCCAGTCGCCTGCCTGCTGCCCAGATGCACTAAGGCCACACGACCGCTGCTACCTGACCTCGGGTTCACACACGGAGACAGGAGAACCCTTCTCGCTCTTTGCTCTCCTCAGGCCAGGCTCAGTCCATGTTTCTTCCCAACCCTTCCAGCTCTGGACTGCCCTGCCCACAAAGTCTACACCAACTGTGTGCCCGCCTGCCCGCCTGCCTGTGGCAACCTGGAAGGCCAGTGCAGAGGCTTCCGTGGTTCTGCCATCTGCCAGGAGGGCTGCATTTTGAGCCCAAAACCTTCCTCACGCTGAAAGTTGAAAAAGAATTTGCCTATATTTCACTCTAGAAATTGTATAGGTTCCTTTTTTTTTTTTTTTTTAATGTATTTAAATGTTTGATCCATGGGATTTATCCTGGTGTGTAGGGTGAAAACTCAATCAACTTTGTGTTTATTTTTTCCCAGTGTTATTAAATGACCAGTCTCTTTTTCCACTGACTCAGAAGCCACGATTTATATTGAATTCCCATGTGTATCTGAGTTCCTCTTTGGGCTTTTTCTCCCCTTCCACTGCTCCATTTCTCTTCATTTACTAAAAACACAATGTTGTGATCATTGAGAGTTTCAACAGTGTTTAGATTTCTGGAACATTCTCTCTGTGTGTATGTGTGTGTTTTCAATTTTTTTGTTGTTGTTTTAAAGTTTTCCCAGCTTTTTTGGTTTATCTCCGCATCTCCACTTTAATATCATCTTTCCCTATTGAAAAAGAAAAAAAATGAAATCCTGTTGCTGTATTTTTATTGGGATTGTATTAAATGTGCAAAGTAACTTAGGGAGAGAATTCCCTGGCAGTCCAGTGATTAGGCCTCTGTACACTTCAGGGTGCATGGGTTTTAACCCTGATTGGGAAACTAAGATCCCACATGCGGCTCAGTGCGACCTAATAATACTCCTAAAGTTAACTTAGGGAGAGCTGACGTCTTTGTGTTGTGGGCCCTTGCTGTCTGTGAACATTTCCATTTGTTCGCAACTACTTCTGCTTAAAGGGCTTTAGTTAGTTCCCCAACTGAGTGAGGACAGCCCTGCCCCGTGTTCCTGTCCCTACTTGCCAGTCGCCTGCCTGCTGCCCAGATGCACTAAGGCCACACGACCGCTGCTACCTGACCTCGGGTTCACACACGGAGACAGGAGAACCCTTCTCGCTCTTTGCTCTCCTCAGGCCAGGCTCAGTCCATGTTTCTTCCCAACCCTTCCAGCTCTGGACTGCCCTGCCCACAAAGTCTACACCAACTGTGTGCCCGCCTGCCCGCCTGCCTGTGGCAACCTGGAAGGCCAGTGCAGAGGCTTCCGTGGTTCTGCCATCTGCCAGGAGGGCTGCATCTGTAAGCCTGGCTACGTCCTCAAAGAACAGCAGTGTGTGCCCAAGAGTCAGTGCGGCTGCCGGAATGCCCAGGGCAAATTCATCCCCGTGAGTGGGGACAGGAATCAGGGGTGGGGGGCACACACCTTCAGGACGCTGCCGCCTTCTGTCCTGGGCCCGTGCGGTGGCCCCAGGTGTGGAGGCTGGTGACCCGGCAGGGTGGCCTCCTGCCAGGACTGGACTGGAGGGCGCGTGGTTCGGTTTGGGGGACTTAGGCCACATGGTAGCGTGGCCTTCGTTTGAAGAGCTTGGTGGTACTGCTCATGCATCAGGGAACCTCTGGGGCCTCCGTTTCCTCCTCTGGACGATGGGGCCAGCAGTACCACTGGGACTGCCTCTGGCCAGTGCCAAGAGAGCCGTCCCACTGTGGGCTTCGACGGAAGGCGTCGAGGAAGGAGAGCCTGCGCTTCCCTCCTCACTGTCTATCTTCCCTTGTCCTCTGCAGGAGGGTAATGCCTGGTTCCTCAAAGACTGCTCCCAGAGGTGCACCTGCAGCTCGGGAGCCATTCAGTGTCTGCCCTTCACCTGCCCCGCGGGCTCCAAGTGCGGTATCAACGAGGACGACAAGCAGTACTGCGAGCCCGACGGTAAGGGGCCCGCCGTCAGGGCGGCGCAGCCCGCGGGGCCGGGCGGGGGCTCTGGGGAGCGGCGCTGCCCGCCTCCCCTGGGCAGGGGCGGGCCTGGCCTCTCACGCTCTTACCGGCTCCTGAGTGCCTGCCTGCTCCTCTCTGGGATCTGCGACCATAAAGGGCACAAAGAGCGCACCAGGCGAGGGAGACCCTCTCCAGCTGGGAGAGGGAGAAGGCAGACCCTCAAGGGCAGTGGGAGCTCGGGGATAAGAGGGACGCGGCCAGGAGCCACCAGGAGCGGGAGGGGGCCCTAGGGCTGTTCCATCCCGCCGGACCGAACCTTCTCAGCAGCGGCTCTTCTCGACAGAGTGGGGGTATTGCACAGTTTATGGGGACCCCAGTTACCACACGTTCGATGACTTCAGCTTCCGTTTCGATGGCCACATGACCTACTACCTGGTCAAGACCGTCGATGTGCTCCCCAGTGGGATGGTGCCCTTGGCTGTGGAGGGACGCAACAAGGTGTATCCATCCCGAAAGCCCGTCTTCCTGCACGAAATCATCGTGAGGGTCTACAGCTACACAGTCCAGTTCCAGCAAAAAATGGAGATTATCGTAAGAGCTGGGCCAGGCTGGGTGGGTCGAGGGGAGGCAGCTCGGGCCATGAGAGGCCACAGGGAGCCAGTGAAGCCCGGGCTCCCTGTTCCCTGGGAGGGTCCCAACCGAGGCTGCCTAGTTACAGAGATCAGAATCAGTACTGTACTTTCTTCCTTGGGAGGCCGACGAGGGCAGGATTACAACAAGGTGGGGAAGAGGCAAGGTGGGGAGAAGCGTGCCCACCTGCCGGTTTTTGTTTTTTTTTTTGCCAGAAAGGGATGCAACAGGAGCAGAACTCAGGGACACCTTTGTCACTCGGGAGAGTAAAGCTTCCTGGGGTATTCTGTTCCCAGGAGTGATGGCACCGTGAAATCCCGAGATGTGCAGAGAGGCAGAAGCCAAAGCAGCAGAGAGTCATCCTTTTGTTAAAATATAATTTTATGTATTCATTTATTTCCAGCTGTGCTGGGTCCTCATTGCTGCACACAGGCTTTCTCTAGCTGCGGTGAGCACGTGGGGACGGCTCTTCGTGCAGCGCTCGGGCTTCTCATGGCGGTGGCTTCTCTGGTGGCCGAGCACAGGCTGTATGTGCTCAGGCTTCAGTTGCTGCTGAACGGGATCTCAGTCATTGTGTTTCCCGAGCTCTAGAGCACAGGCTCCATAGCTGTGGCCCATGGGCTTAAGGCCTCTTTGCCATGGGAGATTGTCCCAGACCAGAAATGGAAACTGTGTCTCCTGCTTTGGCAGGTGGCTTCTCTACCACTGAGCCACCAGGGAAGCCCAAGGGTCCCCTCAATGCAGGCTTCCCATCTGCCTTCTCCAGGTCAATGGTGAGAAGGTGAACGCCCTTATGAGCCCAGTGACCAGCTGCGGATCACCGACAGAGTGGGGGTATTGCACAGTTTAGGGGGACCCCAGTTACCACACGTTCGATGACTTCAGCTTCCGTTTCGATGGCCACATGACCTACTACCTGGTCAAGACCGTCGATGTGCTCCCCAGTGGGATGGTGCCCTTGGCTGTGGAGGGACGCAACAAGGTGTATCCATCCCGAAAGCCCGTCTTCCTGCACGAAATCATCGTGAGGGTCTACAGCTACACAGTCCAGTTCCAGCAAAAAATGGAGATTATCGTAAGAGCTGGGCCAGGCTGGGTGGGTCGAGGGGAGGCAGCTCGGGCCATGAGAGGCCACAGGGAGCCAGTGAAGCCCGGGCTCCCTGTTCCCTGGGAGGGTCCCAACCGAGGCTGCCTAGTTACAGAGATCAGAATCAGTACTGTACTTTCTTCCTTGGGAGGCCGACGAGGGCAGGATTACAACAAGGTGGGGAAGAGGCAAGGTGGGGAGAAGCGTGCCCACCTGCCGGTTTTTGTTTTTTTTTTTTTTTGCCAGAAAGGGCTGCAACAGGAGCAGAACTCAGGGACACCTTTGTCACTCGGGAGAGTAAAGCTTCCTGGGGTATTCTGTTCCCAGGAGTGATGGCACCGTGAAATCCCGAGATGTGCAGAGAGGCAGAAGCCAAAGCAGCAGAGAGTCATCCTTTTGTTAAAATATAATTTTATGTATTCATTTATTTCCAGCTGTGCTGGGTCCTCATTGCTGCACACAGGCTTTCTCTAGCTGCGGTGAGCACGTGGGGACGGCTCTTCGTGCAGCGCTCGGGCTTCTCATGGCGGTGGCTTCTCTGGTGGCCGAGCACAGGCTGTATGTGCTCAGGCTTCAGTTGCTGCTGAACGGGATCTCAGTCATTGTGTTTCCCGAGCTCTAGAGCACAGGCTCCATAGCTGTGGCCCATGGGCTTAAGGCCTCTTTGCCATGGGAGATTGTCCCAGACCAGAAATGGAAACTGTGTCTCCTGCTTTGGCAGGTGGCTTCTCTACCACTGAGCCACCAGGGAAGCCCAAGGGTCCCCTCAATGCAGGCTTCCCATCTGCCTTCTCCAGGTCAATGGTGAGAAGGTGAACGCCCCTTATGAGCCCAGTGACCAGCTGCGGATCACCCTGCAAAGCGATTACATATACTTGATCACGGACTTCAGTTTGGTCGTCAGCTTCAACGGGAAGAACATCGGAGGTACCTGTACCTTGGGCACCATAGGGCTGAAAGGTTGTTCCTGAGAAGGGAGAAGGAAAAACCACATTTTAAAAAAATTTTTTATTTTGAAAAACCACATTTCAGTCAGGCAGGGTGCTGTGAGAGCTCCCCCTGCCTGGGACCTGGGCCTCGGGCTCCAGGAGAGGAGGACCGGGAAGGGTGAGGAGGGACGAGACGCCTCACGTCCGGGCCCCCTTCTCCCGCAGTGATCAGAATGCCCATCACATACCGGAATCTCGTGCTCGGCCTGTGCGGCAACTTCGACCAAAACAAGAGGAATGACTTAGTCCTGCCTAACGGCGGCCTCGCCCACAGCATCCTTGCCTTTGGCAACAGCTGGGAGGTAAAGACGACCGAGGGCAGCCCCGTCCGCGTCTCAAGGTGAGAGGGCTGGGACTCTGCGCTGGGCCACCTGACCTGGGGGCTGACCAGGGGCACGAGGAGTGCCGGGCTGACATCCGTTCACCCCCGCTGACCCCCACATCCTCAGCAGAGGAGGCGCCCCCATCCCCAGCGGTCCGACAGGCCTGGTTCTTCTCATCTCGTCCTGTCTCTCCTCTCCCACGGACCGTGGGGCTCCGGCCCTCTGTATCCCCATCTGCGCCCGGGCCCTCCCCTCCCTCCGCGGTTCTGCCGATCGAGACCCGGGGTGGGGGGCCTCACCTGCCCCTTCACTGTCTGCCCAGGTCCATACAGCAGGAGGAGATGAGAGAGGTGGAGCTGGGCTCTCGTCAGTCAGAATGCAGCCCGGAGGAGTGGGCGCTCGTCAACCGCACCCAGGCGTGTAGGGTGCTGGTGGACCCCGGGAGCCCCTTCGCTGCCTGTCACCAGACGGTGGCTCGGAGCCTTTCCTGGAGTGAGTCAGGGACCCTTTACCCGGTTCCCGCCTGTGCTCTGCTGGGCTCTGCTGGGCACAATGCTGTCCGTGGTACCTTGTCACACACACTCAAAGCATTCAATGAGTTTCCCTGATAAAAACGTTGACCTATCACCCTGCAAAGCGATTACATATACTTGATCACGGACTTCAGTTTGGTCGTCAGCTTCAACGGAAGAACATCGGAGGTACCTGTACCTTGGGCACCATAGGGCTGAAAGGTTGTTCCTGAGAAGGAGAAGGAAAAACCACATTTTAAAAAATTTTTATTTTGAAAACCACATTTCAGTCAGGCAGGGTGCTGTGAGAGCTCCCCCTGCCTGGGACCTGGGCCTCGGGCTCCAGGAGAGGAGGACCGGGAAGGGTGAGGAGGGACGAGACGCCTCACGTCCGGGCCCCCTTCTCCCGCAGTGATCAGAATGCCCATCACATACCGGAATCTCGTGCTCGGCCTGTGCGGCAACTTCGACCAAAACAAGAGGAATGACTTAGTCCTGCCTAACGGCGGCCTCGCCCACAGCATCCTTGCCTTTGGCAACAGCTGGGAGGTAAAGACGACCGAGGGCAGCCCCGTCCGCGTCTCAAGGTGAGAGGGCTGGGACTCTGCGCTGGGCCACCTGACCTGGGGGCTGACCAGGGGCACGAGGAGTGCCGGGCTGACATCCGTTCACCCCCGCTGACCCCCACATCCTCAGCAGAGGAGGCGCCCCCATCCCCAGCGGTCCGACAGGCCTGGTTCTTCTCATCTCGTCCTGTCTCTCCTCTCCCACGGACCGTGGGGCTCCGGCCCTCTGTATCCCCATCTGCGCCCGGGCCCTCCCCTCCCTCCGCGGTTCTGCCGATCGAGACCCGGGGTGGGGGGCCTCACCTGCCCCTTCACTGTCTGCCCAGGTCCATACAGCAGGAGGAGATGAGAGAGGTGGAGCTGGGCTCTCGTCAGTCAGAATGCAGCCCGGAGGAGTGGGCGCTCGTCAACCGCACCCAGGCGTGTAGGGTGCTGGTGGACCCCGGGAGCCCCTTCGCTGCCTGTCACCAGACGGTGGCTCCGGAGCCTTTCCTGGAGTGAGTCAGGGACCCTTTACCCGGTTCCCGCGGCCTGTGCTCTGCTGGGCTCTGCTGGGCACAATGCTGTCCCGTGGTACCTTGTCACACACACTCACACGCATGTGCTCACCCCTGCCTGATGGGGTGTCCAGGGCTGGGTCTCCTGGCCTCCCCCTCTCTGACAGCCCCCACCTGTCCCTGCCTAGGCACTGCGTGTCTGTTTTGTGTGCTTCCCGGGACCCCAGGGAGCAGGAGGAGCTGCGCTGCCATGTCCTCAGCGCGTACGCCATCGTCTGCCAGGAGGCGGGCGCCGCCCCGGCCGGCTGGCGAGACCGCACCCGCTGCGGTGAGGCCCTGACCTTCCCCCGCCGCTGGCCCTCGGCTGCCTCGGCCCTCCCGCCCTGTTCCTCTTGAGCCCCCTCTGTTGTCCCCGCCTCAGCGTTCCCTCTTGGTTCCCCCAACCCTAAACTCCCCCTGCCCCGTCTATGTCCTCCCGACGGAACCCCTTCTCTGCCCTCACCCCACCCCGGCACCCCATCACCCCTTCCCGCTCCTTTCTGCCAAGGCCCGTCTTTGCTCCTCCTCCAGAGTGAGCGTCTCAGACAAGGCGAGTCACAGCGGTGGTCCCCGCCGCCTCGGGCAAGCTCTGAGCTCTGTCGGTGACCTCGTTCCCCGAGCCTGGGGCCAGCCCCCACACAGCCACCTTCCAACTGTGCCTCTGTCCCCTCAGCCTTGTCGTGTCCGGCCAACACCATCTACCAGAGCTGTATGACACCCTGCCCGGCCTCCTGTGCCACCCTGGCGGCCCCCCGGAGCTGCAAGGGCCCCTGTGTGGAGGGCTGCGCCAGCCTCCCGGGCTACGTCTACAGCGGGGCCCAGAGCCTCCCCCTGGCCCGCTGCGGCTGCACCAGCGACGGCATCTACTACCAGGTCCGGGCTGGAAGCGGGAGGCCCGGGGTGCGGGCACAGGTGCCAAGGGACCGTCCGACCCGGGAGGTCAAGCGGACCCCCGCTGCCCGGGCCTCCCTCTCCAGCAGGGGGACAGCTTCGTGAACGAGGACTGCTCCCAGCGCTGCACCTGTGCCCGCGCGGGCGTCCTGCGGTGTGAGCCCCTCCGCTGCGGCCCCGAGGAGATCTGCACCGTGGGGAACCTCACTCGGGGCTGCTTCCGAGGTGAGCCTGTCCGGCCCTCCCGCGGCTTCCAGCAGCTCTCATCCCCTGTCGGGGGCAGTGGGGAGAGGAGGCCTCCCGTCCTGCACGCGGGAGCATCCATCCCTCCGGATCCTGGGCCTGGGCCTTCATCTCCCCAAGCTCCTGCCTTCTCATCCAACTCTCTTTCTTGGGAGGGACAGAGGCAGAGACCCTGCCTTCCCTGAGCTTCTGCTCTCTGCCCGCCACTGGCTTCTCAGGATGTCCTCTAGTCCTTACGCAGCACTTGGGGGTGAGCATAGCATTCCCGCCTTAGAGGGTGAAGAACATGGAGGAGCTCTGCCAGGGTAAGTGGTCTCCTTAGACCCCAGGGTGCAGATCCAGGCTTGCCGGTGGGCCTCAGCGAATCTCTGACCGCCGCCGTTTTCTCCCCTGGTGTCCCAGCCCCCAGGCCCCTCTCCCTGGCTCTGGCTGTCCTGCCAGGACTCCCTCCCACCCGCTGCCATCTTTGCAGACAGCCCGTGCCTGCAGAACCCCTGTCAGAACGACGGGCGGTGCCGGGAGGAGGGAACCCACTTCACGTGTGAGTGTGAACCCGGCTACGGCGGAGGCCTCTGCACGGAGCCTCAGGACATGCCACCCCCCGGAAAGCCAGGCAAGAGCTCCACCCCAGGCCTGGATCCTCACAAGCCCCTCGCGTTTCCCACCAACAACCGCTGCAGAATAATTCCGTGTATTATAGTACCTATTGTAGATGTATAATAGATAGCATATTATCAATGTCTTAGGTTAATGATTGTATGAAATACGATACTATAGTATTATAATGGGATCCCTAAACATCAGGACGAGTGTCCTCATAGAGTCTCTGAGTCCCAGTGCCCGTCTTCTGCCCACGCTCCCTGGACCCTCCTCTGACCCTGAGCTCCCCGCTCCTGTCTCACCTTCTCTCTTACCTGCTCTCCTATGCCGCTCTCCAGTCCCTCTGAGCCTCCCCGGCGCCTTTTATTGGCTTTCTCCCTCCCAAACTCTAATTCCTGTGAGCCCCTGCGACGGTGGTTCTCCAGGTCTGTCTTCGTGCCTAAGTTCGGGGTGGGGCAGGGTTGTCTCTGGGACTCACTCCCCGAGGTTTGGACTCAGTAGGTCTGGAGGGGGCCCCAGAGACCTGCCTTTTTGCACAAGCTCCCAGGTGGTCCATGGACGTGCTGCCGGGGCTTCCCTTTGAGAAGCACTGACCTGTGTGATAGCCTGGACTCTTGGGGGACCCGCTGGGTGGACATGCCCCTGAGCGTTGTGTGTCCGGAGGCAGGAGGGTGAGGCCAAGGCCTTGAGACTCCATGGGAGGGAAAGCCATGACCCAGAGAGGTGCAAGGGATGCAGTCCCTCCAGGGTGGCAGCTGAGAGTTGTCCCCAACCCACACCCCAACTTCTATTCCCCGCATCCTAGGAGCATTCAACTTTGTGGCCACCCTGTTGAGACTGCTGGTGCCCGCAGGGGTCATCGTGCTGGCAGTGGTGACCAGAAGATTCATTTCCAGGAGGAGGTGAGTTTCTCGAAAGGGGAAGAGGAGGGCTGGCTTGTGGGGGAGCAAACATGGGGAGTGGGTGCCGACCGTGGGCACTGCCGTCTGTTCCCCATGCCCTCTAGGGAGATCCTGAAGAGCCAGACCAGAGACAAGCCGCGCGGTACAGGTGAGCCCCAGCCTCCCCCAGCACACAACTTTGGCGCCCTAGGGGTCGAGTCTGCCTCTTATATGTGTTATCTCTCTTTTTCCTCAGATTTGAGTCCAGAGCAAGCCTTCAAAGTTGCTCAGTTCTGAGCTGTGACAGAAAAAGAAGAGATAAAATTATTTATTTTTGAGATATAACTTTCCACATGATTCTGGAGGAGGGAGTGTCTGGTGAGGTGGATCTTGGGGGCGAGAAATAGAAGGGCGATGGAGGCGTGGGGGCTGAGGGCTGGGTGCTCCAGGAAGTGTCCAGAGGGGAGGAGAACCGAGGAGGGGAGGGGTTGTCTGTGTCTTGGACAAAGTCGCGTGAAGCTGGGCCATCCATCCTCCGGCTTTCGGGATCCAGGAGAATTCCCCGGGGAATTCTTGCTCTTGCAGAATCTGGCCTCTGAGCTCCCCGCCAAGGCTGGTGAAAGGTGATCCTGAGCTTTTCTATGTTTCTAATGATGAGATTAAAGCTCTGGGCAGAGGCTCAGGATGGGGAATGTGACGTTTCCAAAGGGGGAACCGGCCTGTGACCAAAAGGGCCCCTTGGGGCTCCTATGGTAACTGAGGGTGAGGTCTGAGGGCTGGCTTGGAGCTCCATCCTATTAGGAGTGACTGGTTCACCTCAGCCAAAGGCCAGAGTGCAGACATTGCTGCCCTGACCCCCGTGCCTCGGGCCTCCCACCAGGCAAGCCCGGGGGAAGGGGCTGGGACATCCTGCTCGGGCTCTAAAGAAAAAAGGAAGGCTGCCAGCTGGATGTGGGGGAGCTTGGGATGTGAGACCCCAAGGACAGGAGATGCCAAAACAGGTAGGACCCTGGGTTCTAGAGAGGAATCCTTACTCGGCTTGTCCTGCAAATGAGCTCACAGCCACCTTCAGGTAAGGAAGCCAGACCCAAGTTAGATGGGAAAAGGGCTCCAAGAGGGGGGCCTCCTGGCGGGCCACCCTGCCCCTTAGCTCGGGGTTGGGGGAGCAGCTCATACTGCCGAGCTGGGCTGGCCATGCTTTAAACTGAGCATCGGGGGCTCCCAGAGGCATGCCTGGCACCACCCCTCGACCCCCACTGACCTCCCACTCTCCTGCTCCCTATGACCCTTTGCCTGTCTGCTCTTTATCTGTGTCCCGCGACCCTGACCTCTGTTCCTCCCTCACCCCGCTAAGGTCTCCCTATCTAGCCTGGATGTCTGGTTGGCAAGGGAAGGAGGTGGCCTGGACCAGCATCCTCCCAGCGTCCCGGGCAGAACAGAGTCCCGCCCATCCTGTCAGAGGTACAAAACACGGGTCATGTCATCGAGGAAAGGGACAGAGGATTCCAGAGTACTGGAGGCTTTCAAAGGCAGTAGTAGAAGCAGGAAATCGGGGACAGGACCACTGCCGGAGACTTCCTGGGCTGGGAGGGGCAGACACTGTGATGCGGGGTCCTGTATGGACGCCAGCACTGCAGGGAGCCACTCTGAAGCTCATCCATCCTCCGGCTTTGGATCCAGGAGAATTCTTTGCTCTTGCAGAATCTGGCCTCTGAGCTCCCGCCAAGGCTGGTGAAAGGTGATCCTGAGCTTTTCTATGTTTCTAATGATGAGATTAAAGCTCTGGGCAGAGGCTCAGGATGGGGAATGTGACGTTTCCAAAGGGGGAACCGGCCTGTGACCAAAAGGGCCCCTTGGGGCTCCTATGGTAACTGAGGGTGAGGTCTGAGGGCTGGCTTGGAGCTCCATCCTATTAGGAGTGACTGGTTCACCTCAGCCAAAGGCCAGAGTGCAGACATTGCTGCCCTGACCCCCGTGCCTCGGCCTCCCACCAGGCAAGCCCGGGGGAAGGGGCTGGGACATCCTGCTCGGGCTCTAAAGAAAAAAGGAAGGCTGCCAGCTGGATGTGGGGGAGCTTGGGATGTGAGACCCCAAGGACAGGAGATGCCAAAACAGGTAGGACCCTGGGTTCTAGAGAGGAATCCTTACTCGGCTTGTCCTGCAAATGAGCTCACAGCCACCTTCAGGTAAGGAAGCCAGACCCAAGTTAGATGGGAAAAGGGCTCCAAGAGGGGGGCCTCCTGGCGGGCCACCCTGCCCCTTAGCTCGGGGTTGGGGGAGCAGCTCATACTGCCGAGCTGGGCTGGCCATGCTTTAAACTGAGCATCGGGGGCTCCCAGAGGCATGCCTGGCACCACCCCTCGACCCCCACTGACCTCCCACTCTCCTGCTCCCTATGACCCTTTGCCTGTCTGCTCTTTATCTGTGTCCCGCGACCCTGACCTCTGTTCCTCCCTCACCCCGCTAAGGTCTCCCTATCTAGCCTGGATGTCTGGTTGGCAAGGGAAGGAGGTGGCCTGGACCAGCATCCTCCCAGCGTCCCGGGCAGAACAGAGTCCCGCCCATCCTGTCAGAGGTACAAAACACGGGTCATGTCATCGAGGAAAGGGACAGAGGATTCCAGAGTACTGGAGGCTTTCAAAGGCAGTAGTAGAAGCAGGAAATCGGGGACAGGACCACTGCCGGAGACTTCCTGGGCTGGGAGGGGCAGACACTGTGATGCGGGGTCCTGTATGGACGCCAGCACTGCAGGGAGCCACTCTGACGCAGAAGTGGGGAGGCCGCACCAGCTTGACAAACCGACCAGGTCCAGGCCTGCCTCTGCACTGTCCCCTGGGGTGGGCAGGCCCAGAAACCAAAGATGGGGAAAGACATCGGGGAGTTGATCCCAGCCTCATCTTCCTGTTCCCGGAGGGAGAGGCTGAAGGAAGATATGCCGGTGGTTTCCCCTCCTGTCCAAGAGCCTGGGAGAACCTGCCTGGGCAGCATCTTGAAAGGGGGAATTGTCCTCCAGATCCAGCCCAGTGAGCGCATGTGCATGTGTGTTTATGCGTGTGTGTACATACACGTGGGGGGTCCGCGTCCTCTACTCCAGCCCCTGCCCCGCCTCCCCCCGCCAGTGCAGACACCCCGTCCACTGTGTCTAAACCAGCCCCAGCTGTCAACATCTGGCCTGCATCTGTCTTCTCCATCGATCCCAGCCGACCTCCCCTCCCCACCCCAGGGGGCTGTGGAACCGGGCACTGAGCTCCAGGCTGCTTTTGCCTCAGAGCCCCCTGCCAGGGCTGGGAAACCAGGGCAGGGGAGGGCGGGCAGCGCCACCCCGGAGGTGCCCCAGGCTCTTGGCAGAGCCGTCTGGAGCGCTAGAAGCAGCTGCCAGTGACTCATCTCCCGGTGCCCCCACCCCACCACCTAAGACACACCCTGGGGCTGGGAACCAAGCGCGCAGCACCCCCCAGCCCCATCTCAGTCAGCCTGGCTCAAGAGCCCCTCCATACCAGACCCCACCCTCCACAGAAATCTACTGCATCAGCCCCCCAATCCCAATCACCCCGAGTGAAGACACATCCCATTGTTTTATTTTTACAAAACAATTGTTTTAAATATAATTTAAGAACCCCTCCAAGCACCGGTGTCTGTCTCTGCTTTCCTCCACCACCATGCCCCCCACCCCTCCTCACGGATACAGCCCGGGGGTGGGGTGGGGCAGGGCAATGTCAGGGGGGCTGGGGTGTGACCAAGGCACTGTTCTGGAAACAGACACAACAGTGGGTCCCTGTTTCCACTTGGGCAGAAGAGGCAACAACGAAACAGGTCCCCTCTAACACAAAAAGTTATGACAAGGACGGTAGAAAACAAAACAAAACAACCAAAAAATAAAAGAGGATGGAAAAATAAGACTAGAAACAAAATTAAAACTCCAAAACCTTCAATATGAAGGCAGCCAATGGGGAGGGGCATTTACAAGGGAAACTGAGTTCGGTGGAGACGGCAGCAAGGTTGGGACGTCCAAGTCCAATGATTTCGTCACTGGGCCATGGCGCCCCTTCCCGCCTCCCGAGCTCGCAGGCTAGTCCCCCCTTCTCTTTGGTCTGCAGCGCTGGCGCCCTTCAAGGCGAGGAGGGCCACCTGGGGGCCCTACGTGGGGATCGGAGAGGGGCTGCGGGATCGTGCCCAACCAGCCCTGGGATGTTGGCAGACTCCGTCGGCTTCTCCGTTCACGCCCAATCCTGAGCGCAGGGCTCCTGCACCCTCGGTTTGGGTCCTCCCACCCGAGGAGGGGGGAGCGTTATGATTCCCTTTGGCAGGATCCCCAAATCCTTTCTCCGAATTGCCAGCTCCCCGCCCCCATGGGTTCAAAGTGCAATCCAGCGGGGCACGGGGATGGGAGCCTCTTGGGTCCCCATCCGACTCTGCCCCAGGAGGAGGGGGATCCCTGGAGCAGGAGTGCCTGCTGCTCCAGAGCTGTGGAGCCAGGCGTGGAGGTGCAGTTCAGTACTGGGGGGCTGGTGCTCCCGACCCGCCTGGGGCTCCAGGCTTGGCCTGGGACTTCATGTGCTGGACACTGGCCAGGATTTTCTTCTGGTGTCCTGCCAGAGTGACTCCGATTCGGAGCAGGTCCCTGGGGAAGAACGAACAGCTAGGTGAGACCACTGGACTTCCGGGTTGGTTCTCCCATCCCCGCCTCGGCATGTCAGCCAATCAGAATGGCCGGCAGAGAAGCGGGTAGATGTCAATAGTTGCCAGGCAGATTCCGGGGTTTAGGAGCCCACCGAGTTTTGCACAGCTGCAGTACCGGGCGAGGCTAGTCCGCCCCACCCCTCCTCACGGATACAGCCCGGGGGTGGGGTGGGGCAGGGCAATGTCAGGGGGGCTGGGGTGTGACCAAGGCACTGTTCTGGAAACAGACACAACAGTGGGTCCCTGTTTCCACTTGGGCAGAAGAGGCAACAACGAAACAGGTCCCCTCTAACACAAAAAGTTATGACAAGGACGGTAGAAAACAAAACAAAACAACCAAAAAATAAAAGAGGATGGAAAAATAAGACTAGAAACAAAATTAAAACTCCAAAACCTTCAATATGAAGGCAGCCAATGGGAGGGGCATTTACAAGGGAAACTGAGTTCGGTGGAGACGGCAGCAAGGTTGGGACGTCCAAGTCCAATGATTTCGTCACTGGGCCATGGCGCCCCTTCCCGCCTCCCGAGCTCGCAGGCTAGTCCCCCCTTCTCTTTGGTCTGCAGCGCTGGCGCCCTTCAAGGCGAGGAGGGCCACCTGGGGGCCCTACGTGGGGATCGGAGAGGGGCTGCGGGATCGTGCCCAACCAGCCCTGGGATGTTGGCAGACTCCGTCGGCTTCTCCGTTCACGCCCAATCCTGAGCGCAGGGCTCCTGCACCCTCGGTTTGGGTCCTCCCACCCGAGGAGGGGGGAGCGTTATGATTCCCTTTGGCAGGATCCCCAAATCCTTTCTCCGAATTGCCAGCTCCCCGCCCCCATGGGTTCAAAGTGCAATCCAGCGGGGCACGGGGATGGGAGCCTCTTGGGTCCCCATCCGACTCTGCCCCAGGAGGAGGGGGATCCCTGGAGCAGGAGTGCCTGCTGCTCCAGAGCTGTGGAGCCAGGCGTGGAGGTGCAGTTCAGTACTGGGGGGCTGGTGCTCCCGACCCGCCTGGGGCTCCAGGCTTGGCCTGGGACTTCATGTGCTGGACACTGGCCAGGATTTTCTTCTGGTGTCCTGCCAGAGTGACTCCGATTCGGAGCAGGTCCCTGGGGAAGAACGAACAGCTAGGTGAGACCACTGGACTTCCGGGTTGGTTCTCCCATCCCCGCCTCGGGCATGTCAGCCAATCAGAATGGCCGGCAGAGAAGCGGGTAGATGTCAATAGTTGCCAGGCAGATTCCCGGGGGTTTAGGAGCCCACCGGAGTTTTGCACAGCTGCAGTACCGGGCGAGGCTAGGTACCCGCAGGCAATAAGCAATAGAGAGGCAACAGGTAGGGGGCTGTGGCCAGGATGCTGAGTCAAGAAGGAAAAAAAGGTGCAAGAATGAGAAGAGAGGAGGAATGAAAGGGAGAGAAAAGCCTATAAAATGAGGCTGGGGGAAGAAAGCTTCAGAGGACAAAGAAGTCGAAGGAAATGGAGAGAGAGGAGCTGGGGGGACAGAGAGGAAGGGGTGAGAGAGGACCAGAACAAACTGCTCCCAGCCCTCGCCCTGATGTGGGGAGGCAGAGATAAGAAAGAGCTGATGGGAAATGGAAAGCCAGAGCCCCACATCAGGTAACCCGTGTCAATTGGAGGCCGGAGCTAGTCAGGGAGGAGGTGCCCAGACCTAGCGGGGCAGACCGGCTGCCCAAGCAGAGGGTCGCCTGGACCCTCTGTGTCTAGATTTCTAGTCCTTCTATTTCTGTGATTCAAACCTGGGGCGAGAGGCGTCCTTGGAAGAGAAACGGAAAGATGGAAAGGAGGACCAGGGAGAGGCCGACTAGGGGAAAACATTATTTGCGAGGAGCTGGAATTGTAAAACCATTTAACATTAAAGCTGGAAAGGAGTTCCCAAACGGAGTCCAACCTTCTCCTTTTATGGCTGGGAAAGCATCCAGAGCTGACGCGCTGTGAATGTGAGAGCAGGGGCTGGAATGTAGATAGATGCGCAAAGATAGATACAGATGGCAAGGCGGGAGCCAGCGCCCAGGGCTGAGACGGTGCCTGGGGGTGCGGCGGGCACAGCTGACCTGGAAGATTCCCGAGGCCCCTGCGGCTGTGATGGCTTTCAGCGAGGGGCCTGGCTGGGGCGACCACGGCCTCTGCTAGAACGAGGGGCCTGACTCGGTCACCCGCCGGGGCCAGGCAGGGGACTGCCAGATTCGGGGGCCAGGGTCCCTGGGGAAGAACGAACAGCTAGGTGAGACCACTGGACTTCCGGGTTGGTTCTCCCATCCCCGCCTCGGGCATGTCAGCCAATCAGAATGGCCGGCAGAGAAGCGGGTAGATGTCAATAGTTGCCAGGCAGATTCCCGGGGGTTTAGGAGCCCACCGGAGTTTTGCACAGCTGCAGTACCGGGCGAGGCTAGGTACCCGCAGGCAATAAGCAATAGAGAGGCAACAGGTAGGGGGCTGTGGCCAGGATGCTGAGTCAAGAAGGAAAAAAAGGTGCAAGAATGAGAAGAGAGGAGGAATGAAAGGGAGAGAAAAGCCTATAAAATGAGGCTGGGGGAAGAAAGCTTCAGAGGACAAAGAAGTCGAAGGAAATGGAGAGAGAGGAGCTGGGGGGACAGAGAGGAAGGGGTGAGAGAGGACCAGAACAAACTGCTCCCAGCCCTCGCCCTGATGTGGGGAGGCAGAGATAAGAAAGAGCTGATGGGAAATGGAAAGCCAGAGCCCCACATCAGGTAACCCGTGTCAATTGGAGGCCGGAGCTAGTCAGGGAGGAGGTGCCCAGACCTAGCGGGGCAGACCGGCTGCCCAAGCAGAGGGTCGCCTGGACCCTCTGTGTCTAGATTTCTAGTCCTTCTATTTCTGTGATTCAAACCTGGGGCGAGAGGCGTCCTTGGAAGAGAAACGGAAAGATGGAAAGGAGGACCAGGGAGAGGCCGACTAGGGGAAAACATTATTTGCGAGGAGCTGGAATTGTAAAACCATTTAACATTAAAGCTGGAAAGGAGTTCCCAAACGGAGTCCAACCTTCTCCTTTTATGGCTGGGAAAGCATCCAGAGCTGACGCGCTGTGAATGTGAGAGCAGGGGCTGGAATGTAGATAGATGCGCAAAGATAGATACAGATGGCAAGGCGGGAGCCAGCGCCCAGGGCTGAGACGGTGCCTGGGGGTGCGGCGGGCACAGCTGACCTGGAAGATTCCCGAGGCCCCTGCGGCTGTGATGGCTTTCAGCGGGAGGGGCCCTAGAGCTGGCACCAGGAGCTGACCTCAACGGCCTCTGCTAGAACGAGGGGCCTGACTCCGGTCACCCCGACACACCCCCTCCTGGCTGCTGGGCCCTCACCGAGCCCCACCTCCCCCCCTCCACCACGCCCTCCCGCCCCGCCCCTAGCTCCTGCCCAGACTTACTCAGTGGAAATCTGGCTGACCAGCTCGAAGGAGCCAAACCCAGCTGCCGCGAAACTTTCTTCGTATCTTCCCATCTTGATGGCCCGAAGCCACTCCCCGACAGAGCCAAAGGCCGAGTAGTGAGGCTGCCGCTGATCCAGAAGGGGGTGCGAGGCCCTGGGAGGCAAGGACGGGGGGGATGCCCTGAGCACCAGCACGTGTCAGCGTGGGCACGCAGAGCCCAGCCCTGGAAAGGCAGACGGGGACCATCCCCCGTACACGGAAGGGACGGATCCTTCCGGGGGCAGGGGTGGTGGGGGGCGAGGCTCTCGGGAGAGAAGGCCTGGCCTCTGGGGTCCTCACCCGCCATTCTCGCGGGCCACGATTTTGAGGCTGGCGGGATTCCGGATCATCTTGTCGAGGGCGCTGACCACCTGGGGGAAGCGGGGCCGCGCGTTTCGGTCTTTCTGCCAACAGTCCAGCATGAGCTGGTGCAGGGAGGTGGGGCAGTCTGGGGGCGGGGGCAGCCGGTAGTCCTGTTCAATAGCGTTGATCACCTGGAATGAGGAGGGAAAGCGCTGGATGAGGACGCCAAGGAGGACGAAGCTGCCGAAGGAGCCCAGGGAAGCGGTGACTTCACAGATGCCGGGATGGGTATAGCAGCCCCAAAGAAGGGCAAATCTGGGAGTGGTCCTCCTGGCCAGGCCGCTGACTAGCTAGAGCCTGAAGATCCGCGAGGAGCTGGAATTGTAAAACCTTTCTTAAAGCTGGAAAGGAGTTCCCAAACGGAGTCCAACCTTCTCCTTTTATGGCTGGGAAAGCATCCAGAGCTGACGCGCTGTGAATGTGAGAGCAGGGGCTGGAATGTAGATAGATGCGCAAAGATAGATACAGATGGCAAGGCGGGAGCCAGCGCCCAGGGCTGAGACGGTGCCTGGGGGTGCGGCGGGCACAGCTGACCTGGAAGATTCCCGAGGCCCCTGCGGCTGTGATGGCTTTCAGCGGGAGGGGCCCTAGAGCTGGCACCAGGAGCTGACCTCAACGGCCTCTGCTAGAACGAGGGGCCTGACTCCGGTCACCCCGACACACCCCCTCCTGGCTGCTGGGCCCTCACCGAGCCCCACCTCCCCCCCTCCACCACGCCCCCCTCCCGCCCCCGCCCCCTAGCTCCTGCCAAGACTTACTCAGTGGAAATCTGGCTGACCAGCTCGAAGGAGCCAAACCCAGCTGCCGCGAAACTTTCTTCGTATCTTCCCATCTTGATGGCCCGAAGCCACTCCCCGACAGAGCCAAAGGCCGAGTAGTGAGGCTGCCGCTGATCCAGAAGGGGGTGCGAGGCCCTGGGAGGCAAGGACGGGGGGGATGCCCTGAGCACCAGCACGTGTCAGCGTGGGCACGCAGAGCCCAGCCCTGGAAAGGCAGACGGGGACCATCCCCCGTACACGGAAGGGACGGATCCTTCCGGGGGCAGGGGTGGTGGGGGGCGAGGCTCTCGGGAGAGAAGGCCTGGCCTCTGGGGTCCTCACCCGCCATTCTCGCGGGCCACGATTTTGAGGCTGGCGGGATTCCGGATCATCTTGTCGAGGGCGCTGACCACCTGGGGGAAGCGGGGCCGCGCGTTTCGGTCTTTCTGCCAACAGTCCAGCATGAGCTGGTGCAGGGAGGTGGGGCAGTCTGGGGGCGGGGGCAGCCGGTAGTCCTGTTCAATAGCGTTGATCACCTGGAATGAGGAGGGAAAGCGCTGGATGAGGACGCCAAGGAGGACGAAGCTGCCGAAGGAGCCCAGGGAAGCGGTGACTTCACAGATGCCGGGATGGGTATAGCAGCCCCAAAGAAGGGCAAATCTGGGAGTGGTCCTCCTGGCCAGGGCCCTGGCTGACTATGGCTAGGAGCTCTTGAGCCAAGATCCAGACAGGTCACCTCCTAAGCCCGCCCTCCATCTTTGCGTCCTTCTGTGACCAGACGGGCGATATCCAACTCTCTCGGACATAGAGATCACCTCCTCACTGTGCCGCCTTTACCGCCTCAAGGACCCAGCAGTGGTGAGCTCTCTGGGAACCCCACTGTCACCCCCTGTCCCAGGAGACAAGACACTCCAGGACAGCCTGGCAGGACCACGGGACACTTACATCCTGATTGCTCATATCCCAGTACGGCCGCTCCCCAAACGACATGACCTCCCACATCACAATCCCGTAGCTCCAGGCGTCGCTGGCAGATGTGAACTTCCGGAAGGCGATGGCCTCGGGCGCCGTCCAGCGGATGGGAATCTTTCCTCCCTAAAGACAGGGGAGGAGATGCTGAGCTGAGGGACTCACGGGACTCAGGCATTCTTGTTTCCTTCAGCTCAGGCCGCCTTTCTTTTGGGGCATCAAACAACTAGCTCCCCAAGTCTGTCCTTTTCCTAGACACCTGGCAACCAGGTTCCTTAAGCTGACCACCGCCCCCAGGCTCCAACACAATGGTCTGCTCCTACATCCTGGCCTGGACCGGAGCGCTCAATCTCTCAGCCTCCCGCCTTTCCAACCCGGCCCTGAGAACCTAGATCACATGATCCACGGTCGTCCCCCCGCCTCACCAGAGAGCTCGTATAGGTGGGATCGGAGGAGTTCTCCTCCAGGAATCGGGAGAGGCCGAAGTCGGAAACCTTGCAGACGAGGTTGCTGTTGACCAGGATGTTGCGGGCGGCCAGGTCCCGGTGGACATAGCTCATCTCAGCAAGGTAGCGCATGCCCGAGGCGATGCCCCGTAACATGCCCACCAGCTGGATCATGGTGAACTGGCCGTCATTCAGCTGGAGAGGGACACGGTGGGGGTCGTGGTTAGGATGCCCCCCTTTTCCCCCACATTCTAAACCGTTATTTATGGGACTTGCCCACGGTTCAGTGGCTAAGACGCTGCACTCCCAATGCAGGGGGCCTGGCTTTCAATCCCTGGCGGGGAAACTAAGATCCCACATGCTGTAAGTAAAGATTCCAGAAGCTGCAACAAGGATTGAGGATCCTGCATGCTGCAACTAAGACCCGGCACAGCCAACTAAACAAAAAGAAATACATTAAAAATATAAAATAGGGCTTCCCTGGTAGCTCAGTGGTAAAGAGTTCGCCTGCCAATGCAGGAGACATGGGCTTCAGCCCTGAGCTGGGAAGATTCCACATGCTGCGGAGCAAATAAGCCCATGAGCCTCGGAGCTGCAACTATGGAGCCCATGGGCCGCAACTCCTGAAGCCCGTGTGCCCTAGAGCCCGAGTTCCACAACAGGAGAAGTCACCACAACAAGAAGCCTGCTCACCGCAACGAAAGAGTCACCCCCGCTCCCTGCAACTAGAGAAGAGCCTGCAGCAGCAGTGAAAACCCAGAATAGTCATAAATAAATTAAAAAATATATAAAATAAACCGTATTTATTCCTTTCAGACTCATCTCATGCCCACCTGTGGGGCAGGCCTATCAATATTCCAGGCAAACCTCTTCCAGTTTCTTTGAGGTTTCTCTTTTCTTACTATGATATCGTGACACACTGCTGATTCCTGTCTCAAATACACGCCCTCAGTCTCTCGTACCTAGATTACAAGGAGCCAGGAACCTACTGGAGCGCACGGGGCACTCTGTGCAGGGTTCTGTGCCAGTCTGGATGGAACGGGGTTTAGGGGAGAACGGAGACATGCATATGTATGGCTGGGCTCTTCCACTGTTCACCTATCACAACATTGTTAATTGGCCAGTACAAAATATTTTTGGTATCAAGAACTAATAAAAATTAAAAAAATGATTATAAGGAGCTATTTTAAGATTTTCTTCTATGTAACTTTAGTACAGTGCCTTCTATCCATCCAGGAAATATTAGACAAATGCTTTGGATCTATTACGTTCTTTTTATCTGACGGCAACAGAGCAAAGACGGTTACGAGTGTACTCCGATGGGCGGGCGCCGATCCAGCCGCAGTCTCGCCCAGCCCTCTCGGGCCGGCTGTACGTCGGACGCGACAGGACGCTGAGGAGCGGGTGTGAGCAGCGGCCTCAGCATCAACACCGAGGTCTAAGGCCCGACCTTGACCTTCATAGCGTTGGCTCTCATGAGGTCAGCCAGCCAGCCATGGACGGTTAACTAAGCCCATCTTCTGAGTTCAGCCAGCTGGCAGGGCCCGCAACGTTGAGTCCAGAAACCGAATTCTGAATCCATCCTCCACGCCGGCACCGACGCCACGCCTCGCACGTCAGGTGGAGAACTCACTTCCCGACGCTCAAAACAGGGCCCCTAGAGTCTCCGTGATCCCTCTCTCTCACTCACAGCTTACGATCCATCAGCACCTGCTGCCAGCTATGCCTCCAGAACACACCCCCAATCCCACCGCTGCCCCCACTTCAGCGCCCACGGCCTGAACGACCACCCGTCTCTTCATGGGCAGCCTTCCCTGCTGGCTCAGTGGCCAAGAATCCGACTGCCCATGCAGGAGGCCCAGGTTCGATCCCTGGGTCGGGAAGGTCCCCTGGAAGAGGAAAGAGCAAACTCCTCCAGTACTCCTGCCTGGAGAATTCCATGGACAGAGGAGCCTGGAGCCTGGGTCACAGAGAGTCGGACGCGACTGAGCGACTCAACAACAAAACAACAGCAACAGCCACAACTCCTCATCGGCTCCTGGCTTCTGCTCCTGCTCCCCTGCCCCTGAGAAAGGGAGCACCTTAGATCGACTCCCTCCTGCTGAGCTCCTCCCAAGAGCTTCCTCTTTAGAACTTCTAATGACATGCACACTTGCAACACCACGAGGCCCAGTCCCTGCATGAGGGAGAACGGAGACATGCATATGTATGGCTGGGCTCTTCCACTGTTCACCTATCACAACATTGTTAATTGGCAGTAAAATATTTTTGGTATCAAGAACTAATAAAAATTAAAAAAATGATTATAAGGAGCTATTTTAAGATTTTCTTCTATGTAACTTTAGTACAGTGCCTTCTATCCATCCAGGAAATATTAGACAAATGCTTTGGATCTATTACGTTCTTTTTATCTGACGGCAACAGAGCAAAGACGGTTACGAGTGTACTCCGATGGGCGGGCGCCGATCCAGCCGCAGTCTCGCCCAGCCCTCTCGGGCCGGCTGTACGTCGGACGCGACAGGACGCTGAGGAGCGGGTGTGAGCAGCGGCCTCAGCATCAACACCGAGGTCTAAGGCCCGACCTTGACCTTCATAGCGTTGGCTCTCATGAGGTCAGCCAGCCAGCCATGGACGGTTAACTAAGCCCATCTTCTGAGTTCAGCCAGCTGGCAGGGCCCGCAACGTTGAGTCCAGAAACCGAATTCTGAATCCATCCTCCACGCCAGCACCGACGCCACGCCTCGCACGTCAGGTGGAGAACTCACTTCCCGACGCTCAAAACAGGGCCCCTAGAGTCTCCGTGATCCCTCTCTCTCACTCACAGCTTACGATCCATCAGCACCTGCTGCCAGCTATGCCTCCAGAACACACCCCCAATCCCACCGCTGCCCCCACTTCAGCGCCCACGGCCTGAACGACCACCCGTCTCTTCATGGGCAGCCTTCCCTGCTGGCTCAGTGGCCAAGAATCCGACTGCCCATGCAGGAGGCCCAGGTTCGATCCCTGGGTCGGGAAGGTCCCCTGGAAGAGGAAAGAGCAAACTCCTCCAGTACTCCTGCCTGGAGAATTCCATGGACAGAGGAGCCTGGAGCCTGGGTCACAGAGAGTCGGACGCGACTGAGCGACTCAACAACAAAACAACAGCAACAGCCACAACTCCTCATCGGCTCCTGGCTTCTGCTCCTGCTCCCCTGCCCCTGAGAAAGGGAGCACCTTAGATCGACTCCCTCTCCTGCTGAGCTCCTCCCAAGAGCTTCCTCTTTAGAACTTCTAATGACATGCACACTTGCAACACCACGAGGCCCAGTCGCCAACCATGGCATGAGGTCCATCGCTCCTCTGCTGATCTGGTTCTGCTTCCCTGACGTGCTGGACCCCGCCCACTCTGTGTGGCCCTTCTGTGTCCCCAGCACGCTTCCGCCCACCTTCTCCTCTACCCAGGTGAGGCGATGTTCTCATCTACTCAGACGTCATTTCTTCTAAGACAGACCCCTTTCCCTCTCGTGTAACCAGACAATGGAACAGACCCCCATGTCCACAAAGCACTGTCCCAGCGACTGCCTCAGCCCCCCGAGGACCCGGAGCCCGGCAGCCCGTGCTTCCTAATGCGGTCCTGTGGCAAGTACACAGCACCCTGAGGCAGGCTGGCGGCTTGTAAATGTATCACAATACTGGATATAGCTTCCC
This sequence comes from Tragulus kanchil, assembly GCA_022376925.1. Taxonomy (NCBI): domain Eukaryota; kingdom Metazoa; phylum Chordata; class Mammalia; order Artiodactyla; family Tragulidae; genus Tragulus; species Tragulus kanchil. The sequence continues at coordinate 152,349,578 of JAIOJX010000002.1, read as the reverse complement.
TTACAGGAAACAGAGAAACAAGGTAAACGACCCCATGAGGAAGAACCCGATAAATCCAGAAGACCAGACATCTGAGTGGACAAGCGCTCCGGCCCTTCAGTGTACCAGAATGACAAAGCACCATCCTGGGATGTAAAAAGGCTCAAAACAGTAACCACCAGGTGCAGTGGCTGATCCTGAACTGGATCCTGGCACATCTTGGGAACAAGTGGAGAAACTGAGTATCACGTGGGCATTGGGTGATACCACAGGATTGCTGTAATTCTGTCACACGCCAAGTTGTTTCGCTATGTAGAAAAACCTTCTGGGGCTTCCCTGGTTGTTGAGTGGTAAGGACTCTATGCTTCCACTGCAGGGGCATGGGTTTGATTCCTGGTCAGGAAGTTCTACATGCTGCCCGTGTGGCCAAAAAAGTTTGGGTTTTAAAAAGTAGGTTCGATCCCTGGGTCGGGAAGGTCCCCTGGAAGAGGAAAGAGCAAACTCCTCCAGTACTCCTGCCTGGAGAATTCCATGGACAGAGGAGCCTGGAGCCTGGGTCACAGAGAGTCGGACGCGACTGAGCGACTCAACAACAAAACAACAGCAACAGCCACAACTCCTCATCGGCTCCTGGCTTCTGCTCCTGCTCCCCTGCCCCTGAGAAAGGGAGCACCTTAGATCGACTCCCTCTCCTGCTGAGCTCCTCCCAAGAGCTTCCTCTTTAGAACTTCTAATGACATGCACACTTGCAACACCACGAGGCCCAGTCGCCAACCATGGCATGAGGTCCATCGCTCCTCTGCTGATCTGGTTCTGCTTCCCTGACGTGCTGGACCCCGCCCACTCTGTGTGGCCCTTCTGTGTCCCCAGCACGCTTCCGCCCACCTTCTCCTCTACCCAGGTGAGGCGATGTTCTCATCTACTCAGACGTCATTTCTTCTAAGACAGACCCCTTTCCCTCTCGTGTAACCAGACAATGGAACAGACCCCCATGTCCACAAAGCACTGTCCCAGCGACTGCCTCAGCCCCCCGAGGACCCGGAGCCCGGCAGCCCGTGCTTCCTAATGCGGTCCTGTGGCAAGTACACAGCACCCTGAGGCAGGCTGGCGGCTTGTAAATGTATCACAATACTGGATATAGCTTCCCTTACAGGAAACAGAGAAACAAGGTAAACGACCCCATGAGGAAGAACCCGATAAATCCAGAAGACCAGACATCTGAGTGGACAAGCGCTCCGGCCCTTCAGTGTACCAGAATGACAAAGCACCATCCTGGGATGTAAAAAGGCTCAAAACAGTAACCACCAGGTGCAGTGGCTGATCCTGAACTGGATCCTGGCACATCTTGGGAACAAGTGGAGAAACTGAGTATCACGTGGGCATTGGGTGATACCACAGGATTGCTGTAATTCTGTCACACGCCAAGTTGTTTCGCTATGTAGAAAAACCTTCTGGGGACTTCCCTGGTGGTCCAGTGGTTAAGACTCTATGCTTCCACTGCAGGGGGCATGGGTTTGATTCCTGGTCAGGGAAGTTCTACATGCTGCCCGGTGTGGCCAAAAAAAAGTTTGGGTTTTTAAAAAAAGATGCCTAGGAAAGTTTAAAAAGTAGCAAAACGTTATAGTAGCATAAATGAGCTCTTCCCTCTCGTTGCTATGAGCCTGTGTGATTTTTTTCACATCTGAAATTTCTGTTGACTTTTTACAAAAGCTTGTTTGTGCTTGTTCATGTTCCGTCTCCCCCACGACACTGGCAGCACTCCAAGAGCAGAGCGGTTCATGGCTCGATTTCCCGAGGCCCAGGTCAGGGCCGAGTGTACAAGAAGACGCTCAGTAAATATGTCACAGGGACGGATGACCAGCCCTCCATATGCCAGGGTTGGCCGGCCCCAGGGTAGTCCAGAGTCGGGACTCGGCCCTCGCTGGCAGAGAATGAGGGGCGCAGGGGCAGCAATGCAGGCGGGACCCACCGTCTGTCCCGGCTTCCGAGCTCCTTGGCTGTGCTGGGGAGGGCAGGGCGGACGGGGGTGTCGGGGGGGGGCTCACCCGCAGGAAGGAGTCCAGGGCGCCATTCTCCATGAACTCGGTGAGGATCATGACGGGCACGCTGTTGGTGACCACGCCCTCTAGGCGGATGATGTTGGGGTGCTCGAACTGGCCCATGATGGAGGCCTCGCTCAGGAACTCCCGCCGCTGCCGCTCTGTATAGCCGCCCTTCAGGGTCTTGATGGCCACGCAGCTCTCCTTCTTCCCGGGGGCCTTGAGGCGCCCCCGGCACACCTCCCCGAACTCGCCTTCAGGGAGGACGCCGGGGTCAGCTTTCCCCTCCTAGGTGCTGCTGTCCCGCCCCAGCTCCGCCCTCCTCCTCCGGGCACCGGGTGTTTTCCGCTCACCTGCGCCAATCACCTCTTCTATCTTGACGTAGGAGACATCGATCTCTTTTGCAAACTCCCTCACAGCCTCATTAGGGTCTTCATAGGTGAAGGGGTCGATGTAGACCTTAGTACCTGGGGAATCAGACGGGCCCGTACTTACACTGCCACGTTGTTTCGCTATGTAGAAAAACCTTCTGGGGACTTCCCTGGTGGTCCAGTGGTTAAGACTCTATGCTTCCACTGCAGGGGGCATGGGTTTGATTCCTGGTCAGGGAAGTTCTACATGCTGCCCGGTGTGGCCAAAAAAAAGTTTGGGTTTTTAAAAAAAGATGCCTAGGAAAGTTTAAAAAGTAGCAAAACGTTATAGTAGCATAAATGAGCTCTTCCCTCTCGTTGCTATGAGCCTGTGTGATTTTTTTCACATCTGAAATTTCTGTTGACTTTTTACAAAAGCTTGTTTGTGCTTGTTCATGTTCCGTCTCCCCCACGACACTGGCAGCACTCCAAGAGCAGAGCGGTTCATGGCTCGATTTCCCGAGGCCCAGGTCAGGGCCGAGTGTACAAGAAGACGCTCAGTAAATATGTCACAGGGACGGATGACCAGCCCTCCATATGCCGGGGTTTGGGCCCGGCCCCAGGGTAGTCCAGAGTCGGGACTCGGCCCTCGCTGGCAGAGAATGAGGGGCGCAGGGGCAGCAATGCAGGCGGGACCCACCGTCTGTCCCGGCTTCCGAGCTCCTTGGCTGTGCTGGGGAGGGCAGGGCGGACGGGGGTGTCGGGGGGGGGCTCACCCGCAGGAAGGAGTCCAGGGCGCCATTCTCCATGAACTCGGTGAGGATCATGACGGGCACGCTGTTGGTGACCACGCCCTCTAGGCGGATGATGTTGGGGTGCTCGAACTGGCCCATGATGGAGGCCTCGCTCAGGAACTCCCGCCGCTGCCGCTCTGTATAGCCGCCCTTCAGGGTCTTGATGGCCACGCAGCTCTCCTTCTTCCCGGGGGCCTTGAGGCGCCCCCGGCACACCTCCCCGAACTCGCCTTCAGGGAGGACGCCGGGGGTCAGCTTTCCCCTCCTAGGTCCTGCTGTCCCGCCCCAACTCCACCCTCCTCCTCCGGGCACCGGGTGTTTTCCGCTCACCTGCGCCAATCACCTCTTCTATCTTGACGTAGGAGACATCGATCTCTTTTGCAAACTCCCTCACAGCCTCATTAGGGTCTTCATAGGTGAAGGGGTCGATGTAGACCTTAGTACCTGGGGAATCAGACGGGCCCGTGAGCCAAGAGGTGACTCGCTCTGTACTCAGACGCCCCGGGCTCACAGCCCTCAGCCCAGCCCCGTCTCCTTCCGGAGGGCCTACCCACCGTGCCCGATGAGATACTGGCCGTGTTTGTCCGAGTATTCCGCTTCTCTCCCATTGCTCTGCTTCCTGTGGCCAACGGGAGAGAAGGGGTAAACTGAGCCATGCATTCCAGAGGGAAAGAATGGGAAGAAAGAGCGGGACTCAGAGAAGATTCCAAGTGAAAACAGACAGGTTCCCGGGACGTCCAGGGAGGCTCGCTCTGGAGCAAGAGGGCGGATGGCCAGTTGCACGGGACTCTGCGGGGGCCTCCCAGCAACCCAGGACCCTCACCTGAGGCAGAGGACGGCGATGACGATGACGACAAGCACCAGCACCACGCCCACGACCGCCGTGCCGGCAATCAGGGCCAGCTGCTCCCTCCAGCTCTCGTTCTCTGCAGAAGAACAGGCGATCGGGGGGGCCTGTGACCCTGTGAGCTCCACTCAGGGCAAGGGAAGACGCTTCCCGGCCTGAGTGGGTTTGATGTTGTTCTGTCATAAACACCGGGGACCGCAAAAAGTCCCGCCTGAACAGAAGGTACCGAAGGCTAAAAATGAAAAGGTGGAAATAACCCAAATGCCCCTCGATGGGGAACTAGATTAAATAAAACATGTGAGAGCCACTCAAAGGAGGTTTTTTTAGCCACGAGAAGGAATGAAGTCCTGATATAGTCTATGATACGGGTGAGCCTAGAAAACACTGGGCCACATCAAAGAAGCAGGTCACAGAAGGTGTTAACCCGTGTATAGGAAAGGCCCGGAACAGGCCAATCTACAGACATGGAATGTAGACCAGTGTTGGCCAGCGGGTGCGAGGTAATGAAAGGGGTAGATGCATTGCTCTTTGAGGTGCTGACATGTTCTAAAATTAATGATGGCAATGGTTGCACAATTCTGTGAATATGTTAAGAGCCAATGAATTACACATTTTAAATGGGTGAATCATAAAAGGAGATGAATCATATCTCAATAAAATTGGAAAAAAGAAGAAAAAGGCTTAGGAGGCCAGCATATAAAAACGATCAACGTGTCACCTCATTTCATCCTTGGAGCCCTGGGAGAGGGGCCTCATATTTCCATGTGCTGGATGAGAGAGCTGGGCTCAGGGGTCAAGATTTTGCTAAAGGTCACATAGCTGGAAAGCCGCGGAGTGGGCCTTCACGCCCAGCTGCTGGATTGGGTTTCTATTGCCAGGCCAGAATGCCTCGTGGTGGAGAGAGAGAGAGGCAGGGGGACGTGACTTTGGGGGTCCTAAGAGCCAAGGCGTCCTGCCTGGTAGGGGAGCGCCAACCCCACCCACGCCCTGGCCCTGGGGCTCACCGTCCAGCTGGGTCTGGCTGTGGTGCTCCTGGCCGAAGGGCCCGTAGCCAGCCTCGGAGCGCGCCCGCACCTGGACCAGGTAGCTGGCTCCCCGCTTCAGCCCTCGCAGCTCTGCCCGGTTCTCCGATGTCTTTAGGAAGCGCACGCTGCTGGGGCCCTCGGCGCCCTGCTCAGGAGGAGGGGGCCTGGCCGTGAGCCAGGGCCCCCCAGACTGCACTGCTCTTCCTACCTGCCCCCTGGGCCCCCACCACCGGCCTCTTTCTCCTGTTAAGGGACAGGTGAGGCCTTTGTGCTCAGAGACGTATGCACTGAGCGGTGTGTGTTGCATTAATGATATCATTTAATCCTCACAGCCATTCTGTGCGGTAAGTTCCATTATCTTAAGCACTTTTTGTGTTTTTTGGCTGAGTTGCTCGGCAGGCAGGATCCCAGTTCCCCGACCAGGGGACGTATGGAGTTCCAAGCACCAGGGAATTCTGGTCCTAAGCATTTTACCACGACCATACTAAGCTCAGAGAGGCCAAGGGGCTGGCACGAGGTCAGTTAGCTAGTACGTGGCAGAGGCTGGCAAATTCAGGGGTCCCGGCCCCTGGAGCAGGCCCCGTGCCCCACCCCCAACCCCGAGGGCAGGGCCTGCTCTCTCACCTTCTCGTGGTACTTGACCTCGTAGTCCAGCACCGCCCCGCTGGGCGCCCGCGGGACAGCCCACGCCAGGCTCAAGCTGCTGGGTGATGACCGAGTCACCCGGATGTCGGACACGGGGGGTGGCACTGGGAGAGACAGACACGTTGGGCCCTAGATCGCCGCAGGTCTGTCCCTCATCTTTCCCAGCTCTTCCTCTGCCGGCCACAGGTGTCTGGGTCCTCCCGCTGTTTCGGGAATTCCCATCCTGGACTCTCCAGCCTGCCTTTGCATCTCCGTAACACTCTCTTTCCGCCTCTTGCCTCAAAGGCCTTGACCCACTGTACTTCCTGGGGACCGCACGCCCCAGCGGCTTTCGACGGTCCACGCCCTTGGCTGGCCTCACCCACCCGCGCCTCTCCCATCCAGCCACAGGCGGCCCCGGCCCCCAGTCTCACCTTCGCGGTCAGTGGTGACATTCACAGCCTCAAACGGGACTGGCCCGCTGGCTAAGGAGGACACGCCGTTCAAGGCGGTGACCTCGAAGGTATAAGTGAAGTCGGGACGCAGCCCACGAATCGCCACCCAGGGCTCCACCAGGTCCCGGGGGCCCGGGTCGAAGGTCAGATCTCCCCCGCAGGGCGTGCAGGACCCGCCGGGGCGGCACTCCCGGCAGCGGAGTGCGTAGGTGAGGTCCTCCCGGCCGCCCGACTCGAGGGGGGCACTCCACTCCAGGCGCAGGGAGGAGCCGTTCAGGCGGGGGACCACGCTTCTCGGGGCGGACGGGGGTGCTGCGGGAGACCAGGGTGTCAGGCGGGGACGGGCAGGGGGACAGACCAGCGGCTGCAGTGGCGTCTTGTCTCGGCCGGGCACCGGGGCAGGGTCAAGCGGAGGAAGGCCTGGGAGACGGATGGGGGCTGGGGTACGGGGTCCGCCCAAGGGGTCGCCGGCCACTTACTGGTACAGGGCGCACTCGGGGAGTCTGTGCTGGCTCGGAAGTACCCGATGCGACACTGGCAGACCGGCAGGCCAACGCTGTTAGACTGGCTGTTGGCCGGGCACGGCTGGCAGGACCCCTCCCCGGTCAGGGACTTGAAGGTGCCCTGCGCACAGGCTGAGGGAGACAAAGCGTCCGTCACACTCTTTCACCAAAGGCATTCAGCAGTGAGGTTGGGGACCCAAAAAAGAGACATTCAGCAAGTATGAGAGACGCATGAGCAACCTCCCTAGTGCTCCAGTGGTTCAGATTCAGCTCCCACTGGGCTCGGGGGCCCAGGCTCCATTCCTGGTCAGGGAACGAGGGTCCCCCATGCCACGCATTGCAGCCAAAAAAACAATACAGCTGTGTGAGGTGCAAAGTCGGGGAACAGGGGAGGAGGAGCTCTGAAAGCTGTCCTCTACGAGAAGCCCGTCCTGGAGAGCAGAGGTCTGAGTCCCGGCGTGTACCCCTCACCACCCCATGGAGCCCAGTGCAACTCAAACCCTTGCTCAGAATAATGATTTTAAAGTATACCATAAAATACAGACAAACCAAGTAAGTGCAAATACAATGATCAAGAGAGGTGGAGAAGGGAATGTCAACCCACTCCAGTATTCCTGCCTGGAAAATCCCAAGGACAGAGGAGCCTAGCAGTGACCTCTCTTGTTGTAGAGCACCGGCTCTGGGCACACGCGCTCCAGAGCGCTGACTCACAACTGGACACACCAGTCCAGCTGCTCCACGACACATGGGATCTTCCCAGGCCAGGATCGAACCGGCGCCCCTTGCACTGCAAGGTGGACTCTTTACCCATTGGACCACCAGGGAAGCCCCATTTTGCCCTTCCTGCATCATGACTATCATGAGCTGTGAAAGCCCCCAGGGTCTGAATGGGGCCCAATCTCAGGTCCCACTCTGACCACTTGGCTGTGACTGACATTCTGAAAAAGGAGTGGCCAGTTTCAGGTAGAGATGAGTGGAAAGGAACCCCCCACCTTTTTTTTTCTTTCCCTTCCACCACAATTCACAGACTCCCTCCATTCTGTCTACAAAACCCATGTCAAAAACCTCCGCTCTGGAGAAAAAGCTAAGTGAGAATTCAGCATCAGGAAATGAGAGGAAACCATAATGAACAGGACTAGAGTCTAGGAAGGCTTTGTCGTCTGAGTCCCAAGGCCCTGCAGCCCAGGAGCGAGCCTGCCGGGTCCAGAAAGGAACTGTCCAGAGTTAGGAGCAAGAGTGTAGCAGTGACAGAGAGCTCAGAACGGTGCTGGGGCCCTGAAAACAGTAACCGAGTGCCCACGAGAGCAAAGAACGTTCACAATGGAAACCTGAGAAGTGGCCCCAAGAGCAGGGCGCCGGCCCCTCTGCTCACCTCGGCACTTGGTGTTCCCCTCGGCGGCCTCAAACCCCCGAGCGCAGCTGCAGCCCGTGACCGGCTGCTCGGCCCACTGGCCGTCCTCCCGGCAGTAGAGGCTGGGGCTGGGGCCGGGGCCGGGCACGGCATTGGCCACACAGCTCCCGGCCACGGGCACCACCAGCTCCCGAGGCACGGTCTCTGGGAAGTAGGTGAGGTTCACGGTCTGCTGGGCGCACTTCTTGTAGAAGAGGTGCAGGGACAGCAGGGCCATGCAGGCGCCCTGGTCCTGGAAGGCCAGGTAGAAGCCGGCCTTGGTGAGCGGGCCCAGGCGCAGCGTCTTGACGTTCACCTTCCCCGTGGCCTCGACCCCCGGGCGCTTCCGGGTGAGGTGCTCGGCAGCCACCGTGTCCACCTGCCAAGGCGGGAAGAGACTCAGGGCCACCGTCTTCCACTCCCCAAGGACTCCGCCGGACGGTCTTTTCCCCGGCTCACCCTCCCCAGGACCCGGTCGGTTCCCAGTCCAGAACCGTCTCTCCACCTTTCCCAAGGCCCCAACACTGTGCCATGAGCACTCGCTGAGCTCCCAGGAGTCCAGCCTCCCCTTTCCAGGCACTCAACTCGTCCCACTTATCAGCACCTCCCCTCAGCCAGGCCCTGAACTCTGTGTCAAGGAAACAGAAATGAAGGAAACGGTGAAAGGTGGGATGACGGAGACAGCTGGGGGCGGAGGGGGGACCCGAGAGCTGGAACCACAAGACAAGGAGGAGATGGGTGGGAGAGGCCGAGAGAAGGTGTTCCAGGGTGAGGCATCAGCTGGTGCCAAGGCAGGGCGCCGTGAAGGGGTGAGGTGGGAATTCCCTGGCGGTCCAGTGGCTAGGACTTCACACTTTCACTGACAAGGGTGTGGGTTCCGTTGAACTAAGATCCTGCAAGATGCGCTGGCCCAGCACCCCCCTAAAAACACACGGGGGACAAGGTATCCTCGCCCAGTGGGGCACAGTGGCTCTCCCACCTAGCAGACGCCCCCTTCCCTTCTCAAGCCTGGGGCCTCCTGCTTCCATCCGCCCGCGCCTCAAGACCCGGGGGGCCCAGGTACCTTGATGTAGGGGTTCTCCATCCAGGCTGGCGTGTGGGCCGTGGCCGTGTCCGCGTCGCTCTCGAAGTAGAAGACGGTGAAGGTCTCCTTGCAGGAGCGGCCGGCCCTCGGCAGGGAGAGGCACTCCAGCATGGTGAAGCGCAGTGTGGCGTACACGTGGACGGCACCCCGGCGGGGCACCCAGCCCGTGCGCAGCCAGTGGGCCAGGCCCGGGGCCCGCTGCAGGTCACACACCTCGTAGGTCCGGACGCTGTGCTGCTCCTCGTCCAGCCCGCTCAGCTCCTCCCACTGCGGGGAAGGTGGCCTCTGAGCGGGTGGGTGAGGGCTGGTTGCAGGATCTTTGCCGTAAAGCCGGGGGTGGGGCTGGGGGGCCCTTGGAGAGGGAGCTCAGACGACCCTTCTCCGGCTGCTGCGACGGAGGGGGTGTACGGCGTGGACCCAGGAGCGCAGATGGCCCCGCCCCAGCGGCTTCCCTCCGGGCCCCAGATCTCACCTGCCCGTCCACCTGGGGGAACGTCACCCACTTCAGATCGGCCGTTTCCAACTTTGTGTTCAGTAGGGTCTCTAAGACAGACAGAGCAAGCCACTCAGAGCCGGGGAGAGACCCCAGGAAGACCCCAGAGCTGAGCCAGACAGGCCGAGGAGGGGAGCAAGCCCTGCCCTCGGGCCCCATCCCAGCTGCGGCCCCAATGTCCGCCCATTTTTCTGGGTGCCAGCCCGGCCCCTGGCAGCAGGCAGGCATGGAGTGGACCCTCAGGGCTCTCAGGGGTGGAGGCCTCTGGCAAGGCCTGGGGGGTTCCGGGGGCTGGTGCCAAGGCAGGGCGCCGTGAAGGGGTGAGGTGGGAATTCCCTGGCGGTCCAGTGGCTAGGACTTCACACTTTCACTGACAAGGGTGTGGGTTCCGTTGAACTAAGATCCTGCAAGATGCGCTGGCCCAGCACCCCCCTAAAAACACACGGGGGACAAGGTATCCTCGCCCAGTGGGGCACAGTGGCTCTCCCACCTAGCAGACGCCCCCTTCCCTTCTCAAGCCTGGGGCCTCCTGCTTCCATCCGCCCGCGCCTCAAGACCCGGGGGGCCCAGGTACCTTGATGTAGGGGTTCTCCATCCAGGCTGGCGTGTGGGCCGTGGCCGTGTCCGCGTCGCTCTCGAAGTAGAAGACGGTGAAGGTCTCCTTGCAGGAGCGGCCGGCCCTCGGCAGGGAGAGGCACTCCAGCATGGTGAAGCGCAGTGTGGCGTACACGTGGACGGCACCCCGGCGGGGCACCCAGCCCGTGCGCAGCCAGTGGGCCAGGCCCGGGGCCCGCTGCAGGTCACACACCTCGTAGGTCCGGACGCTGTGCTGCTCCTCGTCCAGCCCGCTCAGCTCCTCCCACTGCGGGGAAGGTGGCCTCTGAGCGGGTGGGTGAGGGCTGGTTGCAGGATCTTTGCCGTAAAGCCGGGGGTGGGGCTGGGGGGCCCTTGGAGAGGGAGCTCAGACGACCCTTCTCCGGCTGCTGCGACGGAGGGGGTGTACGGCGTGGACCCAGGAGCGCAGATGGCCCCGCCCCAGCGGCTTCCCTCCGGGCCCCAGATCTCACCTGCCCGTCCACCTGGGGGAACGTCACCCACTTCAGATCGGCCGTTTCCAACTTTGTGTTCAGTAGGGTCTCTAAGACAGACAGAGCAAGCCACTCAGAGCCGGGGAGAGACCCCAGGAAGACCCCAGAGCTGAGCCAGACAGGCCGAGGAGGGGAGCAAGCCCTGCCCTCGGGCCCCATCCCAGCTGCGGCCCCAATGTCCGCCCATTTTTCTGGGTGCCAGCCCGGCCCCTGGCAGCAGGCAGGCATGGAGTGGACCCTCAGGGCTCTCAGGGGTGGAGGCCTCTGGCAACGGCTGTGCCCCTGAGAAGGGGAGACAGAGGCTGAAAGGGGAAAAGGGCAAACAGCTCTGCAAGGGCTACAGTGGAGCCCAGACCCGACCCCGAGCCCAGGTGGTGGACGGGGCCACCCCTCCCGCCAGGGTCAGCCTCAACCTCCGCTGTCCCTCCCCCAAACACAAAGACGCTGCCTCCGTGAGCCCCTTGATGTTGCTGTCTTGCGAGTTCCCCTTCAGATCGAACACCCCGGCCCTGACCCCCCCACCCCCTCCCCCGGGCTAGCTGCCCTCGGAGGAGGAAGTCCTGGAGGCCAGGACGCTGGGGTTCCCGCCCTTGGCCCCTGTCTGCAGAGGCCTCACATCTGGATTGGGTTACCGGAAAGAAGAGGGGAGGGGACCTTGGGGGTGTGTGTATAGGGGGTGAGCACACCTGGCTCAGCGCAGGCCTCAGCCTGGGCCTCCTCCGGGTGGGGGGGAGGGGTGGGGCTCTGGCGGAAGGGGGGATTAGGAGACGCTGCACAGCCCTCTGGCTGAGGAGGGTGGAGGGAGGGTCGGGGAATCCCCTGGGAGGAGCCAGCAGCCCACCTGGGACCAGGTCCCCCTCTCCCCCGATGGACTGCAGGAGAGACTGGAAGGCCAGTGGGTGGGGCAGCCTCCTCTCCGGGACCAGGTGACATCCACAGAGAGCCAGGGGGCAGCTGGCCGGCCGAGGCAAGGCCTGGGCCCCCATGGGTGGTGGGAGACCGCCGGCAGGCTGGGGACAGGATGCCCGGGTTCTGGGAAGCGGGTGGATAGAGGCAGCCGTCCCCACCCTCCATTGTTCCAGACTGGAGAGTGTTTTCCTGTCTCCAGTTTACACTCTGTCTGTCCTGGGCGCCCGGAGCGGCTCACTTTCTCTCCTCCCACGGCGGTCCGGCCTCCCCAGCTCCGATCCGTCCTTTCTCGTGCCTCTCCCCTCTCCTCCGCTCTCCGTCCCCCTCCACCTGCCTAGCAGGCACGCTGCTTTCAGTCCCCCATCTTTCACCGTCCCTGGGGCCCTGGGCCTTGGACAGAAGACTGAACTCTTGTCTCAGTCTCCTCATCTGTAAGATGGGGGGGTTGTTGGGACCGTGAAAACAGAAAGCATGTATGTAGCACGGGCCTTAGGCTCGGAAAGCACTTCGGGAACAGGAATTCGAAGTTACTCCCTGTTCCTCTTGGCATCTTTCTTCCTCCCTCACCACGCGTTCGTCATCCTGGCGGGGTTTCTCCCTGCTTCACCTTCCCCCTTCCTCTCCCCCCGGTTCTTTCCCTGTCTTCAGAGCCCAGCAAGTCTCCCTTCGCCCCCACACCCAGCCTGCCACCTCCAGCCCAGAGCAGCACTGCCAGCCTGGAGGAAAGGGGTTTCCAACTGCCTCTGAGTCCTCCTCTCAGCAGCCCCCCACTGTCCACTCCCCAGAGACCCCTTTGATTCCAGGCAGTGAAGGAGAGGAAGGAGGCAACTCATTGAAAGGAGATTAGGGCTGGGGGAGGAGGGTTTACAGGGCTCTAGGCTTCTCCTCTAGAGGTTGAGAGGAGGGCAAGAGACTCAGGGATAATGTAACGTTCGTGGATGTGCAGAAAAGAAATTTAAGAGAGACTAGGAGACAGAAGTTAGGCTGAGTTCAGGGCACGCAAGGCGGGTGTGGGTTTCGCAGGCTAGGGTTAGAAGAGAGGACACTGGTGGGAGTGGGGCAAGGGATGGGGGTCCAGACGGCATTTAAAGGGCTGGGGTGCAGCCTGGGGAAGCCAGGGCGAGGGCCTCCCTGCGGCAGGGGTCGCGGGTTCGGGAGAGATTGAGAGGTTTGCAGAAGGAGTGCAGAAGGCGCCCATCCCCGAGGGCGGTGGGGCGAGTTGTGGGATCCAGGTGTGAACGCTCTGGAGACGGGGGCCGGGGCAGCTTTATGGCCTAGCACAAAGTTCTGCCTGTCCTCTTGGTCAGAAATGCTTCCTCCTGTTTGGCGGAGGTGAGAAGAGGGGGAGAAACTCTAGAGAGTTTGCAGATTGGAGTCGGGAGAAAGGAAAGGCTGCCAAGGGCGTCTGGAGTCAGGAGCTAAGAGTTCGGGGAGCCGGGACCGGGGCAAGTCCCGGGAGCCCTGGGCCTTGGACAGAAGACTGAACTCTTGTCTCAGCTCCTCATCTGTAAGATGGGGGTTGTTGGGACCGTGAAAACAGAAAGCATGTATGTAGCACGGGCCTTAGGCTCGAAAGCACTTCGGGAACAGGAATTAAGTTACTCCCTGTTCCTCTTGGCATCTTTCTTCCTCCCTCACCACGCGTTCGTCATCCTGGCGGGGTTTCTCCCTGCTTCACCTTCCCCCTTCCTCTCCCCCCGGTTCTTTCCCTGTCTTCAGAGCCCAGCAAGTCTCCCTTCGCCCCCACACCCAGCCTGCCACCTCCAGCCCAGAGCAGCACTGCCAGCCTGGAGGAAAGGGGTTTCCAACTGCCTCTGAGTCCTCCTCTCAGCAGCCCCCCACTGTCCACTCCCCAGAGACCCCTTTGATTCCAGGCAGTGAAGGAGAGGAAGGAGGCAACTCATTGAAAGGAGATTAGGGCTGGGGGAGGAGGGTTTACAGGGCTCTAGGCTTCTCCTCTAGAGGTTGAGAGGAGGGCAAGAGACTCAGGGATAATGTAACGTTCGTGGATGTGCAGAAAAAGAAATTTAAGAGAGACTAGGAGACAGAAGTTAGGCTGAGTTCAGGGCACGCAAGGCGGGTGTGGGTTTCGCAGGCTAGGGTTAGAAGAGAGGACACTGGTGGGAGTGGGGCAAGGGATGGGGGTCCAGACGGCATTTAAAGGGCTGGGGTGCAGCCTGGGGAAGCCAGGGCGAGGGCCTCCCTGCGGCAGGGGTCGCGGGTTCGGGAGAGATTGAGAGGTTTGCAGAAGGAGTGCAGAAGGCGCCCATCCCCGAGGGCGGTGGGGCGAGTTGTGGGATCCAGGTGTGAACGCTCTGGAGACGGGGGCCGGGGCAGCTTTATGGCCTAGCACAAAGTTCTGCCTGTCCTCTTGGTCAGAAATGCTTCCTCCTGTTTGGCGGAGGTGAGAAGAGGGGGAGAAACTCTAGAGAGTTTGCAGATTGGAGTCGGGAGAAAAGGAAAGGCTGCCAAGGGCGTCTGGAGTCAGGAGCTAAGAGTTCGGGGAGCCGGGACCGGGGCAAGTCCCGGGACGCCGCTCGACTCCAAGTCTTTCCCAAACAAAAGAAAACTCCACTCCCCGCCGGGCCGCCTCCTCCCCGCCCCCCTCCCGGGCCAGCACTATTGGTCCGGAGCGTTCGGGGTTGGGGTGCCGGGTTCGGGGGCGACAGAGATCGGCTCTTCCACTCCGAGGCCCATCTTCGGGGGCCCCAGAAGTGCCCCCGAGGCAACTCACCTTCTAAAGCGGCTGCAAGCGAAGCCCAGCAGAGCAGAGCCCGGAGCTCCATGGCGCCGCCTCACTCTGGTTGGATCCGATCCGAGTTTGGGGGGCGCTAGCCCCCCCAGGTCTGAACCCCCGCCGGAGAGGGCGGACGTCGACTCTCCGCGCGGGACTCGGTCGGGGCCCTCACCGCGGGCCCATGCGGGCGCGCCGGGCGCCGGCTGGCGGCGCCCAGGTGTGGCTCCGCGTCCCCGCCGCGCGCGGAGACGAGAAGGCGGGGGGCGTCCCGGCAGCGGCCGCGCGGGGCTGGAGCAGAGCGAGACGTGGCTGGAGTCGGGGTTCCTCCGGGGCCTCGGGGTCCCGCCCCGGCAGGCCGGGGGTGGGCTGGCCGCTCGCGGTCTCCCCCTCTCCCTGGAGGGGCGCTGCTCCTGCCGCCGGGCCGAGTGCGCTCCGCGCGGGCGGGGAGGGTGGGAGCGGAGCGGGGACCGGAGCGGGAGGGAGGGAGACTGCGGCGCGGGCCGGGCGGGCTGGGGCCGGGCCGGGCGGCGCCTGGCCGGGAGGGAGGGGCGCGCGGGGGGCGGGGTAACGCCCCCCAGTCCCGGATCGGCGAGGGGGCCACGGCGCGCTGATTGGAGCGCGCGCTGCTGCATAATTCATGAGGGAAGCGGAGCGGGGCGCCGAGCGGAGCAGGTCGGGAAGTTGGGAGAAAGTTTGGGGAAGGGGGAGGGGCGGCGGGCGCCGAGCCGGGGACCGTCCGGACCTGCACCGTGGCCGCGCGCCCTGGCCCGGACCGCGCGTGTCGGGACCGGGGCCCAGGGACCCCCCGGGCAGGCCTGAGCCGGGCAGACACCAGGGAACAGAGAAACACACCCAGCAGCTTGCAGGGCCGCACGCTTGAAGCCGTATCGGATCTTTCGCGGACTTCGGATTCTCCTGGATTCGCCCACGAGCCCACGAGCCCCTAGTCGGCGCAGGGGACCGTGTTTGGGTGGAAGGTTTTGCGGTTGGAGGATGGCCTAGCGGGCCCCCGAGGTAGCGATCTCAGCTTAGATAACCATGGAGCGAACGTTCACACAGTCATTCAACAAACATTAAGTGTTAGGGACCTGCTTAATTGTGCTCGCAACTTAGCGCGTAAACTGTGCGGAGGAAGAGGGGGCTCTGAGTTGAGATGGGCCGGCGTACAGGAGAATCGAGGAAGCAAGGGTCAATAAAGGTAACTGGGTCCGAGAGACTGAGGGCCAGATTCCCATATCATCGTCCTGGCTGTCACCGACTGTCGCGTTTAGGAGGGCTCTGACACCCTCAGCCCTGACCTCCGGGACGCCGCCGGGTCTGATGCTGTCTGTCTTTCCTGAAGCAGTTTCCTGTCTGGCTCTCCCGGGCTTGGCATGGCTGGGAGGGCCCTTCCTTTCGTGGCTGTTCCCTCTCCATCTCATCAGTTAGAGGGAGGACCCAGAAAAGCAGATCCTCCCACCCACCCCGTTCTTCGTGGGCGCCTATAGTGGGGGTCCTGGGGTGAGAGAGAGAGTGCTGCAGGAGTCTGCCTGTGGAAGAGCTGGAAAGAAAGAGCTTAGGCTCAGAAGGCATGCAAGGGGGACAGAGTCTAGAGGAGCCAAGAGAGGAGTCCTAGGTGCTGGGGGCTGCCGAGCCCCCTCTACCCCACAGCGAGGACAGCCCGACCCGCCTTGACCTCTTGTCCCGGCACACTTATCTTGCTTCGGCAAAGGACACTCCCCACACCCCTGTCCTTCCTCCTAGCCCTGCCTGGGTCCTGCTCCGGGGTGGGGGGTCACAGAGGGCAGGAAACAGCCGGCTTGGCTGGAGCCAGGCAGACCAGGTCAGAGCTGGGAATTCCCTCCTCCCTCCCCGATCCAGGCCCAGTCTCCCTTCTCAGCCTCTCCTCCGGGTTATCCATCTCCTCTTGACACACTCTGACCCTGCTCTCACTCTGCACTCACTTCCAACTTCAGAGAAACACACCCAGCAGCTTGCAGGGCCGCACGCTTGAAGCCGTATCGGATCTTTCGCGGACTTCGGATTCTCCTGGATTCGCCCACGAGCCCACGAGCCCCTAGTCGGCGCAGGGGACCGTGTTTGGGTGGAAGGTTTTGCGGTTGGAGGATGGCCTAGCGGGCCCCCGAGGTAGCGATCTCAGCTTAGATAACCATGGAGCGAACGTTCACACAGTCATTCAACAAACATTAAGTGTTAGGGACCTGCTTAATTGTGCTCGCAACTTAGCGCGTAAACTGTGCGGAGGAAGAGGGGGCTCTGAGTTGAGATGGGCCGGCGTACAGGAGAATCGAGGAAGCAAGGGTCAATAAAGGTAACTGGGTCCGAGAGACTGAGGGCCAGATTCCCATATCATCGTCCTGGCTGTCACCGACTGTCGCGTTTAGGAGGGCTCTGACACCCTCAGCCCTGACCTCCGGGACGCCGCCGGGTCTGATGCTGTCTGTCTTTCCTGAAGCAGTTTCCTGTCTGGCTCTCCCGGGCTTGGCATGGCTGGGAGGGCCCTTCCTTTCGTGGCTGTTCCCTCTCCATCTCATCAGTTAGAGGGAGGACCCAGAAAAGCAGATCCTCCCACCCACCCCGTTCTTCGTGGGCGCCTATAGTGGGGGTCCTGGGGTGAGAGAGGGAGTGCTGCAGGAGTCTGCCTGTGGAAGAGCTGGAAAGAAAGAGCTTAGGCTCAGAAGGCATGCAAGGGGGACAGAGTCTAGAGGAGCCAAGAGAGGAGTCCTAGGTGCTGGGGGCTGCCGAGCCCCCTCTACCCCACAGCGAGGACAGCCCGACCCGCCTTGACCTCTTGTCCCGGCACACTTATCTTGCTTCGGCAAAGGACACTCCCCACACCCCTGTCCTTCCTCCTAGCCCTGCCTGGGTCCTGCTCCGGGGTGGGGGGTCACAGAGGGCAGGAAACAGCCGGCTTGGCTGGAGCCAGGCAGACCAGGTCAGAGCTGGGAATTCCCTCCTCCCTCCCCGATCCAGGCCCAGTCTCCCTTCTCAGCCTCTCCTCCGGGTTATCCATCTCCTCTTGACACACTCTGACCCTGCTCTCACTCTGCACTCACTTCCAACTTCTGAAAGTTATGTTTCTGTCTCCTCCTGGGCCTTGCTCTCAACCCCCACCTCGGACTCTTGGCTGCTTACGTTGTCTCCTTTGATGTGGGAGGCAGTTCATCATCATGGGGTGCGAAGAGAGGGAGGGATGCACGGCCTGAATAGAAGGGAAACCCAGGTGCACAGAGAAATGAAGCTGGGTGGCGTGACGGGCTGATGAGACAGAGGGGTGAATTCAAATTCAAGCCCTGTATTTCAGAGCCTTGAGCACCTGGATTCCCTTAGCAAGAGGGAACAGAGTCGAGTCTCCTGGGTAAGAAAATATGCAATTGATCCCCTAGGATGTGTCCTCTGCCCCCACCCGCCAGCCTGGAATCCAGTTCCTAATCCGTAGTGTTTACCAATCAAGGAATGAATAGAATGAAACCTGTATTAAACATCGCCTATCTGCCAGGTGATCACTGTGCCAGTTTGCAAGATTTGTTTGTAAAGCAGGGCTCCTGACCTCAAAGATCTCCACTCTGGTGGAAATCCCATTATTGCCCTCTACCGTGGAGAGAATATCTGAGAGTTTTCACCCCAACCCTCAAAAACCGTCCTTGGGCTCTCCTGTGGGTGTGAGGTCGTTTCCTCTTGCCCCCAACGACCCAGGACTGCTCTGGAGACAGGCTCTAGTTCCACACCCACTGAGTCACACTCGCGGCACTGCCTGGCTTGACGCTGGCTCCACAGACCCCAGTGAGCCTCAAACCCTCCTTTCGTCATGATGAGAGAACCTGGCTGTCCTCCCTCCCTGCTTTTGGGCTGTCACCCTGTTCTCTGCTCGTGATCAGTACCCTGCCACTGGTAGGGCTTGTGGGGCACTCCTGCCCAACAGCTGGCACGTGTTCTTTTCGCTAGCCACGTGATCACAGTGTTTGGAGCAGGAATTAGGAGCTTTTTTTTCCCCTGTATGTAATAAACAAACAACTAACACATCATCCCTTTCACCATCAGTTGCAGAAACTGTCTCTCCTTTTCCCATATCCCGGGCTTTCCTGGTGGCTCAGACGGTAAAGACTCTGCCTGCAGGTTATCCATCTCCTCTTGACACACTCTGACCCTGCTCTCACTCTGCACTCACTTCCAACTTCTGAAAGTTATGTTTCTGTCTCCTCCTGGGCCTTGCTCTCAACCCCCACCTCGGACTCTTGGCTGCTTACGTTGTCTCCTTTGATGTGGGAGGCAGTTCATCATCATGGGGTGCGAAGAGGGGGAGGGATGCACGGCCTGAATAGAAGGGAAACCCAGGTGCACAGAGAAATGAAGCTGGGTGGCGTGACGGGCTGATGAGACAGAGGGGTGAATTCAAATTCAAGCCCTGTATTTCAGAGCCTTGAGCACCTGGATTCCCTTAGCAAGAGGGAACAGAGTCGAGTCTCCTGGGTAAGAAAATATGCAATTGATCCCCTAGGATGTGTCCTCTGCCCCCACCCGCCAGCCTGGAATCCAGTTCCTAATCCGTAGTGTTTACCAATCAAGGAATGAATAGAATGAAACCTGTATTAAACATCGCCTATCTGCCAGGTGATCACTGTGCCAGTTTGCAAGATTTGTTTGTAAAGCAGGGCTCCTGACCTCAAAGATCTCCACTCTGGTGGAAATCCCATTATTGCCCTCTACCGTGGAGAGAATATCTGAGAGTTTTCACCCCAACCCTCAAAAACCGTCCTTGGGCTCTCCTGTGGGTGTGAGGTCGTTTCCTCTTGCCCCCAACGACCCAGGACTGCTCTGGAGACAGGCTCTAGTTCCACACCCACTGAGTCACACTCGCGGCACTGCCTGGCTTGACGCTGGCTCCACAGACCCCAGTGAGCCTCAAACCCTCCTTTCGTCATGATGAGAGAACCTGGCTGTCCTCCCTCCCTGCTTTTGGGCTGTCACCCTGTTCTCTGCTCGTGATCAGTACCCTGCCACTGGTAGGGCTTGTGGGGCACTCCTGCCCAACAGCTGGCACGTGTTCTTTTCGCTAGCCACGTGATCACAGTGTTTGGAGCAGGAATTAGGAGCTTTTTTTTCCCCTGTATGTAATAAACAAACAACTAACACATCATCCCTTTCACCATCAGTTGCAGAAACTGTCTCTCCTTTTCCCATATCCCGGGCTTTCCCTGGTGGCTCAGACGGTAAAGACTCTGCCTGCAATGCAGGAGACCCAGCCTTCTTCGATCCCTGAGTCGGGAAGATCCCCCTGGAGAAGGGAATGGCAACATACTCCTGTATTCTTGCCTGGAGAATCCCATAAACAGAGGTGCCTGGCGGGCTCCATGACGTTGCAGAGTCAGAGATGACTGAACAGCAGGCATGTTCCTATATCCCAGCGCCCCCTGGTAAGGCCCACCTGACCCTGTCAAGTCTAGAGGTAAGTAAGTTTACCAGGGAGCTCAGAAAGTTTTAAGTTTAGGCATGCCTCGCCTTCCAAGCTCCTCCCACCACCCTGGTTAATGAGTGGCACCCATTTAAACAGTTTTCAAGGTTAGTCACAGCAAGAGAACGTTTGAAATGGCCCCAAATCGCACACCTCTGACAGGGAAGGAATTTGATAGGGATTTCAATGGTACCCATAATGCACTGTAAAGCATAGCAGATGTCTATACATTCTCAATAACGAAAGAAGAAAATTCAGTCGGCATACTAGAGATAGAAAAGAATACTATAAAATCATTCACATATGAAGAGGTGGCGAAAGAGTTTGCCTCTGAAACAGGACATGAGTGTAGGGCCATACCACCCTGCACGCGCCTGATCTCCTCTAAGAAGCAGGACATGGAAGTATGACAGCAAAGTGTCGGCCGTCATTAACTACAAATATTATGTGGTTTTTCTCAATTTTGTGATATTTCTCACCTTAACATTCCAAGTGCTTGTGATTTCTAAGTAAACATGAACTGTTACACCTAATTTTATAATCATGGTTTTGTTTTTGTTTTCTCAAGGTGGGATCCCCCAAATTGTGAAAACACCAGGGCCCATGGAATCTGAATCCATTCTTCCTGTGACTGCCACAAACCTTCTTGAACTCATTAGGTACAAAGTTGTAATAGACACGTTTTTATTAATATTATTAGTGACTGTATATTGTTCAAATGTGACTCTAAGCTTCATAAAAGGTTACAACGTAAGTTGTGGTCACTGCGTTGAGTCCCATGCAAGCCTCTCTCATAGTAGATGGTCAATAAATATTTGTTGACTATTTCCTTATTGATTATTTTTCCTTTTTTTTTGGCTGTGCTGGGTTTTCCTTGCAGCGAGTGGGATTTCTCTAGTTGCAGTGCACAGCATCTACAGCATGTGGGCTCAGTTGTTGTGGGGGACTTAGTTGCCCTTTGGAATGTAGGATCCTAGTTCCCTGATCAGGGACCAAACCTGCGTCCCCTGCATTCGAAGGTGGATTCCTAACCACGAGACGGCCAGGGAAGTCCTTGACCTTTAACCTACCCAGTGATTATGTTGAGAGCAATTATGATGAAACAGGACTGGGGACACAAAATGATTCTCTACCTTCTAGGACGTGACTGTCCAGGGGTAGAAATGCTCTTAGAACCTCAACAGAACACGTATGTGCTGAGCAAAAGGGGGGCAGGCGGAGAGTCCTATGGGATCGTGGAGGAAGCCCAGATCCAACCTGCAGGTTCAAGGTGGAGAAGATGATGCTGAGGAGGCTGGTGGGAACGGTTGTCTTCAAGGCAGAAGCAGCGGCAAGTACAGAAGGGACGCGGGGAGATGGCCCTCCAGCTGCCAGTGTCCACAACGCGGCGCTGCGGGGTGCAAAGACAGGCGGAGCTGGAGAGGAGAGCAAGGGCCGGTCTCCAGCATTCCAGGACCTTCCAAGGGTGCAGGCTGGTCCTGAATACCTGGGGAACTGAAGATTGTTTTTAAAGCAAACTTTTATTACCATATTATATTGTAATTTCCTTTTTGTTTCTTGTCTGAGTCTCGCAGCACACAGAACGTCCCCAGCCCGGAAGCTAACCCGAGTTCCCTGTAGTGGAAGCTCAGAGTCTCAACCTCTGGACCACCAGGGAAGCCCGAGCTGAAGGGTTTTAGGTTAAGGACTAACAACAGCTTGGTAGAGAAAGGCCCTGCTTGTACAACGTTGAGGAATAGATTGAAAGTGATCAAGACTGGAGGCAGAGAAAGCACATGCAATTCTTCAAATGACCATGAGGGCTTGAACTGACATGGGTGAGTGTGTGTGTGTGTGTGTGTTTGTCTCTCAGAGGGTGGGGAAGGATTCAAAACATGTCAGGGAGCTAGAGTGGGCAGGATCTGGCTGGGAGAGGGAGGGAGACTGAAATCAAGCATGATTCAAATCTCAGACTTGGGCAGCTTGGTAGGAGCTATTGAACTAGTGGAGGAGGAGGAAGGAAGATGAAGGGCTTGTTGCATTTCACATCGCTGTGTCCCATGCAGGCAGCGGGGCCAGGCAGCTAGACCTGAGCTCAGGGGGCCTGCAGCTCAGAGATGGGGAGACACCAGATATTGGAAGATGATGGTGATGGAAATGGCTGGGAGCGGGAATGGCGGGGGGGTGGAGGAGGCTGCAGAGATGGACAAGACTGAGGAAAGCTTTACTACTTCCTCTTTGTTTCCCCCAAACAAACATTAATGCATTTAAATCACGACAACCCCCTTAGAGCGGTCAGAGGGGCAGGATGGGCGGTAGCGTGAAGGTTTAGGTAGGTTACGTGACCTGAGTGACCTGACCTGTCCCGTGCTCTCAGCCAGTAGCCAGTGGGTGGGCCTGACAGGCCTCCAACCCCACCTCCGAGACCCGTAGGTGACACCTGTGTCCTCTTCCTCCTTCCTCTCTCATATAGGCCAGGCTGCGGGCACGTGCCTCTCTTGGCCTTAGCTCTTTCCCCTTCTGGAGCCTCTAATTCCCACTAGCCACTAAAGGGATGTAATTCACCCCCCTAACATTGTCCAGCCAGCCCCTCATCTTGGCGCTGGGGACAGAAGAGGCCCTGAGCACTGGTGGAATGGCAAGGGGCTGAGACAGTCAGGGAGCAAGTATCCGTGTGTGTGCGCTGATAGGAAGGAAGGCAGGGGAAGGCCGAGGCTACCCGAGGCCAAGGAGGTAGACAGGGGAGGCTAGGGGGCTGGGGGCCAGAGCTTAAGGGAGGGGTGCGGGAGGCAGTGGTGGGGAGAGGTACTGGGAGGCTCATTGTCCCAGCAGGGGGAAGTCTTTTGTTTCCTCTCTTCCCTTGGCAGCCTGACAGGATGTGAGGCCAAGCCCCCTGTCCATGCCAGCATCCCCCCGCCCACTGGACAGGGTCCTTCCCTGACCACTGAGTCCCTGACAGGGCTGGGGGCTGGGCAACGGCTCAAGGAGGGACTATAAGGATGATCCGTGGTCAGGGGCTAGGCCACCAAACTCCTGGGAGCAGAAGCCCCCAGGCTGCTTCGTGGAGCTTGGCAGGGAAAGCTCTGTGGCTGGGGAGGAGCAGGAAGCCAGGCCAGGGTGGGGCCCTCACCGAGGGTAGCAGGTCGGGCCAGGGGGCGGTAAGGCTGGGCCGCTGAGGAGATGACGCAGGGATTCGGGCCTCTCCCAGCCCCCACCACTCCAGCCTAGGGGCCTGAGAGCTTACCTGAAATCCAGGGCCTCCCACCCCCTCCATTCCCTATGGTTGACATCACCCCGACCAGGGCTGCTGGGATCTGATAGAGCCCAGCCGACTCTAGTATCCCTCCTGGGCCTTCCACGTCCACTTTCCTGGACTCCCTTTCTCCTTCCCCGAGATCCAAGAGTCTGGCCTCCCGCTGCGGTCCTCTAGGAGCCCTGGAATGTCATCCCTCCCCTCCTGGGTCATTTTGCTCCATCAGCTGTTCCTGCAGGAAGGGCGCCCTGCTCAGCCTCGCCTCTCTTCCCGAGCCTTTTGTTTGCTGGGTCTGCAGGAAATTGGAGGGGCGGTGGCCAAGGGCTCATCTGCCCCTGGGGCCTGCGGGAGGGGGGTCGGGATTCTTCAGACTTAATCCTGGGGAGCTGGCGGCGCGGGTAGGGAGGGCAGACCTCGGGGGAGCTAGCATTTAGGGGCTGAACTCGGAGCGAGGCGCCTGGAGGCGGGGAGTACGAGTCCTGTCTCCGAGCGGCGGTGCAGGTGTGTGTTCGGGGATCCTTCGCACCGGAGGCTGGATGGATACCCCGAGATGACCCGATAGGTGGACTCGGGAGCCAACAAGAGGGGGGGGAAGCTACGTACTGAATCCCACAGCCGCGTCCTACACGCCTCGGATCCGAGAATCCCAAGCGGTAGGGGGATGGCGAGCGAGTCAGACCGAGCACTTTTTGAGGATTAGGTAATTCCTTGCTCCTTTAAAAATGGTGGGGGAGGACGACCCACGCGAAGTCTCCGAATTCGCGCCTTCCCAGGACGCCGCCGCAACCCAGGCGGCGGCGCGGACGCTCTAGCGCGCTGGCGCCCTCTCGTTGGTTGCCCGCTCTCCGAGGCCGCCCTGGGCGCCGCCATCTTGCCGTCCCGGCCGGCGGGGCGGGGCCAAGGCAGTCCCGTGGGCCGTGAGCCCTGGCTTTGAGCCCGTGAGCGGTTCTTGGGGCCACTCGAGTGTCCAGGAGTGTTACAAGTACCGCAGCGAGGCGGCGAAGCGAGGAGAAAGCCCTGGTTTGCGGAGCTTGACGTTCTATGGGGACTAGACAGTCAATGAACACGGTAAACAAGGCAATGACCAGACTTAGATGGTGTTAAGCGCTATGGAGGGAAAAAAAAAAGATGAAAGAAATGTGGGATGGGAAGGAAGGTGTAGTTCAATGTTCAATGAGACTGGCGTAGAAGATGCCACGAAGAACATAATATTTGAGTCCAGAAGACAAAGGAGGCTCATTTCGCATGTGCCCGCGTGTTGGGAAAAGCCCAGAGGTCATTGTAGGGCGAGATTAGGAGAGGACAAGAGGTGAGGGGTGGGAGGAAGATCCCATAGGGCTTCAGGAGTAGGGTTCTTGTATAATCTATAGACCACTTCTGAGCAGAGGCAACAGGCAGAAACTATGGTTGTCGGACTGTAGTCAGTGAATCGGGGTAGGTATGGTTACCTTACATATCAGGGCCTTTGACTTTTACTTAGAGGAAAATGGGAAACCACTGGACAGTTTTGAAGACACTTGCTTTGACAGCATAATTCCAGTCTGTTACGAAGAGACCATAGCCTGGCGGGGTGGGATGGGGGAACATACATATGACTAATCTGGGATCATACATATGTGTAAACAACAAACCTCTGTAAAAGTAAAAAGTAAAATAAAAATTCAAAGAAACCCATATAAGACAAATAAACAAATCTCAGTAAATATCGAAAAAAAAAGAAAAAGAATAGACCATAGTGGCCAGGGCAGAAGCAGGTTCAAGCATGAACCCAAGGTTTTTGACTTGAGCAACTAGAGTGGCACAAGCACAGGCTGTGGGGATGGGTGTTCAGGCATTGGATTTGGAACTTGCCAAGCTTAAGGGGCCCTTTTGATGTCCAGGCACAGGTGTTAGCATGTTCTTGGATGTGCTGTCTGAAGTTCAGAGTGGCGGTCGGGGCTGGAGACACACCCCTGGGGCACTCTATTAGAGAGACGGTATTTCGAAGGAGGAGGTTGGATGAGATCACCAAGCAAGTGGGTGTAAGCGGTGAAAAGAAGTCTGCGGACTGAACTTCCTGTGCTCAGTGGAGCCTCAGGTCCACTGGGGCCTCTTGGCTGTTCCTCCAGCGCCTAAGGGCTGCTCGGGAGTTGAGACAAGGGAGGAGGAAGAACCAGTCAAGGAGACGGAACAGGATAGTTGCGTTTACCAGGGCTGTGATTTTGCCAGGAGGTATAATAAAGTGAGGGCTTCCCTGGTGGCTTGGTGGTCTAGAATCCTCTTGCAGTGCAGGAGACCCTGGTTCGAGCTCTGGGTCGGGAGGATCCCTGGAGGAGGGCATGACAACCGCTCCTGTGCTCTTGCCTGGAGAATCCCATGGACAGAGGAGCCTGGCCGATTATAGTCCCTGGGGTCGCAGAGTCGGACACAACTGATGTGACTCAGCAGCGGCAGCAGCAGCAGAATAAAGTGGGCGAGGGATAAGGCTGTGCTTTCACTGACTGTGAACTTGAAGCTGGGTAAAAAGGGAAGTGAGTGGGGGACAATGGGCAGGGGCAGGATCGGTGAACTGGGCGTTCAGTGAGGTGGAGGGTTGCTGGGGTCAGGGCATGGCAAAGACCCTCTTCTTGACCAAGTTTCTGTCGGGGTCCTTTGAACTCTCTTCTGGACTTGGCCTCCACCTTGGCCTTCAGCCTTGCAGGGCCTGCCTAGCCCAGTTTCAAGAGAATCCTTCCATCCTTCATAACTGATCACCCTGGCCTGCCTTCAGCAAGGATCCTGTCAAGTCTCTCTGGCTAGAATCCCCGTAGGTTTGGTGTCTCCTCTTTGTAGATTTCCACTCACTGACCTCCTCATTCTGCTAGCTGGCTGCAGATCCCCAGCTTTCTTTGTGGTGTTTGCAGCCGAGCCCATTCTTTCTCCCCTACTGTGAGCCTTGACACCTATGGCAGAATCCTCAAATAAAGTCTTCCCTACTGTTTCAGCAAGTGTGAGATTAATATTTTTCCTCCACAGGCATCACTAGAAGTGATGAATGAAAAGAGGAACGGGTCCAGTTGTTAGCAATGACAACGTCTAGGAATGACCATCAGGTGGGATGGAGGTGAGATCTATGCACAACTGGAGTTTAAGCACGTGCCAGGTCAGGTCCACTGGGGCCTCTTGGCTGTTCCTCCAGCGCCTAAGGGCTGCTCGGGAGTTGAGACAAGGGAGGAGGAAGAACCAGTCAAGGAGACGGAACAGGATAGTTGCGTTTACCAGGGCTGTGATTTTGCCAGGAGGTATAATAAAGTGAGGGCTTCCCTGGTGGCTTGGTGGTCTAGAATCCTCTTGCAGTGCAGGAGACCCTGGTTCGAGCTCTGGGTCGGGAGGATCCCTGGAGGAGGGCATGACAACCGCTCCTGTGCTCTTGCCTGGAGAATCCCATGGACAGAGGAGCCTGGCCGATTATAGTCCCTGGGGTCGCAGAGTCGGACACAACTGATGTGACTCAGCAGCGGCAGCAGCAGCAGAATAAAGTGGGCGAGGGATAAGGCTGTGCTTTCACTGACTGTGAACTTGAAGCTGGGTAAAAAGGGAAGTGAGTGGGGGACAATGGGCAGGGGCAGGATCGGTGAACTGGGCGTTCAGTGAGGTGGAGGGTTGCTGGGGTCAGGGCATGGCAAAGACCCTCTTCTTGACCAAGTTTCTGTCGGGGTCCTTTGAACTCTCTTCTGGACTTGGCCTCCACCTTGGCCTTCAGCCTTGCAGGGCCTGCCTAGCCCAGTTTCAAGAGAATCCTTCCATCCTTCATAACTGATCACCCTGGCCTGCCTTCAGCAAGGATCCTGTCAAGTCTCTCTGGCTAGAATCCCCGTAGGTTTGGTGTCTCCTCTTTGTAGATTTCCACTCACTGACCTCCTCATTCTGCTAGCTGGCTGCAGATCCCCAGCTTTCTTTGTGGTGTTTGCAGCCGAGCCCATTCTTTCTCCCCTACTGTGAGCCTTGACACCTATGGCAGAATCCTCAAATAAAGTCTTCCCTACTGTTTCAGCAAGTGTGAGATTAATATTTTTCCTCCACAGGCATCACTAGAAGTGATGAATGAAAAGAGGAACGGGTCCAGTTGTTAGCAATGACAACGTCTAGGAATGACCATCAGGTGGGATGGAGGTGAGATCTATGCACAACTGGAGTTTAAGCACGTGCCAGGTCAGGGTCATCAATGCGGATATAGAGATCACCAAAAATCGCAACCGGACGGATGTTCGAGAGACCCGGGAGTCAAGGCCCATGGGTAGCAGAGATGACCGATGAAAATGCCTGTTGACGGTTCAGGAGACCGCGCCCTGGCAAAGCCACATGCGCACCGGCTTGAGTCCCTTCCTCTCCTAGGGAAATGTTACAGCTAATTGACAGCCACAGACCAATGATAGGAAAAGTGGTGTTCATTTCCTGAAGTTCAGATGACCCTGTGATCATGAAGGACTCCAATGAAAGTTAGGAAATTATTACTGAAGTCCTCCAGGCTTCAGTTTCCTATTGTGAAACATGGATACCATAGCGGGATCCGCCCCACAAGGCACTTATGCATATTTAATATAGTTCAGTTTGGAAAGAGTTTATTGAGCATTTCAGTATTGTGCTCAAGTGCCTATTTATTGAACTCGTACAGCAACCTTATGTGAGAGGGACTCTCTCCAGGTGACAGATGAGGAGGTTGCCAGGTGGTGGTGATGTTGATGGTACGTTTAAAGAGTGAGGTGAAAAATAATAATAAAATTATTTTTTAAAAAGGGAGGTGGGTGGTGGAGATTTAGTCGCTAAGTGGTGTCTGACTCTTGCAAGCCCATCGACTGTAGCCTCTGTCCATGGGACTTCCTAGGCAAGAATATTGGAGTGGTGCCATTTCCATCTGAAGGATCTTCCATTTCTTTCTCCAGGGGATCGGTGTCTCCTTCGCCCGGTGTTTGGTGTCTCCTCTTTGTAGATTTCCACTCACTGACCTCCTCATTCTGCTAGCTGGCTGCAGATCCCCAGCTTTCTTTGTGGTGTTTGCAGCCGAGCCCATTCTTTCTCCCCTACTGTGAGCCTTGACACCTATGGCAGAATCCTCAAATAAAGTCTTCCCTACTGTTTCAGCAAGTGTGAGATTAATATTTTTCCTCCACAGGCATCACTAGAAGTGATGAATGAAAAGAGGAACGGGTCCAGTTGTTAGCAATGACAACGTCTAGGAATGACCATCAGGTGGGATGGAGGTGAGATCTATGCACAACTGGAGTTTAAGCACGTGCCAGGTCAGGGTCATCAATGCGGATATAGAGATCACCAAAAATCGCAACCGGACGGATGTTCGAGAGACCCGGGAGTCAAGGCCCATGGGTAGCAGAGATGACCGATGAAAATGCCTGTTGACGGTTCAGGAGACCGCGCCCTGGCAAAGCCACATGCGCACCGGCTTGAGTCCCTTCCTCTCCTAGGGAAATGTTACAGCTAATTGACAGCCACAGACCAATGATAGGAAAAGTGGTGTTCATTTCCTGAAGTTCAGATGACCCTGTGATCATGAAGGACTCCAATGAAAGTTAGGAAATTATTACTGAAGTCCTCCAGGCTTCAGTTTCCTATTGTGAAACATGGATACCATAGCGGGATCCGCCCCACAAGGCACTTATGCATATTTAATATAGTTCAGTTTGGAAAGAGTTTATTGAGCATTTCAGTATTGTGCTCAAGTGCCTATTTATTGAACTCGTACAGCAACCTTATGTGAGAGGGACTCTCTCCAGGTGACAGATGAGGAGGTTGCCAGGTGGTGGTGATGTTGATGGTACGTTTAAAGAGTGAGGTGAAAAATAATAATAAAATTATTTTTTAAAAAGGGAGGTGGGTGGTGGAGATTTAGTCGCTAAGTGGTGTCTGACTCTTGCAAGCCCATCGACTGTAGCCTCTGTCCATGGGACTTCCTAGGCAAGAATATTGGAGTGGGGTGCCATTTCCATCTGAAGGGGATCTTCCATTTCTTTCTCCAGGGGATCTTCCTCGACCCAGGGATTGAATCCATGTCTCCTGTATTGCAGGTGGATTCTTTACCGCAGAGCCACCTGGGAAGCCCATAGTTAGGAGAGGATCCTAACTCCTGAAGGTTCACAGGTTCTGCAGTGCTGCTGGAAGGGACCACGTTGCTGGGGGCCACGACGAGGCAGACAGACAAAGGCCAGCGCCTCCAGGGCTCGCCCGGATCAGCAGCCAATGGCGCCCTCCGGTGGTGGAAGCGAGGAGAACAGTCGGTGGGTTGGATCCGGCGCCAGGGGAGGTGCCGCAGGGGTGAGGGCTGGGGCCGGAACGTGGTGGGCAGTAGTGCAGGGATCCCGGAGGCTGGAAGAGTCGGACCCCTTCAGGCGTAGTCCCGCGGGGCCCCGCATTCCTACCGGCGCACCTGCGCCAGGTGTCGTGGCCACGCCCACCCGGCGGAGGCCTTCCGCCACCAGGACACGCCCCTTTCAGCCGCGTCGCCTCCGAGCTCCAAGTGGGGTCCCGCCCACCCGACGGGACCCAAGGGTGATGGGTGCAGTGGGCGCTGTGGCCCACACCTTGGCGGAGACGCGTGAATGAGGGGAGACCCCTGGCAGCACCCCGGTCGCACGTGGGGCGGGAGCCGCGCGGACAGCGTGAGCCCGGCGGGGCGGGGCTTCCGCGGGCGCGCCCACGGGGCGGAGCCGGGCCCGGGGACCAATGGGGCGCGTGTGTGCTGGGGGGCCAGGCTCCGGGCCTGGCATCCCGGCAGCCGCAGCTGTCTTTTCCGGCACCCGCACCCCCTCCGCTGGTAGTCGACCCCTCCGGCTCTCGGGGATCACCCCCGAGCGGCTGCGTCCTCCGGTGGGTGAGTGAGCGCCCTGCCACACCCGCGCTGCGCCTGGCCGGGAAGCCGCGAATCTCGGCCCCCTCCAACCCGCCCCGGGGAGAAAGTGGGCAGGAACCGGCGCGGGGAGGAGGACCCACCTAGTGTGACCGGCCGGTGTTTTTGTTTTGGTCGTCGAGGAGTGGGTTGAGGCGGTAGAGTTGGGGGGATGCCTTGCGGGGGTGGAAGGAATCGGGCGGGTTAGAGCGGAGGGAGGCTGCCTGAGACGGGCTGAGGGAGAGGGCTGATGGCGGGCGGGGCTTTGGAAAACTGGGAAGTTTCCTATGGCCCGGGAGATGAGGCGGTTGCAGGGAGGACCTTGAGGGGCGGCTCAGGACCCCGGAGGAGCGAGCGAGGAGGGCTCAATGGTCCTGCCCATATCTCACTTCCCTTTTGAGGGATTTGCTTCCTTTGGTGCTGCTAGTTAAGAAGGTGGACGGCCTCTGCACCTTTCAGGTCCACGTCCATCCACCCTCTCCGGCCTATGGGGGAGGGGGTGGCCCCGGGAGCCGGGAGGGGCCTCGGTCGCCAGTGCTGGGCTTGGAGCCTGCCCGTGTTGGTGCAGAGGCCAGGACCAGCCTGTCCCTCATTGACTCTGAGTTGCTGGTGAACGTGAGGGGGTGTGTGTTTCCTTTGGGGGGAGAGCGTCTGGGTGTTGGGTTAGAGGTGTTTTGTGGGGTCTCCATGGAGCTGCTTCCTTCCACTTGGCAACCCCTTCGCAGGTCCTGTGACCCATTGGTGGCTTCCTCTATCTGCCCTCCACCATGGCCAGTGAGAACTCTCCTCTGCTGGCCTACCGGCTCCTGGGGGAGGAAGGGGTCTCCTTCCCTGCCGGCGGGGCCGGGGGCCCTGGAGGCGCACCTGCCCGGAAGCTGTCCACCTTCCTGGGAGTGGTGGTGCCCACGGTCCTGTCCATGTTCAGCATAGTTGTCTTCTTGAGGATCGGTGAGTGGTGAGGTTATGCAGGGTGGGACTGGAATGCGCTTGGGGTAGGGCCGGGAGAAACCGGTGGATGGAGGGCTTGAGGGAGGGGCTCCCTGTGGCCTGCTTTAGCCCTGAGGTCGCTGGTGACCCGTGGGGCTGGAGGGACCAGAGGGACCAGAGGGGAGGATAGACTGATCTGCGGGCTGACCGGCCTTGCCGCTCCTGCCCCAGGGTTCGTGGTGGGCCACGCTGGGCTGCTGCAGGCCCTGGCCATGCTCCTGGTTGCCTACATCATCCTGGCCCTCACCGTGCTGTCTGTCTGTGCCATCGCCACCAACGGGGCTGTGCGAGGGGGCGGAGCCTACTGTATCCTCCAGCATCAGTGGTTGGGGTCTGGGTTCTCTGGCCTTATGGGGGGAAGGGAGGGCCCCTCCCTGCCTCTCCAGGGGCAGGCAACTTCTAATGAATGGCCAACGCACCGGTTGTATGGGGTAGGTGACCCACACGGCCTTACACTGCAGTACCTCTGTCCAGTCTGCCGGGTGTCTCTCCTGCTGCCATTCTGGTTCTCCTCACAGTCCTGCTAGTTAGGTGCCCTTGATCTTATGGACAAGGGCATTCAAGAGCACTGGCAATTTGGGCAAAGCCCTGTGGCTTGGGAGTGGCCGTGCTGGGACACGCTGCCTCTGGGAACAGTCCTGCATGTTCAGGGAGACGAGACCCGGGGGCCAGCTGCGCGGGGCTCTGTGCCCCGGCCCTGCCTCCCACTCCGGTTCAGTTTCTTCTCCCTTAACGCTCGCTCCCTGCTTCCACGTTTCAGTCATGATCAGTCGGACCCTGGGGCCTGAGGTTGGCGGCAGCATCGGCCTCATGTTCTACCTGGCTAACGTCTGCGGCTGCGCCGTCTCCCTGCTGGGGCTGGTGGAGGCCATACTTGATGTCTTCGGGGCTGGTCTGTGCTCCCACCCCCTGGTCTGGGCGGCCCTGAGGACTTGCAGGGTCTGGGATTCTGGCATCACGGCCGGGGAAGAGGCCTTCTCTGGGAGAGACGTACTTTTCTCGAGCTCTGGATGTGTGTCCAGCCTCGTGTAGACATCCGAGAGATACCCTGGCCCACGGAGAGCTTACCACCTAGGCGCACGGCGGGGTGGGGGGGCAGGCTAGCACTCTGAAAATTGAGGGCTATGCTGGGGTACAGTTGGGTGAAGTGTTCATGGCTCAGTCGTGTCTGACTCTTTGGGACCGTGGACTGCAGCCCTCAGGCTCCTCTGTCCTTGGAGTTCTCCAGGCAAGAATAGTGGAGTGGGGTGCCATTCCCTTCTGCAGGGGATCTTCCTGACTCAGGGATGCAACCCAGGTCTCCTGCACGGCAGGCAGATGCCCTACCGCTGGAGCTACCGGGGAAGTCCAGTTGGGTGGGGGAGTGGGAAAGATGACCTTTCTGAGGACAGGTGGGCCAAAGATGGGGTCTCCGCCTTCCGAGTCGTGACTGGGGTCCTTCCTGGGGGTGTGCTCCAGCCCTGTCCCTTCCTCTCCACAGATGCCGCGGGGTCCAGCGGCCTGCAGGTGCTGCCCCAGGGCTACGGCTGGAACCTGCTCTATGGCTCCCTGCTGCTGGGCCTGGTGGGCGGGGTCTGCACGCTGGGGGCGGGCCTCTATGCCCGCGCCTCCTTCCTCACCTTCCTGCTGGTCTCCGGTTCCCTGGCCTCCGTGCTGGTCAGCTTTGTGGCTGTGGGGCCCAGGGGCATCCCCCTGGCCCCTCGGCCTGGCCCCAACGGCTCCTCCCTGCCGCCCCAGATTGGCCACTTCACCGGCTTCAACAGCAGCACCCTGAAAGCCAATCTGGATGGTGAGCTGGGTGCACAGGGATCCTGGCGTTCTCAGGGCGAGGGCCGGGCATGTGGGGGGCGCGTAGCTTGGAATCTGACGAGAACAGATGTCAGAGCATCAGGGACGGGAGGTCTGGACCGTGGAGCCATGCAGGCCGATTAAGATCTGTTGGGCGTGTGTCGGCCGCTGTGGGTTTGGCCCAGCGGAGCATGAGCTTGACCACAAGACAGTCTCTGCCTTAGAGGAACTTGGTTAATTGGAGAGATAAAAGATACATTCAGGAAACAGATTGTGCAGGAAGGAGGATGATTCAAGTAGACAAACATCTCTAAGGAGGGAGACCTGGGTATGGGCTGGGGAGGACGGGAGGTGGTGGAGCTAGAGATGGCCTGAGCGGGGTTGGGACATTCATTATTTCTT
This sequence comes from Tragulus kanchil, assembly GCA_022376925.1. Taxonomy (NCBI): domain Eukaryota; kingdom Metazoa; phylum Chordata; class Mammalia; order Artiodactyla; family Tragulidae; genus Tragulus; species Tragulus kanchil. The sequence goes on along the minus strand of JAIOJX010000002.1, from coordinate 152,316,541 downwards.
TGTTGCGCTGTGCCGGGTCTTAGTTGCGGCATATGGGATCTAGTTCCTTGACTGGGGATTGAACCCAGGCCCCCTGGTTAGGAGCTTGGAGTCTTAGCCGCTGGACCAGCAGGGAAGACCGCGGGGTTGGGAAGCTCAAATAGGAAGGCGAGGGCAGGAGGAACAGCGGCACGTGGGGGAGAAGGCGGTGATGTGGTCAGCTGAGCCAGGGCCGGGGTCTTGGTGAGCTGGTGAGGGTGGCTGGGGGGCAGGAGGGTGTGTTTTAGGATGGGAGGGGAGGGAGGCGGGGCTCAATCGCCTGGATCCCTAGGAGGACTCTTGACAGCCTGCCCCCTGTCCCCCCTCCTCAGCTGGCTACGCCAAGGACTACACCACGGGGACCATGATGACGTTCGCCAGCGTCTTCGCCGTCCTCTTTAACGGCTGCACGGGCATCATGGCGGGGGCCAACATGTCAGGTGAGAGTCCCTGGGGCAGGGGCTGCCTTGCCGCCTGGTGCCCCGACAAGGCGCTGGGGGCTCGGGGCTGCAGGGGATGGTGGACGACCCTCTCCCTCTGCTCCCTTCCCTCCAGGGGAGCTGAAGGACCCCAGCCGGGCCATTCCTCTGGGCACCATCATTGCTGTCGCCTACACCTTCTTCATCTACCTCCTGCTTTTCTTCCTTTCCAGCTTCACGTGTGACAGGTGCCTGGGGAGGGCTGAAGCGGGGTGTCGGAGCAAAGTCGTTACAGCTGGATCGCCCCTGGCTGGGGTGGGGACAGAGGCCCAAAGTGTTGGGGTGCGTGGGAAATGGGGAGCCAGCAGGAGCTGCTGCCTGGGCTGGGGAGGGCTGGCTACACGCCGACAGCCAGCCCGAAGCCAGCCTCTGCCTCGGGCCTGGCACCGCTGTCGGAGCTTGGTCTGCGGGGAGCGTGGGGGCTTTGTCGTCAGCTTGCGTCTCCATGAATATTTGGTTTCTGGTGCCCGTCCTGTCGGGAATATCCACCCTGAAACAGATTCAGGAAGGTGGTGCTCTAAGGAGGGAGACCTGGGTATGGGCTGGGGAGGACGGGAGGTGGTGGAGCTAGAGATGGCCTGAGCGGGGTTGGGACATTCATTATTTCTTTGTTGCGCTGTGCCGGGTCTTAGTTGCGGCATATGGGATCTAGTTCCTTGACTGGGGATTGAACCCAGGCCCCCTGGTTAGGAGCTTGGAGTCTTAGCCGCTGGACCAGCAGGGAAGACCGCGGGGTTGGGAAGCTCAAATAGGAAGGCGAGGGCAGGAGGAACAGCGGCACGTGGGGGAGAAGGCGGTGATGTGGTCAGCTGAGCCAGGGCCGGGGTCTTGGTGAGCTGGTGAGGGTGGCTGGGGGGCAGGAGGGTGTGTTTTAGGATGGGAGGGGAGGGAGGCGGGGCTCAATCGCCTGGATCCCTAGGAGGACTCTTGACAGCCTGCCCCCTGTCCCCCCTCCTCAGCTGGCTACGCCAAGGACTACACCACGGGGACCATGATGACGTTCGCCAGCGTCTTCGCCGTCCTCTTTAACGGCTGCACGGGCATCATGGCGGGGGCCAACATGTCAGGTGAGAGTCCCTGGGGCAGGGGCTGCCTTGCCGCCTGGTGCCCCGACAAGGCGCTGGGGGCTCGGGGCTGCAGGGGATGGTGGACGACCCTCTCCCTCTGCTCCCTTTCCCCTCCAGGGAGCTGAAGGACCCCAGCCGGGCCATTCCTCTGGGCACCATCATTGCTGTCGCCTACACCTTCTTCATCTACCTCCTGCTTTTCTTCCTCTCCAGCTTCACGTGTGACAGGTGCCTGGGGAGGGCTGAAGCGGGGTGTCGGAGCAAAGTCGTTACAGCTGGATCGCCCCTGGCTGGGGTGGGGACAGAGGCCCAAAGTGTTGGGGTGCGTGGGAAATGGGGAGCCAGCAGGAGCTGCTGCCTGGGCTGGGGAGGGCTGGCTACACGCCGACAGCCAGCCCGAAGCCAGCCTCTGCCTCGGGCCTGGCACCGCTGTCGGAGCTTGGTCTGCGGGGAGCGTGGGGGCTTTGTCGTCAGCTTGCGTCTCCATGAATATTTGGTTTCTGGTGCCCGTCCTGTCGGGAATATCCACCCTGTGATTAAATCCAGAGTCGCCGGCGACAACTGGAGAATGCCAAGTCCGACCCCCAGGCCCTCTCCGTCTCTCAGTGTGGTCCTTGTGAGGTCAGGGCTGGGGTCCGTTCCGAAGCCCCCGCGCTGCGCTGGCGCAGGGCTGCGAGCCCTCTTTTCACCAGGACCCTCGGGTGGGCGCGTGTGTCTCAGCTGCCTCCTCCGCCTGTCCTTCCCCGCAGGGTCCTGCTTCAGGAGGACTACGGCTTCTTCCGCGCCATCAGCCTGTGGCCCCCGCTGGTGCTGATCGGGATCTACGCCACGTCGCTCTCGGCCTCCATGAGCTCCCTCATCGGCGCCTCCCGCATCCTCCACGCCCTGGCCCAGGACGACCTCTTCGGTGCGCTGCCCCCGGCCTCGTGCCCGGCTCTGAGCGTGCCTTCCCGCGTCTGCCGCTGACCCCAGCGTGGCCCAGGCTGACCCGTCCGCCGCCTTTCTGTCTGCACAGGAGTCGTCCTGGCACCGGCCAAGGTCGTATCCCGAGGGGGGAACCCCTGGGGCGCGGTGCTGTATTCCTGGGGCCTTGCACAGGTAAGCCGGCCTGTCACGCTGCCCGCCCCCTCCCCTGACGCTCCTGGGACCCGGGAGGGTTAGGCGCGCGCTGGGAGCCGTGCCTGATGAGGCAGGACGTGTTGGTATCTGATGGGGGTGAGGACGAACGCCCGGCCTCTCGGTCCTCGTCCAGCTGATGCTCCTGGCCGGAAAGCTGAATACACTGGCCGCCGTGGTCACCGTTTTCTACTTGGTGGCCTACGCTGCTGTGGACCTGTCCTGCCTGAGCCTGGAGTGGGCCTCGGCCCCCAACTTCCGGTGAGGGAAGGAGCTGCCCGTTTCCCCAGAGGCAGGGAGGGAGGCGTGGGAAGGTCGGCCACGCGGGGAGAGGCTGGGGCAGGAGCGGAGGGGTGGGTGCGGGCCGGTGTTGGGGCCGTGCCGAGCGTTCTTCCTTCTCTGTCGGCCCCCAGCCCCACCTTCAGCCTCTTCTCCTGGCACACCTGCTTGCTGGGCGTGGCCTCCTGCCTGCTCATGATGTTCCTCATCAGCCCCGGGGCCGCCGGCGGCTCCCTGCTCCTCATGGGCCTGCTTTCGGCCCTGCTCACAGCTCGAGGAGGCCCCAGCAGCTGGGGCTACGTCAGCCAGGCCCTGCTCTTCCACCAGGTCTGGGCCGGGAGGGCAGGAGTCAGGTGGGGAACGCGCCCCGCCCCCAGGAGGAGACCTCCTCTGCCCTCGGCTGGGGTTGGTTCTGGTCCAGGTGGTGCCTGGGGGCTGCGCCCCGGAGCCCTTCCTCCCACTGCCTCCCCTTGTCCCAGGTGCGGAAGTACCTGCTCCGGCTGGACGTGCGGAAGGACCACGTGAAGTTCTGGCGGCCGCAGCTGCTGCTCCTGGTGGGGAACCCCCGGGGCGCGCTGCCTCTGCTGCGCTTGGCCAACCAGCTCAAGAAAGGGGGTCTCTACGTGCTGGGCCACGTCACCCTGGGAGACCTCGGTCAGTTGCTCCCCACTCGCCCCCACCTCTGTCTGTGCCTCTCGTTCCCAGATGTTCTTGGTGTTCTGGAGGTCCCCGCGACCTCCTGCTTCTTCCCAGACGCCCCTTCCTGCCAGCCGCATCCCTGCCCAGAGCTTTCGTGTCTGCCCGCGTGGGGTCTGGACTCGAGGCCGTACCCGAGCCTGGCCCCCACGCGCTGGCCTATCTCCTCTGCAGACTCTCTGCCCTCGGACCCGGTGCAGCCTCAGTATGGGGCGTGGCTGAGCCTGGTGGACCGGGCCCAAGTGAAGGCCTTTGTGGACCTGACCCTCTCACCTTCTGTGCGCCAGGGGGCTCAGCACCTGTTGCGGATCTCCGGTCTTGGTGAGCTGCCCTCGCCTCCCTTCCCTGCCTCGTGGCTCCTCTCGAGCTCTGTTCCCCTCCCGCCGAGAGTAAACCACAGACTGCAGACTCCAGAAGGAATCCACAGTCTGGGCGAGATAGGACTTGGTTCTCAAAGATAAAAGACAGTGTGCGATGAGGCCTCCACGGAGCTGCCCTGGGACTAGAGATGGAGGAACACGTTTTGTTTTGGCTTCTTTCTGACCCGTGATGGGGGCTCAGGCTCTGAAGAGCATGTGGCCTTTCTGGGACAATGGGAGATGTATTTGGGACTGGAGCCTGCCCCTGTGAACATCCAGGGCAGGGGCTTTCTAACCACTGGAGTTCAGAAAGAGGAAGCCCACCATCACTGCTGCGGCGGCCAGGGTTTTGTGATGAGATAATGTTGCAGCTCGGCCTCGAGCAGAGAAGCGGGGAGTAACGTGGCGCCCGGAGACTACAGAGGGGGCCGAGGGGGCCGATGCGCTCAGGTGGAGTGGCACCTTCCTGGCTTTGTCACCGTGTCCTCCTCCCCAGGCCTCCAGCCCAGCACCCTGCCTTCCTCCAAACCCCTTGCTCAGCCACCGCCTCCTTTCTCAGTCCCCTGAGTGCAGGCTGCCCGCTCCACTTACGCTCTGGCTGAAGTTCAGGTGTTGGACGTTGCCCCGGTCGGTCGATCCGTCAGTGTTAGTCAGAACCCGGGAAAATGCTCAGGAGGGGGTGGGACTAGTTGGCAAGACCGGTGGGAGCTCTCATCCACGGAGGGGTCCTCGGGCTGTTAGCCAGCGTTGCCAGATAGACCTGCCGCGGCTCCTCAGCCCCACCCTTCCATCCAGTTCACCCCGCAGAAAACGATTCCCATAAAAAAGGGGAGGGCTCCTCCAGGGGATCTGTCCCCCAGCGTGGAGACTTTGATACCCTGGTAGATTCTGAGTAAATCATTTGTCCCATGAGAAGGGGTCTCAGAAGAGATCTGAGTCTTTCCATCAACTCAGTCCTGTCCCAGGGGAATGGGCAGAGTCCACGTTGGCTGTTCAGGGTGCTAAAGCCTAGGAGCTCTCAGCACGGACTGGGGGCTTGGTAGTTGCTGCCTCACCCGCGTAGTGGCTCAGAGGACGGCCTCTGGTGCCTGAGACGTCCTGGTCGCTTGCTGGCCCCAGTGTCCAGCCGTGAGCCTTTGGGTGAGTGACTTTACCGCTCTTAAGTCTCAGGTTCCTTGTCTGTAAAGTGAAAGTTGCTCAGTCGTGTCCAACTCTTTGCGATGCTACGGATGAGCCATAGAATTCTCCAGGCAAGAATACTGGTGTGGGCAGCCTTTCCCTTCTCCAGGGGTCTCTTCCCAATGCAAGAATCGAACCCAGGTCTCCCACATGGCTGGTGAATTCTTTATCGACCAAGCCATCAGGAGAGCCCCCATCTGTACTTCCTGGCGTTGCTTTATGGATCTGATGACTTCCAAATGTGAAGCGCTTTCCACAGGACAGGCCCCGTCATTCTGCAGGTGGCGGTCCACGGGTCTGTGCTTCTGACAGGCCGTCGTTAGGACTCCGTGGTCATAGAAACAGATTGTGCCATCCCAGGCCTGAGTGGTCCTCCTCCCTTAGCAGGGTCTGAGCGCCCTCTCCCTGGGAGTGGAGGCCACGAGCTTGGTTAATCAGGGGGACCCCATCTGCCAGTGGAGTCAGACTCTTAGCCTCCATCATGTGCGGCTGGAGGCCCGGAAGGAATGCATCCTACTGCCATGGACCGGAAGTGCTCCTTAGTTAAAGGCGTTCCAGGGTGAACTTTGCCTGTTTCAGTCGGGGAGATTAGTCACGGAGACAAATCACATAAATGCATGTGAAAGTATTTGGGAACACTAGAAATCATTATGCAAATGTGCGTAATGTTGCCTTAAGAGGCCAAGCACAAGGCAGATGTCATACCTGATGGCCAACACACGGCGCCGTCAGCAGGCGAGGATGGGTGCCTCTTCGTGTGGTGTGCACTCAGCCCGCCAGTCTGATTCCTGTGGGTTCCTTCCCGCCTACCCCTCTGCCCGCAGGTGGCATGAAGCCCAACACACTGGTCCTGGGTTTCCGACGACGCTGCACCCCAGGACCACTTCCTGACGGACCCGGCTTTCCCCCAAACTGACCCTGAGCACCAGAGTCCACGTTGCTGCAGGTGCAAAGCCTTGACGGACTGGGGCTTGGTAGTTGCTGCCTCACCCGCGTAGTGGCTCAGAGGACGGCCTCTGGTGCCTGAGACGTCCTGGTCGCTTGCTGGCCCCAGTGTCCAGCCGTGAGCCTTTGGGTGAGTGACTTTACCGCTCTTAAGTCTCAGGTTCCTTGTCTGTAAAGTGAAAGTTGCTCAGTCGTGTCCAACTCTTTGCGATGCTACGGATGAGCCATAGAATTCTCCAGGCAAGAATACTGGTGTGGGCAGCCTTTCCCTTCTCCAGGGGTCTCTTCCCAATGCAAGAATCGAACCCAGGTCTCCCACATGGCTGGTGAATTCTTTATCGACCAAGCCATCAGGAGAGCCCCCATCTGTACTTCCTGGCGTTGCTTTATGGATCTGATGACTTCCAAATGTGAAGCGCTTTCCACAGGACAGGCCCCGTCATTCTGCAGGTGGCGGTCCACGGGTCTGTGCTTCTGACAGGCCGTCGTTAGGACTCCGTGGTCATAGAAACAGATTGTGCCATCCCAGGCCTGAGTGGTCCTCCTCCCTTAGCAGGGTCTGAGCGCCCTCTCCCTGGGAGTGGAGGCCACGAGCTTGGTTAATCAGGGGGACCCCATCTGCCAGTGGAGTCAGACTCTTAGCCTCCATCATGTGCGGCTGGAGGCCCGGAAGGAATGCATCCTACTGCCATGGACCGGAAGTGCTCCTTAGTTAAAGGCGTTCCAGGGTGAACTTTGCCTGTTTCAGTCGGGGAGATTAGTCACGGAGACAAATCACATAAATGCATGTGAAAGTATTTGGGAACACTAGAAATCATTATGCAAATGTGCGTAATGTTGCCTTAAGAGGCCAAGCACAAGGCAGATGTCATACCTGATGGCCAACACACGGCGCCGTCAGCAGGCGAGGATGGGTGCCTCTTCGTGTGGTGTGCACTCAGCCCGCCAGTCTGATTCCTGTGGGTTCCTTCCCGCCTACCCCTCTGCCCGCAGGTGGCATGAAGCCCAACACACTGGTCCTGGGTTTCTACGACGACGCTGCACCCCAGGACCACTTCCTGACGGACCCGGCTTTCTCTGAGCCCGGCGACAGCAACCAGGAGACTGGCACCCCGGCCCTGAGCACCCTGTTTCCTCCACCCCGGGCTCCTGGGAGCCCCCGGGCTCTCAGTCCCCAGGACTACGTGGCCACGGTGGCAGACGCCCTGAAGATGAACAAGAATGTGGTCCTGGCCCGAGCCTGCGGGGCCCTGCCCCCAGAGCGGCTGAACCGGGGGTCTGGGGGCACCTCTCAGCCACATCACGTGGACGTGTGGCCCCTCAACCTGCTGCGGCCCCGGGGCGGGCCCGGCTACGTGGACGGTGCGGCCTCTTCCTGCTGCAGATGGCAACCATCTTAGGCATGGTGCCCGCTTGGCACAGTGCCCGCCTTCGGATCTTCTTGTGCCAGGGGCCTCGGGAGGCCCCCGGGGCGGCCGAGGGGCGGCTGCGGGCACTGCTGAGCCGGCTGAGGATCCGGGCCGAGGTGCAGGAGGTGGTGTGGGGCGAGGGGGCGGCCTCTGAGGAGCCCGACGGGGAGGAGGAAGGGGACTTCGTGAACGGCAGGCGGGGAGACGCTGAGGCTGAGGCCCTGGCTTGCAGCGCCAACGCCCTGGTGCGGGCCCAGCAGGGGCGCGGTGGAGGAGGGCCTGGGGGGCCCGAGGGTGGCGACGGAGAGGAGGGGCCCGCCACCGCCCTCACCTTCCTGTACCTGCCTCGGCCGCCTGCGGATTCCGCCTGCTACCCTCGCTACCTGGCCCTCCGCCTACGAGATCTGGACCGGAAGTGCTCCTTAGTTAAAGGCGTTCCAGGGTGAACTTTGCCTGTTTCAGTCGGGGAGATTAGTCACGGAGACAAATCACATAAATGCATGTGAAAGTATTTGGGAACACTAGAAATCATTATGCAAATGTGCGTAATGTTGCCTTAAGAGGCCAAGCACAAGGCAGATGTCATACCTGATGGCCAACACACGGCGCCGCAGCAGGCGAGGATGGGTGCCTCTTCGTGTGGTGTGCACTCAGCCCGCCAGTCTGATTCCTGTGGGTTCCTTCCCGCCTACCCCTCTGCCCGCAGGTGGCATGAAGCCCAACACACTGGTCCTGGGTTTCTACGACGACGCTGCACCCCAGGACCACTTCCTGACGGACCCGGCTTTCTCTGAGCCCGGCGACAGCAACCAGGAGACTGGCACCCCGGCCCTGAGCACCCTGTTTCCTCCACCCCGGGCTCCTGGGAGCCCCCGGGCTCTCAGTCCCCAGGACTACGTGGCCACGGTGGCAGACGCCCTGAAGATGAACAAGAATGTGGTCCTGGCCCGAGCCTGCGGGGCCCTGCCCCCAGAGCGGCTGAACCGGGGGTCTGGGGGCACCTCTCAGCCACATCACGTGGACGTGTGGCCCCTCAACCTGCTGCGGCCCCGGGGCGGGCCCGGCTACGTGGACGTGTGCGGCCTCTTCCTGCTGCAGATGGCAACCATCTTAGGCATGGTGCCCGCTTGGCACAGTGCCCGCCTTCGGATCTTCTTGTGCCAGGGGCCTCGGGAGGCCCCCGGGGCGGCCGAGGGGCGGCTGCGGGCACTGCTGAGCCGGCTGAGGATCCGGGCCGAGGTGCAGGAGGTGGTGTGGGGCGAGGGGGCGGCCTCTGAGGAGCCCGACGGGGAGGAGGAAGGGGACTTCGTGAACGGCAGGCGGGGAGACGCTGAGGCTGAGGCCCTGGCTTGCAGCGCCAACGCCCTGGTGCGGGCCCAGCAGGGGCGCGGTGGAGGAGGGCCTGGGGGGCCCGAGGGTGGCGACGGAGAGGAGGGGCCCGCCACCGCCCTCACCTTCCTGTACCTGCCTCGGCCGCCTGCGGATTCCGCCTGCTACCCTCGCTACCTGGCCCTCCTGGAAATCCTGAGCCGAGATCTGGGCCCCACACTGCTCATCCATGGGGTCACCCCTGTCACCTGCACTGATCTCTGATGCCCGGGCCCAGCAGAGAGTGTCCAGGTCGAGTGGCCCACCTTGATTACAGGGTGAGGAGGGGAGGGGCTGCCTGGCGCCCACCTGGCACCTGGGACTCGGACCCTGGTGGGATCCTCGGACGTACTAGGGGATCCTGGTCTCCAGACTCGGGTGCCGGGTGCTGTTACTAACAAAGGGCAGCACCCCACCACCTCCGATGGGGAATGGGAGTCCACAGCCCTCCCGCGGCCTCCCTCCCTTCACCCGTGCCTTGATGGGGGCTGGGTCTCCGCTTGTGACTCTAAGCTACCTCAGTCTCCTCCCCGCCTTGCCCAACAGACTCCCAGATCCCCGACGTTGTGACTTTTTTTCTGTTTTATTTTTCTAACTGCTGAACGTGAATAAAAGTTAAAAACACTAAGTGTGGGCTGAACATGGCTGGAGGGGGCGGGTACATGGGACGGAAAGAGGGAGAAATCTGGGAGATGGGGATCGAGGGGCACCCGAGAGACTCCCAGCAGGGAGGGGGCCGCGTGCGGGACCTGGGGAGCCGCCTGGTGGAGATGCAGGCGGCCGGGAGACCCCTAGATGCCCTGGTCACGGGAGGGGGCCCCAGGCGGGGAGGGACTGCAGTTTAGGGCCTAGGGGGCCACGTGACTCTCCCCCAGGAATGCGATTACGTCACCGGGGGCGTGGTCATCCCCAAAATTAGGGAGGAAGGGGGAAAAAAAAGGCCAGAAAGTTTCCTGGAGTCCCGAGTGAGGTGTGGCTCCGAAGGGCTCGAAGTCGGAGACCCGGGGCTCCCTGGGCCCGACCACTGTCGGGCGTCCCCGCTTCCAGACCATGTCCGGGCCCACCTGGCTCCCCCCGAAGCAGCCGGAGCCCGCTCGGGCCCCTCCGGGGAGAGCGCTGCCCCGCGGGGCCTCCGGGCCGTCCCCGGCCCACGGAGCAGGTAAGGCAGCCCCGGCGAGGCCCAGGGGCCCCCGGGCCACCCGCGCGCACCTCTGCCCCGCGGCTTCTGTCTCCCGCTGAGCCCGCCCCTGTCGCCCCTTCCCCAAGACTGGCCGCGCCCGCTGCCCCGCCTGCTCGCAGCCCGCCCTGCCTCCTGCCCCATCCGCCGACCCCAGGGGCAGCGGGAGGGGAGAAGAGGGCCCCAAGACGGTGGCCTCCACGAGGTCCCGTCCCCTTCGCCATCCTCACCTTGACTCTCTTCCCTCACCCTAGCGCTCCAGCCCCACCCCAGGGTCAATTTTTGCCCCCTCCCATCCGAGCAGTGTTACCAGGCCCCCGGGGGACCGGAGGACCGGGGGCTGGCTTGGGTGGGGTGCCACGGAGCACCCCAGCACGCACAGGTGAGCTCGGGGACTGGGGTGGGGGGGGCTCGGGGCAGGAGAGGAGACCTGTGATTTGCATTCTTCCTGCTTTGGCTCCCTCCCCAGGGGCTCCCCCCAGACAGGGGGGGCTTGCGCCCAGGAAGTCTGGATGCTGAGATAGACTCTCTGACCAGCATGCTGGCCGAGTTGGATGGGGGTCGAGGTCACGCCCCAGCCCCACGGAGGCCTGACCGGCAGGTGACTCCCCTGCCCCACCCTGTCCTTTCGGATCCTAGCCGCCTTCCCCTCCCTCCGAAGCCTGGTCCCTCCTCTGGCTGCTCCCCATTCTCCCCAACTTCCAAGCCACATCGGAGTGATGCTCACTGCGGTGTGGAGGAAGCCGGGCCACCAGAACTCACTAGGTGGCCCGCCACTCGAGGGCGGGCGCTTGTCAAATGGGTTCTGGCCTGAGAGCCACATGGGGTACGGGGTTCTACAGGTGTGCCTTCTGGAATGGGCCCAGCTCACTTCCGGTCTGCGTTTCTCCCCAGGCTTACGAGCCCCCTCAGCCCCCCGCCTACCGCTCAGGCTCAGGCTCCCTGAAGCCGAATGGAGGGGGTGTTCCTCCCCCGCCGCTCCCAGCGTCCCCCTATGGGGGCCCCACTCCGGCCTCCTATGCCACGGCCAGCACCCCCGCCGGCCCTGCCTTCCCCGTGCAAGTGAAGGTGGCACAACCCGTGAGAGGCTGTGGCCCTCCCAGGCGGGGGGCCTCTCAGGCCTCTGGGCCTCCCCTGGGCCCCCACTTTCCTCTCCCAGGCCGAGGCGAAGTCTGGGGAGCTGGCTACAGGAGCCACCGTGAGCCAGGGCACGGGGCTAAAGAGGAGACTGCAGGGCCCTCCAGCCCTGCCGGAGGAAGAGGAGGCGGGTACGGGTCCCAGGTACGCCCTAGGCTCCGGGGTCCTCAAAGACAACTGGGTGGGGGTGGTTACTGGGAGAGGTCTGGGGTGTTGGAGCTCTCGATCCCCTGGGGGCGTGGGGCAGGTCCGGACTGAATCTGCACCTTGGCTCCCAGAGGGGCACCCTGGCCCCTGGGCTGGTACTCGTTCTCAGCTAGGCCTTCTGGGTAGAACTGCCCGGTCGCCCTCAGGACCCTCAGGGGAGCACTGGGGGCTGGAGGGAGGGCCGAACCCCTGATTCGCACCTCCCAGGTCCCCCTGAGCCGGCCTCCCGAGGAGGAGCTTGAGAGACTGACCAAGAAGCTGGTGCACGACATGAACCACCCGCCCAGTGGGGAGTGCTTTGGTGAGCTGACCCCTGACCCCAGGGAGGTGGGACTGCAGACTCTGATGGGCTGTGGGTCTGGCTTCTTGGCCTGTGCGGGTTCACCCTGCCCCTCCCCGTTGTCCCCAGGCCGATGTGGTGGTTGCGGAGAAGACGTGGTCGGGGATGGGGCTGGGGTTGTGGCCCTGGACCGCGTCTTCCACGTGGGCTGCTTTGTGTGTTCCACCTGCCGGGCCCAGCTCCGTGGCCAGCATTTCTACGCCGTGGAGAGGAGGGCATATTGTGAGAGCTGCTATGTGGTGAGTGATGGGGGGGTGCGGGCTTCCATCCAAGACAGGAAGTAGATGCCGTCGGAGCCCCAAAGAGGAATAGGCATAGGGCTTGAAGCAGAGGGACCGAAACTGATAAACACGAAACAGCGATGAATGAACTAAGTAGCTATACACGGGCTGCTGGAGAGGAGGACGATACGCCCTCATATGTGTGAGGCATTTATTTTCTTTCTTTATTTATTTTTGGCTGCCCTGGCTCTTCATTGTCGCCAACCGGCTTTCTCTAGTTGCGGTACTTGAGCTTTTCATTGTGGTGGCTTCTCTTGTTGCAGACCACAGGTTCTAAAGTGTAGGCTCAGTAGCTGTGGTACACATGCTCTGAGGCATGTGAGATCTTCTCAGACCAGGAATCGAGCTCATGCCACCTGATTGGCAGGTGGATTCTTAACTACTGGACCACCGGCGGAGTCCCAGGCATTTATTTCAGATTTAAAGGAATGTGCTGATTTCCCCCAATATTCCCCAGTGAGGCAGATATTACTACTGAAGGAAAAATGAAGCTCAGAGAGGTTCAATCCCTTGTCCAGGAAGCTGCAGGGTTGAGCTTGGCACTCAGATCTGTTCAAGGCCTCCTTTCACTGAGCCACATGCAGTGGGCTACAGAAAGAGCTGCGTGGGCTAGCGGGATGCCTGTGAGGGCTGCTGTGGGTCTCCCCAGCCGCCGGCCTCCCTGCCCTCCTTCCGGACAGGCCACCCTGGAGAAGTGCTCCACGTGCTCCCAGCCCATCCTGGACCGGATTCTGCGGGCCATGGGGAAGGCCTACCACCCTGGCTGCTTTACCTGTGTGGTGTGCCACCGCGGCCTCGACGGCATCCCTTTCACCGTGGATGCCACCAGCCAGATCCACTGCATCGAGGACTTCCACAGGTCAGCCAAGTCCCCAGCTTGTCTCAGGAGGTCTGGCCTGGCTTTTCCCATCTTCCTCATCTCTCCTTCCTATCCCATTACCGGCCTCTCCTGTTCTGCACCCCTGGCTGCGCCTCATTCCCGTTAACATCACTCTTTTTCCCTGAGATCCAAGACCTACCTACCTTTGGCCTCTTCCGTCCTCTTCCTCATCCTGTCTTCTCTAGGCTCCGTTGTTAGTGCCCCCTAACCCTGGGGATTGACAGCCTCCTGGGTTCCCTTCCACCCCAGAAAGTTTGCCCCAAGATGCTCCGTGTGCGGTGGGGCCATCATGCCTGAGCCAGGTCAGGAGGAGACTGTGCGCATTGTAGCTCTGGATCGCAGTTTTCACATTGGCTGTTACAAGTGTGAGGTACGGCGCCTGGGCAGCGGGGAAGACAAGGGGTCTTGGGGTCTGGGATGCTGGGTGTGGTAAAGCAGGCTGGGCAGATCTCAGGGGTCCGGGCCTGACGGAAAGCGGTTGCTTCTTTCTGAACAGGAGTGTGGGCTGCTGCTCTCCTCCGAGGGGGAGTGTCAGGGCTGCTACCCGCTGGACGGGCACATCCTGTGCAAGGCCTGCAGTGCCTGGCGCATACAGGAGCTCTCAGCCACCGTCACCACCGACTGCTGAGTCTCCCCAGGAGCACCTGCTGCGTTCTCCCTTCCCGTCCCCCACCCTCCCCGACAACGACCTTCATGACGTTGTCACCAAATGCTGTCTCCTTGTCCTCTGATCATGAAATAATACCCCCTCGAGAGTTTACAAAACACTTCCAAGTCTGTTGTCTCATCTCATTCTCACATCAGCCCAACACAAGCAGGTGGGCGACTGGCCTGCATTTGTAGCTGAGAAGCGCCTTGCTCAGGCTGCCTTGCTCCCAAATGACAGAACCAAGATCAGAAGGGTCTTCGTAGTCCTGGGCCACTGTTTTGCAGCTCCATTGTACAGTCCTTTTAATATATTTCCTGTAAAGGCATCTGGCCCCCTCCCCACTTCCCCCAGCCCTGGGAGCAAGGCTGCAGCATGCACGAGGAAGAAGACAGCGTTTCCTAAAGTCTTCACTCTCAGCTCACTGAACAAGGACTTTCTATTATCCCTCCGGGCGGCAGTGCATTTAATCTGGGACAACTGAGGTCCGGCTCGGTGGTCAGGCGCTCAACCTGGTTGGGGTTTGCCGCTTTCACTGAAAGATGGGGTGTCTTTGTGGAAAAAGAACAGGCACTATGGATTTCGCAGGTAGCGCACGCTGAGGCACCAATTAGGACTGGCTCTCTGGTTGGATCACAAAATGGTGGGAAATGCTTTAAAATGGTTGCTCTATCTGCTAAACGGAAGAATCCCTAACCCCTTTCCCTGCGCAGAGGGAGGGGAGAACCATTCCCTAACTCTGGAGGCTCCGCGATTCAAGACGGGGAAAGCGGCTGAAGGCCCAACTGGGTTAGACTTTGGACACATCCGGGGAAGCGCGACCTTCGACCTCGGCGGCAGGAAGCTCTCCGTCGCCGCCGGAGGGGTCTACCGCCCCCGCGAGGCCACGCTTGGTCTCGCCCGGCTCCCGTAGTTCCTCTCACCCGCACAGTTCTCGTGCCGGAAAGCTCGCGAGATGTGCGGGCCGCGGCTCCTACCCATCAGCCCCGGGTGCTCCCCGCCTTTCCCTCTTCGACTTGGTTGCAGGTCAGGCGCCGCCGAGTGCCGTTTGTGGTTCCAGGCGTCGGTCTGCGGGTGACGCAGGCGCAGCTCGAGCGGCGCGCGCCGACCGCCCATCCTCGGTTGTCCCATTTTCTTCGCCTCGGCCCGGCCGGGTCGCTGAGAATCCCCGCGTGTCTTTCTTAGCTTCCCCGCCGTCCGCGTCGCGCGCCCGCGGCAAGGGGCGGGCCCAGACCTCCCCGAGGAGCCGCTGGCTGGACCGCGAGACTAACGGCCGCCACCGCTCCCAGGTGGGGGTGGGGCCCGGAGAGCCGGGCTGGGGCGAGGGGCGGGAGGCCGCCGGAGGCCTCGGGGTGCAGGGCCCGGGGGCTTAGGGGCTTGCGAGGGGCCGGCGAGGCTGCTGGAAGCCTCGGGGTGCAAGAGTCGAGGGCTTAGGGGCTCGCGAGGTGGGCGGGGAGGCCGCTGGAGGTCTCGGGGTGCAGGGGCCGGGAGCTTAGGATGGCGAGGTCGGCGGAGCGCTGGCCTTCGTGGAGGAAGGCGGACGGGCTGCTGCCAAGGACGGGGGAGGCCTCGGCTCCTGTCGTCGTGTCGCACACCCTGATGGTCCCTTTCCGGACTCCAAGTCCCCCCAGCCAGCGCCATGGGTGACAGTGACGACGAGTACGATCGCCGGCGCCGGGACAAGTTTAGACGGGAGCGCAGCGACTACGACCGTTCCGGAGAGAGACGAAAGACGCCGAGGGATGACTGGAATGACCGGTAAGACGCTTTTTCTTTCCCCGTTCGTGCTGAAGAATCCCACCCCTTTCCCTGCGCAGAGGGAGGAGAACCATTCCCTAACTCTGGAGGCTCCGCGATTCAAGACGGGGAAAGCGGCTGAAGGCCCAACTGGGTTAGACTTTGGACACATCCGGGGAAGCGCGACCTTCGACCTCGGCGGCAGGAAGCTCTCCGTCGCCGCCGGAGGGGTCTACCGCCCCCGCGAGGCCACGCTTGGTCTCGCCCGGCTCCCGTAGTTCCTCTCACCCGCACAGTTCTCGTGCCGGAAAGCTCGCGAGATGTGCGGGCCGCGGCTCCTACCCATCAGCCCCGGGTGCTCCCCGCCTTTCCCTCTTCGACTTGGTTGCAGGTCAGGCGCCGCCGAGTGCCGTTTGTGGTTCCAGGCGTCGGTCTGCGGGTGACGCAGGCGCAGCTCGAGCGGCGCGCGCCGACCGCCCATCCTCGGTTGTCCCATTTTCTTCGCCTCGGCCCGGCCGGGTCGCTGAGAATCCCCGCGTGTCTTTCTTAGCTTCCCCGCCGTCCGCGTCGCGCGCCCGCGGCAAGGGGCGGGCCCAGACCTCCCCGAGGAGCCGCTGGCTGGACCGCGAGACTAACGGCCGCCACCGCTCCCAGGTGGGGGTGGGGCCCGGAGAGCCGGGCTGGGGCGAGGGGGCGGGGAGGCCGCCGGAGGCCTCGGGGTGCAGGGCCCGGGGGCTTAGGGGCTTGCGAGGGGCCGGCGAGGCTGCTGGAAGCCTCGGGGTGCAAGAGTCGAGGGCTTAGGGGCTCGCGAGGTGGGCGGGGAGGCCGCTGGAGGTCTCGGGGTGCAGGGGCCGGGAGCTTAGGATGGCGAGGTCGGCGGAGCGCTGGCCTTCGTGGAGGAAGGCGGACGGGCTGCTGCCAAGGACGGGGGAGGCCTCGGCTCCTGTCGTCGTGTCGCACACCCTGATGGTCCCTTTCCGGACTCCAAGTCCCCCCAGCCAGCGCCATGGGTGACAGTGACGACGAGTACGATCGCCGGCGCCGGGACAAGTTTAGACGGGAGCGCAGCGACTACGACCGTTCCCGGGAGAGAGACGAAAGACGCCGAGGGGATGACTGGAATGACCGGTAAGACGCTTTTTCTTTCCGTCGTGTCGTTCTCCTGTCTTATTCTCGGGCGTCCCCAGTTTCATTGCATCTTCCTAAACGCTTTCTTAGGGTGAACCCTAAGAAACCGCCCGTTCTTGACCGTTTCTATTTGTTCTTGGCCAAAGAGCTGACTAGGGCTTAGTTTTTTGAAGCGTCCAGGAGATCCGAGCAGCAGAGGCGGGAGTTGGAGTAGGCGGAAGCCGCATTTGTGTGTGCTGTTCTATTGTTTGTAAATTGGACCCGTTGAAAGTAGACAACAAAAATGTCATCTTCCAGAACTGACTTGTCTGGAGAGGCTGTCAGACCATTCTCTATCAGGATGTGATTAAGTTTCGCATCATTGTCTAGCCTAGACTCAGAAGAGTATTTTGAACGGTGATGGCTGCGGTCAGTTGATTAGGTTCCACCATAGCCTTCTGGGAGAGCCTTTAGCTTTCTGAGGTGTTCTTGAGTAAATTAGAGTTGAGGCTTTCCCCTTAAGCAGTGGCTATTTAAAGGAACTGAGAAAGTTGTTCGTCCAAGGAACATTACAAGTATCAAGTCAGTGAGCGGGGAGCATAGGCTTGATTTGGAAACGGGTTATCAGGGGAAAAGAAACCAAGCTGGAGGTGTGTGATTGCAGTTGTGTGCATTCATTCGGTGTCCTTTTGAAAAAGGAGTTTAGTGAGATGTTCGGGCTTTAAGTTAGTATCTCTCTCTACTGTGGAGACTGTATGTGGCACTTCGTTTCGTTTTAGTATTTGATAAGAAAGTCAGAAGACAAGCAAAGGTATTCTAAATTCTGAAGATGGCCAAGGGGTAGTTACTGCCCTTAAGGAGCTTGGGGTGTGGGGCAAGGGGGCCTTGGGTGAATGCTGCAGATGAACGTGTCCCTCTGAGAGAGGTCCTGATGAGAGTGGGAAACGCTGCGGGAGCAGACGTGAGGGAGGGCAGAAGGGGCGGAGGCTGGGAGGGTGGCAGGGAAAGGGCCCTTGGCAGGGGTGGAGAGACAGTGGGATTTCCTCAGGCAGGAGGAGTGACGGCTGGAACTGGGGACATGAGGTTGTGCCCGGAAAAGAGGATACGTTCTAGTGTTTTTAGAGTAGTGCTTCTCAAAGCCCCTCGGAGGTCTGTGAGCTTACAGCTCTTTTTAAAAAATTTTATTCTTTTTTAAAAATTCTTTTCCGTCCTGGTTTATCTTGGACTTCTAAATGTGGTTTCCTGTGCTGTACAGTGCAACTTGTCGTTCACCTGTTCTGTACGGAATAGTTTGCCCCTGCTCACACCCAGCTCCCACTCCATGCCTCACCCCCGCTGGCAGCCGCAAGTCTGTCCTCTGTGTCAGTATGTTTCTGTTTTATCGGCAGGTTTGTTTGTGTCCTATTTTAGATTCCACACGTAGGTGATATCATGTAGTATTTGCCTTTCTCTTTCTGATTTACTTAGTGTGATAACCTCTAGGTCCATCCATGTTGCCGCAGTGGCATTATTTCATTCCTTTTTACGGCTGAGTAGTATTCCTTTGCAAATAGCACACCCGGACATAAACGTGATGTATAGACCGTGTCGTCTTTATCCATCCCTCTGCTGGTGGTCATCTAGGTTGCTTCCGTGTCTTGGCTACTGTGAATAGGAACATAGGGGTGCATGTGTCTTTTCCGATTATAGTTTTATCTGGGTATGTGCCCAGGAGTAGGATTGACAGATCGTATGGCAGCGGTAGTCTTTTGAGGCATCTCCACACTGATTTCCATAGGGGCAGCAAATCACGTACATTCCTGCCAACCGTTTCTGTAGTAACAGTTGGATAGTGCTGTTGCTTCACTGTGTGGACATTTGGTGCTCTGGCAGGGGTGAGTGAAAGTGCTGGTCCCTGAGCGCACGTCAGGGCAGCGGTAGCAGACAGCTTTCAATAAAAGGTTTCACGTGATGGCATTGATGAAGCAGTGCAAATTATGCACTTTGTTAGATTCCTGACTTTATGGTTTTTAGCAGGTGCAAGAATAGGAAGTACGCATACGGCACACCTGCCTGCTGTGTAGTGCTGGTCTTGAGGAGCGTTTGTGGGTTTGAGTGGTGAGCTGAACTAGCAGCCCTGGTCCCCTCCCCAGCATGTGGGACGCTGTTTTCGTTGTTTTTTTTTTCAACCTGAATGAAAGGCTGTCAAACAGTGCTTATTCATATTTGGGCATTTGGTAGACGTTTTCTTGGAAAAAAAGCTAGGAGAACTTGCTGCCGCTGTTCAGTCGCTCAGTCGTGTCCAACGCTGTGTGACCCCGCCGACTCCAGCACATGAGGCTCCTCTGTCCACTGTTTCCTGGACCGTGCTCGGTTTCATACCCGCTGTCAGACCACTTGTTACTTTAAGGAGAGTTATCAGTTCTGTTGCCAATGAGAAAGTGGACTTTCCCCGTGAAAACTAAAATTTTGGAAAACTTTTATCTGTAGTGTCAGTTTGTCAGCTTCCCATTGCTTTAAAGGCTTTTCTGGTGAGATAGGCAGCGATACTGAATGCTTATGGTGTTTTGATACTATGTAAGGAGATGTGCAGAGGTCCATTAAAGCAGCAGAGCAGAAAAGAGAACTTTACTGTAGCTAGCAGAGTACAGAATATTTACTGATTTAGTTTCAGACTCAACATTCCAGCTAACCTTTAAGAAACTATCTCTTGCTGAATTTTGGGTTGTATCAAAACCAGTGAATAGGGAATTCCCTGGTAGTCCAGTGGTTGGGACTCTGGGCTCTCCTTGCCAAGAGGCCGGGTTGGATTTCTGGTTGGGGAACTAAGATCTCAAAAGCTGCACGGCATGTCCAAACAGAACCAACAAACAGAATATTCCCAGTAATCTGAAAAGGTTGTTGAAGTACTCACATTTTCAGGAACAGATCACTGTGAGATCAGATCTTCATATTTTTCAACCAAACAATGTAATTATTCTAACAGGCTGACTGGAGAGGCATGTGTTGCGAGAATTCAGCTGTCTCTTTTATAATGAAGCCAGGCATTGAAAAGATTTATAAATGGAAGAAACAGTGCAACTTTTCTCACTGAAAACTTTTTTTTGGAAAATAGCCATTCTTGTACAAATTACTGTGTAACTTCAAAGTTAATAGGTTTTTTTTTCTAAGTTTGAATACAGTGAAGTGTTGATAAATATAACTTATATAAGCAAAAGCTCTTTAATTTTTAAGAGCATAAGGGGGTCCAAGAAGTTTGAAAACCCCTGGGTTATAGCAGAGGACTTTCTCTTGCTAAGATGGAGATGGGGCCGCTGGTGACTGGTAGAGAACAGAGTTCTGAGCAGTGTTGTGAGCCGGCACTTAGGCGGGGGTAGACAGTTCGCATTTGTGTTTGGGAACTATCACCTTGACCTTGGAGAGGAGGAAGGGGAGAGACCAGAGGTAGGGAAGACAAACGAAGAATGCACGCACAGGAGGAATGGCCAGGACCAGAGCACACGGACCACGGCAGAGTTTATGGGAATGGCAGGGAAAAGGACAGCCTTTCCAGGGTTTGAGGCAGAGAAGCAACAAGCCAGTACCAGGTTATAGGCGAGGGTGACTCTTGGTAACTGGATGCAGGGCGACATGTTGGTGCAGCCCGCGGACTGGGCGGCGAGCCAGCTCGGGCCCACAGTGAGCGAAGTGACAGACTTGATTCTGACCGCGCGGAGTTGGAGGCGACAGTGGTAGAAGGGGTTGCTCGCCTGGGTCTGGGGTTCAGAAGAAAGGCCAGGCTGCAGAAGAACTGACAAGCCGTCAGGTCGTGGGTGGTGGCTGAAGTGGTGGAAATAGCCAGAGGTTTTCCACTTAGAGCGTCGTTTCAGAATAGTTTCCAGCTTTTAGTCTGGTGTCTCAGGTCCAGTCATGCAAAGAGCCAACTCATTGGGAAGGACCCTGATGCTGGGAAAGGTTGCAGGCCAAAGGAGAAGGGGAGGTGGAGGACAAGAGGATTAGGCAGCGTCACCGGCTCAGTGGGCGTGAATTTGAGCCAACTCTGGCAGGTGGTGGAGGACGGGGGCCTGGTGTGCTGCAGTCCATGAAGTCGCAGAGTCGGACGTGACTTAGCGCCTGACTGGGAAGGGCCCGTCCAGGAGCGGGCTCTGGGGCCAGCCGGCTGTGCCGTGTGTACCGCTGCTTGTTCTCACCTCCAGCGAGTGGGACCGCGGCCGGGAGCGCCGCAGTCGGGGCGAGTATCGGGACTATGACCGGAACCGGCGAGAGCGCTTCTCCCCGCCCCGGCATGAGCTCAGCCCCCCGCAGAAGCGCATGAGGCGAGACTGGTGAGCTGCACGCTTCTCTGTCTTCTCTCAGGGCCTCAGGTGTCCTCCCTCACTTCACTGAGAACTGTCTCGGTCATTTCCTTTTCTCCGACTTACCCTAAAGCCGCCGTTTTTTTATTTTTTTTGTCCCTTTAAACCCTGGGGTGAGAGACCACAGTCTGCGTGTGCCCTCCCTCAGTCCCGTGCTCCTCTGTCCTCTGGAGAGACGCTTGCCTTCTCCGTCTGACTTTTGTGTCCCCCACCCTCAGGGATGAGCACAGCTCTGACCCATACCACAGTGGCTATGAGATGCCCTATGCTGGGGGGGGTGGAGGCCCAACTTACGGCCCCCCTCAGCCCTGGGGCCACCCCGACGTCCACATCATGCAGCACCATGTCCTGCCTATCCAGGCCAGGTAAGGCTCTGTGGTTCTGGGGTGCTCGGGAGGAGGGCGTCGGTAGGCCCGGGGGGTGGACCCGGGCTGCTGACGACTGAGGCTGAGCCCAGAAGTGGATGGGGCACACAGGCGTGCCAGTGGGTGGCAGCCGTTGGGGCCTGGGGTGGTGTGCCTGGGGGAAAGACAGGGGCGGCCGGCTCCCTGGGCCCCCGTCCCTTCATCCTCTTCCCCCACAATCAAGACGGCCCCCCCGCCCTCCCCCGCCACCCCCCAGGCTGGGCAGCATAGCGGAGATCGACCTGGGAGTGCCGCCGCCGGTGATGAAGACCTTCAAGGAGTTCCTCCTGTCTTTGGACGACTCGGTGGACGAGACCGAGGCGGTGAAGCGCTACAACGACTACAAGCTGGACTTCCGGAGGCAGCAGATGCAGGACTTCTTCCTGGCTCATAAGGACGAGGAGTGGTGAGTGCCCTCCCCGCCTGCGGCCCGTCCCAGCATGCTCCCCGGCCCCCAGTGGCGCCTGCCGCCCTGTGTCCCCTTCCCATTCCAGTCCAGCCCTTCCTGGGGGCGGGGGATGGGGCGTGTGCCAGCCCTGGCTGATGGGCTCTCCTCTTCACCGCCACGTCCGCCACGGCCCCACCCCGTCTCCCTTCCCTGCCGTCCTCGGTGAGTGAGACACCTCCAGGCAGCTGGCCAGAGCCACCTGTTCCTCGGGGGCGGCAGCCAGCTTCCCACCTGCCGAAACGGGGTCAGCGTCATCCCCGAGCACCAGGACCCTGTGTGGCTGTGGCGTCCTCCCCAAAGCAACGAGAGAATCCAGACAAGAAAAGCAGAGATCTCAGGGTCGTTTGACAGAAAATTTTTTAATATTTTCCTTTTGTGGATGTTTTAATTTTAATCAAGCATCTTTTCCCCCCTTCCTGCTCCTCCTCCTCCTCATCCTCTTTCTGCTCCTCCTCCTTGAAAAGAGCCAGAACTGGGAACCACACCCGCTCATCGACGGAGCTCGGAGCAAACCCACCTCCACCCCCACCATACCCAGCCCATACATGAGCCCCCTGGGCTGAGCGCGCCGCCCGGCCAGGCAGACAGGCAGGGCACCGCTGTGCACAATGCAGCGGCTTAGCTGAATGTGATTGCTCAGGCAGCTAGTCAGCCAGGGCCCCCCCTGCGGAGTCCCGCGGGGGTGGGGCACGCGGGCCGGGCGCCGCAGCCAGGAGCCAGCCGGCGGCCCCCCAGCCAGCATGGGCCCTGGGCGCGGCTAGTTAAATCTTGAGCTCTGTTTGACCAAGCGGCCAAGGTAAAGATCTGGAGGTGATGCCTGCGGCTTCCCTTCTCTTCCGCTCCACTGTGGTTCTGTTCTGTCGCTGTCTGCTCTTTCCTTTTAATCTGTGTCTGTGTCTCACTCGCTCATGAACCTTTCATTCTTTCTCTGTGCCCATTCTTTCTCCTGTCTTAACACTTCTTTCCACTGGTTTTTGTTTATTCCTAGTTTTCCGTTTGGTCTTTAGTTTTCCTCCTTGTTTTTGATTTCTGGGACTTTCTCACACTTTGCCCTCTCTTCTTTGCGTATCCTGGTTTCTTCTGTCCCTCGCCCCACGCCCACCCCTCTGCCCCGGGGTCCTGTTTTAAGTGTTTTCTTTCTCATGCTCTACCCTCACCCTCCATCCCTGTCCTCTCTCGACCCCTGTGGGCAGTACCTAAGGCTGTAGGGCACTTCAGTTTCTCCTTTTGGTCTTTCTCTGTCCCTTCACCATCTCCGTATCTTCCCAAGGGGGGAGAAAGGTGTCCTGCCTTTTTTTGGCTTTTCCTTTCTGGTGATTTCAGGTTTTCCTGTCTTCCACCAAGGGATGGAGGGAGCTGGTGGGAGCAGTCCTCTTAATGACTCTAGTTCGGGGTTGGCAAGGAGAGGGAGGTTCTTTGGGGCCAGCTGTTGCCTTCGTGTCCTCTGGGAGGCTGCGGGAAACCACACTTCTTAAAGTTTGTGTTTCCCAGACACTTTGGACAGTCGGTTTCTTCCGGCCCTGGCTCCCACTGTAGTCATGCTCTATCCAGACACAGAGCTCGTAGTTCCTGGCTCTCCCCCAGACCCTCTCAGAGCATAACCTCCGGTTCCTTTTGGGGGGATGGGGTGGTTCAGGTGTGCCCCCCCATCTCCACTTTTATGATCTTTTGTGGGTGTAAGAGGTTGGGGGTATACCCTGATTTTCCCGGGCCCCTCCCCACGTCCTGGTTCTGGCTTCCAGTGACTGTTTGGCTCTTCCCTCCCCTCTGCCTTCCCAGGTTTCGGTCTAAATACCACCCGGATGAGGTGGGGAAGCGTCGGCAGGAGGCCCGAGGGGCCCTGCAAAACCGACTGAGGGTGTTCCTGTCCCTCATGGAGAGTGGCTGGTTTGATAATCTCCTGCTGGACATAGACAAAGCTGACGCCATCGTCAAGATGCTGGATGCAGGTGTGTGGGCTGGAAGTGGTGGCGCCGTCTGGTGACCAGGGTCTTGGCTGAAGAAGGAAATAGATGGACAGAAAGCCCGAGGCTGAGGCCAGCGCCCTTGGATTGTGACCTCGGTTCCCTGTGTTGGCAGCTGTGATTAAGATGGAAGGAGGGACCGAGAATGATCTGCGGATCCTGGAGCAGGAGGAGGAGGAGGAGCAGGCAGGGAAGCCTGGGGAGCCGGGCAAGAAGGAGGAAGGCCGGCTCGGCCCGGGCCCGGGCGACGGAGAGCGCAAGGCCAACGACAAGGACGACAAGAAGGAAGACGGCAGACAGGTCTCAGTGCCGGGCCTCTGGTGCGGCCGGGGGGCCTGGGGGAGAACGGAGCTGCTTTAGGGGCCGCGTGTTGGGCTGGTGAGAGGCGAGCTTGAGGGCTGAGTCACAGAAGGTGGGCGGGGCACTCTGACACCGGCTCAAGGGGAGACCGACATTCCTGGTGGTCTGTCTCTCCCCGCAGGCTGAAAATGACGGTTCTAGTGATGACAAAACTAAGAAATCCGAAGGTGATGGGGACAAGGAGGAGAAGAAAGACGACTCTGAGAAAGAAGCCAAGAAGGTAGGTCCTCGCTTGTTCGAGGTGGGAGTCCGGGCCGGTCGCGGCACCTGACTGCCCCCTCGCGGCGGCTCTCCAGGGCAAGAAGCGGAGTAGGAAGCACAGTGGCGGGGACAGCTTTGACGAGGGCAGTGTGTCCGAGTCCGAGTCGGAGTCGGAGAGCGGCCAGGCCGAGGAGGAGAAGGAGGAGGCCGGTGGGTTTTGTTTCCAGTGTCTGCCTTCTGGCGGTGCTGGGGAGGGCAGGGGCGGGTGCGGAGGCGAGCGGAAGGGACCTTGATGGGCGGGTGGCGGCCCTGAGGGGAGACTGGCTGGGGGAGGCCTGGCACCTTCGCTCTTCTCTCCTCCTCAACCAACACCACGTTTCCCCAACTCCCACTGCGTCCTGAGTAGAGGAAGCTCTCAAGGAAAAGGAGAAGCCCAAGGAGGAAGAGAGGGAGAAGCCCAAGGACGGCCCCGGGCTGGAATGCAGACCCCGACCCCTGCACAAGACCTGCTCCCTCTTCATGCGGAACATCGCGCCCAACATCTCCCGGGCCGAGATCATTTCTGTGAGTGAGGAAAGCGGAATCGGGCAGGGATGACGCCCAGGCTTTGGGTGGGGGCGGCAGGGAGACGAGAACCTGGTGCTTCTGACATACATAGGTCTCTCTGTTTAACAGGCAGGCCCCTTTCCCCCGGGCCCACGCCCTTCAAACAGGCTGGCCCTGACTTCAGCATTTGCTTTCAACTGCTGCTGTTCTTAAGCCCATGAATTGTTTTTTGCCCAGTCCAAGGAAAGATGGAAAGGAAGTTCCCCAGGGTTCCGAGGACATAGGGTTTGAAGGAAGAAGACAGTCTTTGAATCACTAAGTGGGGTTTCTGTTTCTCTGCTTTTCCAGCTTTGTAAACGATATCCAGGCTTTATGCGTGTGGCGCTGT
This sequence comes from Tragulus kanchil, assembly GCA_022376925.1. Taxonomy (NCBI): domain Eukaryota; kingdom Metazoa; phylum Chordata; class Mammalia; order Artiodactyla; family Tragulidae; genus Tragulus; species Tragulus kanchil. Next base: position 152,291,469 of record JAIOJX010000002.1, on the reverse strand, counting down.
CGGAGCCGCAGCCCGAGAGGAGGTGAGGCCTGACAAAAATTCCTGGTGGTCTGTCCCCGCAGGCTGAAAATGACGGTTCTAGTGATGACAAAACTAAGAAATCCGAAGGTGATGGGGACAAGGAGGAGAAGAAAGACGACTCTGAGAAAGAAGCCAAGAAGGTAGGTCCTCGCTTGTTCGAGGTGGGAGTCCGGGCCGGTCGCGGCACCTGACTGCCCCCTCGCGGCGGCTCTCCAGGGCAAGAAGCGGAGTAGGAAGCACAGTGGCGGGGACAGCTTTGACGAGGGCAGTGTGTCCGAGTCCGAGTCGGAGTCGGAGAGCGGCCAGGCCGAGGAGGAGAAGGAGGAGGCCGGTGGGTTTTGTTTCCAGTGTCTGCCTTCTGGCGGTGCTGGGGAGGGCAGGGGCGGGTGCGGAGGCGAGCGGAAGGGACCTTGATGGGCGGGTGGCGGCCCTGAGGGGAGACTGGCTGGGGGAGGCCTGGCACCTTCGCTCTTCTCTCCTCCTCAACCAACACCACGTTTCCCCAACTCCCACTGCGTCCTGAGTAGAGGAAGCTCTCAAGGAAAAGGAGAAGCCCAAGGAGGAAGAGAGGGAGAAGCCCAAGGACGGCCCCGGGCTGGAATGCAGACCCGACCCCTGCACAAGACCTGCTCCCTCTTCATGCGGAACATCGCGCCCAACATCTCCCGGGCCGAGATCATTTCTGTGAGTGAGGAAAGCGGAATCGGGCAGGGATGACGCCCAGGCTTTGGGTGGGGGCGGCAGGGAGACGAGAACCTGGTGCTTCTGACATACATAGGTCTCTCTGTTTAACAGGCAGGCCCCTTTCCCCCGGGCCCACGCCCTTCAAACAGGCTGGCCCTGACTTCAGCATTTGCTTTCAACTGCTGCTGTTCTTAAGCCCATGAATTGTTTTTTGCCCAGTCCAAGGAAAGATGGAAAGGAAGTTCCCCAGGGTTCCGAGGACATAGGGTTTGAAGGAAGAAGACAGTCTTTGAATCACTAAGTGGGGTTTCTGTTTCTCTGCTTTTCCAGCTTTGTAAACGATATCCAGGCTTTATGCGTGTGGCGCTGTCGGAGCCGCAGCCCGAGAGGAGGTGAGGCCTGGAGGGAGGCGGGACCCTGGATACCTTGGGGAAAAGGTGGAGGGAAGATGAGTGGCCTGCGACACCTCCATCCTAGGATTATGCAGGCCTTTTCTTGTCTAGGTTTTTCCGTCGAGGCTGGGTGACCTTTGACCGCAGCGTGAACATTAAAGAGATCTGTTGGAACCTGCAGAATATCCGAGTGAGTGCCGGGAGTGGGGCTGTTGAAGGAGAGGAGGCGGGCTTCCCGTGCGCCGCACAGCCTCTTCGTTCCTTTGTCCGCCGAGGGCCTCCTCCGCCTGTCTCACTTCATCCGCCCAGTCTGCCCTCGTGAATTGGGTGTGGCTCCGAGACGGCTGAAGGGGCTGTCCCTGGTCCCTGTCCTCAGGGAGCTCACGCGGATCACTAGCGTGCTCAGGCGGGCCGGTCTTTGAGGGGCTCTTGTTGGGCAAGGGTTGATGAGCTCTCGGTTGCCTGCAGCTCCGGGAGTGTGAGCTGAGCCCTGGCGTGAACAGAGACCTGACCCGCCGGGTCCGCAACATCAATGGCATCACCCAGCACAAGCAGATCGTGCGCAACGACATCAAGCTGGCCGCCAAACTGATCCACACGCTGGATGACAGGACCCAGCTCTGGGCCCCGGAGCCCGGGACGCCTCCCCTGCCGACGGTCAGTGCCTCCTCGTGGAACTTCTCGAAAGGCTGCTGGTACCACCTCCTCCGCTTCGGGCCCCTCTGGCGTTACTTGGTCTATAGCATTGAGCCTGGGACCCACCCACGTCTTAGCCTTTCTCCTCCTGAACAGCATCTCCAGCTTCCAGTGAAACACTGGTGTTAGTGTTTATTTATGGGATAGGGCAGAACACACGTGGAATTGAGACCAATACTGAGGCAGAGGGCATAGGCCCGCTGAGCCCTGAGCTTTCTGCCCCACGAAGCCACCTCCAGCGCGAAGGTTCCTAGGCTGCCCTGGGGAGCTTTGCTGCGTCTCTCACTGCAACTCACCCTTCCAGAGTCTGCCCTCGCAGAACCCGATCCTGAAGAATATCACCGACTACCTGATCGAGGAAGTGAGCGAGGGAGGCGGGACCCTGGATACCTTGGGGAAAAGGTGGAGGGAAGATGAGTGGCCTGCGACACCTCCATCCTAGGATTATGCAGGCCTTTTCTTGTCTAGGTTTTTCCGTCGAGGCTGGGTGACCTTTGACCGCAGCGTGAACATTAAAGAGATCTGTTGGAACCTGCAGAATATCCGAGTGAGTGCCGGGAGTGGGGCTGTTGAAGGAGAGGAGGCGGGCTTCCCGTGCGCCGCACAGCCTCTTCGTTCCTTTGTCCGCCGAGGGCCTCCTCCGCCTGTCTCACTTCATCCGCCCAGTCTGCCCTCGTGAATTGGGTGTGGCTCCGAGACGGCTGAAGGGGCTGTCCCTGGTCCCTGTCCTCAGGGAGCTCACGCGGATCACTAGCGTGCTCAGGCGGGCCGGTCTTTGAGGGGCTCTTGTTGGGCAAGGGTTGATGAGCTCTCGGTTGCCTGCAGCTCCGGGAGTGTGAGCTGAGCCCTGGCGTGAACAGAGACCTGACCCGCCGGGTCCGCAACATCAATGGCATCACCCAGCACAAGCAGATCGTGCGCAACGACATCAAGCTGGCCGCCAAACTGATCCACACGCTGGATGACAGGACCCAGCTCTGGGCCCCGGAGCCCGGGACGCCTCCCCTGCCGACGGTCAGTGCCTCCTCGTGGAACTTCTCGAAAGGCTGCTGGTACCACCTCCTCCGCTTCGGGCCCCTCTGGCGTTACTTGGTCTATAGCATTGAGCCTGGGACCCACCCACGTCTTAGCCTTTCTCCTCCTGAACAGCATCTCCAGCTTCCAGTGAAACACTGGTGTTAGTGTTTATTTATGGGATAGGGCAGAACACACGTGGAATTGAGACCAATACTGAGGCAGAGGGCATAGGCCCGCTGAGCCCTGAGCTTTCTGCCCCACGAAGCCACCTCCAGCGCGAAGGTTCCTAGGCTGCCCTGGGGAGCTTTGCTGCGTCTCTCACTGCAACTCACCCTTCCAGAGTCTGCCCTCGCAGAACCCGATCCTGAAGAATATCACCGACTACCTGATCGAGGAAGTGAGCGCAGAGGAGGAGGAGCTGCTGGGGAGCAGTGGGGGAGCCCCTCCTGAGGAGCCTCCAAAGGAAGGCAACCCTGCAGAGATCAACGTGGAGCGCGATGAGAAGCTGGTCAAGGTGCCGCTGGGAGCGGAGTGGGGCGGGGGAGAGCCTGGCTCGGGGTGGGGAGGGGCAGGAGTGCGGAGCCCGGCGCTTCTCATTCCTCAGGTTCTGGACAAACTCCTCCTCTATCTGCGCATCGTGCATTCCCTGGATTATTACAACACGTGCGAGTACCCCAACGAGGATGAAATGCCCAACCGCTGCGGCATCATCCACGTCCGCGGGCCCATGCCGCCCAACCGCATCAGCCACGGGGAAGGTGAGCGCGCGTGCCGTCGCCCTTGCTGCTGCTGCTCTGGCCGCGTGTCCTGCCACCTGCTCCTCCGGCCCTCTTCCTCCCGGCTCCCTCTCCAGCCTGTCTCTTGTCTGTCCCCGGCCACAGTGCTAGAGTGGCAGAAGACCTTTGAGGAGAAGCTGACTCCACTGCTGAGTGTTCGAGAGTCTCTCTCTGAGGAGGAGGCCCAGAAGATGGGTCGCAAAGACCCTGAACAGGAAGTAGAAAAGTTTGTGACCTCCAACACCCAGGAACTGGGCAAGGATAAGTGGCTGTGCCCTCTCAGTGGCAAGAAATTCAAGGTCCGTGATGTTGGAGAGTGTGTGTGAGGACGGTGGGAGGAGAGGGTTGACCTCCGCCTCCTGGAGCCTGGGGACCGGAGGCCGGGGAGGCCTGTCCTTGCAGCTTGGGTCTGGGCGGCTCAGGACCCCCTGCTCACTCTGCTGTGTCCTGACCCCTCCTCTTGGCCCAGGGTCCTGAGTTTGTACGTAAACATATTTTCAACAAGCATGCGGAGAAGATTGAGGAAGTGAAGAAGGAGGTGGCATTTTTTAACAACTTTCTCACTGATGCCAAGCGCCCAGCTCTGCCTGAGATCAAGCCAGCTCAGCCACCGGGCCCGGCCCAGAGTAAGATACGATCCGTGAGGGTCTGCCCCGCTCCCTCTCCCTTGACTTTACAGAGACTCCTGGTTCTACCTGGTAAGACCTGAAAAGTTTCTGTTCCCACTCTGAGGCCGTATTACTATCCATCTAGCTGTCACCCCCTCCCCCTCCCGCAGTAATTCATGCTCCTGTCCCTGTTGTACTCCCCCCAGGTCTGACTCCGGGACTTCCCTACCCACACCAGACTCCCCAGGGCCTGATGCCCTATGGCCAGCCCAGGCCCCCCATCTTGGGCTACGGAGGTAAGTGTAAGAGGGAGTTGAAAGGACTTGGATGGAGGCTGAGAGAAAGAAAACTTGGTGTCGTTGAGGTCACAGTGTCTCGACTCCACGCTGCTCTTCTTCCTAGCTGGTGCTGTCCGCCCCGCTGTCCCCACGGGAGGGCCTCCGTACCCCCACGCTCCCTACGGTGCTGGCCGAGGGAACTACGATGCCTTCCGAGGCCAGGGAGGCTATCCTGGGAAACCTCGAAACAGGTGAGCATGGGCGGAGACAGCTGCATCCTCTGGGCCCTCTGCAAACTCCCTTGCAGGGACACTCAGCTCTGCCCTGCCTACCTCTCTTCTCAGGATGGTCCGTGGAGACCCCCGGGCCATTGTGGAATACCGTGACCTGGATGCTCCGGATGATGTGGATTTCTTTTGACTCATCTACTTTTCCTCACTCTGGGTATCATCTGTACTTGTGACTGCCTTGTCCCATTCAGCTGTGAGAAGTTTTTTGTACGTTCAGCCCTACTGCCAGTAAAAGCACTTGTGTGATCACTCTTGGCTTAGTACATACAGACTTCCTCAGATTCCCCCCAGAATTGGCTGGAGCCATTGTTAGTTGGGCCTTGCCACTTTATTGACACCCAGGGTCCTGGGCTCTGCTGGGCCATCTTGGCTGTTTGACCTCAGGCAGCCCCTAGCTTTGAGATGACAGCAGATGAACGTGTGCAGCTAGAGAGGGCTTGTGTTGGGAGCTCAGCTTCAGTCCAGGGCAGGCTTCTGCTTTGGAGAGTTACAGCTGGTCATGCACAGATTGTAGAAGGAGTTGGGGTCAAAGGCTGTGCTTACCTCTTGCCAGCCCACCCAACCAGCAGCCTGTAGTTCACTGGGATTTTTTGGAGCACCCCAGCAGTGAGGGTCCAACACCAGGACGAAGGCTTCTGTGCCTGGGCCCAGGCACACTCCCAGCAAGGCCTTGGACTGGGCATCTGCGTCCCCGCCAACCATTACAGGCCCCCCACCCCCGGCAAAGTGGGAGTACAGCCTCTCCAGTTCCCCCTCAAGCCCTGCTCCGTGGGGCACGTGACAGAGGCGCCCTTGGGGGCCCCCGAAGTGGTCGAGGCAGAGGCTGGCCTCTACACAGCCAATCCAGCTCCGAGAGCCCTGGAACCCAGGGGGCTTATCGCCCATGTCCTCCAAGGCTGCCTGTATTGCAGCCAGTTGGGGTACGCCTGTGGGTTGTCCCTCTGGCCACGAGCACAGCGTCTGCAGAGTGCGGTAGCCGCATCCCCAGCCTCGGTCGTCCACGCCATCGCAGCCGTAGTGGTAGTAGAGGTAGTGGCCCGAGAGGATGGCATGGCGAGCCGGGCCGCGGCCGGGCGGGGCCAGGCCCAGATGGACGTCCTTCAGCAGCTCCAGGGTGGTGGGCTCCGGCAGATGTGTCCTTCAGGCGGCGAGAGGAGAACTCCGGGCTTAAGCGCTGCTAATCGCAGGCAGCACCGGCGCCAGGGCCCCGGGGTCGCTGGTCTGGCGCCAGGTAGCAGCGCTGGGCGCGTTGGCGGAAAAGGCCCGGCGGCTCCTCGGCGCTCCCACAATGCATCGGCGCGCCCGCGCCGCCGGCCCCACTGCGCAGGCGCGAGCTCCAACTCGCGGGGCGGGCTGTCCTCCCGGCGGCGGCGGCGGCGGCGGCAGACCGTGCGCTCCTCCCACAGCATCCCACCTCCGCCTCGCTTCCAGCCGACTTTGGTACCCACCCCTTTATTCACTCCGCCCCAGGGGTGGAGGCATTCAGTCTGGATCCCGGCTCCCCAGTCGCGCACGCGGCTGTGGCTGTAACAGTTTATTGGCAGCCCAGAGGCCAAGGCACCGCGGGAGAAGGCTCGGCCCGGTAGGACCCAAAATTTATTGGCAGCTTGGGGTCACAAGATTGTAGAAGGAGTTGGGGTCAGGCTGTGCTTACCTCTTGCCAGCCCACCCAACCAGCAGCCTGTAGTTCACTGGGATTTTTTGGAGCACCCCAGCAGTGAGGGTCCAACACCAGGACGAAGGCTTCTGTGCCTGGGCCCAGGCACACTCCCAGCAAGGCCTTGGACTGGGCATCTGCGTCCCCGCCAACCATTACAGGCCCCCCACCCCCGGCAAAGTGGGAGTACAGCCTCTCCAGTTCCCCCTCAAGCCCTGCTCCGTGGGGCACGTGACAGAGGCGCCCTTGGGGGCCCCCGAAGTGGTCGAGGCAGAGGCTGGCCTCTACACAGCCAATCCAGCTCCGAGAGCCCTGGAACCCAGGGGGCTTATCGCCCATGTCCTCCAAGGCTGCCTGTATTGCAGCCAGTTGGGGTACGCCTGTGGGTTGTCCCTCTGGCCACGAGCACAGCGTCTGCAGAGTGCGGTAGCCGCATCCCCAGCCTCGGTCGTCCACGCCATCGCAGCCGTAGTGGTAGTAGAGGTAGTGGCCCGAGAGGATGGCATGGCGAGCCGGGCCGCGGCCGGGCGGGGCCAGGCCCAGATGGACGTCCTTCAGCAGCTCCAGGGTGGTGGGCTCCGGCAGATGTGTCCTTCAGGCGGCGAGAGGAGAACTCCGGGCTTAAGCGCTGCTAATCGCAGGCAGCACCGGCGCCAGGGCCCCGGGGTCGCTGGTCTGGCGCCAGGTAGCAGCGCTGGGCGCGTTGGCGGAAAAGGCCCGGCGGCTCCTCGGCGCTCCCACAATGCATCGGCGCGCCCGCGCCGCCGGCCCCACTGCGCAGGCGCGAGCTCCAACTCGCGGGGCGGGCTGTCCTCCCGGCGGCGGCGGCGGCGGCGGCAGACCGTGCGCTCCTCCCACAGCATCCCACCTCCGCCTCGCTTCCAGCCGACTTTGGTACCCACCCCTTTATTCACTCCGCCCCAGGGGTGGAGGCATTCAGTCTGGATCCCGGCTCCCCAGTCGCGCACGCGGCTGTGGCTGTAACAGTTTATTGGCAGCCCAGAGGGGCCAAGGCACCGCGGGGAGAAGGCTCGGCCCGAGGCATGCAGAGGGCGGGGAGCCCCAGGGGAAAGTCGGGAGTGGATGGGCAGGGTCTAGGGATCCTCGTGTAATGTCCCAGCCCTTAAATAAATAGTATGTACAGCTGAGGGGCCAGGCGGAGCGGGCAGAGCAGGGGGACTTGGGGTCCCGCCTGGGTCACAGGTCTGAGCAGCGATCCTGCTTGCTGTAATGGTCAAACTGGTTCTTCCAGTGCACCATGTAGGAGCTCCAGCGGTGGAATTCGGCCTTCCACTGGCGCTCCGCCTCGTCCAGCGTGTCTGCGGCCAGAGTGCCCGGCAAGTGGGGGGAGGGGGGCACGAGGAAGAAGGGGAACGGACAGGCGGGGGTGGGGGGGTAGGAGTGAGTTCAGAGAGGACATGGAGAAAGTAGCAGGCCACGGGAGTGATGGAAAGAACCAGGAGAATATGCGAAAGACCAGAGGAGACCAGAGGGCGGGCGAGGGTAGAGGCGGGGCCAGAGAGGATGGCGGGAAGGAGGTGGGGGGAGAAAATGACCGGAAGGCAGGGGGACAGAAGGGATCAGAGGAGGAGGATCCGTGGGTTGGTGGGAAAAAAGAGACAGAAGGTTGGCGGTTATAGCCCCACTAGGGGGTGCTATCTAGCCCCAGGGCCTCCCTCTGCCCCTAACACCGAGCTCAGGCTCCAGAGAATGATATAAAAAAAAGAAAATTGGCTGTTTCATTTCCACTTAAACGATAATGGCGATGGGTCCCTGAGATGGGTTGTAGGGGTACCGCCCCCCATCCTCCCTGTCCAGGTTCTCGGTTTGAGGAGGGAGGGGGCGCTGAGTCGGAGATCCCTGAATGAGGCCCTTCCCCACGGTCGGACCACTCTAAAGAAGAGGAGGGCCCTGAGGCCGGAGGGGGAAGAGGCCGTGGTCACAGCCGCAGGAGCCTGGAGAGGAGGAGGAAGAGGAGGAAAAGGAGGGACAGGGGGAGGTCGGGCCTGGGCCTCGGGGCAGCCTCCCCGTGGGCGGGGCCTGAGCAGGTGCAGGGGGCCTCCGAGGCTGGGGGGAGAAGAGAGGGGTTACACCCAGCCGGCTCCCAGCCCCCTCTCTCCACGCCCCTTGCCCCCATCTCCCGGTTCTCCCAGCCCCTGCCCGCTGGTCCCTGCATACCGGTGGCACTGAGCAGTTTGGGTAGGAAGCGGTTCCAGAAGGCGCAGGCCTGGGCCCGCAGCCCTCGCCGCACCTCCAGCGGTCGCAGACTCAGGCTCACGTACTGCTGTGCTCCCGCCGTGTACGGTGGCCACTGTGGGGCTCTGGGGTCTCGGGGGTCGTTGGGGTCTCTGCAGGAAGAAAGGGAAGGCTTAGCCCCTGGAGGCCCGAGAGTGGAGATGGAGAGAGGAGCAAGCAGGCTGCTTCCTGAGCCCGCCATGCCCTCTTAGGCTCCAGGGAGAGCCCCTCTCCGCCCTCCCACCACCTCGTTAATCCTCCTCTTTTCCAGCACGCTCTGTCCTCCCCGGGGTCTTTCTTCCTCCTGCCCTCCCTCTGTCTGTTGTTCCTATTCTTGTTTTTTTTTTTGGCCGCCTCCTGTATGCAGAAGTTCCACAGTCCCTGCCATGCAAGCGGTAAGTCTTAACCACTGGACTATCAGGGGAAGTCTCTCTCCTTCCCCTTCTTTACCTTCAGTTTTTTCTGTTCTGCCTTTGTTTCTCCCATTAAAAAACCCTGCTGATTTATTGAACCCTTTCTATATAACCTGGCCCAGTCATGTCTGGACAAACATCATTACTTGAGCCGTTGACACCCAGGTGATGGGGTATTTACAGTCCCCTCCTTCTGACAGGTAAACTGCGTGTGCTCGCTGGTGTGCGTGCCTCACAGCTGATAAGGTCATCTGCAGTCAACGCATCCGGCTCTGCAGTTCATGCTCCTAACTGCTTTGGTGGCTTCTCTCTTCCTCCAGCAGGACCTGCCACCTTGCCCTCCTCCGTTGCTGCTCTCAGGGTCTCCTTTATCACTCTCCCCCGCCTTTGTCTCCTCTCCTCTGTGAGCGCGCCCTCTCTCTGGCCCTTCCTGTGTCTGCTTGTCCCCCCTCTCTGTCTGTCCCCGCTCTTGCCTCCCTGGCTCCTGGAGGCCCTCCCCCCTCAGCACCGCTGACCCTGTGCGGGCGAAGTTGGCCCAGTATCTCATCAGTCGCTGGGCAAAGGTTCTCTCCTCGACCGTGTAGTTGAGCGAAGGTTCCAGGGGGAGCCCGAAGATGAACTCGATCTCGTAGCCGTGGGGCACCCCCATCCAGAGGGGCCAGGAAAGCGTGGACGCGCGGTGCTCAAAGATGTAGGCATAGACTCGAGCGCCCTGAGCGGCCAGTCGCCCAGCCAGCTGGGCCACAGGGCACACGACGTTGTGGTCGCCCACCACGTCGCTCAAGGCTTCCCTCAGGCGTGCCGGGTCCTCGGGGTGCAGCCAGTCTGTGTAGTGCAGGACCACAGCCTCGGCAGCCAGGTCACTTGCCTGGGGGACCCCGACCCGCACCCCGGCCAGGAACTGGGCCCGGCTGATGAGAGACTCGTTGTCTTTGCTGAAGCCTGGGGCCCCGTAAACCAGAAAATAGGAGCCCTCATCCTTCACCACACCCACCAGCACCTGGGGGGACAGGATGGAGGATGGGGGGGAGGGGAAGCACAGACAGAGGGGCAGACGGAAACAGATGGACAAAGAGCCAGAGAGACGAACAGTTACAGACCCAGAGTCAGGGAGGAAGAGAGGTGGAGATTGGGGACGGGAAAGAGAGAAAGAGAAAATATACCCACATTTCCTTTCCTCTCTATCCCCTGACCACCGTGGGGTTGAGCCCTCAGGGAAGAGGAGGGGCCAGGGGACCCAGAAGCCCGCGCCTTTGGGGAGGGGGTCTGGAGGAGCCCTCGGGTCTGGGTCCCCAAGGGGAGGGGAGGCGGAGAACAGGCCTGTGGAGGAGCCAGCTTCCCCCCGCTCTAAGCACTAGTCACCTGCATGCCGTGGAAGTCTCCAGCGTTGATGAGGGCCTCGGGCGTGTCACTGAGGAAGTCGCCATCCACCACGGGCACGAAGGAGAAGCGGAAGACGCTCTCCTGAGGCAGCACGTGCCACTCGCGGTCCACCAGATCCTGAGCCGGCCGTGTCCGCAGGCAGGCCACCAGCTCTGTGTCATTGCCACCAGCCCCGCCCGGGGGGCAGCCCACGAGGCGGGCCAGCAGCGTGGCCCTGCGGCGGGCCTCTCCCATGCCCACCGTGGCCCAGGGCCCGTTGGGCGCCCCGCTCTGCAGCACAGCCCTGTGGAACAGGCCCCGGCTGGGGGGGGACAGCAGGTGCATGCCCACGGAGGCGGCACCGGCACTCTCCCCAAACAGAGTCACTGCGGCTGGGTCCCCCCCGAAGGCCGCCACATTCTCCTGCACCCACTGCAGGGCCAGCCTCTGATCCAGTAAGCCCACATTGCCTGGGGCCTCGCGGCTCCCCGGCAAGGCCAAGAAGCCAAAGGCGCCCACTCGGTAGTTCATGGACACCAGCACCGTCCCCTCGGCCTGGGTCAGGAAGCGGCCGTCGTACACGTCCAGGGAGGAGGCCCCGCTGTAGAAGCCGCCCCCATAGATCCAGACGAGGACCGGGGTGGGGGACGCGGGCCGGGGGGACGGGGTCCACACGTTGAGGTAGAGGCAGTCCTCGCTCAGCTCACGGTTGGGGTTCCACATCTCGGTGCCCTCAAAGCCGGGGTACAAGGTGTCCACGTACTGGTAGCACACGCTTTGGAAGGCTGTGGCGTTCAGCACCCCTGGCCAGGGCCGCTTGGGCTCCGGAGGCAGGAAGCGACGGGGGCCCACAGGTGGCTCCGCGAAAGGGATGCCCAGAAACGCGGAGACGGGGCCCCCGGGGGCCCTCAGGCGGAGGCCCCGCAGCCGCCCCCCACGCACTGTCACCAGCAGCTCGGGGTCCTCGGGGCCCTCAGCCTCTGCCCCTCCTCGCAGGAGGAAGAGGAGGAGGAGGAGTGGGGAGGCCAGGGAGGGCGTGTGCAGGGGACACCACGGGGGCCTCATGGCTGCCAGGCAGGCAGGCGTCTGCAGGGAGAAAGAAAGGCAGAGCGTGAAGGCTCACGGCTGCCAGGAGGGAGGAGATGATTAGGTAACACTCTTGCCCAGGGGTTATCACTGAGCTGCAGAGGAGGTGGGGCAGTTTGGCAGAGAGGAGAAGAGAAAGGGAAGGAGCGAGGAAGACAGGCAGAAACAAGGACACAGAGAGAGGCTAGAGGGGACAGAGATCAGGCACACACACGCAAACATGCTACCCAGACAGGCAGATGCGGGGGAGAGAGACAGACCCGCCCAGCAATGCCCGCCCCGGCCCTGCAGAGCCCACTGCCCTCACCGCCTGCCCTCAGCTTGGTGGACCGCCTTGGGCCCAGGGCAGGCAGTGGAGCAATGCAGGGCACCCGCAGGCCACCCGACGGGGCGGGGCCCTCACTGACTGGAGGCGCCCGATGGGGGAGCTTGAGGGGGCGTGAAGGCGCAGCCTCTCCTGCAGTTGGCCAGGGCCGGGCCCTTGGGGGGATGTGGGTTGGGCAGTCAGGATGTGGGAGCGCAGGTCCCGGGGTACCCCAAATCCTGCCTAGTCCACACCCTGCCCCACCCAGCCCCGCCTCATCCCCTGTCTGACACTGTGCGCTGGTGCTGGCGGGTGCCCGAGTGCTGCGCACCCCCGTCGCCTAGGCACAGACAACAGGCTCGCCAGCCCTGGCCCCCCAGGACCCAAGTCCCCCATCCATCCGATGCTGCGGTGCACGCTGCCGCCAGCGGGGGGCAGTAGAGACCGAGGAAAGGACGGCGCTCCCCGCCCCGAGTCGAGGAGCCGGGAGCTAGGGGCGGGGGTCTGGGGGCTCGCGAGCATTGCCGAGGGGTCTGAAGGGCGAGCCGGGACGCTCTCCGAGCTCCGGAGATCCCCGGCTGCAGGGGCGCGGGCGCTATTTTGGGGCAGCAGCTGCTGCGGTTCCGGCAGCTCCAGCCAAGGGATCAAAATTCCCCGGGTCGGAACTCCCCCCTCTCCCGCCGGTCACCCCTCGCCCAGCCCTCGCCGTCCTGAGCTGGGGTGGTGGTGATGGAGATTAACTAGGAAACCCGAGTGGGGCTAATTATAACTCGGGGCTTCCGCTAAGCCTCCCCTTCCCCCAAATAGAGACGGAGTCCCCGCGGGAGGGGCACGCCTGGGTCTGGGAGGGGGCTTCGGCCGGCCGCTGCGCAGGGGCACTGGGGACGCGGGATCCCGGAGGCACCAGCCGGGCTCCAGGAAGCCTGCGCAGCGCAGAGTCCGCCCCCCAAGCTGGAGGCATCTTCCAGGGGGCTCCGGACTTGGGAGGGAGCAGGGGCCAGCAGCGGTCGGGGGGTCCCCACAGGAATTAGAGAGCCGAGGCGGCGGCGGCGGCCCGTCTCCCGCGCCGACCACCGTAAGTAGGCGGCGGCGAGGCAAGAGTTAAGGATGCGCGGTGGGGCGGCGGGGGGCGTCGCTGGGCAGGCCCCGGGGGCGCCCCGCTTTGGGGGGGCCCGGGTCCCAGGGGAGCGCACCTGCCCCGGGACGCGGAACGCGCCGCGGGCCGGAGCGGGGTCCCGGGCGGGGCGGGAGACTCACCTGCGGCGGCCGAGCCGGGCCGGGCCGGGCCACGCCGGGAGCTGGAGGCGGCCGCCGTTCCCCCGCGCAGGCTGAGCCGACTCTGACAGCCGCCGCCTCCGGCCCCCCGCACACACCCCTCCGGGCCGCTCGGCGCCCCCGCCCGCCCCTGTCTCCGCCCCGCCCCTCCCGCCTCCCCGGCCGCCGCCTCCCCTCCTTCTCCCTCCCTCGGAACGCGGACCCGGAGACCCCGCGGCCCGGACGCACTCCCGCGACGCAGGCGGACAGACTCGACCGCAGGAGCCTCGGCGGCGGAGCGGGCATCCCAGGGACGGGCCGATGGACAGAAGCCCGCGGAGACGAGACGCAGGCAGAGACGGACAGGGACCGACAGTCGCGGACGGACACCCCGGGGCACACTTGACAAGGCGGGGCCGGGGGCCGCAGCGAGCAGCGTCCCTGGCCACGGCGGAGCAGGGGCGGCCTCGGAGGACCAGCACGTGAAATTTCAGCGTGGCTGCGGGGTCCGGGTGGCCCGGGTGGAGGCAAGGAGACACCTGTGGGAATGAGGATGCGAACAGAAGGTCAAAGCGGGACACGAAGTGGACCCCCGAAGGGGGAGGAGACCCCCGGGGGGAGGGGGCGGTGACTCCGGGACACCCGACCAGGGAGGCCAACGTGGTGGCACGCGACAGGCTGCGGGGCGAGGCTGCATTCCGCCGCCGCCGCCGCCGCAGTGGAAACTTCCGGAACCCCTGCGGGTGGGTTTGCGCCGGTCCCCTGACGGGCGACCTCGGGCTTTCGTCACGAGGGTCCGATCGGGGCATGACATCACCAGGCCAGGCTCTCATTGGCCGCCCCGGCCGGCAGGTGGGAGAGGCCTGGCCTGGGCGCCTCTGCCCTGGTCGGAGGGGCCTGGGCCGCAGAGAGCCCCTCCCAGGTCCCTCCGTCCAGGGCGTCACCCGCGGGGACGGTGCGGCCACGGCGGCGTCCCCGCGCCCGAGGTGAGATGAAAAGAGTGGGCAGCGGTGTGCCTCAGCGAGCGCGCCGCACGCAAGCCCCTTCCCCTCCCGCGGCAGCCGGCTCGGCAGCCCGCGGAGCGCGGCCGGCGCGGGCGAGCGTCGGGGTGAGCGTGCGCGCGCGCGGCGGTGCGGGGCGCTGCGTGGGGCGGGCGCGCGCGCGCACGCTCACTTGGCTGCAGAGCTCCCCGCAGTGCCGCGAGCCGCTGTCCGCCGCCGCTAGGGTCTCAGGGTCTCGCGGGGACCCCGGGATCTGCGGGTATCCAGAGGCGTGCCCCGCCCTGGGCGTCTGGGTCCCCGCTCTCCAAGTTGGGAGACCCCCAGCCTACCCGGCGCTGCTGCAGGAACGGAGTCCCGCGCCGGGTCCACGCGCCGCTTTCGGGCCGCGGCCGCCAGGTGGCGCGCGAGGCGGCCTCTGCAGCCTCGGCGACTGGCGGCCTTAGGTGGGGTGGGGTGCCTCTCCCGAGGCGGCTGTGCCACGCGGGCGCCTCACTTGGCTTCTCTGACCAGGAGGTCCTGGGCCGGGCCATGGAGACGAGCGAGGACAGGCACAGCTTGTCGCCTGGGGTTGTCAAGAACTAGGGATAGCTTAGAAAGCGAAAAGACCGGGCATGACCTCTGAGAGGGGAGTGCTTGCTTTTGCCCTTGCAGGTCCGGGCAAGGCAGGTTGTGGAGTTTTCCGAAGCCAGTAACAATTTTATTTTTTGGGAAGGGGGTGGAATAGGGAAGGACACCCAGTAGGAGAGGGAAGGGGAAGTTACTTCTGAAGATGCTCACGATTCCGGGGCAGGAAGGGGATGTAGCCCTGGTATCATTACGCTTCTCCTTCCAGGCATGGAGAGCGCAGGGTCAGGGCCCTCTCCACGCCTGGAAGAGGGAGATGGGAGGAAGGGCAGACAGGCTGGTAGAGGGGTCGGGGATCCAAGGAAGGTTGTCTTGCTCTTGGAGCCCCAACGGTGCTTCTCCAGACACTGGGGGCGGGGAAGTTGAATGTGCAGACGGGAAAATCTGCATGTCTGCGTGGAGCGCTGGGGCAGGCAGGCCCTATGTCTGGGCAGCAGGTGCTGCAGAGAGAGGCCAGTGCTCCGGGAGTTGTGCGGGGGGCCACGGTGCACTCCCAGCCTGCAGTTTGTCCCAGGACTGTGGGGATGGAGGGGATCCTGCACACTGCATCCCCGTCCTAGAGAGTTTTAAAATCAGCAGCGGGCCACCAGAGAGAGCCAGGATAAAGGTGTTGGGAGACCCCCAGGACACTGGAGCGAGCCCTGGACTGGGTCCTCACTCAGTGTTCTGCTGACCGGCAGGGAGACCTCTGAGGGGCCCCAGTCCTTCTCTGGGCCTCAGCTTCCCCAGTGTCAAAAGGTGGACTGGACTTGCCTGTAAGTCAGGATCATGGGACACTTGGAGGAGCTGATCCCTTGGGTGTTGAGTGGAGTCCTTAAGTCTGCATTTTTTTTTTTTTTTTGCCACTTCTGTTGGTCTTTCATTTATCTATTTTTCATCCATCTTTGTTCTTTGGCCTGTGTGGGCTCCCATCGCAGTGGCCTCTGTGGCTGCAGAGCACCATCTCTGGGCGCATGCGCTCCAGAGCTCCGGCCCAGTAGTTGGACACATCGGTCCAGCCGCTCCGCGGCACATGAGATCTTGCCAGGCCAGGGATTGAACCGGCGCCCCTTGCATGGCGTCCTTACCCACTGGACCACCAGGGAAGCCCAAGTCTGCATTTTTAACAAGTGGTCAGGGCAGATCCGTGCGGAGAGGGCCACATGAGCAGCACAGTCGGGCCAAAGTGGGCTCCTCGGGACCCACAGGCTGTGTGGGTCAACAGGAGGTGCTGCGGGCCGCGAGTGGATACAGGGGCTAACGGGACACCTCTGGCCACTCAGCGAGGCGGACAGGACTTGAGCCTGTTCTTGAAATTGGATAGGACTTCCAGAAACAATTCCTCTTTTACCTCGAGCCTCTCCAACCTTTGTCAACATGGGGATCTCGCCTGTCCAACCACAACACCTGTTCCTAGCTAGTCCACCTCCCCAGTGTCTGCTGTGACCCCAGCCTCCCTAACAGACACTGGGGCGGGAAGTTGAATGTGCAGACGGGAAAATCTGCATGTCTGCGTGGAGCGCTGGGGCAGGCAGGCCCTATGTCTGGGCAGCAGGTGCTGCAGAGAGAGGCCAGTGCTCCGGGAGTTGTGCGGGGCCACGGTGCACTCCCAGCCTGCAGTTTGTCCCAGGACTGTGGGGATGGAGGGATCCTGCACACTGCATCCCCGTCCTAGAGAGTTTTAAAATCAGCAGCGGGCCACCAGAGAGAGCCAGGATAAAGGTGTTGGGAGACCCCCAGGACACTGGAGCGAGCCCTGGACTGGGTCCTCACTCAGTGTTCTGCTGACCGGCAGGGAGACCTCTGAGGGGCCCCAGTCCTTCTCTGGGCCTCAGCTTCCCCAGTGTCAAAAGGTGGACTGGACTTGCCTGTAAGTCAGGATCATGGGACACTTGGAGGAGCTGATCCCTTGGGTGTTGAGTGGAGTCCTTAAGTCTGCATTTTTTTTTTTTTTTGCCACTTCTGTTGGTCTTTCATTTATCTATTTTTCATCCATCTTTGTTCTTTGGCCTGTGTGGGCTCCCATCGCAGTGGCCTCTGTGGCTGCAGAGCACCATCTCTGGGCGCATGCGCTCCAGAGCTCCGGCCCAGTAGTTGGACACATCGGTCCAGCCGCTCCGCGGCACATGAGATCTTGCCAGGCCAGGGATTGAACCGGCGCCCCTTGCATGGCGTCCTTACCCACTGGACCACCAGGGAAGCCCAAGTCTGCATTTTTAACAAGTGGTCAGGGCAGATCCGTGCGGAGAGGGCCACATGAGCAGCACAGTCGGGCCAAAGTGGGCTCCTCGGGACCCACAGGCTGTGTGGGTCAACAGGAGGTGCTGCGGGCCGCGAGTGGATACAGGAGCTAACGGGGACACCTCTGGCCACTCAGCGAGGCGGACAGGACTTGAGCCTGTTCTTGAAATTGGATAGGACTTCCAGAAACAATTCCTCTTTTTACCTCGAGCCTCTCTCCAACCTTTGTCAACATGGGGATCTCGCCTGTCCAACCACAACACCTGTTCCTAGCTAGTCCACCTCCCCAGTGTCTGCTGTGACCCCAGCCTCCCTAACCATCACGCGGCAGACCCACGTCTTCCCCATGTCTGTTTATACAGGAATCGACCTGGCCCTTTCGCCTGCACTGCCAACGCTGGTTCCTTGCACCTCCGCCTCCCACCCTTGCTAACACAGAGAACGCCGACTTCCATTACAGTCCTTGCCCCGCCTCTGCCAACACAAAGGGTTCTCGTGTCTTCTGTTTATCCATTAGGATTCGGTTCAGCCATGTGAGACAGAAAACCACACAATAATGGCTTGAATGAAGTGTAATCGAACTGTATTTCTCTCTTAGATAAAAGGGACCCAGAAACAGGCCATGCAGGATTGGCGGGCTGTCCTTGATGTCAGGAACCTGGTTCCTTTACAGAGAATTGTCTTGACTATCTTCAGGATGTAGCTTCCACTGCATGGTGAAATATGGCTGCTGAGTGTCAGCCATCACGTCTACGTTTCCAGCCAGCAGGAAGGTGAAAGGACGGAAGAAGGGCTTCGCTCCTCCCTTTAAGGACATTTCTTGGGAATCACAGGCACAGCACTTTGGTTTCTATCCCACTGGCCCTAACGTATAGTCCTAACATCAAAGTAGGCTGTACAAGAAGTTCAGAGGTGCAGTTTTTGTTCCAGACGGTTGTGTACTCCTCTAAAATGTGGCTGTCCTAATACTGAGGAAGAAGGGGGAGCAGATTCTGGGGATGCTGATGTTTGCTGAACCCCACTGATGGTCTCCTTTGCCTCTGTCATTTCAGGATTAAAACACGCTTTGAGGATGCTTCAGGTCTGGGATGATGTCCCCACCTCGTACTCCACATCCTTGCTCCCTTTTTGGCCGCATACCAGGACTTGCGAGATCTAAGTTCCCCAACCAGGGATTGAACACTGAGCCCACGGCAGTGAAAGCACGAAGTCCTGACCGTGGGGCCACCAGGGAAAGCTGCCCACCCCACTTCTTTCATGAACATCTCCACTCTGCAATTCTGTGACTTGGGACCTCTGCTGTCCCCGACTGCTTCTCCAGGGACACACACTGTTTTCAGGCACTGGGTGGGGGGCCTGGCGGGGGCCAGGCCACCGCGGCCGTGGCTGCTGGTGGCACTGAGCTGAGGGACTCCCCTTAGCCCTTCTCAGTGGAGGCCGGTGAGGGTGCTGGGGTGCGGATGGGAGCGGCAGAGGGGGTCTAGATGCTGCGGAGCGAGGCAGTGCCGCGGGTTCAGGCCATGGACGGGCTCCAGGACTGCCCCCACCGTGCCCCGGCCCGCGGGGTCCTCTATTCAGCGAGACGCCTGGAGGAAGAAGAGCAGGGTGGGGAGGGACAGGAGGCGCGAAAGAACGAGAGCAAGACAGGCATTCTGATCAAGCTCTGAAATTTTATTTCCTGGTAAAGGTTTATATGCTATCCACAGGCGGAAGGGGAGGCAAGCCCGCAGAGGATTGGCTCTGATCTTGCTTGGCTGGCCCACCGACCAACTATAGGTTCAGGCCTAAAGGCGTCGAGTGATAGGCTAGCGATAAGGTACTTGTCGTGTCATAATAGGCTGTTGCTATACAGGAAGGGCGGAGGCAAGGCCGCTGAATTATAACCGTCTCCTACACCACCGGAAGCTGGAGGGTGCCCCTGTCTCATCCCGCAGGAAGCCGGGTTGTTGGCCAGCAGAATTGGGAGCCTGAGCCCTGACGGAGACTCTCCTCCCCTCTCCCCACCCCGCCCTGCGACCCTGTCTGAAAGTTGGCCTAAAATTCATACTTGCTCCAAGGTGTGGCATCTCACGATTCCTCGTGGAAGTCATTCATCCGTCCTGTTTGTACCTTTTCCTCTTTTGAGCGTTTCACACTTTTAGTCAGTCTCTGTAGAGCCCTCTCACGTTTATTGCTCTTGAAGAAATGTCCACCTTGAGTCTCATCTGCCCTCCCTTTTGGCCGCATACCAGGACTTGCGAGATCTAAGTTCCCCAACCAGGGATTGAACACTGAGCCCACGGCAGTGAAAGCACGAAGTCCTGACCGTGGGGCCACCAGGGAAAGCTGCCCACCCCACTTCTTTCATGAACATCTCCACTCTGCAATTCTGTGACTTGGGACCTCTGCTGTCCCCGACTGCTTCTCCAGGGACACACACTGTTTTCAGGCACTGGGTGGGGGGCCTGGCGGGGGCCAGGCCACCGCGGCCGTGGCTGCTGGTGGCACTGAGCTGAGGGACTCCCCTTAGCCCTTCTCAGTGGAGGCCGGTGAGGGTGCTGGGGTGCGGATGGGAGCGGCAGAGGGGGTCTAGATGCTGCGGAGCGAGGCAGTGCCGCGGGTTCAGGCCATGGACGGGCTCCAGGACTGCCCCCACGTGCCCCGGCCCGCGGGGTCCTCTATTCAGCGAGACGCCTGGAGGAAGAAGAGCAGGGTGGGGAGGGACAGGAGGCGCGAAAGAACGAGAGCAAGACAGGCATTCTGATCAAGCTCTGAAATTTTATTTCCTGGTAAAGGTTTATATGCTATCCACAGGCGGAAGGGGAGGCAAGCCCGCAGAGGATTGGCTCTGATCTTGCTTGGCTGGCCCACCGACCAACTATAGGTTCAGGCCTAAAGGCGTCGAGTGATAGGCTAGCGATAAGGTACTTGTCGTGTCATAATAGGCTGTTGCTATACAGGAAGGGCGGAGGCAAGGCCGCTGAATTATAACCGTCTCCTACACCACCGGAAGCTGGAGGGTGCCCCTGTCTCATCCCGCAGGAAGCCGGGTTGTTGGCCAGCAGAATTGGGAGCCTGAGCCCTGACGGAGACTCTCCTCCCCTCTCCCCACCCCGCCCTGCGACCCTGTCTGAAAGTTGGCCTAAAATTCATACTTGCTCCAAGGTGTGGCATCTCACGATTCCTCGTGGAAGTCATTCATCCGTCCTGTTTGTACCTTTTCCCTCTTTTGAGCGTTTCACACTTTTAGTCAGTCTCTGGATAGTCTAGCTTTATTTTCACAGTTCTGTTAACTGTTTAACTTGTGGTTTAGTTGCTAAGCCTAATGAAGAAATTAAATGTGATATAGCCACCCCATATCATAGAATAAGCTTGTGATAAAATGAAAGAACTATTATGCTCAGTTGGTTAGTTGTGTCCAACTCTTTGCAACCCCTTGGACTGTAGCCCGCCAGGCTCCTCTGTCCATGGGAGTCTCCAGGCAAGAATACTGGAGTGGGCTGCCATTGCCTTCTCCAGGGCATCTTCCCCACCCAGGGATCAAACCTGCATCTCCTGCCTTGGCAGACAGATTCTTTACTGCTAAGCCACCAAAGAAGCCTGATATTTAACTAGTTTACAGTATTTCCCATGCAGGTCATCGAACACCCTTTCTTCTCTCTCGTTTTCTGAGGGCAGGGTTGGGGGGAGAGTTATATCTTATGCCCTGGATTAGTTATAAACATCACTACCATTCTTGGGTACTGATTTCTATCCATAAACTGTAATACATATTCCTAAAACAG
Organism: Tragulus kanchil; assembly: GCA_022376925.1. Taxonomy (NCBI): domain Eukaryota; kingdom Metazoa; phylum Chordata; class Mammalia; order Artiodactyla; family Tragulidae; genus Tragulus; species Tragulus kanchil. The sequence continues at coordinate 152,270,787 of JAIOJX010000002.1, read as the reverse complement.
TGACAAGTGAATCCACAGTGAGTGCAGTTAGCCTGGGGTTATCATTTATCTGCTGTGTGTCAGAACCCTGAAGTAACTCAGGATCCGGGAGTGTGACTCAGCGCTTTCCTCACGGATCCTGGAGCACCAGCCTGTTGCCTTCTCAGGTCCTGGTTTCACCCAGGCTCCAGCCAACCGTGATGATGGTCTCAGTTTAAATGTTAGCAGCACGTCTTGGCTGCCTTCTTTTTTTTCCTTTTTAAATTCAGCAGATTTTTCCCCCTTAGTTTTATTTATTTATTTTTGGCTATTCTGGGTTTTCACTGCAGCTGCAGGCTCTTCTCTAGTTGCAGGGAGTGGGGGCTCCTCTCTAGTTGAGGTGAGCAGGTTTCTTGTTGGGGTGACTTCTCTTGTTGGGGAACTCAGGCTCCAGGGCACATGGGCTTCAATAGTTGAGGCACATGAGCTCAATAGCTGCGGCTCTGAGGCTCTAGAGCACAGGCTCCGTAGTTGTGGCTCACGGGCTTAGTTGCTCCGCGGCCTGTGGGATCTTCCTGGATCAGGGATCCAACCTGCGTCTCCTGCATTGGTAGGCGAGCTCTCCACCACTGAGCTACCAAGGAAGCCCCCCTTGGCTGACTTCTTGCAAACAGTGGGTAAGGTTGAACCAGGTACCATCTATGTCTGACCCGCCATATCAGCCACTTGATGAGAGTCATCCCAAAGCAAAGATTCCTTGAATGAACCTGGCTGTGGTCCGGTAGGGGGGCTCCCCAGGTGGTGCTACTGGTAAAGAACCCACTTGCTAATGTAAGAGAGAGATGCAAGTTTGATCCCTGGGTTGGGAAGATCCCCTGGAGGAGGCCATGGCCAGCCCCTGTAGTATCCTTTTTGTTTTAGATAAGAAGTGGATTTATTCAGATTCAGAGACAAGCACACTTTCGCAGAGGGTGAGTGCAGCGGCCCACTGCAGTGTTCTTGCCTGGAGAATCCCATGGACAGAGGAGCCTGGCCGGCTACAGTCCCTGGGGTTGCAAAGCGTTGGACATGACTGAAGTGACTTAGCACGCATGCATGTGGTTCAGAACCACTAAGCATTGGACCCAGGAGTGGCGCAGGGCCCTGTCTGGGGCTGACTGCAGGGACAGCCACATGGCCAGTGGTCCTGTGGACAGCTGAAGTCCCGAGTTGAATGTCTACAACACTGGGGCCACCAGAGTGGGGTCGGTGAGTAGCCCAAACTCAGCCTTGCTTCCACACTAGCGTTTACTGGGGGCTTGTTTGCCAGCCGCTGGCCTGATCACTTGGCAAAGCATCGTCCTATTTAATTCTCACTCACAACATTCCAAAGGGATACACTCTATAATTCTTACAAGCCAAAAGACAGGAAACTGAAGCTGACACACAGGGAGGTTAAGTTTTGCTTCCTTTCATCAGCTGGTGAGAGGAGGCCCTGGATTTTGGATGGGAACTGTGACCTGTGATGGAGTTGGCGATTTCCTTTTCTGTGACTTACCATATTACCCACTGATCCCTCTCCTGGGTGTACTGGGGGCAATTTTCAGTTTTTGTGATGGCCAAGTTGAGCCATAAATGCCGTGGTTGTGGCTCACGGGCTTAGTTGCTCCGGCCTGTGGGATCTTCCTGGATCAGGGATCCAACCTGAGTCTCCTGCATTGGTAGGCGAGCTCTCCACCACTGAGCTACCAAGGAAGCCCCCCTTGGCTGACTTCTTGCAAACAGTGGGTAAGGTTGAACCAGGTACCATCTATGTCTGACCCGCCATATCAGCCACTTGATGAGAGTCATCCCAAAGCAAAGATTCCTTGAATGAACCTGGCTGTGGTCCGGTAGGGGGGCTCCCCAGGTGGTGCTACTGGTAAAGAACCCACTTGCTAATGAAAGAGAGAGATGCAAGTTTGATCCCTGGGTTGGGAAGATCCCCTGGAGGAGGCCATGGCCAGCCCCTGTAGTATCCTTTTTGTTTTAGATAAGAAGTGGATTTATTCAGATTCAGAGACAAGCACACTTTCGCAGAGGGTGAGTGCAGCGGCCCACTGCAGTGTTCTTGCCTGGAGAATCCCATGGACAGAGGAGCCTGGCCGGCTACAGTCCCTGGGGTTGCAAAGCGTTGGACATGACTGAAGTGACTTAGCACGCATGCATGTGGTTCAGAACCACTAAGCATTGGACCCAGGAGTGGCGCAGGGCCCTGTCTGGGGCTGACTGCAGGGACAGCCACATGGCCAGTGGTCCTGTGGACAGCTGAAGTCCCGAGTTGAATGTCTACAACACTGGGGCCACCAGAGTGGGGTCGGTGAGTAGCCCAAACTCAGCCTTGCTTCCACACTAGCGTTTACTGGGGGCTTGTTTGCCAGCCGCTGGCCTGATCACTTGGCAAAGCATCGTCCTATTTAATTCTCACTCACAACATTCCAAAGGGATACACTCTATAATTCTTACAAGCCAAAAGACAGGAAACTGAAGCTGACACACAGGGAGGTTAAGTTTTGCTTCCTTTCATCAGCTGGTGAGAGGAGGCCCTGGATTTTGGATGGGAACTGTGACCTGTGATGGAGTTGGCCGATTTCCTTTTCTGTGACTTACCATATTACCCACTGATCCCTCTCCTGGGTGTTGGCACTAGGGAAGTGCAATTTTCAGTTTTCATAGAAATGCCATGCATTGGAAACAATCCAAATGTCTGCCCAGCCATAAATGAATAAATAAAATGTGGTGTAGACATACCACAGAAGAAGTTAGCGATAAAATGAAAGAACTGTTGTGCCCAGGCAGGCAGTCAGTGGTGGACAACTCTTTGTGGACCCATTAACTGCCGCACACCAGGCTTTCCTGTCCTGCACCATCTCCCAGAGCCTGCTCAAACTCAAGTCCATTGACTCAGTGATGCCATCCAACCATCTCGTCCTCTGCCGTCCCCTTCTCCTTCGGCCTTCTATTTTCCCAGTCTTCTCCAATGAGTTTATTCTTCACATCTGGTGGCCAAAGTATTGACATACCAAACAAAGCAGAACAATATGAAACAGATATTCTTCTGTGGGGTTTCTGTTCGATTTTTGGTTAGAAAAGATTCTAAGGCACGCAATTAAGATTAAAAATTAAGTTGTACAGGGCTTCCCTGGTGGTCCAGTGGGTAAGAGTCCATCCTGTAGTGCAGGGACCATCAGTTCGATCCCTGGCCCAGGAAGATCCCACGTGCTGCGGAGCGACTGGACCGGTGTGTCCAATTGCGAGCCAGTGCTCTGGAGCGCATGCGCCCAGAGCTATACTCGAATAAAATTAAAATAGTCAAAACATTTCTGAATCACTTTGAGACGTGTCTTGTATTTATTTATTTGTTGAGAGGAAAGTAAAGTTTATTAGAATGGGGGAAGGGAGAGTCGTTGCCAGTACAGAGGGCGAGTTGAATGTCTACAACACTGGGGCCACCAGAGTGGGGTCGGTGAGTAGCCCAAACTCAGCCTTGCTTCCACACTAGCGTTTACTGGGGGCTTGTTTGCCAGCCGCTGGCCTGATCACTTGGCAAAGCATCGTCCTATTTAATTCTCACTCACAACATTCCAAAGGGATACACTCTATAATTCTTACAAGCCAAAAGACAGGAAACTGAAGCTGACACACAGGGAGGTTAAGTTTTGCTTCCTTTCATCAGCTGGTGAGAGGAGGCCCTGGATTTTGGATGGGAACTGTGACCTGTGATGGAGTTGGCGATTTCCTTTTCTGTGACTTACCATATTACCCACTGATCCCTCTCCTGGGTGTTGGCACTAGGGAAGTGCAATTTTCAGTTTTCATAGAAATGCCATGCATTGGAAACAATCCAAATGTCTGCCCAGCCGTAAATGAATAAATAAAATGTGGTGTAGACATACCACAGAAGAAGTTAGCGATAAAATGAAAGAACTGTTGTGCCCAGGCAGGCAGTCAGTGGTGGACAACTCTTTGTGGACCCATTAACTGCCGCACACCAGGCTTTCCTGTCCTGCACCATCTCCCAGAGCCTGCTCAAACTCAAGTCCATTGACTCAGTGATGCCATCCAACCATCTCGTCCTCTGCCGTCCCCTTCTCCTTCGGCCTTCTATTTTCCCAGTCTTCTCCAATGAGTTTATTCTTCACATCTGGTGGCCAAAGTATTGACATACCAAACAAAGCAGAACAATATGAAACAGATATTCTTCTGTGGGGTTTCTGTTCGATTTTTGGTTAGAAAAGATTCTAAGGCACGCAATTAAGATTAAAAATTAAGTTGTACAGGGCTTCCCTGGTGGTCCAGTGGGTAAGAGTCCATCCTGTAGTGCAGGGACCATCAGTTCGATCCCTGGCCCAGGAAGATCCCACGTGCTGCGGAGCGACTGGACCGGTGTGTCCAATTGCGAGCCAGTGCTCTGGAGCGCATGCGCCCAGAGCTATACTCGAATAAAATTAAAATAGTCAAAACATTTCTGAATCACTTTGAGACGTGTCTTGTATTTATTTATTTGTTGAGAGGAAAGTAAAGTTTATTAGAATGGGGGAAGGGAGAGTCGTTGCCAGTACAGAGGGCCGGCTTAAGGGAGAACCAACATTGTTAGAGTAGGAGATGCTATTAGAACGGCGGGCCTGCTCAATATATATTGCAGAGGCAGGGTTTTCTTTGTGTGCCAATGTTAGAGTCTTTTTTGAAAAACGAGTGAATTTATTTCATTTTCTTTTATTTGTGACAGCTGTTTTTTTTTTTTTCTATCTCACTGTTTCTCCCCTATTCTTTATAACTTAAAAACACTATTATTGTTTGGTCTCTGTTTCCTTCTGTGTATGTTTCTTCTGGTGACTTGGAATATTAAGTGATTTTACAATAGTTACTGTTACAGAACATGTAACTTATAGCTATAATTCTGTTTCTTTAGGAAGTACTTCTCTGCTATGAACAATAATGAGATCAATATCTTGATACATTTCTTCTGCCTTCTTGCCCTTCATTTCCTTTGCTTATTATCCTTTTAGTTAATACCTTTTTAGTTCTTTTCATACAGTGATTTCCCAATATTGTGTTAGATTTTGGTGTACAGCAAAGTGGTTCGGTTATACATGTGTTTTTTTCCATATTCTTTTTAATTATAGGCTATTACAAGATACTGAATATATCCCTGTGCTGTATACTAGGACCTTATTGTTTATTTTCTTTCTTAATATTTACCTTTGCACTGTTAAGTAGTTTTATAGGTCACTACTTGTTGATTAGTTTTAAATGGCATATATCCAGGAAATGTTCATGATGAGAGGCTTGACACCTGCTGAGCCTGTGGATATAGGCGCCAAATTCCAGCCAAAGACCAGGGGAAGTTAGCAGGCATGGTTGGTGCAGCCGTGGGGCATGCACTAGGTCTTAGTTGCGGTGTGTAGGATCCAGTTTCCTGACCAGGAATAGGACCTGGCCACCCTGCATTGGGAGCGTGGAATCTTAGTTGGCAGACCACCAGGGAAGTCCCTCTTTTTTCTTAGCCTGGCTAGAGATTTACAGATTCTACTGATCTTTTCAAAGAACCAGCTTTTGGTTACATTGATTTTTTTCCTCTTGATTTGCTGTGTTCAATTACATTGACTTCTGCTCTAATTCTTACTGTTTCTTTTCTACGGCTTACTTAGGATATAACTCGTCCTTCTATTTCTAGTTTCTTAAGGTGGGAACTTAGATGACTACGTTTAGACCTTTCTTTAACACTGTACATTTCCCTCTAAACCCCTGCTTTCACTGTGTCCCACAAATATTGATAAATTGTATTTTCATTTTCATTTAGTTCAAACTATTTTTAAGTTTCTCTTGAGAGTTCTTTTTAGACTCATGCTATTTTAGAAGTGGGTTGTTTCATCTCCATGTGTGTTAGTTGCTCAGTCGTGTCCGACTCTTTGTGACCCCATAGACTGTAGCCCGCCAGGCTCCTGTCCATGGGATTCTCCAGGCAAGAATACTAGAGTAGGTTGCCATTTCCTTGTCCAATCAGTGATGTGAAATTAGTGATATCTCTTCTATTAGTGATTTTTAGTTTAATTCCATTGTCTGAGAGCACTGTATGATTCTTAAATTTGTTCAGGTGTGTTTTACAGCCCAGAATGTGGTCTATCTTGGTGAATGAATGTTCCATGTAAACTTGAGAAGGTGTAGTTTGCTTTTAACAGTCCAATCAACCCATTGGGTCCAATAAACCCATTAAACTAAATTTCCTGTAGTATAAAGTGTAAGAATGGTACTAGACCTGGTAATATTTTTTTAAAATATGGTGTTCATTCACGTCACAAAAGTGAAACTGAATTGTAAAATCACTACCCAGGAACGGAAAGTGTGATACAAAAGCTGCCTATAACAGTTACTGAGTAATCCAGCATCATGTACCACAAGCCAAGCTGTCTAGGTATCTATGTGTTTAATATTTTATCTTAAATTTTATTTATGAATAAAAAGTACACTTGAACAAATTCACTAAGACTAGGTGCTGTAGCTACTTCAGATTGCAGTTAGAGAACAGAACTATTGAAATAAAACTCCTGAGGATATTTTTTTTAGGGCTTCCCTGGTGGCTCATTGGTAAAGAATCTTTCTGCCAATGCAGAAGATGTGAGTTCGATCCCTGGGTCATGGAGATCCTTAGGAGAAGGAAATGGCAACCCACTCCAGTACCCTTGCCTGAGAAACACCATGGACAGAGGAGCCTAATGGGCTACAGTTCATGGGGTCTCAAAAGAGTTGGACACGACTGAGGGACTGAACAGCAACAACAAGAAGGATAGTTTTTAAGAGCACCAGCAGGGAAAAACCAGTTCCAGTTTTAATTTCTACAACATTCCTGACTTTTGGAGGCCAAAAGGTCTACTAGTGTCATTCAAGTTGGCAGTTGGTCTAGATATTACGATTGAGAGAAAAAAGTCCCCAAACTCAGTGAGAACGGAGGTTCTCCAAAGCCAAAAGATGACTTGTGCATTCATTTTTAAACAAACAAACAAATGAAACCCCCAAACCAACCAAATCCTAAGAGCAAATTTGTACTGATAAACACATAGTTTTACAAAAGCAACTTTTCCAACTAAGAAACAAAGACCAAAACAAACACAAAAAAACCTCCCAAGAGCTTGGAGGCAACAAGACTGTAACTAACAGGAAGTGAAAACGGAGTGAGAGATTATAGTCTGGGATACTCAACAAAAGAGTTCTTTCAGCTCCATTAGTTTTGGCCCAAAGCTTCCATCATGTTTTAGTTGAGTGTTTATTGTTGTGTATTCTCGTGGCATTACAAGTGGTAGGCCAATAGAACCCTCCATGTTCATAGGAAAGCAGTAGTTGCTCCTGGCGTGACTGTATGGGGTAGGCTAGTTGATAGAATTTTCTAGTATACTAGACTTTAGGAAGAAGACTAAGTGAAAAAATGAATGCTAGGGAAAGATGAGTAGGGACAGACTCAATTTCCTTGAGTTGAAACTGTTTGTCGAACCTTCAGAAATGTCTTCAAGCTGACCTTATGTCCTCAAGCTGGTCTTCCTTATATACAGTCCTCAGAAATCATTTGCCATGTTAGAAATATTTGCACAAGCTTCCCATGAGTAATTTTTTTCTTTTTAAATTCATAAATCTACAAATGGTGGCATTCCTTTCTCTGACTTAATGTGAACATTCCTCCTAAAAGGATACATCCCGTACTTCAATTAATGAAGGTATTTGTCCTCATTAGAATGAAAATGATGGCAATAATGTCAAGTCATATTTCAGACAGAAACTGGCCAACTCTCCTTCTCCTACTCCCTCCCCCCACTTGCTTTTTCTCAGGAGAGAGTGTTTGCGTTAAACTGTAAAGTTTATATATTGGATTTATAGGAACTACGTTAAAGTGGTGGTAATAAAATAAAACTGCTAACATGAAAGCTCAGAACAGAACTGGCTGCCACTTGAAATGCCACTTTATGGTGTTGGGTTCCCGAACAGTGTGAACTAGGTACTCGATTCTCACTTAGGAATCATTACGCATACATAAAAAAACAAGGAAGGAGAGAGGAGCAAGGGTGGCTATTGATTAATGGAAAAAATTTCACAGGGAACAAACTTCACATGGAAACAGAAATTTCAAAAAATATACTGCAAAAAAGATCCCCTCAAACCAAATCCAAAAACCAAAAAAAAATAACAAAAAGTATATTGAAAAGCATTTTACCTGTGATGTTCCTATATGATAAACATACTAGAGACACACAGATAGCCAACAGGGATAAGAGATGCAAATCAAAATCCCAGTGAGATATCACTTTAACACCTGTTAGAATGGCTGTTAGCCATTTGTCCCTAGGAATAGGACCTTCAGTGGTTAGAAAGTACGTTCGTGTCTGTTTAGGTCTTTATAGTTCAAGGTTGAGGCTTGCAAGAGGACACTCAGAAGGGTCAGGCTAGAGTTTGGTCAAGAAGACCATGTTTGTCAAAGTAAAAACTAGAAAGGGAGCCAGAGTTGCCTGACAATCATTCCCAACTTTAGTTCCTTCATGTGTCTCTGAGCTAACCTTACCCCTGGTATCGGAGTAGCTGAGCCTCTTTCTAAAGTTTAAATTTACTTATATATATGTATTTGTACACCTGTGTGTATGTATCCATAGGAGACATATCTATGTGTATTTTAACAAATTGGGTCTACTGGATTCCCTGAACAAGCTGTTCTGAGAGCCTGACCGCAACGGGACCATCATTATTACTTTTTTCCCCTAACTTCCTGGGACCATTATTTTTGATCTGAATGTGGTCGTCTCTAGTGTGACTTGCTCATAGTTGCCGCAGTTTTCTATGGAGGGCCATTTGGGTTGTTTCCAATTTCTACTAGAATTGCAATAAACTGGATGCAATAAACGCTCTCATGAATGCCTCCTTAAAGGGTTCTTGAACACGGAGATGGAAGGTTGGAGTTACTGGGTCCTTGAACATGCATTTAAAATTTTAATAGATGCCACCAAATTGCCTCCCCCCTTTAAGCCAGGTAAAAGTGTTTATTCTTCCCACTGTGCCCAAAACTGCTAACATGAAAGCTCAGAACAGAACTGGCTGCCACTTGAAATGCCACTTTATGGTGTTGGGTTCCCGAACAGTGTGAACTAGGTACTCGATTCTCACTTAGGAATCATTACGCATACATAAAAAAACAAGGAAGGAGAGAGGAGCAAGGGTGGCTATTGATTAATGGAAAAAATTTCACAGGGAACAAACTTCACATGGAAACAGAAATTTCAAAAAATATACTGCAAAAAAGATCCCCTCAAACCAAATCCAAAAACCAAAAAAAAATAACAAAAAGTATATTGAAAAGCATTTTACCTGTGATGTTCCTATATGATAAACATACTAGAGACACACAGATAGCCAACAGGGATAAGAGATGCAAATCAAAATCCCAGTGAGATATCACTTTAACACCTGTTAGAATGGCTGTTAGCCATTTGTCCCTAGGAATAGGACCTTCAGTGGTTAGAAAGTACGTTCGTGTCTGTTTAGGTCTTTATAGTTCAAGGTTGAGGCTTGCAAGAGGACACTCAGAAGGGTCAGGCTAGAGTTTGGTCAAGAAGACCATGTTTGTCAAAGTAAAAACTAGAAAGGGAGCCAGAGTTGCCTGACAATCATTCCCAACTTTAGTTCCTTCATGTGTCTCTGAGCTAACCTTACCCCTGGTATCGGAGTAGCTGAGCCTCTTTCTAAAGTTTAAATTTACTTATATATATGTATTTGTACACCTGTGTGTATGTATCCATAGGAGACATATCTATGTGTATTTTAACAAATTGGGTCTACTGGATTCCCTGAACAAGCTGTTCTGAGAGCCTGACCGCAACGGGACCATCATTATTACTTTTTTCCCCTAACTTCCTGGGACCATTATTTTTGATCTGAATGTGGTCGTCTCTAGTGTGACTTGCTCATAGTTGCCGCAGTTTTCTATGGAGGGCCATTTGGGTTGTTTCCAATTTCTACTAGAATTGCAATAAACTGGATGCAATAAACGCTCTCATGAATGCCTCCTTAAAGGGTTCTTGAACACGGAGATGGAAGGTTGGAGTTACTGGGTCCTTGAACATGCATTTAAAATTTTAATAGATGCCACCAAATTGCCTTTTTAAAGCAGCCCAACCCACTTACAATCCCACCAGCCAGGTAAAAGTGTTTATTCTTCCCACTGTGCCCAACACTCAATGGTATCAAAGTTCTTAATACTTTCTAATCTGCTAGGTCAAAGCTGGTCATTTTACTTGATTGTTTCTACTAGCCATTGCATTTCCTTTTCTGGAACTTGGACCTAATCTCAGATATTAAAATGACTTCTGATGAAAATTCTCCACTCTTCCCAGCTTTGGGTGCTGGGGTCAGAGCCCCAGAGTCATGCTAAGGGCAGGATGGAGGGGAAAGAGGGAGCAGCAGAGGGAGTGAAGAACAGACTTTTATCTCCCCTGGTGACAGCTGGGAATGAAACTAAGGAGAGGCCAGACTCCAGAGCCCAAGGTCTTGGCCAAGTGTGTTCTCTATCCAGCTTTGCTAGTTCTTGGTGGAGGACAGGGGAGGGAAGGGAAGTGTCCTAGGAATTGCTCTGAGAGGGCCAACAGTCTGGGGTCGGGCCACCAGCAGGTCTTTCCGGTTGGCACTTCCTGGACTTCTCTTATCACCTAGATCGTCCTTCCTTCCTGAAGCAACGTCAAATAGAAGAAGGGGGGAAAAGGGGGGAGGTGGGGCCATGCAAAGGTAACGCTATGCTCAGCCCCCACGCCCAGCAGGGCAGATAGCTTCCTCTGGTGCCGCCTGCACAGGTCCTGCCTCTCCACTGCTGTCCCCTGTGCTAGCACTGGCCCTGCTCCCAGCCCCTGCGGCACCTCCGGACCCATGTGGCTGCTCAGGGTCCTGCGTCTCCTCTGGATGCTCACGGCCTTCCTGGGGCTCACAGGTGAGGAGGTGCGGTGGCGAGGGCTGGGGAGAATGCCCTGATGTCTGAAGGGCAGGGATGTGTGTGTGTTGGGGGGCTCTGAGGTTTGAGAGGAGCCTGAGGAGGGGTTGCTCAGAGCTCTGTGTATGGGGGGCACTGAGGTGGGGGAGGGGAGGGAAGCTGGTCCAGGGGTGCTGCACCCCAGGGCCAAGCAGGTCTGCAGGAGTCCTCACGTATCAGCACATGGGATGCCCAGGAGGCTGGACAGCTCTGCACGGATGCTGTCCCCTTGGCCCCAGTTTTCTGAGCCCGTTCCTCTCGTGGCTCCCTCCCCCAGCTCTGTGCGTCCTCCACCCTGGAGTCCATCTCCCTCTTCGTGCTGTGCCTGCTCAGTCGCGTCTGACTCTTTGCAATCCTATGGTCTGTAGCCTGTCAGGCTTCTCTGTCCATGGGATTTTCCAGACAAGAATACTGGACTGGGTTGCCACTTCCTTCTCTAGGGATCTTCCCAAACCAGGGATCAAACCCTTATCTCCTGTGCCTCCTGTATTGCAGGCAGATTCTTTTTTTTTTTTTCTAAAGAATTATTTCTTTATTTTTGGCTATTCTGGATTTTTTTTTTTTTAAGATTTATTTATTTGTTTATTTTGGGCAGGGGTTGGGTTGGGGAGGGAGAGGAGCGGGCAGCCACTTCTATTGGTCTTTCATTTCTCTATTTTCATCTGTCCTTGTTCTTTGGCTCCTGTGGGCCTCCCATCGCGGTGGTGTCTGTCGTCGCAGAGTGCCGGCTCTGGGCGCATGCGCTCCAGAGCTCCGGCTCGGTAGTTGGACACATTGGTCCAGCCGCTCCGTGGCATGTGGGATCTTCCCAGGCCAGGGATCGAACCGGCGCCCCTTGCACTGCAAGGCGGTGTCCTTACCCACTGGACCACCAGGGGAAGCCCTATTCTGGATTTTCACTGCTGCAGCAGGCTCTTCTTTAGCTGCGGGGAGTGGCGGCTACTCTCTAGCTGAGATGAGCAGGCTTCTTGTTGTGGTGACTTCTCTTGTGGTGGAGCTCAGGCTCTAGGGCACATGGGCTCCATAGTTGTGGCTTCGAGGCTGTAGAGCACAGGCTCAATAGTTGTGGCTCATGGGCTTAGTTGTTCTGCAGTATGTGGGATCTTCCCGGCTCAGGGATCGAACCCATATCTCCTGCACCTCATGCACTGCAGGCAGATTATTTATCAATGAGCCACCAGGGAAGCCCCACCCCTATCTTTTTTTTTTTTTCATTTTTCAGTACATGTTTATTTACTTATTTAGCTGTGTTGGATCTTAGTTGCCACACTCAAGATCTTGAATCTTCATTGTGGCATGAGGTATCTTTAGTCATGGCATGTGGGCTCTAGTTCCCTGACCAGGAATCGAACCCAGGTCCCTTGTACTGGGAGCATAGTGTCTTAGCCACTGGACCACAGGCAAGTCCCCTATCCCTCCCTTTACTCCCATCCATTCAGCCCTCTGAGGGACCCGCCTGTGTCCCTGGGAACCCCTCCTTTTTCTGGGGCCTCTCCACTTTTGGTCACAGTGCCCTCTCCTCCAGCTCTGCCCTTGGTACTCCCATCCCACCCCAGCCCAGCCCATGTTTCTGTAGAGAGAGCGGCTCCTGGTTGTAGAGTAATTAACTGAGATAGAATAGGTAATAGAAAATATATCCTTTTTGAATACCTTTTTAAAGAGAACATTTATTTATTAGGTTATGCTGGTCTTAGTTGCAGCACAAGGCACCTCCCATCTTCCTTGTGGTATGCGGGATCTTTAGTTGTGGCATGCGAGATCTAGTTCCCTGATCAGGGATCAGACCCAGGCTCCCTGCATTGGGAGCATGGTGTCTTAGCCACTGAACCACCAGGGAAGTCTCCATAACATATCTATGTTTATTATTAACACTCCCGGATAAACATAAAGGCCTCCAAGGACTCATGCCTGCCTGCTGAGGTGTCTCTTTATGGAAGTTTCCTTTTCTGTCCTGTCCCTCATCCTGTGTCTGGTCCTATCTCGTTGCCTCTCAAACTCAGTGAAGTCTGAGCTTCAGTCTCTCGTTTTCCCCTTTGGTATTCTCCATACAACTTTCTGCTCTCTGATCCCCAGTCTCCCAAAGTCCACCCACGCTCAGCCCAGGTTTGGTTTGCGTTCTCTCTCTCTCCAAAGAGGAGAGTCAGCCTCGACAGCAGTGGCTCAGAGTGAGGGGTGGACGTGGGTCAGACGGCAGGTGGAGAACCAGAGGGGGACAAGGACTTCAGGCGGTAGGTGAAGGCAGGCAGAGGAAACAGAGGAAGGGGAAGGTGCATGTGTGAGGAGAAAGGGGTGGGAGAGGCGACGGGAGGAAGTAGGACCTTCTGATGAACCTGTGTGCTCAGCCTGCCTTCCCAGGACTGCTAGGTCAGGACTTAGACAAGGTGGGCAAGGAATCAAGGGCGTCCCCATCGCAACTTCCCACACGGAGGCTGCCCTGGGGAGCAGACAGATGTTTGGGGCTTTATTTTATTTATTATTCTTTTGAAAAATATTTATGTATTTGGCTCCGTCTGGTCTTGGTTGTGGCATGTGGGATCTTTTAGTTGCAGCTTGTGAACTCTTATTTGTGACACGTAAGATCGAGTTCCCCAACCAGGGATTGAACCCGGTTGCCCTGCATTGGGAGTGTGGAATCTTAGCCAATGGGGAAGTCCCTGGATGTGGCCTTTAGAAGCTTGAGAGACCAGAGTAATTAACTGAGATAGAATAGGTAATAGAAAATATATCCTTTTTGAATACCTTTTTAAAGAGAACATTTATTTATTAGGTTATGCTGGTCTTAGTTGCAGCACAAGGCACCTCCCATCTTCCTTGTGGTATGCGGGATCTTTAGTTGTGGCATGCGAGATCTAGTTCCCTGATCAGGGATCAGACCCAGGCTCCCTGCATTGGGAGCATGGTGTCTTAGCCACTGAACCACCAGGGAAGTCTCCATAACATATCTATGTTTATTATTAACACTCCCGGATAAACATAAAGGCCTCCAAGGACTCATGCCTGCCTGCTGAGGTGTCTCTTTATGGAAGTTTCCTTTTCTGTCCTGTCCCTCATCCTGTGTCTGGTCCTATCTCGTTGCCTCTCAAACTCAGTGAAGTCTGAGCTTCAGTCTCTCGTTTTCCCCTTTGGTATTCTCCATACAACTTTCTGCTCTCTGATCCCCAGTCTCCCAAAGTCCACCCACGCTCAGCCCAGGTTTGGTTTGCGTTCTCTCTCTCTCCAAAGAGGAGAGTCAGCCTCGACAGCAGTGGCTCAGAGTGAGGGGTGGACGTGGGTCAGACGGCAGGTGGAGAACCAGAGGGGGACAAGGACTTCAGGCGGTAGGTGAAGGCAGGCAGAGGAAACAGAGGAAGGGGAAGGTGCATGTGTGAGGAGAAAGGGGTGGGAGAGGCGACGGGAGGAAGTAGGACCTTCTGATGAACCTGTGTGCTCAGCCTGCCTTCCCAGGACTGCTAGGTCAGGACTTAGACAAGGTGGGCAAGGAATCAAGGGCGTCCCCATCGCAACTTCCCACACGGAGGCTGCCCTGGGGAGCAGACAGATGTTTGGGGCTTTATTTTATTTATTATTCTTTTGAAAAATATTTATGTATTTGGCTCCGTCTGGTCTTGGTTGTGGCATGTGGGATCTTTTAGTTGCAGCTTGTGAACTCTTATTTGTGACACGTAAGATCGAGTTCCCCAACCAGGGATTGAACCCGGTTGCCCTGCATTGGGAGTGTGGAATCTTAGCCAATGGGGAAGTCCCTGGATGTGGCCTTTAGAAGCTTGAGAGACCCCAGTCCCACACTACCTCCGATGGGGTAATAGCTTGTGGCATTCCTACCTTCGGGGACATATATGTGGAACGTGGGGAAGTGAGTGATCTATTTGGTGTTCAGGTGACCAAAGGACCTACCGATGAATCTCTCTGTTCTACCGCCAATGCAGGAACTTCAGCCTCGGCCACCACGCTTTCACACCTTGCTCTCATGAGCTCCCCACCCTCCAAAGGCACAGCAAGGTGGCCACTGAATACCCCCAAAACTACTCCCACTCCTAATAGTAGGAAAAACATATCTGTGACTACCACCACCTCCCCTGACGCGAAATCCATTTCTAATATATTTCTCAAATCGCCAATCAGTTCCAATACCCCAACAGCTAGCGCAAATCTACTGCACAAAATATCAGTGACTCCTAACAGGAAAAGTTCTCTGCAGTTTCTAAGGACAGATAAAAAAGCTAACTACCCAGAGATACTAGACACCAACATAAACAAAATAGATTCTGTGATCAACGAAACCCATCCTGACTCACTGAACGGGCTGACTTACACACATAAGATTCCAAACTGTCTTATGAAAGGGAATCCTAAAACAACACAGACAACTAGTGGGTATACAGCAATAAGAACTACTGGATCACTGAACCACTTCAACAATTCATGTTCCACAAGGAATCCTACCAGGATCTCACCATTCATGACAAATCTCACCAAAATCTCAATGAATAATGCAAAGACAGACACAACTATCACAAAGAAAGCAACCTTGGCCAGCAGGTCAGACACACCCACCATCTTACCCATTTCCCGGAGCATGGGCACTCCCTTACTCTCTACCAGCCTTCCAGCCACATTGCAGGGTGCCTTGCACCTATCCTCAGGCAGTATCAAGCACACTCTGCCAGACGGTGCCACCTCACCTCCCCTGGATATGAGTGTACTGCATCCGCAGCCCGCCACAGCCCCATCCCCATCGTCCTTCCCCGCCTCCAGCCCCCCGCAGACGTCCACCACCGCACCTCCCTCCTCCGTCACGACGGGCGGCCCTACCTCGACACCGGCCCCCGCCCAGTCCACATCCACATCCACGTCCACGTCCACATCCGCCAGCTCCGCTGGCTCAGGGCGCCCCACCGGCGACCTCAGCTCCACACCTCCGCTGTCCAGCACCTCAGCCGCCGCCACACACACCATCCCGTCTTCCTCCCCCACCCAGCGTCCAGGCACAGCCTCTAGCGTCGGCCCGACCTCGGCCAGCAGGTCAGACACACCCACCATCTTACCCATTTCCCGGAGCATGGGCACTCCCTTACTCTCTACCAGCCTTCCAGCCACATTGCAGGGTGCCTTGCACCTATCCTCAGGCAGTATCAAGCACACTCTGCCAGACGGTGCCACCTCACCTCCCCTGGATATGAGTGTACTGCATCCGCAGCCCGCCACAGCCCCATCCCCATCGTCCTTCCCCGCCTCCAGCCCCCCGCAGACGTCCACCACCGCACCTCCCTCCTCCGTCACGACGGGCGGCCCTACCTCGACACCGGCCCCCGCCCAGTCCACATCCACATCCACGTCCACGTCCACATCCGCCAGCTCCGCTGGCTCAGGGCGCCCCACCGGCGACCTCAGCTCCACACCTCCGCTGTCCAGCACCTCAGCCGCCGCCACACACACCATCCCGTCTTCCTCCCCCACCCAGCGTCCAGGCACAGCCTCTAGCGTCGGCCCGACCTCGGCCACCAGGCCGAGTGACACGTCCACGTTCCCCACCACCCACGGCACAGCTACTCCCTTCCCCTCCACCAGCGCTCCGGCTCCGCCGCTGGGAGCCTCGTCCACGCCCTCCCGCACTACCGGGACCACCCGGGCTGAGAGTACCACCTCCCCAGCCACGAGCACCCACGCACCGCACCCAACCACGGGCACGCCCTCCGGGGACACCTCCAGACCGTCTGCGGTCACAGAGGCGTCCTCTCCTCTTTCCGTCACATCGCCCGCCGGGCCCACCGCCTCACCGCCTTCTCCCGCCTCCGCCACCTCTGCCCCGTTGGCCCCCACTACCTCCACACTGTCCGCGCGTGTGCCTGCGTCCACTCCTCCTGCCACGCCCACACAGCCGGCCTCCCCCTCTGCCGGCAACACGAGCCCTCTCTCCACCCCGGTCACCAAGACCCCCGCTACCCACACCCCTTCCGTCCCTCCACCTCCCACCGGCACGCCCACCAGCTCCGCGCCAGAAATCGGCACTCCCGCAGACACCGCGGCTCTTTCCGCCTCGACCACAGCCCCCCCGCCCTTGCCCTCCACTGCACACACGACCCAGGCTGCCAGCACACACTCGGTGGCCACACCCAGCCCCACCACACGGCCAAGCGCTACAGCCCTCCCCTCCTCAGCCACCGACTCCACGGGGAGCCCAGCCCCGTCTGCCCTCACGGCATCCTCCCCTGCCTCCACCAGCCGGCACACATCCACAGCTCTACCTCCCTCCTCTGTCCGCACGGAAGCTCCGACCCTGACACCCGGCCACACCCCGTCCACGTCCGCGCGGACCGCGGGGGCCTCCGCCTCCAGGACGGACCTCAGCTCCCCACTTGCCCTCCCCACCACATCCACCGCCAGCACGAGCCACGTTCAAGCTTCCGCCATCTCCCAGAGCGCAGACACAACCTTGCAGGTCGTCCCGACCTCAGCCCCTAGGCCTGGCCGCCCATCCACGTTCCCCACCACCCCCAGCACAGCCACCCCCTTCCCCTCCACCAGCGGCCCGGCTCCATCTCCAGGGCCTTCCTCCAGGCCCACCAGCACTCCCGGGGCCACTCGGGCGGACGCTACCACCTCACCTGCCACGAGCAGCCATGCGCCGCCCCCGACCCCAAGGACTCCGCCCGGGGACACCTCTAGCGCGTCGCGAACAACACAGGGGTCCTCTCCTCTCTCAGCCCCGTCACCTGACACTCCCCCCACCCCACTCCACTCTCCCCCGTCCACCTCCTCGGCTCCCGGGGCCACCGATGCCCCGACCTCCGCCACCAGGGCGCCTCAGTCCTCTCAACCGGGACCCAGCCCGGAGCCAGCCTCCCCGGCGACCCCAAACACCGGCCCTCCGCCCACGCCGCTTACCACCATGCCCACCACCCACACCACCGCCCTTCCTTCCGCCCCCATCGGGACGCCCACCGGGACAACGCACGCGCTCACCTCTGGCCCCTCCACACAAGCCCCCAAGGGCCCTAGGACTCAAGGGGTAACCCCGCTCACCCCCACAGCCACACACACCACTGCAGCCCTAACCGCTTCCGCCGTCCACTCCACCCGCCGCACGGCCACAGCCCCATCCCCATCGTCCTTGCCCGCCTCCAGCCCCCCGCAGACGTCCACCACCCGTCCTCCCTCCGCCGTCACGACGGGCGGCCCTAACTCGACACCGGCCCCCGCCCAGTCCACATCCACACCCCGTCCACGTCCGCGCGGACCGCGGGGGCCTCCGCCTCCAGGACGGACCTCAGCTCCCCACTTGCCCTCCCCACCACATCCACCGCCAGCACGAGCCACGTTCAAGCTTCCGCCATCTCCCAGAGCGCAGACACAACCTTGCAGGTCGTCCCGACCTCAGCCCCTAGGCCTGGCCGCCCATCCACGTTCCCCACCACCCCCAGCACAGCCACCCCCTTCCCCTCCACCAGCGGCCCGGCTCCATCTCCAGGGCCTTCCTCCAGGCCCACCAGCACTCCCGGGGCCACTCGGGCGGACGCTACCACCTCACCTGCCACGAGCAGCCATGCGCCGCCCCCGACCCCAAGGACTCCGCCCGGGGACACCTCTAGCGCGTCGCGAACAACACAGGGGTCCTCTCCTCTCTCAGCCCCGTCACCTGACACTCCCCCCACCCCACTCCACTCTCCCCCGTCCACCTCCTCGGCTCCCGGGGCCACCGATGCCCCGACCTCCGCCACCAGGGCGCCTCAGTCCTCTCAACCGGGACCCAGCCCGGAGCCAGCCTCCCCGGCGACCCCAAACACCGGCCCTCCGCCCACGCCGCTTACCACCATGCCCACCACCCACACCACCGCCCTTCCTTCCGCCCCCATCGGGACGCCCACCGGGACAACGCACGCGCTCACCTCTGGCCCCTCCACACAAGCCCCCAAGGGCCCTAGGACTCAAGGGGTAACCCCGCTCACCCCCACAGCCACACACACCACTGCAGCCCTAACCGCTTCCGCCGTCCACTCCACCCGCAGCACGGCCACAGCCCCATCCCCATCGTCCTTCCCCGCCTCCAGCCCCCCGCAGACGTCCACCACCGCACCTCCCTCCTCCGTCACGACGGGCGGCCCTACCTCGACACCGGCCCCCGCCCAGTCCACATCCACATCCACGTCCACGTCCACATCCGCCAGCTCCGCTGGCTCAGGGCGCCCCACCGGCGACCTCAGCTCCACACCTCCGCTGTCCAGCACCTCAGCCGCCGCCACACACACCATCCCGTCTTCCTCCCCCACCCAGCGTCCAGGCACAGCCTCTAGCGTCGGCCCGACCTCGGCCACCAGGCCGAGTGACACGTCCACGTTCCCCACCACCCACGGCACAGCTACTCCCTTCCCCTCCACCAGCGCTCCGGCTCCGCCGCTGGGAGCCTCGTCCACGCCCTCCCGCACTACCGGGACCACCCGGGCTGAGAGTACCACCTCCCCAGCCACGAGCACCCACGCACCGCACCCAACCACGGGCACGCCCTCCGGGGACACCTCCAGACCGTCTGCGGTCACAGAGGCGTCCTCTCCTCTTTCCGTCACATCGCCCGCCGGGCCCACCGCCTCACCGCCTTCTCCCGCCTCCGCCACCTCTGCCCCGTTGGCCCCCACTACCTCCACACTGTCCGCGCGTGTGCCTGCGTCCACTCCTCCTGCCACGCCCACACAGCCGGCCTCCCCCTCTGCCGGCAACACGAGCCCTCTCTCCACCCCGGTCACCAAGACCCCCGCTACCCACACCCCTTCCGTCCCTCCACCTCCCACCGGCACGCCCACCAGCTCCGCGCCAGAAATCGGCACTCCCGCAGACACCGCGGCTCTTTCCGCCTCGACCACAGCCCCCCCGCCCTTGCCCTCCACTGCACACACGACCCAGGCTGCCAGCACACACTCGGTGGCCACACCCAGCCCCACCACACGGCCAAGCGCTACAGCCCTCCCCTCCTCAGCCACCGACTCCACGGGGAGCCCAGCCCCGTCTGCCCTCACGGCATCCTCCCCTGCCTCCACCAGCCGGCACACATCCACAGCTCTACCTCCCTCCTCTGTCCGCACGGAAGCTCCGACCCTGACACCCGGCCACACCCCGTCCACGTCCGCGCGGACCGCGGGGGCCTCCGCCTCCAGGACGGACCTCAGCTCCCCACTTGCCCTCCCCACCACATCCACCGCCAGCACGAGCCACGTTCAAGCTTCCGCCATCTCCCAGAGCGCAGACACAACCTTGCAGGTCGTCCCGACCTCAGCCCCTAGGCCTGGCCGCCCATCCACGTTCCCCACCACCCCCAGCACAGCCACCCCCTTCCCCTCCACCAGCGGCCCGGCTCCATCTCCAGGGCCTTCCTCCAGGCCCACCAGCACTCCCGGGGCCACTCGGGCGGACGCTACCACCTCACCTGCCACGAGCAGCCATGCGCCGCCCCCGACCCCAAGGACTCCGCCCGGGGACACCTCTAGCGCGTCGCGAACAACACAGGGGTCCTCTCCTCTCTCAGCCCCGTCACCTGACACTCCCCCCACCCCACTCCACTCTCCCCCGTCCACCTCCTCGGCTCCCGGGGCCACCGATGCCCCGACCTCCGCCACCAGGGCGCCTCAGTCCTCTCAACCGGGACCCAGCCCGGAGCCAGCCTCCCCGGCGACCCCAAACACCGGCCCTCCGCCCACGCCGCTTACCACCATGCCCACCACCCACACCACCGCCCTTCCTTCCGCCCCCATCGGGACGCCCACCGGGACAACGCACGCGCTCACCTCTGGCCCCTCCACACAAGCCCCCAAGGGCCCTAGGACTCAAGGGGTAACCCCGCTCACCCCCACAGCCACACACACCACTGCAGCCCTAACCGCTTCCGCCGTCCACTCCACCCGCAGCACGGCCACAGCCCCATCCCCATCGTCCTTCCCCGCCTCCAGCCCCCCGCAGACGTCCACCACCGCACCTCCCTCCTCCGTCACGACGGGCGGCCCCACCCCGACACCGGCCCCCGCCCAGTCCACATCCACATCCACGTCCACGTCCACATCCGCCAGCTCCGCTGGCTCAGGGCGCCCCACCGGCGACCTCAGCTCCACACCTCCGCTGTCCAGCACCTCAGCCGCCGCCACACACACCATCCCGTCTTCCTCCCCCACCCAGCGTCCAGGCACAGCCTCTAGCGTCGGCCCGACCTCGGCCACCAGGCCGAGTGACACGTCCACGTTCCCCACCACCCACGGCACAGCTACTCCCTTCCCCTCCACCAGCGCTCCGGCTCCGCCGCTGGGAGCCTCGTCCACGCCCTCCCGCACTACCGGGACCACCCGGGCTGAGAGTACCACCTCCCCAGCCACGAGCACCCACGCACCGCACCCAACCACGCCGCCACCTCCGGCCCCCACGTCCCCGGCCCTCCTCCCACTCCCCCGGGCCCACGCCCACCCCTCCCCTCCCCCTCGCCCGGGCCCACCCCTGCGCGGGCCGCCCCCCCGCCACGCCACACCCCCCCCCCGCCGCACCGGCCCTCTCCACCCGGTCCCGCCCCCACCCCCTCCCCACCTCCACGCGCCACCCTCCGCCCGAGCACCCCCGCACCCCCTCCGCCGCCCGCCCCCCCCTCCTCGCACAGCCCGCTCCGCACACTCGGTGGCCACCCCCACCACCGCCCGCCTCGCCCCTCCCCCCCACTCCCACCCCCCGTCTGCCTCCGCTCCCCCTGCCCCACCGCCGGCCCTCCCCACCCCCCCTCTTCCCCGCACCACCCGCCCCCGCCCCCGTCCCCCCCACCGCGCCCCGCTCGGCAGACCCGCCCCCGCCCCCCGCCCTCCCCCCACACGCCCCAGCCCCCATCCCCAGGCCACCCCTGCAGGTCGCCCGACCTCAGCCCCTGCCCGCCCACCACGCCCCCCCCCAGCCACCACCCCTCCCCCGCGCCCGCCCACTCCCCTCCTCCACCCCACACCCCGCACTCGCGCGTCCAGCCCGCCACGGCAGCCACCGCCCGCCCCGACCCGCCGGGCCCCCGCCCGACACACCCTCCCTCCCACCCACCACCCCACCCCCTCTCCCCTCCCCTCCCCCCGGGGCCACCTTGCCCGCTCCGCCACCGCCCCGCCCCACGGCCCCCGAGCCACCTCCCCACCAACGGCCCTCCCCCCCCTTACCCCGCCCACCACCCCCGCCCTCCTCGCCCCCATCCGCCACGGCACCCCGCCCCGGCCCCACAGCCCCAGCCCAGGCCAAGAACCGCCCCCCCCAGCCCACCACACCCCACCCTCCCCCCCTCCCCCCCGGCGCCCCGGCCCCGCCCACCCAGCTCCACCCCGCACCCTCCCACGGCGCCCTCCCACGCCCCCCCAGCCACCCACCGCCCGTCCCTCCGCCCCCCCAGCCCACCGCACTCCCCACCTCGCTCCACACTCCCCCGCCCCCCTCGTCCCCCCCACCCAGCACAGCCCCTCCCCACCCGGCCCCACCGCCACGCCACGCCCCCACCCCACGCTTCCCCTCCACCCCCGCGCTCCACACCGCCCCCCCCTCCACGGCGCCCTCCCGCCCGGCCACCCCTCCACACCCCCAGCCAGCACACCCCACTCGCCCCAGGCCGCCCACCGGCACCTCCCCTCCCCCCCGCGTCCCCCTCTCCGCCGCACCCCCCGCCCCCCCCCCGCTCCGGCCAGCCCTGCTGGCCACCTCCCCCGCCGATGCACGTCCCGTTCCCCACCCCCGGCACGCCTCCCCCTCCACCGCCTCCGGCCCGCCCTGGCCTTCCACGCCCCCCCCAACCGGCCACCCTCTCCCCCTCCCCCACGCCCCCCCACCCCACACGGCACGCCCCGGCACCCTCCTTCCGCCCGCCCAGCCGCCCTCCCTTCCTACACGCCCGGCCCCCCCCCCGGCTCCCCCCCCCCACCCCTGCCCGCCCCCCTCCCACCGCCGCCCAGCGGGCCCCCCTGCCCGCCCGCACCGGCCTCCCCTCACCGCACCACCCCCTCCACCCGTCACCAGACCCCGCTCCCACCCCTCCCCCCACCCCCACCGGCCGCCCGCCTCCCGCCAAACGGACCCCGAGCCCGCCCTTCCCCCGCCACACCCCCCCCTGCCACTCAACTCCACCTCCCGGCCAGACCGGCCAGCCCGACCCACCCCAGGCCAGCCCCCTCCCTCCCCCCCCGGGAGCCCAGCCCCTCGCCCCGGCTCCTCCCGCCTCCCCAGCCCACAGCCACTTCCCCCCTCTGCCGCAGCTCCACCTGCACCCGCCACACCGCCCGCCGCCCGACCCGGGGCTCCGCCCGGGGACCTCAGCCCCCCTTGCCCTCCCCAGCCCCCCCCGAGCCCCCCAGCTCCCCATCTCCCGGCCACACCCTGCGTCGCCCCCCGCCCCAGCCGCCGCCCCCGTCCCCACCACCCAGCCAGCCACCCCTCCCCCAACACGGCCCTCGCTCCACCCGGCCTCCTCCCCCCCCACCCCCGGGCCCTCCGCCCGCCCCCGCCCCGGCACCTGCCCCCCCACCCCAAGGCTCCCGGACCTAGCCCGCCACCCCACAGGCCCCCCCCCCCCTACCGCCTCCCCACCCCCCCACCCCCCCCACCCTCGCTCCCGCCACCGAGCCGCCCCACCGCCCCTCGCCCTCCACGACCCCGGGCCGGCCCAGCGACCACCGGCCCCCCCCACCCCTCCACCCACCCACACCCCCCCTCTCCGCCCCACGGCGCCCACCCACACCCCGCTCCACCCTGCCCGCCCCACACCCCACCGCTCCTCCCACCCGCCCGCACAGCCACGGCCGCCACCCGCCACCACCGTCCCGTCCCTCCCCCCCCGGCCACCCCCCCCCGCCTCCCGCTCCAGCCCCCGCTGGCCCCCACGCCCCCCCCCGGTCCGCCGGCCCACCTGCCCGGCCGCCCGCACGCCACCCACGCCACCACGACACGCCCTCCCCCCCAGCCCCGGCACCCCCCCCTCCCCCACCCCGCCCCCCACCACCCCCCCGCCTTCCCCCCCGCACCCGGCCAGTCCCCTCCCCACCGGCCCCGCCGGTGCCGCACGTCCCCCTCCAGCCACACTCGCCTCCCTCCCGGCCCGCTCCCTCCCGTCCCACGCCCGCCCCCACCCCCCCGCTCCACCTCCCACCCGCCCCACGCCCCACACCACCCGCCGCGCCCGGCCTCCTCCGACCCGCCCCGCCCTCCCTCCCCTCCCCGCCCGGCCCACCCCACCCCCCCCCCCCCCACCCCCCGCGCCCCCCCCCACCGCCACGGCCCACCCGCCCCCACGCCCCCCGCCCCCCCGCCGGCACACACCCGCTCTACCCCGCCCCGCCGCACCCGCCCTTCCCCCCCACCCCGCCACGCCCCCCCGCTCCGGCCCCGCCCACGGCCCAGCCCCCTTGCCCTCCCACCCCCCGCCTCCCCACGCAACCGCCACTCCCACCCTCGGCCTCAGCGCCCCACCCAGCCACCTCCGCCCCCCCCGTCCACCCCCCCGGCAGCCACCCCTCCCCCACTGCCCTCGCCCCACACCAGGCCTGCACCAGCCCACCACCCCGCCCCGGCGGACGCTCCACCTCCCCCGCCACAGCCCGCCCGCCCGCCCAGGCCCCCGCCCCGGGCACCTCCCCCACTGCCCTCCCCACGCCCGCCCACCGCCCTCCCCCCACCCCCCGACCCCGGGCGCGTCCCCCTGCCCCACCGGCCCCCTCCAGGCCCCCCCGACACCCCCACCGCCCTCCCAGCCCGGCCCTCCCGGCCTTCCCCCCCCACCCCCCGGCCCCTCGCTCGCCCACCCGGGCCACCGCCACGCCCCCGCCCCAGGCCCCCCGGCAGCCCCCAGCCCTCCAACAACCCCGCACCCCCCCCCCCTCCCCCCCCCCCCCCCCTCCCCCCCCACCCCCCCCCACGCCTCCCGCCCCACCCGCCCAGCCTCCACGGCCCCGCCCTGCCTCACGACCCCCACCCACCCCCCCCCGCCCACATCCCTCCCCCCCACCCCCTCCTCCGCCCCACGGCCCCCCCACCTCCCGCCCCGCCCCCAGGCCCCACCCACCCCACCCTGCTCAGGCCCCTCACCCAGCCCGACCCCCAGCCCACCCTCCCCGCCACATCCCGTCCCCCCCCCGCGCCCCCCATCCCTCCCGCCGCCCCCCGCCCCACCCACCCCGTCCCCCACGGGCGCCCGCTGACCGCCCCGCCCAGCCACACCACCCGCCCGTCCACACGCCCCCCCGGCCAGCCCCTACCGCTCCCAGCTCCCTCCGCTTCCCACCGCCCCCGCCACCCCTCCCGCTTCTCCCCACCGCCCCCGCCCGGCCGCCCCCCGCCACCGGGCACGTCCCTCCCCCCACCCGCACAGCACCGCCTCCCCCCGCACCAGCCTCCCCCCCGGCCCAGCCCCCCCCCCCCCGTCCCCCGGCTCCCCCCCCCACCACCCCCGACGCACCCCGGCACCCCTCTGGCCCTCCACCCCCCGGCCCCCCTCCCCGCCCACTCCCACCCGGGCCCACCCCCACCCACACCCCCCTCCCCCCCTCCCGGCCCCACTCCCCGCCCGCGCCCGTCCCCTCCCCCCCGCCCCCCCCCCCGCCACGCCCCTCCACCCGGTCCCAGACCCCGCACCCCACCCCTCCCCCCACCTCCCCGCCGCCCACCACCGCCCAGGGCCCCCGCTGCCCCGGCCTCCCCTCACCCACCCCGCACGCCACTCACTCCCCACTCCCGCCCAGCCACCTCGCCCCGCCCACCCCACTCCGCCCCCCTCCCCCACCCCAGCAGCCACCCCCCCTCACCCGCCCGTCCACCCCAGCCGCCCCCCACCCCTCCCCGGCCACACGCCTCGCCTCCCGCCCAGCCCAGCGCCGCCCACCCCAGCCCCCCGGCACCCCCCCGCCACACCGGTCCTCCCCCGCCCCCCGCCCCCGCCGCCACTCCGCGCACCTCCTCCTCCCGGCACCTGCCCGCCCCGCCCCAGGCCCCCGTCCCTCACGCCAGCCCGACACCTCCGGCCCCACCCGCCCCCCCGCCCTCCACCCCCACCACCCACCCCCCTCCTCCGCCCCCACGGCCCCCGCACCGCCGCCCCTCTGCCCCCACCAGCCCCGGGCCCAGCTCAGACCCCGCCACCCCCAGCCCCACCCACCACCCACCTCCGCCTCCCCCCCCCCCAGCCCGCCCCCCCGTCCCCCCCCCAGCCCCCAGGCCCACCCCGCCCCCTCCCCCCGCCCCACCCACCGCCCCCCCCCCTCCACCCACCCACGCCCACCCAGCCCCTCTCCCCCCCGCACCCGCCCCACCCCGCTCCCCCCCCGCCACCACCCTCCTCCCCCCCCCCAGTCCAGCCACCTCGCCGCCCACCCGGCCACCCGCTGCCGCCCCCCCACCCACGCACACTCCCCTCCCTCCCACGCCCAGCTCCCCTGCCCTCCACCCCCCCGCACTCGGGCCCGCGGGTACCCCTCCCCAGCCCGGCACCCCCCCCCCCACCACGGCCCCCCCACACCCCGCCCCGGTCCAGCGCCGCCTCTCCGCCCCCCCCCGGGCCCACGCCCCGCCTCCCGCCCCCCCCCCCCCTGCCCCACCCTCCACCCCCTGTCCGTCCGTCCCGCCCCCCCTCCGCCCCCCCCGGCACCGCCCTCCCCCCGCACCACCCCCTCCCCCCCCCTCCCCCCCCAGCCCCCCCCTCCGCCAACGCCTCCCGCACCGGCTCTCCGCCTCGACCCAGCCCCCGCCCTTGCCCCCACTCCACCGACCCAGGCTGCCAGCACACTCCGGTGGCCACACCCAGCCCCCCCGCACGGCCAAGCGCTACGGCCCCCCCCTCCTCAGCCACCGACTCCACGGCCCAGCCCGCTGCCCTCACCACCCCCCCTCCCCAGCCGCACACCCACAGCTCCTCCCCCTCCCTCAGGCTCCGACCCTCCCCGCCCACCCGTCCACCACCCGGCGCCGCCCCCCCGGCGACCCAGCCCCACCCCTCCCCCACATCCACCGCCAGCACGCCACGTTCAAGCTTCCGCCATCTCCCAGGCGCAGACACAACCTTGCAGGTCGTCCCGACCTCAGCCCCTAGGCCTGGCCGCCCATCCCGTTCCCCACCCCCCGCACCCACCCCTCCCTCCCCAGCGGCCCGGCTCCATCTCCGGCCTTCCTCCAGGCCCACCAGCACTCCCGGGGCCCTCGGGCGCCCCACCTCCCACCTGCCACGAGCAGCCATCGCCCCCCCCCCAGGCTCCGCCCGGGGACCCTCGCGCGCCAACACACAGGGGTCCTCCCCTCCAGCCCCGCACCCCCCCCACCCCTCCCCTCCCCCCCGTCCACCTCCTCGGCTCCCGGGGCCACCGATGCCCGCCCCGCCCCAGGCGCCCAGTCCCTCAAGGCCCCAGCCCGAGCCAGCCTCCCGCCCCCACACCGGCCCTCCCCCCGCCGTTCCACCATGCCCACCCCACACACCGCCCTTCCTTCCGCCCCCCGGCGCCCCGGCAACCGCCCACCTCTGGCCCCTCCACACCCCCAAGGGCCCAGGACCAAGGAACCCGCCCCCCCAGCCACACACCCACTGCAGCCCAACCGCTTCCGCCTCCACCCCCCCCCACACACCCCCCCCCCTTCCCGCCTCCAGCCCCCCAGGCGTCCACCACCCCCTCCCTCCTCCGTCCCGCGGGCCCTACCCCCGCCCCCCCCCAGCACAGCCACACCCACCCCGTCCCCCCCGCCCCCGGCCCAGCCCACACCGCCCTCCCCCCCCCGCCCACACCCACCCGCCCCCCACCCGCTCCCCCCACCCGTCAGCCCGCCGGCCCACCGGCCCGCCCCGCCACCACCCCGGCACCTCCCTTCCCCACCCCAGCCTCCGCCCCCCGCGACCCTCCCCCCCCCCCTCGGGACCCCCGGCCCCCCGCCCCAGCCACCCGCCCCCCCAGCCACGCCCTCCGGACCCTCCAGCACGCCGCCGCGGCCTCCACCTCTTCCGCCACGCCCCCCGGCGCCCCCCGCCCGCCCCCCCCACCGCCCTGGCCCCCTCCCCACCTGTCCCGTGGCCCGTCCCTCCCCTGCCCGCCACCCCGCCCCCCCGCCGGCACCGCCCTCCCCCACCGGCCTCTCCCCCCGCACCACCCCCGTCCCCACCCCCACCGCCCGCCCACCGCCCCCCCACGGCCCCCGCAACGCCGCCTTCCGCACGACCCCCCCCCCTCCACACCTCCGCTGTCCAGCACCTCAGCCGCCGCCACACACCATCCCGTCGTGCTCCCCCACCCTGCGCCCAGCCACAGCCTCGCGCGTCGGCCCGACCTCGGCCACCAGGCCGAGTGACACGTCCACGTTCCCCACCACCCACGGCACAGCTACTCCCTTCCCCTCCACCAGCGCTCCGGCTCCGCCGCTGGGAGCCTCGTCCACGCCCTCCCGCACTACCGGGACCACCCGGGCTGAGAGTACCACCTCCCCAGCCACGAGCACCCACGCACCGCACCCAACCACGGGCACGCCCTCCGGGGACACCTCCAGACCGTCTGCGGTCACAGAGGCGTCCTCTCCTCTTTCCGTCACATCGCCCGCCGGGCCCACCGCCTCACCGCCTTCTCCCGCCTCCGCCACCTCTGCCCCGTTGGCCCCCACTACCTCCACACTGTCCGCGCGTGTGCCTGCGTCCACTCCTCCTGCCACGCCCACACAGCCGGCCTCCCCCTCTGCCGGCAACACGAGCCCTCTCCCCACCCCGGTCACCAAGACCCCCGCTACCCACACCCCTTCCGTCCCTCCACCTCCCACCGGCACGCCCACCAGCTCCGCGCCAGAAATCGGCACTCCCGCAGACACCGCGGCTCTTTCCGCCTCGACCACAGCCCCCCCGCCCTTGCCCTCCACTGCACACACGACCCAGGCTGCCAGCACACACTCGGTGGCCACACCCAGCCCCACCACACGGCCAAGCGCTACAGCCCTCCCCTCCTCAGCCACCGACTCCACGGGGAGCCCAGCCCCGTCTGCCCACACGGCACCCTCCCCTGCCTCCACCAGCCGGCCCACATCCACAGCTCTCCCTCCCTCCTCTGTCCGCACGGCAGCTCCGACCCTGACACCCGGCCACACCCCGTCCACGTCCGCGCGGACCGCGGGGGCCTCCGCCTCCAGGACGGACCTCAGCTCCCCACTTGCCCTCCCCACCACATCCACCGCCAGCACGAGCCACGTTCAAGCTTCCGCCATCTCCCAGAGCGCAGACACAACCTTGCAGGTCGTCCCGACCTCAGCCCCTAGGCCTGGCCGCCCATCCACGTTCCCCACCACCCCCAGCACAGCCACCCCCTTCCCCTCCACCAGCGGCCCGGCTCCATCTCCAGGGCCTTCCTCCAGGCCCACCAGCACTCCCGGGGCCACTCGGGCGGACGCTACCACCTCACCTGCCACGAGCAGCCATGCGCCGCCCCCGACCCCAAGGACTCCGCCCGGGGACACCTCTAGCGCGTCGCGAACAACACAGGGGTCCTCTCCTCTCTCAGCCCCGTCACCTGACACTCCCCCCCCCCCACTCCACTCTCCCCCGTCCACCTCCTCGGCTCCCGGGGCCACCGATGCCCCGACCTCCGCCACCAGGGCGCCTCAGTCCTCTCAACCGGGACCCAGCCCGGAGCCAGCCTCCCCGGCGACCCCAAACACCGGCCCTCCGCCCACGCCGCTTACCACCATGCCCACCACCCACACCACCGCCCTTCCTTCCGCCCCCATCGGGACGCCCACCGGGACAACGCACGCGCTCACCTCTGGCCCCTCCACACAAGCCCCCAAGGGCCCTAGGACTCAAGGGGTAACCCCGCTCACCCCCACAGCCACACACACCACTGCAGCCCTAACCGCTTCCGCCGTCCACTCCACCCGCAGCACGGCCACAGCCCCATCCCCATCGTCCTTCCCCGCCCCCCCCGCACCTCCTCCCCCGGGGCCCCGCCCACCTCCCCCCCGCCCGGCCCCACCGACCCCCCGACCAGCCTCCCGCCCCCACCACCCCCCCCCACGCCCCTTCCCCCCCCCACGCCCCCGCTCCTCCGCCCACCCGGCCCCACCAGCCCCAGCCCACCTCGGCCCCCCACCCCACCCCACACCCCGCAAGGCACCCCTCTCCCCCCACACACCCCACCGGCCACGCCCCCGCCCCCCCCGCCCACACCCCCACTCCCCACCTTCCCCCTCCCACCCCGCAGGCGCCACACCCCCCCCTCCGCCGCCCTCCACCCCGCCCGCCCACCCCACTCCGCACCAGCGCCCCGTCGACATCCGCCCTCCAGCGCCTCACCCACCGCACCTCAGCTCCGCCAGCTCCGCGCTGCCCCACCCGCGCCAGCACACCCTCCGTCCCCCCCAGCCCCAGGCGGCACACCACGCGCCCCCCCACCCAGCGTCCAGCCAGCCCCCCCCCCACGCGCCCCTTCCCCCCCCGCCCCGGCCCACCCGCTGGGCCACGTCCTCCCCCCCGCACCCCGGCCCCGCCCCACGCACCCCCCGACACCCACCCGCGCCACTCCGCCCGCCCGCCACCCCCCAACCGCTCGCCGGCGTCCCCTCCTCCGTCCGCACATGGCCCCACCCTACCGCCACACGCCTCGGCCCCCACCCCTCGCCCGTTCCCCCCTCCTCCACCTGCCCTTGCCCGCCCTCCTCCTGCCCGTCCCACCGCCCCCCCCTCCGCCCACACCCGCCCCCCCGGCCCGAGCCCCTCCCACCCCCAAACCCGCCCTCCCCCGCCACCAGCTCCCGCCGCCGCCACCGCACACGCGCCTGCCTGCCCGACACCGCCCCCCCCCCCACCCCGCCCCAGCCTCCCGCACACCCCGACCACGGCCCGCCCCCGGCCCAGCCCCCTCCCACCCCACCCGGCACCCACCCAGCCCTACCGCTCCCGCCCGCCCCACCCTGCACCGCCACACCTCCTCCCCCACCCCGGGGCCCCCCGCCCCGTCCCCCCTTCCCTCCCCGGCCACCCACGCCAGCCGCCCGGCGGCCTCCGCCACTCCCAGCCCCACACCCCGCCCCGACCCACCAAGCTCCGCCACCCCAGGCGCGCACAACCTCAGGTCTCCCGACCCACCCCTAGGCCGGCCCCATCTCGTTCCCCACCGCCCACCAGCCCCCTCCCTCGCCCAGCCCCTCCCTCCCACGCTCCCGGCCCGCCCACCCCGGGGCCCCCGGGCGCCGCTCCCACCCCAGGGCGCCTCGCCCGCCCACCCCCAGCTCCGCCCCGCCCCTCCCGCCACGGGGCCTCTGCCCGCTCCCCCACCGGACCTCCCGCCCTCACGCTCCCCGCCACCTCCTCGCTCCCGGCCACCGACCCGACCTCCGCCCACGCCTCACCTCTCACCGGGACCCAGCCCGACCGCCTCCCAGCGACCCCCACCCGACCCCCGCACGCCGCCTCCACCAGCCCCTCCCACACCAGCCCCATCCCGCCCCCTCGGGCCCCCGTGCAACCCCCGCGCCACCTCTGGCCCCTCCACACAAGCCCCAAGGGCCCGGACTCAAGGAACCCGCCCCCCCACACCCACACCCACTGCAGCCCAAGCCCTTCCGCCCCCTCCTCCCGCACGCCGCAGCCCCATCCCCCGCCTCCCCCTCCACCCCCCGCCGTCCACACCGCACCTCCCCTCCGCACGGCCGGCCCCTCCACCCCCCGCCCACCACATCCACATCCACGTCCCTCCCACATCCGCCCCTCCGCTGGCCGGCAAACGCCCCGGCCACCCACACCTCCGCTGTCCAGCACCCAGCCCCGCCCCCACCACCACCGTCTTCCTCCCCACCCAGCGTCCAGGCCCAGCCCGCCCGCGCCACCCGCCCCCCACCGGCCCGGCACGCCCCTCCACCACCACCACCCCCCCACCAGCGCTCCGCGCCCCCCGGGACCTCCAGCCCCCCGCGTTCCGGGCCACCCCGCTGACACCCCCGCCCGCACCCGCGCACCGCCCCCCGGGCCCCCTCCGGGGCCCCCCAAACCCGCAACCCCGGCCGTCCTCCCCTCCCCCCGCCCACGCGCCCCCTCTCCGTTCCCGCCCCCACCCTGGCCCGTCCCCCTACCCCACCCCTCCTCCCCCCCCCCCCGCCCCCCACCCGGGCCCCAGATCCCCTCCCGCCCCGGCCCTTCCCCCCGCCCAGCCCCGCTACCTCCCCCCTCCACCACCGCCCCCGCACACCACCACCCCCAGACCCCCCCGCCACGCCACTCCCCCGCCCAGCCCCCCTCCACGCCCACCTGCGCCCACCCAGGCCCGCCCTCCCCCCCGCCACACCCAGCCCCCACCCTCGCCCCCCACCAGCCCCCTCACACCGCCCCTGCCCCCGCCCCCCTCCCAGGCCGCCTCTCCCATTTCCCTCCCCCCTGCCACCGCCGGCCCACCCGCTCCCGCCACCCCAGGCCCGCCACCTTGCACCCGCCCACCCGGCCTGCACGCCCCCCCACCCCCACGCCCGCACACCAGCCTTCCTACCCGGCCCCGGCCAGCCAGCCTTCCAGCCCCCACATCCCAGGCGCGCCCTTCCCCACCACCTGCCCCAGCCAGCCCCGTCCCTCCCCAGGCCCCCCGGCCCCCCGGCTTCCCAGCCCACCAGCCCCCCCACGCCCGGGCCTCCCCCCCACCCACACCTCCCCCACCCCGAGCACCCGGGGCCCTCCTCACCCGCACCAGGCCCCCCCTCACCGGCCACCGCCCCCCCCACCCCACACCGGCCCCTCCCGCTCCCGGGGCCCCGGCCCCCCCCCACCGCGCCTCCGCCCCCACGCCCACCGGGCCACCTCCCACGCCCCACACCAGCCCCACCCACGCCGACCCCGCCCCCCCACCCCCACCCCTCCGCCCACCCCCCGCAACCACCCACCCCCGCCCTCCCATCCCCCAGGCCCCAGGACCCGCGCACCCACCCCGCCCGCCCCCCCCTGCCTCCGCCCGCCCCCACCCTCCCCACACCCACCCCCACGTCCGCCCCACCGCCCCCAGCCACCCGCCCCCCTCAGCCCCCGCCACACGCCCCGTCCGCCCCACCCCTCCACCCCACCCGCGCGCCACACCTCGCCACCAGGCCAGTGCCGCCACGTCCCCCCCACCCCGCGCCAGCTCCCACCCCCCCCCACGCCTCGCCCCCCAGGCCGCACCCCTCCCCCTCCCGCCACCGGGGTGACCGCCCTCCCCCACCCGCCCGGCCCACCTGCCGCCACACCTCCGGCCCCCCCCGGACACAGCGCCCCCCTCCCACCCCGCCCGGGCGAGCCCCCTCCCCTCCCGCCTCCGCCGCCCGCCATCCCAGCCTCCCTCCGGGCACCTCGCCCCTCCGGCACGGCGTCCTCTCCTCTTTCCGTCCACGCCGCCCGGGCCCACCCCTCCCCTCCCGCCTCCCCACCCTGCCCTTGCCCCCCTACCCCACCGTCCCCCTGGCCCCCTCCCCTGCCACGCCCCACAGCCGCCTCCCCCCCCAACACAGCCCCTCTCCCCCGCACCGAGCCCCCACCCACACCCTCCGCCCTGCCACACCCCCCGCCCCCCCCCCAGCCCCAGAAACCCCCCCGACACCGGGCCTTTCCGCCGACCCAGCCCCCCCCCTGCCCTCCACTGCCACCGACCCACTCCGCCCCCGGGCCACCCCACCCGCCACACCCGCCCCCTCCGCACGGCAGCCACCCTCCCGGGCCCACCCCGCTGCCCTCCCGCCGCCCCCCTCCCCGCCCGGCACACCCAGCTCTACCTCCCTCCCGACCAGCTCCACGCCCCCCACCCACCGCCCCCACGCGCCCCGGCCGCCTCAGGCCACCTCAGCCCCCCTGCCCCCTCCCACCCACCGCCACCGAGCCACACCCCCACCCCGGCCACGCGGCCTTCAGTCCTCCCGACCTCAGCCCCAGGCCTGGCCCCCCAGGTTCCCCACCACCCCAGCCAGCCACCCCTCCCCTCCACCAGCGCCCGGCTCCACTCCCGCCTCCGCCGCCCCTGGCCCCCGGGCACCGGGCCCCCACCAGCCGCCCACCCACCGCCCGACCCCAGGCCCGCCGGGCACCTCTAGCACCGCCAACAGCCACGCTCCTCTCCATCCCCCCCTGCACCCCCACCCCCCACCCCCCGCCCCCGGCTCCCGGCCACCCATGCCCGACCTCCGCCACCAGCCCCAGTCCCTCCAACAGGACCCAGCCCGACCACCCCAGCCCCCACACGGCCCTCCCCCACCCGCTTACCCCATGCCCACCACCCACCACCCCCCACTTCCCCCCCACGGCCCCCGGCAACGCCGCGCCCCCTCCTCCCCCCAAGCCCCCAGGCCCCTAGGACTCGCGGCCCCGCCCACCCACACCACCACACCACTCGCAGCCCAAGCTTCCCCCGCCCTCCCGCCACAGCCACAGCCCCATCCCACGTCCTCCCCGCCACCACCCCCAGGCGTCCACCCCCCACTCCACCTCCCCGCGCGGCCCCCGCCGCCCGCCCAGTCCATCCCGTCTCCCCCCATCCGCCAGCTCCCTGGCCGCGGCCCCCGGCGACCCAGCTCACACCTCCCCCACCCTCAGCCGCCCCCACACACCCCTCCCTCCACCCCGCACCAGGCACACCTCGGCCCGGCCCCACCCGCCACCGGCCGGTAACCGCTTCCCCCACACCCCACGCCCCCCTCCCCTCCACCAGCGCTCCGGCTCCGCCCTGGGAGCCTCTCCCGCCCCTTCCGCCACCCGGCTGGGCCACCTCCCGCCACGCGCCCCCGCCGCCCCACCACGCCGCCCCCCCGGGACCCCACTGTCCGGTCCAGCAGTCCTCCTCCTCTTTCCGTCACATCCCCGCCCCCCCGCCACACCGCCTTCTCCCGCCTCCGGCCAAACCTCCCCTCCCCCCCTTCCCCTCCCGCCCCCCCCTCCTCCCGCCCCGCCCCCCCGCGCAACACGACTCTGCCCACCCCACCACCCCCTCCCCCCTCCTCCCTCCACCTCCCCACGGGGCCCACCAGCCCGCCAGACGCCACGCCCCCCCGCCACCTCTCCGCCTCGACCCACCCCCTCCCTCGGCCCTACCCCCCCCGGCCCAGCACACACTCGCCCCGCCGCCCCCCGGCCCGCCCCCGGCCTGCCCCCCCACCACTCCACGGCCCGCGCGCCCTCAGCCTCCGCTCCCCCCCGCACACCACAGCCCCCCCAGCCCTTCAGTCCGCCCATCCCCGGCCGCACCCCCAGCGCCCCCTCCCCTCCGGGCCCCCTCCCCATCCCCCCAGCACACCACCCCGCCCGCCACGGCCTGCCCATCTCCCGCTCGCCAGCCTCGCCGCCCGGCCACGCGCCGCCACCTCCCTCCCACACACCAGGCGCCCCTCCACCCCGGCTCCCCCCGCCTCCCGCCACCCCGGCCCCCGTCCCCCGGCCGCCTGCCCCCCACCTCCCAGCTCTCCCGCCACCCCCGGCTCCCGGGGACCCTACCGCCCACACCGCCCGCCCTCCCCACCCCGCCCCCACCCCCACCCCCCTCCCCCCGCCCACCTGACCTCGCCCCCGCCCGCCCTCCTCCCCCCACGGGCCCACTCGGAACCCGCCCCCCAGCCCCCACCACACACCCCACCCTCCCCGCCCCCTCCCCACCCACACCACCCCACCCGCCCTTCCGCCCGCCCTCCACGCCCCCAACCCACCCCCGCCTCCGGCCCAGCCCCCCGGCCCCACCCCCCACCCCACCCCACGCGCCCTCCCACGCCCCGCCCGCCCATCCACCCCCCTTCCAGCCCCAGCCCCTGCCACACCGCCCCCCCGCCCCCCACCGCAGCCGCACCGCCCCCGCCACAGCCATCCCGCTCCCCCCCACCACGCCCAGCACCTCCCTCGCTCCCGGCCCGGCCCCGGCGTACACCCATCCCCCCCCCCAGTCCTCCCCACCCGCACCGCCCGCCCCGCGCGGCCCGCCCCCCGGGCACCACCTCCGGCCAGCCACCCGCCTCCGCCCCCACGCCGGCCCCGCCCCGCCGCCCTCCGCTCCCCCTAGCCCCGGCTCCACCTCCCCCGGCCCCCCCACCCCCCCCCGCCCCCCCCCTCCCCCCCCCCCCCCCCCCCCCCCCCCCCCCCCCCCCCCCCCCCCCCCCCCCCCCCCCCCCTCCCCCCCCCCCCCGCCCCTCCCCCCCCCCCCCCCCCCCCCCCCCCCCCCCCCCCCCCCCCCCCCGCCCCCCACCCCCCCCTCCACCCCCCCGCACCCCGCCACCCTCGACCGGCACCCCGCCCCGCCCTCCGCCTCCCCCCCCCGCCCCTCCCCCTCCACCCCCCGCCGCAGCCCCCGCCCCGCCACCCCTCCCGCCAGCCGCCTCGCCCCACCCCGGCCCACCCGCCCCTCCCCCCACCACGCCCCCCGCCCACACCGTCACCTCCTCCCTCCCAGCGCACCACCCTGCAGGCCCACACCCCCCCCTCGCCGCCCACCTGCCCCTCGCGCCCAGCCCCCCGTCCCCACCCGGCCCCGCCCGCCGCCTTGCACTCCCCCTCCCCCCCAGCCACTCGGGCACCACCTCCTCCCCAGCGCCCGGCCACCCCCTGCTCGCCCCACCCCAGCCACACCCTGCCCCCACGAGCCCCCCCCCCGGGCCCCGCCCCCCCTCCACCCCCCGTCCACCTCCCCTCCCGCACCCGCCCTCCCCGCCCCGACCCACCTCCACCGGGGCCACCGCCCGCCCAACCACCCGGGGCCCTCCTCCGCCCCCCTCACCTCCCACCCCCCCCCGACCCCCCCGCCCCGGACCACCGCGCCCCCCGCCGCGCCCTCAGTCCCCCAACGGCCCGCCCCGCCCCAGCCCCCAGGCCCACACCCGCACCCCACCCGCCCCCACCCACCCAACCGCTCCACCCCCCCCCCCACGCCACCCCCCCTCGCCCCTCCCCCCCCCGCCACCAGCCCGCCCCCACCCCAGCCCCCCCCCCCCGCCGCCGTCCACTCCCCCCCCCCAGCCCCACCCACGTCCTCCCTCCCCGCCCCACGTCCCACCCACGCTTCCCCCCCAGCTCCGCCGCCCCCCAGCCCCCCCCCCGTCCCTCCAGCCTCGCCGCACCCGCCACACTCCCCCCCCCCGGCGCCAGCTCCCCTCCCTGCCACCCGCCCGCTCCACCACCAGCCTGTCCTCCCCTCCCGCCCAGGCAGCCTGCCCGCCCGACCCGCCACCCGTCACCACCACGCCCCCCCAGGACACTCCCCTCCCCCCCCCCCGTCCCCCCCGGGCGCCCCCCGCCCCCGCCTCCGGGCCCGTCCCCCACCCGCCCGGCCCCCACCCCCCCCCCCGCCTCTCCTGGCACCCCACCCGCGTCCGCCCTCTCCTCCTGCCGGCACCTCCTCCCCGTCCCACCCCCCCCGCCCCCCCTCCGCACTCCCCCTCCCCCACCACTCCGCCCGCTCCCTCCCCCCACCCGGCCCGCCCACCCCGCCCCGCCCTCCGCCACCCCCGCCCCTGCCACCACACTCGTCCAGGCACAGCCTCTGGCGTGGGCCCCGACCTCGGCCACCAGGCCGGTGACACGTCCCGTTCCCCACCACCCGGCACAGCTTCTCCCTTCCCCTCCACCAGCGCTCCGGCTCCGCCGCTGGGAGCCTCGTCCACGCCCTCCCCCCTTTTCCGGGACCACCCGGGCTGAGAGTACCACCTCCCAGCCACGAGCACCCACGCACCGCACCCAACCAGGGCACGCCCCCCGGGGGAAACACCTCCAGACCGTCTGCGGTCACAGGCGTCCTCTCCTCTTTCCGTCACACGCCGCCCCCCCGGGCCCCGCCTCACCGCCTTCTCCGCCTCCGCCACCTCTGCCCGTTGGCCCCACTACCCCCCACACTGTCGGGGTGTGCCTCGTCCCTCCGCCTGCCACGCCCCCCCCGCCGGCCTCCCCCTCTGCCGGCAACACGCGCCCTCTCTCCCCCCCGGTCACCAAGCCCCCCGCTACCCACGCCCCTACCGTCCCTCCACCTCCCACCGGCGCGCCCACCGGCTCCGCGCCAGAAAGCGGCACTCCCGCAGAGACCGCGGCTCTGGCCGCCTCGACCACAGCCGCCCCGCCCTTGCCCTCCACGGCACACGCGACCCAGGCTCCCCGCGCACACTCGGTGGCCACACCCAGCCCCACCACACGGCAAAGCGCTACAGCCCTCCCCTCCTCAGCCACCGACTCCACGGGGCGCCCAGCCCCGTCTGCCCCCACGGCATCCCCCCCTGCCTCCACCAGCCGGCACACATCCACCGCTCTCCCTCCCTCCTCTGTCCGCACGGAAGCTCCGACCCTGACACCCGGCCACACCCCGTCCACGTCCGCGCGGCCCGCGGGGGCCTCCGCCTCCAGGACGCACCTCACCTCCCCACTTGCCCCCCCCACCACACCCCCCGCCAGCCCCAGCCACGTTCAAGCTTCCGCCATCTCCCAGAGCGCAGACACAACCTTGCAGGTCGTCCCGACCTCAGCCCCTAGGCCTGGCCGCCCATCCACGTTCCCCACCACCCCCAGCACAGCCACCCCCTTCCCCTCCACCAGCGGCCCGGCTCCATCTCCAGGGCCTTCCTCCAGGCCCACCAGCACTCCCGGGGCCACTCGGGCGGACGCTACCACCTCACCTGCCACGAGCAGCCATGCGCCGCCCCCGACCCCAAGGACTCCGCCCGGGGACACCTCTAGCGCGTCGCGAACAACACAGGGGTCCTCTCCCCTCTCAGCCCCGTCACCTTCCCCGCCCCCCCCCCTTCTCCACTCTCCCCCGTCCACCACCTCGGCTCCCGGGGCCCCCGATGCCCCGACCTCCCCCACCCCGGCGCCTCCCTCCTCCCACCCCGCACCCAGCCCCGAGCCAGCCGCCCCGGCCACCCCAAACACCGGCCCCCCGCCCACGCCGCTTCCCACCCTCCCCACCCCCCACACCCCCGCCCTTCCTTCCGCCCCCATCGGGACGCCCACCGGGACAACGCACGCGCCCACCTCCGGCCCCCCCACACAAGCCCCCAAGGGCCCTAGGCCTCACCGCGCAACCCCGCTCGCCCCCACAGCCACACACACCACTGCAGCCCTAACCGCTTCCGCCGTCCACTCCACCCGCCTTGCAGCCCACAGCCCCATCCCCATCGTCCTTCCCGCCTCCAGCCCCGCAGGCGTCCACCACCGCACCTCCCTCCTCCGTCACGCGGCGGCCCTACTCGACACCGGCCCCGCCCAGTCCACATGCACATCCACCTCCACGTCCACATCCGCCAGCTCCGCTGGCCCAGGGCGCCCCACCGGCGACCCCAGCTCCCCACCTCCGCTGTCCAGCACCCCAGCCGCCGCCCCACACACCATCCCGTCTCCCTCCCCCACCCAGCCACCCGGCCCAGCCTCTGGCGTCGGCCCGACCGCGGCCAGCAGGCCGAGTGAGACGTCCACGTGCCCCGCCGCCCGCGGGGCGGCTGCGCCCTTCCCCGCCGCCGGCGCTCCGGCTCCGCCGGTGGGAGCCTCGTGCACGCCCGCCCGCACTACCGGGACCACCCGGGCTGAGAGCACCACCTCCCCAGCCACGAGCAACCACGCACCGCACCCCACCACGGGCACGCCCTCCGGGGACACCTCCAGACCGTCTGCGGTCACAGGCGTCCTCTCCTCTTTCCGTCACATCGCCCGCCCGGGCCACCGCCTCACCGCCTTCTCCGCCTCCGCCACCTCTGCCCGTTGGCCCACTACCTCCACACTGTCCGCGTGTGCCTGCGTCCACTCCTCCTGCCACGCCCACACAGCCGGCCTCCCCCTCTGCCGGCAACACGAGCCCTCTCTCCACCCCGGTCACCAAGACCCCCGCCACCCACACCCCCTCCGTCCCCCCCCCCCCCACCGGCCCGCCCCCCCGCCCCGCGCCCGAAATCGGCACCCCCGCAGACACCGCGGCCCTCTCCGCCCCGACCACAGCCCCCGCCCTTGCCCTCCACTGCACACGGCCCAGGCTGCCAGCACACACTCGGTGGCCACACCCAGCCCACCACCACGGCGCTACAGCCCTCCCTCCTCAGCCACCGACTCCACGGGAGCCCAGCCCGTCTGCGGTCACATGGGCGTCCGCTCCTCTTTCCGTCACATCGCCCGCCGGGCCCACCGCCTCACCGCCTTCTCCCGCCTCCGCCACCTCTGCCCCGTTGGCCCCCACTACCTCCACACTGTCCGCGCGTGTGCCTGCGTCCACTCCTCCTGCCACGCCCACACAGCCGGCCTCCCCCTCTGCCGGCAACACGAGCCCTCTCTCCACCCCGGTCACCAAGACCCCCGCTACCCACACCCCTTCCGTCCCTCCACCTCCCACCGGCACGCCCACCAGCTCCGCGCCAGAAATCGGCACTCCCGCAGACACCGCGGCTCTTTCCGCCTCGACCACAGCCCCCCCGCCCTTGCCCTCCACTGCAC
Source organism: Tragulus kanchil (assembly GCA_022376925.1). NCBI lineage: Eukaryota > Metazoa > Chordata > Mammalia > Artiodactyla > Tragulidae > Tragulus > Tragulus kanchil. The sequence continues at coordinate 152,230,435 of JAIOJX010000002.1, read as the reverse complement.
ACACGACCCAGGCTGCCAGCACACACCCGGTGGCCCCACCCCCCCCCACCCCACCGCCAAGCGCTACAGCCCTCCCCTCCTCAGCCACCGACGCCACGGGGAGCCCAGCCCCGTCTGCCCACACGGCATCCTCCCCAGCCTCCACCAGCCGGCACAAATCCACAGCTCTACCTCCCTCCTCTGTCCCAGCAGGCTCCGACCCTGACACCCGGCCACACCCGTCCACGTCCGCGGACCGCGGGGCCTCCGCCTCAGGGCAGGGCCTCAGCTCCCCACTTGCCCTCCCCACCACATCCACCGCCAGCACGAGCCACGTTCAAGCTTCCGCCATCTCCCAGAGCGCAGACACAACCTTGCAGGTCGTCCCGACCTCAGCCCCTAGGCCTGGCCGCCCATCCACGTTCCCCACCACCCCCAGCACAGCCACCCCCTTCCCCTCCACCAGCGGCCCGGCTCCATCTCCAGGGCCTTCCTCCAGGCCCACCAGCACTCCCGGGGCCACTCGGGCTGACGCGACCACCTCACCTGCCACGAGCAGCCATGCGCCGCCCCCGACCCCAAGGACTCCGCCCGGGGACACCTCTAGCGCGTCGCGAACAACACAGGGGTCCTCTCCTCTCTCAGCCCCGTCACCTGACACTCCCCCCACCCCACTCCACTCTCCCCCGTCCACCTCCTCGGCTCCCGGGGCCACCGATGCCCCGACCTCCGCCACCAGGGCGCCTCAGTCCTCTCAACCGGGACCCAGCCCGGAGCCAGCCTCCCCGGCGACCCCAAACACCGGCCCTCCGCCCACGCCGCTTACCACCATGCCCACCACCCACACCACCGCCCTTCCTTCCGCCCCCATCGGGACGCCCACCGGGACAACGCACGCGCTCACCTCTGGCCCCTCCACACAAGCCCCCAAGGGCCCTAGGACTCAAGGGGTAACCCCGCTCATCCCCACAGCCACACACACCACTGCAGCCCTCACCGCTTCCGCCGTCCACTCCACCCGCAGCACGGCCACAGCCCCATCCCCATCGTCCTTCCCCGCCTCCAGCCCCCCGCAGACGTCCACCACCGCACCTCCCTCCTCCGTCACGACGGGCGGCCCTACCTCGACACCGGCCCCCGCCCAGTCCACATCCACATCCACGTCCACGTCCACATCCGCCAGCTCCGCTGGCTCAGGGCGCCCCACCGGCGACCTCAGCTCCACACCTCCGCTGTCCAGCACCTCAGCCGCCGCCACACACACCATCCCGTCTTCCTCCCCCACCCAGCGTCCAGGCACAGCCTCTAGCGTCGGCCCGACCTCGGCCACCAGGCCGAGTGACACGTCCACGTTCCCCACCACCCACGGCACAGCTACTCCCTTCCCCTCCACCAGCGCTCCGGCTCCGCCGCTGGGAGCCTCGTCCACGCCCTCCCGCACTACTGGGACCCCGCAGGCTGAGAGTACCACCTCACCAGCCACGAGCACCCACGCACCGCACACAACCCTGGGCACGCCCTCCGGGGACACCTCCAGACCGTCTGCGCTCACACAGGCGTCCTCTCCTCTTTCCGTCCCCCCGCCCGCCGGGCCCACCGCCTCACCGCCCTCTCCCGCCTCCGCCACCTCTGCCCCGTTGGCCCCCACTACCTCCACACTGTCCGCGCGTGTGCCTGCGTCCACTCCTCCTGCCACGCCCACACAGCCGGCCTCCCCCTCTGCCGGCAACACGAGCCCTCTCTCCACCCCGGTCACCAAGACCCCCGCTACCCCCCCCCTTCCGTCCCTCCCCCTCCCACCGGCCCGCCCACCAGCTCCGCGCCAGAAATCGGCACTCCCGCAGACACCGCGGCTCTTTCCGCCTCGACCACAGCCCCCCCGCCCTTGCCCTCCACTGCCCCCACGGCCCCGGCTGCCAGCACGCCCGCGGTGGCCACACCCAGCCCCCCCACCCGGCCAAGCGCTCCCGCCCCCCCCTCCTCCGCCACCGACTCCACGGGGAGCCCAGCCCCGTCTGCCCACACGGCATCCTCCCCTGCCTCCCCCAGCCGGCACACATCCACAGCTCTACCTCCCTCCTCCGCCCGCACCCACGCTCCGCCCCTGACACCCGGCCACACCCCGTCCACGCCCGCGCGGACCGCGGGGGCCTCCGCCTCCAGGACGGACCTCAGCTCCCCACTTGCCCTCCCCACCACATCCACCGCCAGCACGAGCCACGTTCAAGCTTCCGCCATCTCCCAGAGCGCAGACACAACCTTGCAGGTCGTCCCGACCTCAGCCCCTAGGCCTGGCCGCCCATCCACGTTCCCCACCACCCCCAGCACAGCCACCCCCTTCCCCTCCACCAGCGGCCCGGCTCCATCTCCAGGGCCTTCCTCCAGGCCCACCAGCACTCCCGGGGCCACTCGGGCTGACGCGACCACCTCACCTGCCACGAGCAGCCATGCGCCGCCCCCGCCCCCACGGACTCCGCCCGGGGACACCTCTAGCGCGTCGCGAACACCACAGGTGTCCTCTCCTCTCTCCGCCCCGCCACCCGCCACCCCCCCCCCCCCACCCCACTCTCCCCCGTCCACCTCCCCGGCTCCCGGGGCCACCGCTGCCCCGACCTCCGCCACCACGGCCCCTCAGTCCTCTCAACCGGGACCCAGCCCGGCGCCAGCCCCCCCGGCCACCCCAAACACCGGCCCTCCGCCCCCGCCGCTTACCCCCAAGCCCACCCCCCACACCACCGCCCTTCCTTCCGCCCCCACGGGGCGCCCACGGGACAACCCCGCGCTCACCTCTGGCCCCTCCCCTCAAGCCCCCGAGGGCCCTAGTACTCAAGGGGTAACCCCGCTCAGCCCCACAGCCCCACACACCACTGCAGCCCTCACCGCTTCCGCCGTCCACTCCACCCGCCCCACAGCCCCACCCCCCATCGTCCTTCCCGCCTCCAGCCCCGCAGGCGCCCACCCCCGCACCTCCCTCCTCCGTCACGGGGCGGCCCTACCTCGACACGGCCCCGCCCAGTCCACATCCACACCCACGTCACCCCAAATCCGCCAGCTCCGCTGGCTAAAAGGCCCCCACCGGCGACCTCAGCTCCCACCTCCGCTGTCCAGCACCTCAGCCCGCCCACACACCATCCGTCTTCCTCCCCACCCAGCGTCCAGGCACAGCCTCTGGCGTCGGCCCGACCTCGGCCACCAGGCGGTACCGCCCACGTTCCCCACCACCCCGGCACGCTCTCCCTTCCCTCCACCAGCGCCCCGGCTCCCCCCGCTGGGAGCCTCGTCCGCCCTCCCCATTTTCCCGGGACCACCGGGCTGGGGAACCACCTCCCCAGCCACGAGCACCCCCCACCCACCCAACCGGGGGCCGCCCTCCGGGGACACCCCCAGACCGTCTGCGGTCACAGAGGCGTCGTCTCCTCTTTCCGTCACATCCCCCGCCGGGCCACCGCCTCACCGCCTTCTCCCGCCTCCGCCACCTCTGCCCGTTGGCCCCACTACCTCCACACTGTCCGCGTGTGCCTCGTCCCTCCTCCTGCCACGCCCACACAGCCGGCCTCCCCTCTGCCGGCAACCGAGCCCTCTCCACCCGGTCACCAAGACCCCGCTACCCACCCCCCTTCCGTCCCTCCACCTCCCACGGCCGCCCACCAGCTCCGCGCCGTCGGACTCCCGCAGACACCGGCTCTTTCCGCCTCGACCACAGCCCCCCTTGCCCTCCACTGCACACACGACCCAGGCTGCCAGCACACACTCGGTGGCCACACCCAGCCCCACCCCCGGCCCGGCTACAGCCCTCCCTCCTCAGCCACCGACTCCACGGGAGCCCAGCCCGTCTGCCCTCACGGGATCCTCCCTGCCTCCACCAGCGGCACATCCACAGCTCTACCTCCCTCCTCTGTCCGCAGGCTCCGACCTGACACCCGGCCACACCCGTCCACTCCGCGGACCGCGGGGGCCCCCGCCACCAGCGCGGACCTCAGCTCCCCCCTTGCCCTCCCCCCCACATCCACCGCCAGGAAACCCGTTCAAGCTTCCCCCATCTCCCAGGCGCAGACACAACCTTGCAGGTCGTCCCGACCTCAGCCCCTAGGCCTGGCCGCCCATCCACGTTCCCCCCCACCCCCCGCACACCCACCCCCTTCCCCCCCCCCAGCGGCCCGGCTCCATCCCCAGGGCCTTCCTCCCGGCCCACCAGCCCCCCCGGGGCCACCCGGGCGGACGCTACCACCTCACCTGCCACGAGCAGCCATGCGCCGCCCCCGACCCCAAGGACTCCGCCCGGGGACACCTCTAGCGCGTCGCGAACAACACAGGGGTCCTCTCCTCTCTCAGCCCCGTCACCTGACACTCCCCCCCCCCCACTCTCCCCGTCCACCTCCTCGGGCCCCGGGGCCCCCGATGCCCGACCTCCGCCACCAGGCGCCTCAGTCCTCTCAACGGACCCAGCCCGAGCCAGCCTCCCGCGACCCCAAACACCGCCCTCCGCCCCCGCTTACCACCATGCCCACCACCCACACCCCCCCCCTCCCTCCCGCCCCCATCGGGACGCCCCCCGGGACAACGCCCGCGCTCACCTCCGGCCCCTCCACACACGCCCCCGAGGGCCCTAGGACTCAAGGGGGAACCCCGCTCACCCCACAGCCACACACCACTGCAGCCCTAACCGCTTCCGCCCCTCCACCCACCCCCGGCCCCGCCCCCCCCCCTTTCCCCCCTCCAGCCCCCAGGCGTCCACCACCGCACCTCCCTCCTCCGTCACGGGGGCGGCCCTACCGACACCGGCCCCGCCCAGTCCACATCCACATCCACGTCCCATCCACATCCGCCAGCTCCGCTGGCTCAGGCGCCCACCGGCGACCTCAGCTCCACACCCCCGCTGCCCAGCACCTCACCCGCCGCCACACACTCCATCCCGCCTTCCTCCCCCACCCAGCTTCCAGGCACAGCCCCTAGCGTCGCCCCGCCCCCGGCCACCAGGCCGAGTGACACGCCCACGTACCCCACCACCCACGGCACAGCTCCTCCCTTCCCCTCCACCAGCGCTCCGGCTCCGCCGCTGGGAGCCTCGTCCACGCCCTCCCGCACTACCGGGACCACCCGGGCTGAGAGTACCACCTCCCCAGCCACGAGCACCCACGCACCGCACCCAACCACGGGCACGCCCTCCGGGGACACCTCCAGACCGTCTGCGGTCACAGAGGCGTCCTCTCCGCTTTCCGTCACCCGCCCGCCCCCGCCTCACCGCCTTCCCCCGCCTCCGCCACCTCTGCCCGTTGGCCCCACTACCTCCACACTGTCGCGCGTGTGCCTCGTCCACTCCTCCTGCCACGCCCACACAGCCGGCCTCCCCTCTGCCGGCAACACGAGCCCTCTCTCCACCCCGGCCACCAAGACCCCCGCTACCCACACCCCTCCGTCCCCCCACCTCCCCCCGGCACGCCCACCAGCTCCGCGCCAGAAATCGGCACTCCCGCAGACACCGCGGCTCTTTCCGCCTCGACCACAGCCCCCCCGCCCTTGCCCTCCACTGCACACACGACCCAGGCTGCCAGCACACACTCGGTGGCCACACCCAGCCCCACCACACGGCCAAGCGCTACAGCCCCCCCCCCCTCAGCCCCCGACCCCACGGGGAGCCCAGCCCCGTCTGCCCTCACGGCATCCCCCCCTGCTCCCCCCAGCCGGCACACCTCCACAGCTCAACCTCCCTCTTCTGCCCGCACGCAGGCTCCGACCCTGACCCCCGGCCACACCCCGTCCACGTCCGCGCGGACCGCGGGGGCCTCCGCCTCCAGGACGGACCTCAGCTCCCCACTTGCCCTCCCCACCACATCCACCGCCAGCACGAGCCACGTTCAAGCTTCCGCCATCTCCCAGAGCGCAGACACAACCTTGCAGGTCGTCCCGACCTCAGCCCCTAGGCCTGGCCGCCCATCCACGTTCCCCACCCCCCCCAGCACAGCCACCCCCTTCCCCTCCACCAGCGGCCCGGCTCCATCTCCAGGGCCTTCCTCCAGGCCCACCAGCACTCCCGGGGCCACTCGGGCGGACGCTACCACCTCACCTGCCACGAGCAGCCATGCGCCGCCCCCGACCCCAAGGACTCCGCCCGGGGACACCTCTAGCGCGTCGCGAACAACACAGGGGTCCTCTCCTCTCTCAGCCCCGTCACCTGACACTCCCCCCCCCCCACTCCACTCTCCCCCGTCCACCTCCTCGGCTCCCGGGGCCACCGATGCCCCGACCTCCGCCACCAGGGCGCCTCAGTCCTCTCAACCGGGACCCAGCCCGGAGCCAGCCTCCCCGGCGACCCCAAACACCGGCCCTCCGCCCACGCCGCTTACCACCATGCCCACCACCCACACCACCGCCCTTCCTTCCGCCCCCATCGGGCGCCCACGGGACAACGCCGCCCCTCACCTCTGGCCCCTCACACAAGCCCCAAGGGCCCTAGGACTCAAGGGAAACCCCCGCTCACCCCACAGCCACACACCCACTGCAGCCCTAACCGCTTCCGCCCGTCCACCCCACCGCAGCACGGCCACAGCCCCATCCCCATCGTCCTTCCCCGCCTCCAGCCCCCCGCAGACGTCCACCACCGCACCTCCCTCCCCCGTCACGACGGGCGGCCCCACCTCGACACCCGCCCCCCCCCCGTCCACATCCACCTCCCCGTCCACGTCCACATCCGCCAGCTCCGCTGGCTCAGGGCGCCCCACCGGCGACCTCAGCTCCACACCTCCGCTGTCCAGCACCTCAGCCGCCGCCACACACACCATCCCGTCTTCCTCCCCCACCCAGCGTCCAGGCACAGCCTCTAGCGTCGGCCCGACCTCGGCCACCAGGCCGAGTGACACGTCCACGTTCCCCACCACCCACGGCACAGCTACTCCCTTCCCCTCCACCAGCGCTCCGGCTCCGCCGCTGGGAGCCTCGTCCACGCCCTCCCACTCGGGACCACCCCGGGGTGGGGTACCACCTCCCAGCCACGAGCACCCACGCACCGCACCCAAACACGGGCACGCCCTCCGGGGCCACCTCCAGACCGTCTGCTGTCACAGAGGCGTCCTCTCTTCTTGCCGTGACATCGCCCGCCGGGCCCCCCGCCTCACCGCCTTCGCCCGCATCCGCCGCCTCTGCCCCGTTGGCCCCCACTACCTCCACACTGTCCGCGTGGCCTCCGTCCCTCCTCCTGCCACGCCCACACAGCCGGCCTCCCCCTCTGCCGGCAACACGAGCCCTCTCTCCACCCCGGTCACCAAGACCCCCGCTACCCACACCCCTTCCGTCCCTCCACCTCCCACCGGCACGCCCACCAGCTCCGCGCCAGAAATCGGCACTCCCGCAGACACCGCGGCTCTTTCCGCCTCGACACCGGCCCCCGCCCAGTCCACATCCACATCCACGTCCACGTCCACATCCGCCAGCTCCGCTGGCTCAGGGCGCCCCACCGGCGACCTCAGCTCCACACCTCCGCTGTCCAGCACCTCAGCCGCCGCCACACACACCATCCCGTCTTCCTCCCCCACCCAGCGTCCAGGCACAGCCTCTAGCGTCGGCCCGACCTCGGCCACCAGGCCGGTGACACGCCCCGTTCCCCACCACCCACGGCACAGCCACCCCCTTCCCCTCCACCATCGCCCCCCCTCCCCCGCTGGGAGCCTCGTCCACCCCCTCCCACTCGGGACCCCCCGGGCTGGGGTACCACCACCCCAGCCCCGACCACCCACCCACCCCACCCCCCCACGGGCCCGCCCTCCGCGGACACCTCCAGACCGTCTGCCGCCACAGACACGTCCACTCCTCTTTCCGTCACATCGCCCGCCAGGCCCACCGCCTCACCGCCTTCCCCCGCCTCCGCCACCTCTGCCCCGTTGGCCCCACTACCTCCACACTGTCCGCGTGGCCTCGTCCACTCCTCCTGCCACGCCCACACAGCCGGCCTCCCCCTCTGCCGGCAACACGAGCCCTCTCTCCACCCCGGTCACCAAGACCCCCGCTACCCACACCCCTTCCGTCCCTCCACCTCCCACCGGCACGCCCACCAGCTCCGCGCCAGAAATCGGCACTCCCGCAGACACCGCGGCTCTTTCCGCCTCGACCACAGCCCCCCCGCCCTTGCCCTCCACTGCACACACGACCCAGGCTGCCAGCACACACTCGGTGGCCACACCCAGCCCCACCACACGGCCAAGCGCTACAGCCCTCCCCTCCTCAGCCACCGACTCCACGGGGAGCCCAGCCCCGTCTGCCCACACGGCATCCTCCCCTGCCTCCACCAGCCGGCACACATCCACAGCTCTACCTCCCTCCTCTGTCCGCACGGAAGCTCCGACCCTGACACCCGGCCACAAACCGGCCACGTCCGCGCGGACCGCGGGGGCCTCCGCCTCCAGGACGGACCTCAGCTCCCCACTTGCCCTCCCCACCACATCCACCGCCAGCACGAGCCACGTTCAAGCTTCCGCCATCTCCCAGAGCGCAGACACAACCTTGCAGGTCGTCCCGACCTCAGCCCCTAGGCCTGGCCGCCCATCCACGTTCCCCACCACCCCCAGCACAGCCACCCCCTTCCCCTCCACCAGCGGCCCGGCTCCATCTCCAGGGCCTTCCTCCAGGCCCACCAGCACTCCCGGGGCCACTCGGGCTGACGCGACCACCTCACCTGCCACGAGCAGCCATGCGCCGCCCCCGACCCCAAGGACTCCGCCCGGGGACACCTCTAGCGCGTCGCGAACAACACAGGGGTCCTCTCCTCTCTCAGCCCCGTCACCTGACACTCCCCCCCCCCCCCCCCCCCCTCCCCCGTCCACCTCCTCGGCTCCCGGGGCCACCGATGCCCCGACCTCCGCCACCAGGGCGCCTCAGTCCTCTCAACCGGGACCCAGCCCGGAGCCAGCCTCCCCGGCGACCCCAAACACCGGCCCTCCGCCCACGCCGCTTACCACCATGCCCACCACCCACACCACCGCCCTTCCTTCCGCCCCCATCGGGACGCCCACCGGGACAACGCACGCGCTCACCTCTGGCCCCTCCACACAAGCCCCCAAGGGCCCTAGGACTCAAGGGGTAACCCCGCTCACCCCCACAGCCACACCCACCACTGCAGCCCTAACCGCTTCCGCCGTCCACTCCACCCCCCGCAGCCACAGCCCCATCCCCGTCGTCTTTCCCCGCCACCAGCCGGCCCCCGACGTCCCCCACCGCTCCTCCCTCCTCCGTCACGCCGGCCGGCCCTCCCTCGACACCGGCCCCCGCCCAGTCCACATCCACATCCACGTCCACGTCCACATCCGCCAGCTCCGCTGGCTCAGGGCGCCCCACCGGCGACCTCAGCTCCACACCTCCGCTGTCCAGCACCTCAGCCGCCGCCACACACTCCACCGCGTCCACCTCCCCCGCCCGGCGTCCAGGCACAGCCACCAGGGCCGGGCCGCCCTCCGACACCACGCCGAGTGCCACGTCCACGTTCCCCACCACCCACGGCACAGCTACTCCCTTCCCCTCCACCAGCGCTCCGGCTCCGCCGCTGGGAGCCTCGTCCACGCCCTCCCGCACTAGCGGGACCACCCGGGCTGAGAGTACCACCTCCCCAGCCACGAGCACCCACGCACCGCACCCAACCACGGGGCCCCCCTCCGGGGACACCTCCAGACCGTCTGCGGTCACAGAGGCGTCCTCTCCTCTTTCCGTCACATCGCCCGCCGGGCCCCCCGCCTCACCGCCTTCTCCCGCCTCCGCCACCTCTGCCCCGTTGGCCCCCACTACCTCCACACTGTCCGCGCGTGTGCCTGCGTCCACTCCTCCTGCCACGCCCACACAGCCGGCCTCCCCCTCTGCCGGCACCACGAGCCCCCTCTCCACCCGGTCACCAAGACCCCGCTACCCACCCCCCTTCCGTCCCTCCACCTCCCCCCGGGCACGCCCACCAGCTCCGCGCCAGAAATCGGCACTCCCGCAGACACCGGCTTTTTCCCGCCCCGACCACAGCCCCCCCGCCCTTGCCCGCCCCTGCCCACACGACCCCGGCTGCCAGCACACACTCGGTGGCCACCCCCACCCCCACCACACGGCCACCCCCTACACCCCCCCCCTCCTCACCCACCGCCTCCACCCGCACCCCACCCCCGTCTGCCCTCACGGCATCCTCCCCTGCCTCCACCAGCCGGCACACATCCACAGCTCTACCTCCCTCCTCTGTCCGCACGGAAGCTCCGACCCTGACACCCGGCCACACCCCGTCCACATCCGCGCGGACCGCGGGGGCCTCCGCCTCCAGGACGGACCTCAGCTCCCCACTTGCCCTCCCCACCACATCGACCGCCAGCACGAGCCACGTTCAAGCTTCCGCCATCTCCCAGAGCGCAGACACAACCTTGCAGGTCGTCCCAACCTCAGCCCCTAGGCCTGGCCACCCATCCACGTTCCCCACCACCCCCAGCACAGCCACCCCCTTCCCCTCCACCAGCGGCCCGGCTCCATCTCCAGGGCCTTCCTCCAGGCCCACCAGCTCTCCCGGGGCCACTCGGGCTGACACTACCACCTCACCTGCCACGAGCAGCCATGCGCCGCCCCCGACCCCAAGGACTCCGCCCGGGGACACCTCTAGCGCGTCGCGAACAACACAGGGGTCCTCTCCTCTCTCAGCCCCGTCACCTGACACTCCCCCCACCCCACTCCACTCTCCCCCGTCCACCTCCTCGGCCCCCGGGGCCACCGATGCCCCGACCTCCGCCACCAGGGCGCCTCAGTCCTCTCAACCGGGACCCAGCCCGGAGCCAGCCTCCCCGGCGACCCCAAACACCGGCCCTCCGCCCACGCCGCTTACCACCATGCCCACCACCCACACCGCCGCCCTTCCTTCCGCCCCCATCGGGACGCCCACCGGGACAACGCACGCGCTCGCCTCTGGCCCCTCCACACAAGCCCCCAAGGGCCCTAGGACTCAAGGGGTAACCCCGCTCATCCCCACAGCCACACACACCACTGCAGCCCTAACCGCTTCCGCCGTCCACTCCACCCGCAGCACGGCCACAGCCCCATCCCCATCGTCCTTCCCCGCCTCCAGCCCCCCGCAGACGTCCACCACCGCACCTCCCTCCTCCGTCACGACGGGCGGCCCTACCTCGACACCGGCCCCCGCCCAGTCCACATCCACATCCACGTCCACATCCACATCCGCCAGCTCCGCTGGCTCAGGGCGACCCACCGGCGACCTCAGCTCCACACCTCCGCTGTCCAGCACCTCAGCCACCGCCACACACTCCATCCCGTCTTCCTCCCCCACCCAGCGTCCAGGCACAGCCTCCAGCGTCGGCCCGACCTCGGCCACCAGGCCGAGTGACACGTCCACGTTCCCCACCACCCCCAGCACAGCCACCCCCTTCCCCTCCACCAGCGGCCCGGCTCCATCTCCAGGGCCTTCCTCCAGGCCCACCAGCACTCCCAGGGTCACTCGGGCTGACGCGACCACCTCACCTGCCACGAGCAGCGATGTACCTGTCCCTAGTTCGGCAATTTTCATGACTTTGGCCCTTCCCAGTACCAGTCCTTCTCTCCCCAAGCGTCCCATCAGGTCCACCATGCAATTCACCACTCCAACGAACATCCCATCTCCAGTGAGTCCCATTATTGCCACCACGTTCGGGTCTACCTTCCTTCCCAACACATTTCTCAGCGCCTCTTCCAGGTCCTCTATCTCTTCCAGCGTTAGTCTCCCAGAGGGAGCCAGTTCCCCTGCCCCCAGTACCATTGTACTGCACTCACAACTGATTCCCACTACCTCAGGGAGTCCTTCCAGTGATCTTTCTAGCCAGGCTGTCACCATGGCGGTGTCCTCTCCACTGTCAGTCACCTCCGCTATCAGGCCCAGCAGCACACTCTTTTCCCTGACACCCACCGACTTGATACCCATGGCCTCCCACACTTCGACCTCATCCACAGAGGTGCCTCTGTCCTCTCCACTTGCCCCCATCAGAGAGCCGGACTCTACTCCGGCCCCATATTCCAGCCCTCTGTCCAGTGAAATGACCACACTTTCCACCACCCACAGCACTGCCAGCCCCTCTCCTTTTAGCAGTCCTCCCACCAGGTCTATCATGGAGGTCACCACTCCCAGAGTTACTGTGTCCCCTGCCACCTCTATCACGGCCACTTCACCCTCAAACCCCTCTGGTGATGCCACCAGGCCTGCTAGCACCCTTCTGGTTACCACACCCATCCCCACAGCACCGCCCAGCCCTACAATCCTCACCCCTTCCAGCATCTACTCAACTGGGAGCGCCCTCACCTCTGCATTCACCATACCCCCACTGGCCTCAGCCATGGCCTTGCACACCTCCACCACTCTCCCTCCCTCCTCTGTCAGGATGGGAGTTCCCACCTCCACGCCCCCCACCATCGAGACCACATCCACCAGTCCAGTGGGTCCATCCCTTGTGTCCTCTGCCACAGACCTCAGCTTTGCACTGGCTCTGTCCAGCACCTCAGCCACAATCACATCCATAGTCCCACCCACAGCCACAGCCCTAGCTACTGCAGCACCCACCAGGATCATCTCGTCTGGCCCCACTGCCTCCTTTACACAGGGCACCTTCCATGTCAAGGCATCTTTGACCAGCACCCTGGGCGCACCCTCCAGCCTCACCACTCCACGTCACACAGCCACTCCCTTCCATTCTACCAGCCTTCCAACCACATCACTAGGCACCTCATCCCTGTCCTCTGGCAGTACCAGGGCTATTCCGCCAGAGGGTGCCAGAACACCTGCCCTGAGCACCAGTGTGCTGCACCTGCACCCTAACACCAAGGCCTCATCCACCCCTTCCTCTCTGTCTAGTACTTTCTCCATGACCACAACTGAAATGACTACCTCCACGCACACTTCAGCAACCGCCACCTTGATCCCATCATCTTTCACAGAAGTTATCAAGACTGGGACCGCGAACATGGTAACTGCACCCACTTCCATAACACTGAGTACTTCCAGTGTTTCTTCCTTGTCAGCTTTTCCTGAATTAAGTACCTTTACTAACGTGATAAGTACCCCCTTTGGCACCATCATCTCCTCTTCAATACCTGCTGTAACAATATCATCTCTACCTTCCACTAGTTCAGGTTCAGAGGTCTCCATGACAAGTAGTTCTTTTTCTACCTCCTCTCACACGTCCAGCACAGCAAACACAGGGTCTTCCTCTGTCACTGCTTTTTCTCTCCTTTCGTCACCTGAAACTACAAGAACTTCCTACACCATGACCCCCCTAACGACCTCTCCTACCCGAACGACCACCACGTTGACTGTGTCTCCTGTTACCCCATTTCCAGAATCCATTTCAACAGTGTCTGCTTCTCCCACTACACCCCATATAGAAGAGGGCCCAAATACTGAAGTTACATCTATGCCCACTGTCCCGATATCAGTTCTTACCTCTACCACTGAGAGAGTAATGGCCACCTATCCCAATTCCACCGCCATCACAACTCTGTTCCCTATAAAACCTGACACTACTACATCATCCATTCTGGAAACTCACCCCACCAAGACTGCTGCTCCCAGTCCTATCAGCACTGGAAAGAGTCCCACCAACAAAGTTTTCCTGAGCACACGAAGACCCAACATTGGGACCTGGTTCAAACCCAACTTTAGAATTACTCAGCATTTTCCTGGCCTCAATGTCTTGCCATGGAAACGTAGAAGGAGATCTTCCTCTGCCATGATGACTCCAAGCAAGCTGACACTCCAAGGCCCACCCATCACCATGGTTCCTCAGAAACCAGTGGGCACCACCAAGACTCTCTCTGTCCTTCCATCACCCAGGACAACTTTGACCATGACTCAGATGACCACACAGTCTAGGAGGATCAGCACCCCAGGTTGGATCTCCTACCTATTTCTTGCCCTTCCTCATTCCTTTACTGAATTCCATGACTAATATCAGTTCTGGCCTGAACTTTTCATTTTTATTACGTTATCCAGGCAGTTGTGAAAATGGTGGTACCTGGAAGCAGGGCCACTGCTGCTGTCCACAAACATTCTCTGGCTCCCGCTGTGAGTTTCCTGCAAGACAGATACATCTAGGTGAGCTGCTTTCTGTGCTTTCTATTGGGAGGTGTCCCTTTAAAATAGGCCCAACCATTTAGCCAAATCTCTTCATCCCTGCTTTTCCCCTCATGCTATCTTCACCTTATAACATGCCTACTCGCCACCCTCAGCTCCAAGAGGTCACTGGGGCCACTCTGTTTCCTGGAACCTCCTCCCAGGTTGCATTGCTTGGAGTTGTATTAGGTTCTAATCTCTGCTGGATCAAATTACCATGAACTTAATAGATGAACCATGCAAATTTATTACTGTAGAATTCCTGTAGATTAGAAGGTCAACCAGAGTCTTGCAGGGCTAAAATCAAGGTGTTGGCAGGGCTGGGTTCTTTCTGGTGGCCCTAGGGTAAACTCCATTGCATTATCCTTTCTACATTCTCTAGCCTTCCACATTCCTTGTCTCAAACATGGACCCCCAGCTTCATCTTTGATGCCAGCAATGTTGCATGTGTGTTCCTTTTTTCCATAGGTACACTATCTTCTGAGTGATTCTGACTCCTTCTGTGTTCCCCTTCCACTGCTAAGGACCTTTGTGATTACACTGGGCCCACACAGATATTCTATACTAATTTTCCCACATTAAAGTCAGATGATTAGTACCCTTATTCCATCTGCCACTTTAGTTCCTCCCTGCCATGGAACATAACACATCCCCAAGTTCTGGGGCTTAGACATAGGCACCCTAGGGGTGACTACCGACCTGATTCCTGGACTTCCTGACTTCCAGTGTTTCTCACATCTCAGAACAGCACATCCTAGAATTCCTACCTCTCTCCCTTCTACTATTCACTCAGTTCTCATGGAGCATGGAGAGGGTGCAGAGGAGCTTCCTCTAGATTTAGGGGGTGGTAGTGATATCAGAAAGAGGTGAATTATGAAATGACCAGAGAAGGACATGTTGTATGCAGGCAAGCTGGACGCTGAGGTCGGCATGGAGGTGGCGGTCAACCAGGACTTCTCCCAGGACCTCTATGACAACACTTCAGAGGCCTACAGGGAATTCACAAACACCTTTCGGGAGCAGGTGAGGAAGAACAGGGGGGGATTCAAAGGTCTACCCCTGGAGTAGAGCTAGGACCCTGGGGTGCCCTCTGGTCTGGATGTTCAGAGGTGAGCACAGGATCCTTGGCATTTCAGATAAAGAAGATTTATCAAAACGTGCAGGGCTTCAAGGAGGTGCAGATCCTGTCTCTGAGGTAGGACCCTGCGTTCCGGGACTGTGGAGGCCGTGCCAAGGGTACAGGGGGGGAGGAACAAGAAGGGCTGGAGAAGCCATTGCTTGCTTCTGGAATCAATGGATGTCATAAAGAGAGGGATGGAGGAAGGATGCAAGGGAACACCTCCATGGAGGATGTTCTGGGATCACTTCCAGGATTCCATCCTCTGTAAGAGGTATGCTGTCCCTCCCTGTGAAGCCTGTTGCATGCAGAATGAATGAATGGGATCTACAGGGAGGTGGTGCATGAGGTCTGGGGCCTGGGGTCTGGACTATAGCTGGTCTCTCTTTGGTTGGTATTTGGTCTGCTGGGCAGGTCAGCAAAAGAGAGGCAGAGAGCCCAGGAGGGCCTGGGTTGAATGTGGCTTGAGGGAACACAAAGAGAATGTTAATCCCTCCTTGTTCCACCAACCAAGGCTGCCAAGGGCAGAGATGCCAGCAGCCCCCTCAAGACATAGTGAGTCTGGAATCCCAGCTCATTGCCTCTGCCCCTTCCCTGCCAACACCTGCAAAACTATGGTTGGTCTGGAAACGCCCTTCTATGGTCATATATTGCCCTGGGCCTAGGCACCTTTTAAGGCTCTCTGCACTTCCACCCTGCCCCCAGGAATGGCAGCATCGTGGTGGAATATCTGGTCCAGCTGGAGTTACTCTTCAGCTCGAGTTGGAGCTGGAGTATGAAAAGGTGAATTGAAATGACCAGAGAAGGACATGTTGTATGCAGGCAAGCTGGACGCTGAGGTCGGCATGGAGGTGGCGGTCAACCAGGACTTCTCCCAGGACCTCTATGACAACACTTCAGAGGCCTACAGGGAATTCACAAACACCTTTCGGGAGCAGGTGAGGAAGAACAGGGGGGGATTCAAAGGTCTACCCCTGGAGTAGAGCTAGGACCCTGGGGTGCCCTCTGGTCTGGATGTTCAGAGGTGAGCACAGGATCCTTGGCATTTCAGATAAAGAAGATTTATCAAAACGTGCAGGGCTTCAAGGAGGTGCAGATCCTGTCTCTGAGGTAGGACCCTGCGTTCCGGGACTGTGGAGGCCGTGCCAAGGGTACAGGGGGGGAGGAACAAGAAGGGCTGGAGAGGCCATTGCTTGCTTCTGGAATCACTCGATGTCATAAAGAGAGGGATGGAGGAAGGATGCAAGGGAACACCTCCATGGAGGATGTTCTGGGATCACTTCCAGGATTCCATCCTCTGTAAGAGGTATGCTGTCCCTCCCTGTGAAGCCTGTTGCATGCAGAATGAATGAATGGGATCTACAGGGAGGTGGTGCATGAGGTCTGGGGCCTGGGGTCTGGACTATAGCTGGTCTCTCTTTGGTTGGTATTTGGTCTGCTGGGCAGGTCAGCAAAAGAGAGGCAGAGAGCCCAGGAGGGCCTGGGTTGAATGTGGCTTGAGGGAACACAAAGAGAATGTTAATCCCTCCTTGTTCCACCAACCAAGGCTGCCAAGGGCAGAGATGCCAGCAGCCCCCTCAAGACATAGTGAGTCTGGAATCCCAGCTCATTGCCTCTGCCCCTTCCCTGCCAACACCTGCAAAACTATGGTTGGTCTGGAAACGCCCTTCTATGGTCATATATTGCCCTGGGCCTAGGCACCTTTTAAGGCTCTCTGCACTTCCACCCTGCCCCCAGGAATGGCAGCATCGTGGTGGAATATCTGGTCCAGCTGGAGTTACTCTTCAGCTCCGAGTTGGAGCTGGAGTATGAAAAGGTGAAGGTGGCCTTGAAGGAGGAGCTCCAGAATGCCTCCCAGGATGAGAACGGCTGCCAGAATGGCCAGGGTGAGCAGAGGCTGTGGGCCTGGGACTGCAGGGAGGGGTCAGGGTCCCAGCCACCCTCCCAGCCTGATCCAGTCACACAGGGGCCTACGGGCACAGGCGTCAGCCCTGCTGTACCTCTGACGGGGCAGGAGAAGATACACAGGTCCACAGCACACTGGGTCAAGGATGAGCCTAAGGAGGGGTTCCCAGAAGCTGGGGGCTGTGGACGGGACCGTTGCTCAAGGGTTCCAGGGTGGCGGAGGACCCCTGACGAGTCAGGGGACATGGGAGAGGCCATAGGAGCCTTCCCTCGTGGCCCAGTCACACCTCCCCCATACTGACAGAGCCCTTTCTCTGCCCCTCCCTGTGCCGCCCCGCATTGCACCTGTGCCCGTGGCCCCGCAGGCCTGTGTTTTAAGGCTGACTCCATCAAGGTGAACAACAGCACCAGCACAGAGCTGTCCCCGGAAGGTGAGACGTGGGGCAAAGGACTGAGCTGTCCGAGAGGCCATGACCCCTCCCACAAAGGCTGTCTGCCCATTGAAATTCCCTAGGGAGGAGGGGAGCCCTTTGGGGGAGGCAAGTGGTATGGACCCAGCAGGGTAGCCTCCCAGGTTCTTATTATTAGCTTCCACGTGGGGAAGGACCCGCAATGAAGGTGAGGGGCCTGCCCTGCACCATCTAATCCCAGCGTCTACTTGCTGAGTCCCCACCCTGGGAAAGGCAGTCCTTATACATTTTCAGAGTTATTATACCCAGGCCTCAGAGTAGAATGGATGAAACCTTCGTCTCTGCACTCTCCACCTACCCCCAGCCATTTGTCGCCGCGCTGCTCCCGACGGTTACGAGGATTTCTACTTCCCCTTGCTGGAGCAGAACCAACTCCGCTGTGTCACCAAATGCACGTCGGGCGTGGAGGGCGCCCTAGGCACCTTTTAAGGCTCTCTGCACTTCCACCCTGCCCCAGGAATGGCAGCATCGTGGTGGAATATCTGGTCCAGCTGGAGTTACTCTTCAGCTCCGAGTTGGAGCTGGAGTATGAAAAGGTGAAGGTGGCCTTGAAGGAGGAGCTCCAGAATGCCTCCCAGGATGAGAACGGCTGCCAGAATGGCCAGGGTGAGCAGAGGCTGTGGGCCTGGGACTGCAGGGAGGGGTCAGGGTCCCAGCCACCCTCCCAGCCTGATCCAGTCACACAGGGGCCTACGGGCACAGGCGTCAGCCCTGCTGTACCTCTGACGGGGCAGGAGAAGATACACAGGTCCACAGCACACTGGGTCAAGGATGAGCCTAAGGAGGGGTTCCCAGAAGCTGGGGGCTGTGGACGGGACCGTTGCTCAAGGGTTCCAGGGTGGCGGAGGACCCCTGACGAGTCAGGGGACATGGGAGAGGCCATAGGAGCCTTCCCTCGTGGCCCAGTCACACCTCCCCCATACTGACAGAGCCCTTTCTCTGCCCCTCCCTGTGCCGCCCCGCATTGCACCTGTGCCCGTGGCCCCGCAGGCCTGTGTTTTAAGGCTGACTCCATCAAGGTGAACAACAGCACCAGCACAGAGCTGTCCCCGGAAGGTGAGACGTGGGGCAAAGGACTGAGCTGTCCGAGAGGCCATGACCCCTCCCACAAAGGCTGTCTGCCCATTGAAATTCCCTAGGGAGGAGGGGAGCCCTTTGGGGGAGGCAAGTGGTATGGACCCAGCAGGGTAGCCTCCCAGGTCCTTATTATTAGCTTCCACGTGGGGAAGGACCCGCAGTGAAGGTGAGGGGCCTGCCCTGCACCATCTAATCCCAGCGTCTACTTGCTGAGTCCCCACCCTGGGAAAGGCAGTCCTTATACATTTTCAGAGTTATTATACCCAGGCCTCAGAGTAGAATGGATGAAACCTTCGTCTCTGCACTCTCCCACCTACCCCCAGCCATTTGTCGCCGCGCTGCTCCCGACGGTTACGAGGATTTCTACTTCCCCTTGCTGGAGCAGAACCAACTCCGCTGTGTCACCAAATGCACGGCGGGCGTGGACGGCGCCCTCAACTGCCATCAAGGCCAATGTATTCTGAAGAGGAGTGGTCCTGCCTGCCGGTGAGGCCCCGCCCACAGCCCGCCGAGCCAATCATCAGGCCCACCCAGCTTGCCCCGCCGGAGGTTCCGCCCACTCGCCCCTTGGTGGAGCCCGCCCACTCACTCCTTAGTGGAACCCCTCCCACCTGCCAGGAACAGCCGGTCCAGGGGAGTTTGTTAACCAAACGTGAGAGGTGGAGATAATGTTCACCTGTGACACCCTCCTCCAGCTGTTTCTCCACGGACACGCACTGGTTCTCGGGCCCACGCTGCGAGGTGGCCATCTCCTGGAAGGCGCTGGTTGGAGGCCTGGCGGGAGGTGGGTCACTGCTTCTGCTGCTGCTGGTGGCGCTGAGCCTGTTCATCTTGCGCTGCAGGAGACTCGTGCCAGGGTGAGTGAGCTGGGGGTGGACGAGGGTTGGAACAAAGGCGTCTAAAGCCCAGATTACCCTGCCCTCACAATAGAGACACCCCTCTGGTAGGTCCTGGAACGAAAAGAAGTTGTTAGAGACTTGGGATGAGAGTACCAAGCGGACTTTTTCTAACACCATCTTGGAGGGCGACACAAAAGGTGAGTCTTGTGCTGGATGAAAGGTACAGGGGCTGCCTGGGCACCAGTTCTGTCTGGGCAGGACCAGAGGGCCACTCTTGTCCAAAACAGGCCTATACCTCCTCCCCTATAGTTTGCCTTGCTGTTTCCACCCCCACCTTCTAAGACCCCCATCCTGTGCAGCAGGCTGTCCCCACAGGGCAGGCCCAGGGTTAGAGGACCCACCCGAGGCCCTGCCTTCCTCATGTTTCCTTCCCTCCCCATTTTGCTCCCCACCTCTTTCTTCTCACTCCCCTTGTTTTCTCCCTCTCAAAAGATAAACAGTTCCATGTTGCCTTGGAGACAGTGGACGCCAATGCCAGAGTTAGCGGTTGGGGATGGGTAATGATAAGGAACTGCCACAGGTCCAGCTCCCAATGCCCCACTCCCAGGACACGGGCCGGGCTGGGACCAGGAGGCAGTGACCTTCCAGCCAGACCCCTGCAGGATGGATCCCTGTTCTCACTCTGTGTCTTGTAAATTCTGTGACAGGTGCACATCCACAGACCTGAGGTCGCCTCATCTGTCCTGTGAGCCTACACTGCCCTCTACACCTGTCCTGACAGTAGAGAAAACTGTCTGAACTCCCTTTGGAGAAACGACCATGGGCTCATGCGGCTGAGTCTCCTGGTTTTCTTGGCATAACCAGACTGCCCCTTGCCCCCCATCCTTCTCCCAAGATGGTGGAAACCCATCTGGAGACCCAGTTCAAATCCAGGCTCTTCCACTATGACCCTGGGCAAGTCATTAACTTCTCTGAACTTTGGTTTGGCCATCTGTAAGGTGCATGTGGCCCGCTCCTCCTAATACCTCCTAGTGGTTGCTGTGAAGCTAGATGTGCTGGATCAGATCTCTGTCCAATGCACCTTCGTGTGTCAGCCCTCATGCTTGTATGGCTTCACTTACATCCCCAGTCCCCAGGTCCTTCCCCGGGGCCCTGGCCTCCATCACTCCTTTTCCTGTGTGCATCCCTACTGCTGGCCCTCACCCCAGACCCTTGAGCAGCTGGCAGCCCACCCGGCCTTCTTCCCTCCCCTTCTACGAGTCCCTGCTGCACCCTCCACCACCCTTTAACCCAGTCTGCTCTGAACCCGCTTCTTAAGTCCCTCCTCCCCCACACCCCTGCCCCTAACCCTGCCTCTCCCTCAGCTACCGTACTTTCCCCTTTCGCATCCTTGTACCCTCAGCTCTAAATCCCCCTACCCACCACATCTCAGCGCCCCACTCCTAGATCCTCCCTCCTCACCCCCTATCTTAGCTAGGCAGAAGGCTTCTGCATCTTAGGACCCCAGAGGATACTCCCTAGGCCAGGTTCCCCATTCTCAGACTCCATCCTTCCTGTCACCCCTAAGAGCCCTGGATCCTGGTGAATGGGGGTGGGAGGTAGGTTCCCAGGTCTCTGAAGATGAGGGGAGGTGGAGCCCTGGGGCAGGAAAGCTCTCTCAGTCTCTTCTTCCCATTCCTTTTACTCTCTGGCCTCTCCCTTTGTGCCCTGCCTCACATTTCCTACCCCTCCCCCACCCTGCCTCCCCCTTCTTCTCCCTGGTTCTCCCCTGTCTTTGCAATAAGCTCTGAAGCCAGAAGCCCAGCCTCCTTTGCAGGAAGACCTCACCTGGGGACAGGAAGTGCGCAAGTCTCCAGTCTTCCCAATTGATCCTAAGATAGCATTGTAGCATAATACAGCATTTTAAAAGCAAGTGCTCTGTGTCTTTTTCTTTCTCATGCTCCAGAGTCTCCACTTGGCTGAGGAACAAGGACATCAGAGGAGATGTTGTAGGGGGGCCTGGGAGCCCTGGTTTCTTCCACTGAAGAAGGGAGGGGTCTGTGGCTGGCTCTCAGGTCCTGACTGTCCTCAAAGGGAATGTCGAGATTGGAAGACCCATTTGTTCCCAGGGATCAGGTGGGGGCAGTGGGTGGGAGCCTGTTGAGTTTGTCGTCTGTGTCCCTCGATATTAAGAGCTCAGGGCTGGATCAAGACGCTGTTGACTCCTGTTGTGTCAGCTGCCATTGCTGCTAATGGATAAGCTGGGCTCCTCCAAAGACCTTGAGACTCCATAAGGCCGTGGGGTCAGAGTGAGAGCTGCTAGGATATTGCCAGCCATCTCATCCTCTGTCATCCCCTTCCCCCTTTTGCCTTCCATTTCCCCAGCATCAGGGTCTTTTCTAATGAGTTGTCTCTTTGCATCAGGTGGCCAAAGTATTGGAGTTTCTGCTTCAGCATCAGACCTTCCAATGAATACGCAGAGTTGATTCCCCTGAGGATTGACTGATTCAATCCCCTTGCTGTTCAATGGGCTCTCAAGAGTCTTCTCCAACACCACAGTTGGAAGGCATCAATTCTTCAGCGCTCGGCCTTCTTTAGGGTTCAAATCACATATCCATACATGACTACTGGGAAAACCATAGCTTTGATTGTACAGACCTTTGTCAGATATAACAAATGAGATGACAGCGTAGAAGGATGTGCCCTCATCTTCTCTGCGAGAACCCAATGCTTACTAATTTTGTTTTTTAAATATTTTTTGAAGGGGGGCAAGTTGGGGAGGGAGGGGGGCGGGCGGGCCACTTCTATGGGTCTTTCATTTATCTATGTTCATCCATCTTTGTTCTTTGACCCGTGTGGGTCCCTTCTTCTCCCTGGTTCTCCCCTGTCTTTGCAATAAGCTCTGAAGCCAGAAGCCCAGCCTCCTTTGCAGGAAGACCTCACCTGGGGACAGGAAGTGCGCAAGTCTCCAGTCTTCCCAATTGATCCTAAGATAGCATTGTAGCATAATACAGCATTTTAAAAGCAAGTGCTCTGTGTCTTTTTCTTTCTCATGCTCCAGAGTCTCCACTTGGCTGAGGAACAAGGACATCAGAGGAGATGTTGTAGGGGGGCCTGGGAGCCCTGGTTTCTTCCACTGAAGAAGGGAGGGGTCTGTGGCTGGCTCTCAGGTCCTGACTGTCCTCAAAGGGAATGTCGAGATTGGAAGACCCATTTGTTCCCAGGGATCAGGTGGGGGCAGTGGGTGGGAGCCTGTTGAGTTTGTCGTCTGTGTCCCTCGATATTAAGAGCTCAGGGCTGGATCAAGACGCTGTTGACTCCTGTTGTGTCAGCTGCCATTGCTGCTAATGGATAAGCTGGGCTCCTCCAAAGACCTTGAGACTCCATAAGGCCGTGGGGTCAGAGTGAGAGCTGCTAGGATATTGCCAGCCATCTCATCCTCTGTCATCCCCTTCCCCTTCTGCCTTCCATTTCCCCAGCATCAGGGTCTTTTCTAATGAGTTGTCTCTTTGCATCAGGTGGCCAAAGTATTGGAGTTTCTGCTTCAGCATCAGACCTTCCAATGAATACGCAGAGTTGATTCCCCTGAGGATTGACTGATTCAATCCCCTTGCTGTTCAATGGGCTCTCAAGAGTCTTCTCCAACACCACAGTTGGAAGGCATCAATTCTTCAGCGCTCGGCCTTCTTTAGGGTTCAAATCACATATCCATACATGACTACTGGGAAAACCATAGCTTTGATTGTACAGACCTTTGTCAGATATAACAAATGAGATGACAGCGTAGAAGGATGTGCCCTCATCTTCTCTGCGAGAACCCAATGCTTACTAATTTTGTTTTTTAAATATTTTTTGAAGGGGGGCAAGTTGGGGAGGGAGGGGGTGGGCGGGCCACTTCTACTGGTCTTTCATTTATCTATTTTCATCCATCTTTGTTCTTTGACCCGTGTGGGCCTCCCATCGCAGTGGCCTCTGTTGTCTGAGAGCACCGGCTCTGGGCGCATGTGCTCCAGAGCTCCGGCTCGGTAACTGGACACATCAGCCCAGCTGCTCCGCAGCACGTGGGATCTTCCCAGGCCAGGGATCGAACTGGCGCCCCTTGCACTGCAAGGCGGTGTCCTTACTCACTGGACCACCAGTGAAGCCCTGCTTACTAATTTTTGAAAAAAATTTCTTATTGAGGTATACTATACAATTCACCTTTTAAAAGTGTACAATTCAGTGATTTTTAGTATACCCACAAAGTGGTGCAACTATCACTACAGTCAAATACAGAGGGATGCAAAGGCATAGATACAGCACCACTGGTCAGGTTGGGGCGAGGGTGCCCCCAATCCAGGAAACATGTGTGATGAGAGGCTCGACACCTGCTGCCCTCTGGATATAGGCACCAAATTCCAGCCAGACACCAGGGAAGTTAGCAGGCATGGTTGGTGTGGCCATGGGACATGAGGAGTGATGACTTCTCTGACCCGGCGGAGGCAGAGAAAATGTATGGCAACAGACACTTTAACCTCTGACAAGCCCGTATACTTCTGGGAGTGGGCTATGGAGGTTCAAGATCCTCACTCCCTTATAGGTTGCATTGTTCTATCCGGCAGGGAGGCTTGCCCAATAATGGGGACCTTCCCAGGCATGTGGGACCCTGGAAAGCTATGGAGGAGATACACCACATTCATAGGTGGCTGGGAATGAGACAGACAGCCTGTGCCCTGTCTTCCAGGGCCACCTTCACTGCAGGAATGGGAGCTAAGATGCTCCTTCCACCCCACCACCTGGTGTGGGAAGGCTGAGCCCAGTTGCGACTCATGATATTTATGATGTTGGGCAACCTCTTGCTGCTCTGAGGAAAACTGGCAAATCCATGGCCTGTGCGCGCTGTCAGGGCCTTCACTTTTGACTACTGGGAAAACCATAGCTTTGATTGTACAGACCTTTGTCAGATATAACAAATGAGATGACAGCGAAGGATGTGCCCTCATCTTCTCTCGAGAACCCAATGATTACTAATTTTGTTTTTAAATATTTTTGAAGGGGCAAGTTGGGGAGGGAGGGTGGGCGGCCACTTCTACTGGTCTTTCATTTATCTATTTTCATCCATCTTTGTTCTTTGACCCGTGTGGGCCTCCCATCGCAGTGGCCTCTGTTGTCTGAGAGCACCGGCTCTGGGCGCATGTGCTCCAGAGCTCCGGCTCGGTAACTGGACACATCAGCCCAGCTGCTCCGCAGCACGTGGGATCTTCCCAGGCCAGGGATCGAACTGGCGCCCCTTGCACTGCAAGGCGGTGTCCTTACTCACTGGACCACCAGGGAAGCCCTGCTTACTAATTTTTGAAAAAATTTCTTATTGAGGTATACTATACAATTCACCTTTTAAAAGTGTACAATTCAGTGATTTTTAGTATACCCACAAAGTGGTGCAACTATCACTACAGTCAAATACAGAGGGATGCAAAGGCATAGATACAGCACCACTGGTCAGGTTGGGGCGAGGGTGCCCCCAATCCAGGAAACATGTGTGATGAGAGGCTCGACACCTGCTGACCTCTGGATATAGGCACCAAATTCCAGCCAGACACCAGGGGAAGTTAGCAGGCATGGTTGGTGTGGCCATGGGACATGAGGAGTGATGACTTCTCTGACCCGGCGGAGGCAGAGAAAATGT
Organism: Tragulus kanchil; assembly: GCA_022376925.1. Classification (NCBI taxonomy): domain Eukaryota; kingdom Metazoa; phylum Chordata; class Mammalia; order Artiodactyla; family Tragulidae; genus Tragulus; species Tragulus kanchil. Next base: position 152,205,309 of record JAIOJX010000002.1, on the reverse strand, counting down.
ATGGCAACAGACACTTTAACCTCTGACAAGCCCGTATACTTCTGGGAGTGGGCTATGGAGGTTCAAGATCCTCACTCCCTTATAGGTTGCATTGTTCTATCCGGCAGGGAGGCTTGCCCAATAATGGGGACCTTCCCAGGCATGTGGGACCCTGGAAAGCTATGGAGGAGATACACCACATTCATAGGTGGCTGGGAATGAGACAGACAGCCTGTGCCACTGTCTTCCAGGGCCACCTTCACTGCAGGAATGGGAGCTAAGATGCTCCCTTCCACCCCCACCACCTGGTGTGGGAAGGCTGAGCCCAGTTGCGACTCATGATATTTATGATGTTGGGCAACCTCTTGCTGCTCTGAGGAAAAACTGGCAAATCCCAGGGATGGGCACAGGCTGTGGGAAAGACCAGAGACTGTGAAAGCTGAAAAAGCTATCCTGATCGGCTCTAAGGGCCAGGTGAAAATGGACTGGAAGCAAATGTGGTTTGACTTCATGACTGCGGGGACCCCACCTGAACAGGTGGACTGACAACACATTGCTGGGTGGGTCAAACTGTGGAAAGGCTTAAAGCCCCAACAGCCACTAAGATATGCGTCCTCTGCCCCTACCGTCCCCCGTGGATGGAGAGGAAAGAGGAGGTGGAGGGAAATGAACAAGGCGAGTTTCTCCCATGGGTGGAGCGGGAAAAGAGCCAGGGCAGAGGAAGGAACAAGGAAAAGTTCCCATCTCAGCACCCTTTCTGCTGCAGCTAGAAATGAAACCAAGGAGGCCAGACACCAGGGTCCAAGGTCTTGGCCAAGAGTGTTCTCTGTCCAGTTTCGCTAGCCCTTATTGGGGGCCTGGGGAACGGAAGGGAAGGACAATGTCTTAGGGACTACTCTGAGAGGAGCAGGCAGCCTGTGGTTGGAGGTCTTCCCTGCTGACACCTGCTGGGCTTGTTCTTATCACCTAGATAGTCTTCCCTTTCTGCAGCACCGAATGGGGGAGGAAGAGGGAAAGACACGGAAGGTGGGGCCGTGCAAAGGTGAAACTATGCTCAGCCCCCACGCCCAGCAGGGCAGATAGCTTCCTCTGGTGTGGCTGTGCACACGTCCTGCCTCCCCACTGCTGTCCCCTGTGTTGGCGCTGGCCCTGTTCCCAGCCCCTGCGGCACCTCCGGACCCATGCAGCTGCTCAGGGTCCTGCGTCTCCTCTGGATGCTCACAGCCTTCCTGGGGTCCACAGGTGAGGAGGCGCGGTGGGGGAGGCCTGGGGAGAATGCTCTGATGTCTGAAGGGCAGGGGCGTGAGTGTGTGTTGGGGGTGTCAGGTTTGAGAGGAGCCCGAGGAGGGGTATCTCAGAGCACTCTGTGTGGGAGTCACTGAAGTGGGGGAGGGGAGAGAATCTTGTCCAGTGGTGCTGCTCCCCCGGGACCAAGCAGGTCTGCTGGAGTCCTCGTGTATCAGTGGATGGGCACAGGCTGTGGGAAAGACCAGAGACTGTGAAAGCTGAAAAAGCTATCCTGATCGGCTCTAAGGGCCAGGTGAAAATGGACTGGAAGCAAATGTGGTTTGACTTCATGACTGCGGGGACCCCACCTGAACAGGTGGACTGACAACACATTGCTGGGTGGGTCAAACTGTGGAAAGGCTTAAAGCCCCAACAGCCACTAAGATATGCGTCCTCTGCCCCTACCGTCCCCCGTGGATGGAGAGGGGAAAGAGGGAGGGTGGAGGAAGTGAACAAGAGCGAGTTTCTCCCATGGGTGGAGCGGGAAAAGAGCCAGGGCAGAGGAAGGGAACAAGGAAAAGTTCCCATCTCAGCACCCCTTTCTGCTGCAGCTAGAAATGAAACCAAGGAGAGGCCAGACACCAGGGTCCAAGGTCTTGGCCAAGAGTGTTCTCTGTCCAGTTTCGCTAGCCCTTATTGGGGGCCTGGGGAACGGAAGGGAAGGACAATGTCTTAGGGACTACTCTGAGAGGAGCAGGCAGCCTGTGGTTGGAGGTCTTCCCTGCTGACACCTGCTGGGCTTGTTCTTATCACCTAGATAGTCTTCCCTTTCTGCAGCACCGAATGGGGGAGGAAGAGGGAAAGACACGGAAGGTGGGGCCGTGCAAAGGTGAAACTATGCTCAGCCCCCACGCCCAGCAGGGCAGATAGCTTCCTCTGGTGTGGCTGTGCACACGTCCTGCCTCCCCACTGCTGTCCCCTGTGTTGGCGCTGGCCCTGTTCCCAGCCCCTGCGGCACCTCCGGACCCATGCAGCTGCTCAGGGTCCTGCGTCTCCTCTGGATGCTCACAGCCTTCCTGGGGTCCACAGGTGAGGAGGCGCGGTGGGGGAGGCCTGGGGAGAATGCTCTGATGTCTGAAGGGCAGGGGCGTGAGTGTGTGTTGGGGGTGTCAGGTTTGAGAGGAGCCCGAGGAGGGGTATCTCAGAGCACTCTGTGTGGGAGTCACTGAAGTGGGGGAGGGGAGAGAATCTTGTCCAGTGGTGCTGCTCCCCCGGGACCAAGCAGGTCTGCTGGAGTCCTCGTGTATCAGTGGATGGGATGCTCGGGAGGCTAGACAGTTCTGCACGGGAGCTCTCCCCTTGGCTCCAGTTTTCTGAGCCCGTTCCTCTCGTGGCTCCCTCCCCCAGCTCTGTGCGTCCTCCACCCTGGAGTCCATCTCCCTCTTCGGGCTGTGCCTGCTCAGTCGCGTCTGACTCTTTGCAATCCTATGGTCTGTAGCCTGTCAGGCTTCTCTGTCCATGGGATTTTCCAGACAAGAATACTGGATCGCGTTGCCATTTCCTTCTCTAGGGGATCTTCCTGACCCAGGGGTCAAACCTGGGTCTCCTACATTGCAGACAGAATCTTTACCACAGAATCACCGGGGAAGCCCCACCCCTCCCTTTACTTCCCCCCCGCCCCGATTCAGCCTTCTGAGAGACCTGCATCGGCCCCTGGGAACCCTTATTTTCTCTGGGGCTTCTCCAGTTTAGGTCACGGTGCCCCCTCCAATTCTCCTACCCCGACCCAGCCCATGTTTCCGGACAGAGCTGTCGTTGGCAGGGCTGTGGGCATAGATCCTGATGGCATCCCCTCTCCCAGCCCTTAGGAACCTCAGAATTCCTCCACACTTCCATTCACTCTGCCCCGTCCCTAGGGTCTGCTCCTGACCCCAGCCCTAGACCTTCCCAACACCAGAGGTGCCCCAGGTCCATCCTCTGACTTATCTCCACAATTGCCTCTTGGCTACAAGGGCTGCAGGCCCCTACCTCCCTACACCTCAGCTAAGCTGAAAAGTGAAACCCCAGTTCTCACAGGAAAGATGTGCTGAGTGTGAGTCAAGGAAGCTCACCCCGCGTGGGCAGGAGGTCTGGGCATTCCCTGCTCTCAAGTGCTGTGGCTGATGGTCACCTTCAGCATCATGAGATCTTTGACCCTTCACTTTCACCACCTGCGAGATGGGGTTGACAATATCTGTAGGGAGAGGCTTGTGTTTGTAAAGTAATTAATCCCTTGCCCTAAATACAATCGATGATTAAAAAAATGTATCTATGTGTTATTATTAATCCTTAAGGCTACACCTGAAAGTCTCCAGGACTCATGCCTTCCTGCCGAGGCGTCTCTTTCTGCAAGTTGCCTTTTCTCTCCTGTCCCTCAGCCTATGAGTGGCCCTTTGTCTTTGCCTCTCAAACTTCGAGAGCGTTTTTCTGCACGGAGCTCCCCTTGGCTCCAGTTTTCTGAGCCCGTTCCTCTCGTGGCTCCCTCCCCCAGCTCTGTGCGTCCTCCACCCTGGAGTCCATCTCCCTCTTCGGGCTGTGCCTGCTCAGTCGCGTCTGACTCTTTGCAATCCTATGGTCTGTAGCCTGTCAGGCTTCTCTGTCCATGGGATTTTCCAGACAAGAATACTGGATCGCGTTGCCATTTCCTTCTCTAGGGGATCTTCCTGACCCAGGGGTCAAACCTGGGTCTCCTACATTGCAGACAGAATCTTTACCACAGAATCACCGGGGAAGCCCCACCCCTCCCTTTACTTCCCCCCCGCCCCGATTCAGCCTTCTGAGAGACCTGCATCGGCCCCTGGGAACCCTTATTTTCTCTGGGGCTTCTCCAGTTTAGGTCACGGTGCCCCCTCCAATTCTCCTACCCCGACCCAGCCCATGTTTCCGGACAGAGCTGTCGTTGGCAGGGCTGTGGGCATAGATCCTGATGGCATCCCCTCTCCCAGCCCTTAGGAACCTCAGAATTCCTCCACACTTCCATTCACTCTGCCCCGTCCCTAGGGTCTGCTCCTGACCCCAGCCCTAGACCTTCCCAACACCAGAGGTGCCCCAGGTCCATCCTCTGACTTATCTCCACAATTGCCTCTTGGCTACAAGGGCTGCAGGCCCCTACCTCCCTACACCTCAGCTAAGCTGAAAAGTGAAACCCCAGTTCTCACAGGAAAGATGTGCTGAGTGTGAGTCAAGGAAGCTCACCCCGCGTGGGCAGGAGGTCTGGGCATTCCCTGCTCTCAAGTGCTGTGGCTGATGGTCACCTTCAGCATCATGAGATCTTTGACCCTTCACTTTCACCACCTGCGAGATGGGGTTGACAATATCTGTAGGGAGAGGCTTGTGTTTGTAAAGTAATTAATCCCTTGCCCTAAATACAATCGATGATTAAAAAAATGTATCTATGTGTTATTATTAATCCTTAAGGCTACACCTGAAAGTCTCCAGGACTCATGCCTTCCTGCCGAGGCGTCTCTTTCTGCAAGTTGCCTTTTCTCTCCTGTCCCTCAGCCTATGAGTGGCCCTTTGTCTTTGCCTCTCAAACTCAATGAAGTCTGAGCTTCAGTCTGTTTTTCTGCTTTGGTGTTCTCTTTGCAACCTTCTGCTCTCCGACCCCTGGTCTCCCAAAGTCCTTGATGTGTCCCCACCCTCAGCCCAGGTTTGGCTGGGCTCTCTCTCTCTCTCCAGAGAACAGTCAGCCTAGACAACAGAGGGTTACAGGGAGGTGGGCACAGGTGGGAACACCGTGGGGATGGAGATCCAGAAGGGATGAGGACTTTGTGCAGCAGGTGAAGGGGAGGGAGTTAGCAGAGGAAAGGTAATGTGGGTGTGTGAGGAGGAAGGGATGGGAGAGAGAATGGGATTGGAGGAGGTAGGACCTTCTGATAACCCTTGGTGCTCAGCACTGCCATCCTGATACCAAGCATGGTTGTTGGGCCTCCTCAATCAATAGAAGTTGAAAAGATGTCAGATGAGAATTTCAGTCAAGACTTTCCTGGGGCCTCTGCAGCAGCAGTGGGAAGTGAGAATAAACAGCAATTCCCTCTCCTTGGTTGTCTTTATGTAGGGTGAGACTTCGTGTGTGTCCAGCGGTCAGGTTGTGCACTTTGCTCTCGAGGCCCTGTTTTTGCTTTTTCTTCTGGGATCTTTAAAATGACAGTGGGGTTTTGGTCTCCTTGTGTCTTTTGTCCATAACGTTGTCCCAAGTGTGCACACACAGAGTTATTTTAGTCCCATATAGTTTCTTGGCGTTTTGTTGCTTGAGGAGAGATGCGTCTGGGTCAAATCATGGCAATATTGCAGCGAACGGTCCCAAGTCCCTGTTTGTCTCGATCTCAGGGCTGGAAGACTCTTGGAAATAGGATTAAGGGTGCTGCCCCACCCCAGATTCGCTTGGGTCGGCTACCCTTGGGAGCAGACAGATGTTGACTTTAGAAGCTCGAAAGACCCCAGCCCCAAACTGCCTCTGATGAGGGAATAGCTGGTGGCACTCCTACCTTTGGAGAAATGTATGTGGAATGCAGGAAGAGTGACCTATGTGGTGTTCAGGTGACCAAACGACCCACCGATGAATTCCTCTGTTCTAGCACCAATGCAGGATCTTCAGCCTCGGTGACTCCTAATGAGCCTTTGCATCTTGCTCACAGGAGCTCCCCACCCTCCAAAGGCACAACAAGGTGGCCACTGAATACCTCCAAAACTTCACCCACTCCTAACAGTAGGAATAACATAGCCATGACCACCACCACCTCCCCCCACTCGAAATCCATTTCTAAGATATTGCTCAAGTCGCCAATTAATTTCAACCCCTCAACAATCCCCACGTCCAAGTTAGTCTTCAAGGTTGAGACCACCCCACCCACCATGATTGTCTACGCAGGCACCACAGAGTGCACCAATCCCACCAGCCTCAGAGTCACCACCATTCACCCCAGCACCACCTGCGTAAGCCAGACCCAAGTGTCCTTCACCGGCTCTCACCCCACCACACCTGTGACCGAGATGCCACGGACAACCTTCACCAGTTATCCCGTGACAGCTACTAAGAGAGTCACCTCATTCGAGCCCACCCCTCCCACTGTCACCACACTGGGAAAAACTCCCACGACCACGGCCCGAACTTCCACCTTTGTCCCTAATTCCCATTCAGTCCCAGATATTCTGATATCCTCTATGACTAGTATGACGAAAAGAATGACCCCAACCCTCACAAGTGTCCACACAACTGCGTCTCCTACCCCAACAATCTCACTTACCTCTGCTCCTACCTCTTCTCTAAGGACGAGTAACGCCTTCTTAACAACAGTTACTGATAAGAGCTTCTTACCCACCACACGATGACCACTGATGGTTCTACAGAATCTCTAACGATAGAAACAGCTACAGTGGCCACAGTCACACCATCATACACTCCCCAAAACAACCAATTTTCCAGCATCCTCTACAGAAGCCCCAACCCTGACACCAAGTAACTCCCAGTCCACATTGACAAGTACTGGTAGTGCCTCTACCTCCAAGACCCATCTCAGTGCCACAATTGCCCACCCTTGTACTTCCTCCACCCCAAAAATCACATTGCATCTTCTCCCACCACCCAAAATGCAGACACAACATTCACTGTCATCCTCCACCACTAGTACACCTTATACGTCCTTGTCCCCTACCACCCACAGCACAGCAACTCCCTTCCTCTCTGCCAGCATCCCAGCCACATCTCTGGGCACCTCTTCCACGTCTACCAGCACTGCTAGGACCACTCAGGCAGAGAGTGCCCCCGCCCCTGGCACGAGCACCGCTGTCCTGAGCCCAACCACTGGAACCCTTGCCAGTCAACGTTTCTACAGAATCAGAGAGGACCAAGATTCTTTCTAATCCAACAAGTACATCATCTGTCACTGCCACCAGCACAATCTCTGCTCCTGCAACCACCACCTTGACTCCCATAGCCAACCACACCCCAACCTCATCCACGGAGGTGCTTCGGTCCTCCCCACCTGCACTGAGCACAGAGCCAGGTGCCACTTCGATGCCAAACACTAGTCCTCTGTCCACCCAGATAACCACACTCCCACGACTGACACCACAGCCATCCCATCACCTCCCTCAAGCACTCCTACTGTGTCCAAAACAGATGGTGTCACTCCCACAGACACTGCTGCCCCTACCACTTCCATCACAACCACCTTACCTGATACCTCTATCACTGAAGCCACCAAGGGTTCTAGTACTCTTGGGAGAGCACATTCACCCTAAGAACTCCACAAAGCACTGCGGTCCTCACCTCTTCAATTATGTACTCCACGGGAGCTAGACACATCTGTGTTCACGTCATCCGTCCCTACCTCCACCATACAGTAGACAACCTTAACTGTACCTCCGTTGCCTGGAGTTGCAGAAGCCCCTACCCGGACACCAAGTAACACCTAGTCCACATCCACAAGTACTGCTGTTGCCTCCACCTCCATGACCCACCTCAGCACCACTATTGCGTTCTCTAGCACTTACTCCACCCCCACCAATCACCTTGCACCTTCTCCAACCACACAAAATGCAGAGACAACATTCAGTCTCATCCCAACTTCCAGCACTAGGACGACGTATACATCCTCGTCCCCTACCACCCACAGCACAGCAACTCTCTGCTAGCATTCCATCCGCATCTCTAGGCACCGCTTCCATGTCTACCACTCAAGCTGAGAGCACCAGCTCACCTGCCACAGTACTGCTGTCCTGCCCACAACCACGGGGACCGTTGCCAGTCACATTTCTACGGGCTCTCTCAGGACAGGGGTTCCTTCTCATCCGACCGTCACATCCTCGGCCGCTCCCACCGCACACACTCTACCCTGCAACCACCACCTCAGCCCCTATTGCCCTCCATGCCCCGACCTCATCTACAGAGGTGCCTTGGTCCTCTCCAGCTGCCTGAAGCACATTGTCAGCCTCCTCCTCAACCCCAAACACTAGCACTCTCTCCATGGTGACGACCACACTCCCCATAACCATCACCACCCTTGTCCCCTTGCCTTCTTCCACTACCATGTCCTGGTCCTCGACAGTCACCACTCCCAGAAACAGTCCAGCTCTTTCCACCTCTATCGCAAACCCTCTGCCCAGTGTCTTCACTGCAGTTACCAACAGGACATCTATCAAACAACTCGTAAGCACAGTCACCACAACACCTGTTTCCCCAACAAGGACAGTCTATTTTCAGACTTCTCCTACCTCTCTTCTGCTGACCAGTAATACCTTGACAGTGTCCAATTTTCAGCTTTCTTCTCCATTTTCCACAGCCATAGAAACAGTACCTACTAGGCCTTCAGACACTACCCCACTGTTTATTTCCACAGTCCCTTCAACCCTGTCCACATTTGCCCCTTCCTCTGTCTAATACTTTTACCATGACCACAGATGAAATCCCTCTCCTCATATACTTCAGCCACTGTCACCTTGATCACATCATCTTTAGCACCCCCTCAATCACAGAAGTTATCAAGACTGGGACCATGAACATGGTAACAACACCCACCTCCATATCACTCAGTATTTCCAGTGTTTCTCCTCATCAGTGTTTCCTGTACTGAATACCTTTATTAATGTGATAAGTACCCTCTTTGGTACCATCATCCCTCTTCAATACCTGCTGTAACAATATCATCTCTGTCTTCCATTAGTCCAAGTTCAGAGGTCTAATGATGGGTCTTCCTCCATCACTGTTTTTCTCCCTTTCATCCCCTGAAACTACAAGAACTTCCTACACCATGACCCCCCTAATGACCTCTCCTACCCAAATGACCACCATGTTGACTGTGTCTCCCACTACCCCATGTCCGGAATCCATGTCCGTTACAATAGCCTCTGCTTCTCCCACTACATCCTGTATAGAAGAGGGCTCAAATACTGAAGGTATGTCTACAACCACTGTCCCAATATCAGTTCTTACCTCTACTACTGAGATGGCCACCTCCCCAGTTCCACCACCATGGCAACCCTGTTGCCTACAAAACTGGACACTACTACGTCCATTCTGAAAACTCATCCCACAAACCAGACTGTTGCTCCTAGTTTTATCAGCAATGGAACCATACCCATTAGCACGGTTTTCCCAAGCACACAAAGTCCAACCCCTGGGACCTGGCTCAGCACCGACTCTGTAACTACCCCACGGGTAACAGGATTCACTAGCCTCTCAGTGACCACGAAATCAAGTAGCAGCTCTTTATCTACCGTGATGACCTCAAGCAAGAGGGCAACCTCCAACACACCCCTCAGCACGACTCTAAGGAATGTACCAGTCACCACCACCAAGCCTCTCTCCACCATTACGACATCCAGGACAACTCCAACCATGACTCGGACGACCACACAGTCTACAGAGACCACCACCCCAGGTTTGGATCTCCTGCCTCCTGGTTGCCTCTCCTCCCTCACCTGCTGAGTTCCCATACCCAAGGTCAGCCCTGTCCTGAACTTCCCCTTTTCACTCCCTCCACAGGCACTTGTGACAATGGGGGCACCTGGATGCAGGGCAAGTGCTCCTGCCTTAGCACATTCTATGGCTCCCAATGTGAGTTCGCTGTGGAAGAGATAAATATAGGTGTGTTTCTCTCTGCACTTTCTCTTAGAAGGTGCTACTATTTTCAAGGGCCCAATCATTTTGCAAAACGTCTTAATCCCTGCTTTTCCCTCATGCTCTCCTCTACCTCATACCACCTACTCTCCACCCTCCCTCCAGGAGGTCGCTGGAGCCACTGTCTTTCTTGGACCTCCTCCTGGCTTGCGTTGCTATGACTTGTATTAGGTTCTAGTTTCTCCTGTCACTAATTACTGCAAATTTAGCAGATGAACAATGCAAGTTTATTATTACACAATTCTGTTGACTAGAAGTTCAACACGAGTCTTGCAGGGCTAAACAGCCAAGATGCTGGCAGGACTGGGTTCTTTCTAGTGGCCCTAGGGGAATCCATTTCTTTGCCCTTTCTAAGTTCCAGAGCTGCCCATATTCCTTGTCTCAAGGCCCCTGGCTCCATATTTGATGCCAGTAACACTGCATGTCTGTTCCTTATTTCCATGTTCCATCATCCTCTGATCTATTCTGACTTTTGTGCCTCCTTCCTCTTCTCTCTATGGACTTTATGATTACACCAGGCCCACCAGAGAGTCCTCGTTGAGTTTCTAATATTAAATCACCAGATTAGTTCACTTAATTCCATCTGACACTATGATATCTTCCTGCCATGGAGCATAACATATTCCCTGGTTCTGGGACTTAGACTTAGGCATCTTTGGGAATCATAATTCTGCTTCCCACTGGGGAAGACAACAGACTACCCATCTGACCACTGGACATCCTGACTTCTCACACCTCAGGACAGTTCATGCTAGCATTCCTAACTCTCTCCCCTTTTACTATGGAATCAGTCCTCAGGGAATATGGAGAGGGCCTTAGGAGCAGTTTCCTGGGTAAGGTAGGGGTGGTTGAGACAGTAGCAGATGTTGAAAGTGACCGTGGAAGGACATTTCGTGTGCAGACATGGTGGACGCTGAGGTCGGCATGGAGGTATCAGTCAACCAGGACTTCTCCCAGGACCTCTATGACAAGACTTCAGAGGCCTACAGGGAATTCACAAACACCTTCTGGGAGCAGGTGTGGAGAAATGGGGCAGATTCAAAGGTCTGTCCTTGGAGTTGAGCTAGAGCCCTGGGGTGCCCTCTGGTCTGGACATACAGATGTGAGCCTGGGATCCTTGGCATTTCAGATAAAGAAGATTTACCAAAATGTGCAGGGCTTCAAGGAGGTGCAGATCCTGTCTCTGAGGTAGGACCCTGTGTTCCGGGGCTGAGGAGGCCGTGCCAAGGGTGCAGGGGAGGCACAAAAGGGCTGGAGAAGCCATTGCTTGCTTCTGGAATCATTCAATGTCATAAAGAGAGGGATGGAGGAAGGATGCAAGGGAACACCTCCACCGAGGATGTTCTGGAATCACTTCCAGGTTTCTGTCCTCTGCAAGAGGTATGTTGTCCCTCCCATGAAGCTTGTTGCATGCAGAATGAATGAATGGGACCTACAGGAGGTGGTGCATGAGGTCTGGGGCCTGGGGTCTGGACTATAGCTGGTCTCTCTTTGGTTGGTATTTGGTCTACTGGCCAGGTCTGCAAGAGGGAGGCAGAGAGCCCAGGAGGGCCTGGGTTGAATGTGGCTTGAGGGAACACAAAGAGAATATCAATCCCTGCTTGTTCTGCCAACCAAGGCTGCCAAGGGCAGAGATGCCAGCAGCCCCTCAAGACATAGTGAGTCTGGAATCCCAGCTCATTGCCTCTGCCCTTCCTGCCAACAGCCATACAGCTGTGGTTGGTTTGGAAACGCCCTTCTATGGTCATATATTGCCCTGGGCCTAGGCACCTTTTAAGGCTCTCTGCACTTCCACCCTGCCCCCAGGAATGGCAGCATCGTGGTGGAATATCTGGTCCAGCTGGAGTTACTCTTCAGCTCCGAGTTGGAGCTGGAGTATGAAAAGGTGAAGGTGGCCTTGAAGGAGGAGCTCCAGAATGTCTCCCAGGATGAGAACGGCTGCCAGAATGGCCAGGGTGAGCAGAGGCTGTGGGCCTGGGACTGCAGGGAGGGGTCAGGGTCCCAGCCACCCTCCCAGCCTGATCCAGTCACACAGGGGCCTACGGGCACAGGCGTCAGCCCTGCTGTACCTCTGACGGGGCAGGAGAAGATACACAGGTCCACAGCACACTGGGTCAAGGATGAGCCTAAGGAGGGGTTCCCAGAAGCTGGGGGCTGTGGACGGGACCGTTGCTCAAGGGTTCCAGGGTGGCGGAGGACCCCTGACGAGTCAGGGGACATGGGAGAGGCCATAGGAGCCTTCCCTCGTGGCCCAGTCACACCTCCCCCATACTGACAGAGCCCTTTCTCTGCCCCTCCCTGTGCCGCCCCGCATTGCACCTGTGCCCGTGGCCCCGCAGGCCTGTGTTTTAAGGCTGACTCCATCAAGGTGAACAACAGCACCAGCACAGAGCTGTCCCCGGAAGGTGAGACGTGGGGCAAAGGACTGAGCTGTCCGAGAGGCCATGACCCCTCCCACAAAGGCTGTCTGCCCATTGAAACTCCCTAGGGAGGAGGGGAGCCCTTTGGGGAGGCAAGTGGTATGGACCCAGCAGGGTAGCCTCCCAGGTCTTTGTTATTGGCATACACGTGGGGAAGGACCCGCAGTGAAGGTGAGGGGCCTGCCCTGCACCATCTAATCCCAGCGTCTACTTGCTGACCCCCACCCTGGGAAAGGCAGTCCTCATCCATTTGCAGAGTCATTATACCCAGGCCTCAGAGTAGGATGGATGAGGTCTTTGTCTCTGCACTCTCCTACCTACCTCCAGCTATCTGTCGCCGCGCTGCTCCCAAGGGTTACGAGGATTTCTACTTCCCTTGCTGGAGGAGAACCAACTCCGCTGTGTCACCAAATGCACGGTGGGCATGGACGGCGCCTCAACTGCCATCAAGGCCAATGTATTCTGCAGAAGAGCGGTCCTTACTGTCGGTGAGGCCCGCCCACAGCCTGCTGGGCCAATAGCTGAGCCCTAACTGCCTGCCCTCCTTAGACCCCACCCACTTTCTCCAGGCGGGAGCCCCGCCCACCTAGCAGGACCAGTGTGGCAACCCCCACCCCACCTCCGAGCGCTCATCGACCAGGCCGAAGAGCTGTTGAGGTGTTCACCTGTGACACCCTCCTCTAGCTGTTTCTCCACGGACACGCACTGGTTCTTGGGCCCACGCTGCGAGGTGGCCATCTACTGGAAGGCGCTGATTGGAGGCCTGGCGGGTGCCGGGTCGTTGCTTCTGCTGCTGCTGGTGGTGGCGCTGAGTGTGTTCATAGTGCGCTCCCGGAGGAGACGCAGGCAAGGTGGAAGCAGGTGAGTGAGCTGGGGTGGATGGGTAGTGGGGCAAAGGAGTCCCAGACCGGATTCCCCAGCCCTGACCTTGGCGTTGCCCTCTGACAGGTCCTGTTTTGACTAGAAGTGGTTTGAGACTTGGGATGCAAACATTGTGGGGACTTTTCTAAACATTTATTTATTTATTTATTTTGGGGTGAGGCGGGCCACTTCTATTGGTCTTTCTTTTGTCTATTTTAATCCATCCTTCTTCTTCCGCCTGTGTGGGCCTCCCATTGCCGTGGCCTCTGTTGTCGCAGAGCACCAGCTCTGGACACATGTGCTCCAGAGCTCTGGCTCGGCAATTGGACATATCGGTCCAGCCGCCCACGGCACATGGGATCCTCCAGGCCAGGGATCAAACCGCGCCTTGCACTGCAAGGCGGTGTTCCCACCCGCTGGACCACCAGGGAAGCCCGGGACTTTTTCTAACTTGGGCTTTGAGGATGATGCAAGAATTGGGTCTTGTCTTCGGGTGAAGGGACAAGGGCTACCCTGGGTACCAGTTCCATCTATGCAGGACCAGAGGATCTCTCTTGTCCAAGACAGGCCTATGCTTCCTGCCTTATAGTTGGCCTCGCTGCTTCTGACCCTCCTTCTAGGGCCCAGATCCTTCTAAAGTCGTCCCTGCAGGGCAGGCATGGGCACAGGAACCCCTGAGGCCCTGCCTTCCTCATGTTTCCTTCCCTCCACCTTTTGTTCTCCACCTCTTGCTCTCCACCTCTTCCCTCTCCCTCCCCAGATTCTCTTTTCTCTCTACTTAAAGAAGAAAACATCCATGTGGCCTTGGACAACATGAACACCAATGCCAGAGTAAGGAGTTGTGAATGGGTCATGGGAAGGAGCTGTCATAGGTCCAACTCCTGATGCCCTCCTACCAGGTCGGGGCGGACTGGGACCAGGAGGTAGTGACCTTCCAGTCAGGGCCCCGCAGGCTGGATCCCTGTTCTCACTCTGTGTCTTGTAAATTCTGTGGCAGGTGCACATCCACAGACTCGAGGTTGCCTCATCCACCCTGTGAGCCCATACTGCCCTCTCCACCTGTCCTGACAGTAGAGAAAGCTGTCTGAACTTGCTTTTGAGAGATGACCGTGGGCTCATGTGGCTGAGTCTTCTGGTTTTCTTGGCATAACCAGACTGCCCCTTGCCCCCATCCTTCTTCCAAGATGGTGGAAACCCATCTAGAGACCCAGTTCAAATCCAGGCTCTTCCACTGTGACCGTGAGCAAGTCAGTAACTTCTCTGAACTTGGTTTGGTCACCTGTAAGGTGCATGTGGCCCATTTCTCCTAATACCTCCTAGTGGTTGCTGTGAAGCCAGATGTTCTGGATCAGATCTCCATCCAAGGGACCTTCATGTGTCGGCTCTCATGCTTGTATAGCTTCACTCACATCACCAGTCCCCCGCCCTTCCCGGGCCTCTGGGCTCCATCACTCCTTTTCCTGTGTGCATCCCTACTGTTGGACCTCACCCTGGACCTTTAAGAAGCTGGCAGCCACCCATCCTCCTTCCTTCCCCTCTATGAGTCCCTGCTGCACCCTCCACCACCCCTTAACCCAGTCTGCTCTGAAACCACTTCTTCTTAAGTCCCTCCTCACCCACACCCCTGCCCCTAACGCTGCCTCTCCCCAGCTTCCGTATTTTCCCTTTCTCATCCTTGTATCCTCAGCTCTAAATCCCTACCTACCACATCTCAGCGCCCCACTCCTAGATCCTCCCTTCTCTCCTCCCCTCCCACACCCCTAGATAGGTGCATGTGTCCTCTGCGTCTTAGGACCCCAGAGGATACTCCTAGGCCAGGTCCCCATTCTCAGGCTCCATCCTTCCGGTCTCCCTAAGAGTCCTGGATCCTGGTGAGTGGGGTGGGAGGTAGGTTCCCAGGTCTCTGAAGATGAGGGGAGGTGGAGCCCTGGGGCAGGAAAGCTCTCTCAGTCTCTTCTTCCCATTCCTCTAACTCTCTGGCCTCTCCCTTTGTGCCCTGCCTCACATTTCCTACCCTCCCCTACCCCACCTCCCCTTCTTCTCCCTGGTTCTCCCCTGTCTTTGCAATAAGCTCTAAAGCCGGAAGTCCAGCCTCCTTTGCAGGAAGACCTCACCTGGGGACAGGAATTGCAAGTCTCCAGTCTTCCTAATTGATCCTAAGATAGCATTGTAGCATAATACAGCATTTTAAAAGCAAGTGCTCTGTGTCTTTCCTTTCTCATGCTCCAGAGTCTCCACTTGGCTGAGGAACAAGGACATCAGAGGAGATGTTGTAGGGGCCTGGGAGCCCTGGTTTCTTCCACTGAAGAAGGAGGGGTCTGTGGCTGGCCTCAGGTCCTGACTGTCCTCAAAGGGAATGTCGAGATTGGAAGATCCATTTTGTTCTCAGGGATCAGGTGGGGGCAGTGGGTGGGAGCCTGTTGAGTTTGTCGTCTGTGTCCCTCGATATTAAGAGCTCAGGGCTGGATCAGGACGCTGTTGACTCCTGTTGTGTCAGCTGCCATTGCTGCTAATGGATAGGCGGGCTCCTCCAAAGACCATGAGACTCCATAAGGCCGTGGGGTCAGAGTGAGAGCTGCTAGGATATTGCTATCCAGCCATCTCATCCTCTGTCATCCCCTTCCCCTTCTGCCTTCCATTTCCCCAGCATCAGGATCTTTTCTAATGAGTTGCCTTTTTGCATCAGGTGGTCTAAGTATTGGAGCATCAGCTTCAGCATCAGACCTTCCAATGAATACTCAGGGTTGATTCCCTGAGGATTGACTGATTCGATCCTTGCTGTTCAATGGGCTCTCAAGAGTCTTCTCCAACACCACAGTTGGAAGGCATCAATTCTTCAGCGCTCAGCCTTCTTTAGGGTTCAACTCTCGTATCCATACATGACTACTGGGAAAACCATAGCTTTGATTGTATGGACTTTTGTCAGATAACAAATAAGATGAAAGAGTAGAAGGATGTGCCCTCATCTTCTCTGAGAACCCAATGCTTACTAATTTTGTTTTTAAATATTTTTGAAGAGGGCAAGTTGGGGAGGGAGAGGTGGTGGGCCACTTCTATTGGTCATTCATTTACCTATTTTCATCCATCTTTGTTCTTTGACCCGTGTGGGCCTCCCATCGCAGTGGCCTCTGTTGTTCGAGAGCACCAGCTCTGGGCGCATGCACTCAGAGTTCCGGCTCGGTAATGGACACATCGGTCCAGCTGCTCCGCAGCACGTGGGATCTTCCCAGGCCAGGGATCGAACTGGCGCCCCTTGCACTGCAAGGCGGTGTCCTTACTCACTGGACCACCAGTGAAGCCCTGCTTACTAATTTTTGAAAAAAATTTCTTATTGAGGTATACTATACAATTCACCTTTTAAAAGTGTACAATTCAGTGATTTTTAGTATACCCACAAAGTGGTGCAACTATCACTACAGTCAAATACAGAGGGATGCAAAGGCATAGATACAGCACCACTGGTCAGGTTGGGGCGAGGGTGCCCCCAATCCAGGAAACATGTGTGATGAGAGGCTCGACACCTGCTGACCTCTGGATATAGGCACCAAATTCCAGCCAGACACCAGGGGAAGTTAGCAGGCATGGTTGGTGTGGCCATGGGACATGAGGAGTGATGACTTCTCTGACCCGGCGGAGGCAGAGAAAATGTACGGCAACAGACACTTTAACCTCTGACAAACCCGTATGCTGCTGGGAGTGGGCGTGGAGGTTCAAGGTCCTCACTCCCTTATAGGTTGCATTGTTCTATCCGGCAGGAGGCTTGCCCAATAATGGGGACCTTCCCAGGCATGTGGGACCCTGGAAAGCTATGGAGGAGATACACCACATTCATAGGTGGCTGGGAATGAGACAGACAGCCTGTGCCGCTGTCTTCCAGGGCCACCTTCACTGCAGGAATGGGAGCTAAGATGCTCCTGTCCTCCCACCACCTGGTGGGTCCAGGGACTCATGTTCAACTCTCGATCATACATGACTACTGGGAAAACCATAGCTTTGATTGTATGGACTTTTGTCAGATAACAAATAAGATGAAAGAGTAGAAGGATGTGCCCTCATCTTCTCTAGAACCCAATGCTTATAATTTTGTTTTTAAATATTTTTGAAAGAAAGGGGGCAAGTTGGGGGGGGAGAGGGTGGTGGGCCACTTCTATTGGTCATTTATTTACCTATTTTCATCCATCTTTGTTCTTTGGCCCGTGTGGGCCTCCCATCGCAGTGGCCTCTGTTGTCGCAGAGCACCGGCTCTGGGCGCATGCACTCCAGAGCTCCGGCTCGGTAATTGGACACATCAGTCCAGCTGCTCCGCAGCACGTGGGATCTTCCCAGGCCAGGGATCAAACCGGCGCCCCTTGCACTGCAAGGTGGTGTCCTTACCCACTGGACCACCAGGGAAGCCCTGCTTACTAATTTTTGAAAAAAATTTCTTATTGAGGTATACTATACAAGTCACCTTTTAAAAGTGTACAATTCAGTGATTTTTAGTATACCCACAAAGTGGTGCAACTATCACTACAGTCAAATACAGAGGGATGCAAAGGCATAGATACAGCACCACTGGTCAGGTTGGGGCGAGGGTGCCCCCAATCCAGGAAACATGTGTGATGAGAGGCTCGACACCTGCTGACCTCTGGATATAGGCACCAAATTCCAGCCAGACACCAGGGGAAGTTAGCAGGCATGGTTGGTGTGGCCATGGGACATGAGGAGTGATGACTTCTCTGACCCGGCGGAGGCAGAGAAAATGTATGGCAACAGACACTTTAACCTCTGACAAACCCGTATGCTGCTGGGAGTGGGCGTGGAGGTTCAAGATCCTCACTCCCTTATAGGTTGCATTGTTCTATCCGGCAGGGAGGCTTGCCCAATAATGGGGACCTTCCCAGGCATGTGGGACCCTGGAAAGCTATGGAGGAGATACACCACATTCATAGGTGGCTGGGAATGAGACAGACAGCCTGTGCCACTGTCTTCCAGGGCCACCTTCACTGCAGGAATGGGAGCTAAGATGCTCCTGTCCTCTCCCACCACCTGGTGTGGGAAGGCTGAGCCCAGTTGCGACTCATGATATTTATGATGTTGGGCAACCTCTTGCTGCTCTGGGGAAAAACTGGCAAATTCCAGGGATGGGTACAGGCTGTGGGAAAGACCAGAGACTGCGAGAGCTGAAAAGCTATCCTGGGCCTCCCTCGGGCCCGCGTTAGCTCGCTCGCTGCCGCACGCCTCCACCTTCCGTCAGTCGGCTCGGTGGTCTAGTGCGCGGCCTGGAGCGGGAGCCGGGGCCGGGGCTGGGAGATCCGCGCCCGCTGAGCCTGAGCTGCGATGGCAGAGATGGACATCAACGGGGTGACGGCGGGCAAGGTGGCCAGCAATGTGCAGAAGCAGCTCACTCGTGCGCAGGAGACAAGATACACACTGTTTTAGATTCTAAGAGATCCCCTGGAGTAGGAAATGGCAGCCCAGTCCAGTATCTTGCCTGGAAAATTCCACAAATAGAGGAGCCTGGTGGGGGTACAGTCCATGGTGTCGCCCAGAGCCCGGACGCGACTGAGCACGCGCTGGCTGGCCGGCTGAAGGAGATAAGTGGATTCTATGCTCCGATTTCTCAGATGTACTTACAAGTGATTTTACTGATAATACAATCAAGCAAATTCCAATCACCAGATGCAGAACTGAGGAAAACCTGTTTTGCTTCAATACACTTCATAGATTTCTTCTGCCAGTACTGTGACTGTTTGATGATTCACTTGAAGAAAGGAAGGGAAATACACCCAAGAACAGAAACATTGTCTGAGACTGTGTTCTATTTTGTCAGCCCTGTCTATTTGGATGGAAGCGATGCTGTTCTGTGTGTCTGGTTGGCAGTCATGAACTCCCCAAACTTTATCATTAGATGTACCACTTGGTATTGGGGTCTAAATATAAGTCAGGGAGGAGGATATAAGGTTCTTCCTCTGTATTTGTAGAGAATTGGTTCCAGGAGCACCCCCCTCACCCACCCACCTCCCCAAATCCACAGATGCCCAAGTCCTTTATATAAAATGCTTCAGTACTTCCATATAACCTACACACAATCCTTCCATCTCCCCCTACGTCCTCCCATATGCTTTCAATCCTGTCTAGAGTACTTGTAAGACCTAATACAAATCCTTAGTAAGGAGCTGTTCATACAATGCAAATGGTTGGTGGTGTACAGCAAATTAAAATGTTTGGATTTTCTTTTGAAAAAAAAAAAGCTATCCTGATCGGCTCTAAGGGCCAGGTGAAAATGGACTAGAAGTAAATGTGGTTTGACTTCATGACTGCGGGACCCCACCTGAACAGGTGGACTGACAACACATTGCTGGGTGGGTCAAACTGTGGAAAGGCTTAAAGCCCCAACAGCTGCTAAGATATGCGTCCTCTGCCCCTACCGACCCCCGTGGATGGAGAGGGGAAAGAGGGAGGGTGGAGGAAGTGAACAAGAGCGAGTTTCTCCCATGGGTGGAGCGGGAAAAGAGCCAGGGCAGAGGAAGGGAACAAGGAAAAGTTCCCATCTCAGCACCCCTTTCTGCTGCAGCTAGAAATGAAACCAAGGAGAGGCCAGACACCAGGGTCCAAGGTCCTGGCCAAGAGTTTGCTCTCCAGTTTTGCTAGTTCTTGTTATGGACCTGGGGACTACTCTGAGAGGACCAGGCAGCCTGTGGTTGGAGGTCTTCCCTGCTGACACCTGCTGGGCTTGTTCTTATCACCTAGATAGTCTTCCCTTTCTGCAGCACGGAATGGGGAGGAAGAGAGAAAGACAGGGAGGTGGAGCCGTGCAAAGGTGAAACTATGCTCAGCCCCCACGCCCAGCAGGGCAGATAGCTTCCTCTGGTGTGGCTGTGCACACGTCCTGCCTCCCGCTGCTGTCCCCTGTATTGGCACTTGCCCTGCTCTCAGCCCCGGGGGCCTCAGGACCAATGCAGCTGCTCAGGGTCCTGCGTCTCCTCTGGATGCTCACAGCCTTCCTGGGGTCCACAGGTGAGGAGGCGCGGTGGGGGAGGCCTGGGGAGAATGCTCTGATGTCTGAAGGGCAGGGGTGTGAGTGTGTGTTGGGGTGTCAGGTTTGAGAGGAGCCCGAGGAGGGGTATCTCAGAGCACTCTGTGTGGTTGTCACTGAAGTGGGGAGGGAGAGAAGTTAGTCCAGTGGTGCTGCTCCCGGGACCAAGCAGGTCTGCAGGAGTCCTCGCGTATCAGCAGATGGGATGCCTGGGAGGCTAGACAGCTCTGCACAGTTCTCCCATTGGCTCCAGTTTTCTGAGCTCCTTCTTCTCGTTGCTCCCTCCCCAGCTCTGTGCTTCCTCCACCCTGAAGTCCATCTCCCCTTCAGGCTGTGCCTGCTCAGTCGCATCTGACTCTTTACAACCCGATGGTCTGTAGCCTGTCAGGCTTCTCTGTCCATAGGATTTTCCAGACAAGAATACTGGACCGCGCTTGCCATTTCCTTCTCTGGGGATCTTCCTGACCCAGGGGTCAAACCTGGGTCTCCTACATTGCAGAGTCTTTACCACAGAACCACCGGGAAGCCCCATCCTCCCTTTACTTCCACCCATTTAGCCTTCTGAGAGACCTGCCTCTGCCCCTGGGAATCCTCATTTTCTCTGGGGCTTCTCCAGTTTTGGTCACAGTGCCCTCCTCTAATTTTCCCACCCGAGCCAGCCCGTGTTTCTGGGCAGAGCTGTCATTGGCAGGGCTGTGGGCATAGATCCTGATGGCATCCCTCTCCCACCTCTTACAAACCTCAGAATTCCTCCACATTTCCCCTTTCCCCTCTGCCCCGCCCCCAGGGTCTGCTCCTGACCCCAGCCCAAGACCTTCGCAACACCAGAAGTCCCCCAGGTCCACCCTCTCACTTATCTCCACAGTTGGCTCTTGGCTACAAGGGCTGCAGGTCCCTACCTCCTGACACCTAAGCTAAGTTGAAAAGTGAAACCCCAGTTCTCACAGCAAAGTTGTGATGAGTGTGAGTCAAGGAAGTTCACACCGCGTGGGCAGGAGGTCTGGGCGATTCCTGCTCTCGAGTGCTGTGGCTGATGGTCACCTTCAGCATCATGAGATCTTTGACCCTTCACTCTTACCACCTGTGAGATGGGGTTGAGAGTATCTGTGGGGAGAGGCTTGTGTTTGTAAAGTAATTAATCCCTTGCCATAAATACAATCGATGATAAAAAAATGTATCTATGTGTTATTCTTAACCCTCAAGGCTATACCTGAAAGTCCCCAGGACTCATGCCTTCCTGCCGAGGCGTCTCTTTCTGCAAGTTGCCTTTTCTCTCCTGTCCCTCAGCATTTGTGTGGTCCTCTGTCTTTGCCTCTCAAACTCAATGAAGTCTGAGCTTCAGTCTGTTTTTCTGCTTTGGTGTTCTCTTTGCAACCTTCTGCTCTCCGACCGTCCCCACCCTCAGCCCAGGTTTCACTGGGCTCTCTCTCTCTCTCCAAAGAGAACAGTCAGCCTAGACAACAGAGGGTTACAGGGAGGTGGGCACAGGTGGGAACACCGTGGGGATGGAGATCCAGAAGGGATGAGGACTTTGTGCAGCAGGTGAAGGGGAGGGAGTTAGCAGAGGAAAGGTAATGTGGGTGTGTGAGGAGGAAGGGATGGGAGAGAGAATGGGATTGGAGGAGGTAGGACCTTCTGATAACCCTTGGTGCTCAGCACTGCCATCCTGATACCAAGCATGGTTGTTGGGCCTCCTCAATCAATAGAAGTTGAAAAGATGTCAGATGAGAATTTCAGTCAAGACTTTCCTGGGGCCTCTGCAGCAGCAGTGGGAAGTGAGAATAAACAGCAATTCCCTCTCCTTGG
Organism: Tragulus kanchil; assembly: GCA_022376925.1. Taxonomy (NCBI): domain Eukaryota; kingdom Metazoa; phylum Chordata; class Mammalia; order Artiodactyla; family Tragulidae; genus Tragulus; species Tragulus kanchil. The sequence continues at coordinate 152,183,339 of JAIOJX010000002.1, read as the reverse complement.
TTGTCTTTATGTAGGGTGAGACTTCGTGTGTGTCCAGGGGTCAGGTTCTGCACTTTGCTCTCGAGGCCCTGTTTTTTGCTTCTTTCTTCTGGGCTTTTTAAAAGTGACAGTGGGGTTTTCGATCTCCTTGTGTCTTTTGTCCATAATGTTGTCCCAACTGTGCATGCCACAGTTATTTTAGTCCCATATAGTTTCTTTGCATTTTGTTGCTTGAGGAGAGATGAGTCTAGATCAAATCATGGCAATATTGCAGCGAACGGTCCCAAGTCCCTGTTTGTCTCGATCTCAGGGCTGGAAGACTCTTGGAAATAGGATTAAGGGTGCTGCCCCACCCCAGATTCGCTTGGGTCGGCTACCCTTGGGAGCAGACAGATGTTGACTTTAGAAGTTTGAAAGACCCCAGCCCCAAACTGCCTCTGATGGGGGAATAGCTGGTGAGACTCCTACCTTTGGAGAAATGTATGTGAAATGCAGGGAAGCGAGTGACCTATGTGGTGTTCAGGTGACAAAACGACCCACCGATGAATTCCTCTGTTCTACCACCAATGCAGGAACTTCAGCCTCGGTCACTCCTAATGAGCCTTTGCATCTTGCTCACAGGAGCTCCCCACCCTCCAAAGGCACAACAAGGTGGCCACTGAATACCTCCAAAACTTCACCCACTCCTAACAGTAGGAATAACATAGCCATGACCACCACCACCTCCCCCCACTCGAAATCCATTTCTAAGATATTGCTCAAGTCGCCAATTAATTTCAACCCCTCAACAATCCCCACGTCCAAGTTAGTCTTCAAGGTTGAGACCACCCCACCCACCATGATTGTCTACGCAGGCACCACAGAGTGCACCAATCCCACCAGCCTCAGAGTCACCACCATTCACCCCAGCAACACCTGCGTGAGTCAGACCCAAGTGTCCTTTACAGGCTCTCACCCCACCACACCTGTGACCGAGATGCCACGGACAACCTTCACCAGTTATCCCGTGACAGCTACTAAGAGAGTCACCTCATTCGAGCCCACCCCTCCCACTGTCACCACACTGGGAAAAACTCCTACCACCATGGCCCAATTGTCCTCCCTTGTCCCTATCTCCCACTCAGCCCCAGATATTCTGATTTCTTCTATGACTGGTACCACAAACAGCACTACCCCAACCCCGCAAGTGTCCACATGACTGCATCTCCTATCCCAACAATCTCGCCCACCTCAGCTCCTACCCCTTCTCTAAGGACTGGGAGCCCCTTGTTAACAACAGTGACTGATAGCTTCACGCACCACGCTGATGACCACTGACTTTCCACAGCATCTCTAATGATAGAGACGACTTCTGTGGACACAGTCATACCATCACACACTCCCACAAACACAGTAAATTATCCAGCATTCTCTTCTACTCCACTGACTACTGATACCTTGATAACACCCACCAGAGAGAATCAGTCTCCATCTACCCTGACCACAGAACCAGTCGTAACTAAAACTACAAACATTTCCCTTCTATCATTTCTGAAATAAATGCTTCCCAGGACACATCTGCCACGCCATTAAACACTACTACTGTAACTATGACTACAACAGATATGACCACTCCCATGTACAGTTCAAACCAAGTCAATTCAATCACAGCAACACTGCCAACAGCCTCATATAAAGAAACAGCCAAAGAGAGGAATAAAAAAATGAAACACCAACATTATTAACACCACAAAATATACCAGCTGTCACATCTTCAACCAACTTGTATAAGGAAATGAAAATGACACTAGACACAACAGACTCCACATCAATGAGCACGAAAGATTCATTGGGCTCCATGACTAAACTTAGTCTGACACTCGCACAATCCAGAACCTCACCCACAAACACAGACACAAACGACATTTTATCTGTCAACAACAACCACAATAACGACGCAACATTGACTGTTATCAATGACTCAAGGACATATACATTAAACTCAACCTACGCTGACTCCACCATCCTGCAGACATCCACAGTTCTGACTTCATCCCCTGCAGCCACAGAAACCCCGACCCTGACACCAAGGGCCACCCAGTCGACATCCACAAGTACGGCCAGCGCCTCCACTGCCAAGACCCAACTCAGCACCACCATTGCGCCGCTAGCACCCCATCCACGACCACAAACCACATGGCACATTCGTCCACCACCCCAAGGGCAGACACAACATTCAGTGTCCTCCCCGCCTCAACCACGAGGACGACGTATACATCCTCGTCCCCTACCACCCACAGCACAGCAACTCCCTTCGTCTCTGCCAGCATCCCAGCCACATCTCTGGGCACCTCTTCCACGTCTACCAGCACTGCTAGGACCACTCAGGCAGAGAGTGCCCCCGCCCCTGGCACGAGCACCGCTGTCCTGCCCACAACCACGGGGACCGTTGCCAGTCACATTTCTACGGGCTCTCTCAGGACAGGGATTCCTTCTCATCCGACCGTCACATCCTCGGCCGCTCCCACCGGCACCCCCTCTACTCTTGCCGCCACCACCTCGATTCCCATGGGCCCCACACCCAGACCTCCACCACGGGGTGCCTGGGCCTCTCCACCCGCACTGAGCACGGAGCCAGGTGCCACTTGACGCCAAACACCAGCCCTCTGTCCACCCAGATAACCACACGCCCACGACTGCCACCACAGCCGTCCCGGCACCTCCCTCAAGCACTCCCGCCGCGTCCACCACGGACGCGGCCACGCCCACGGCCACGGCTGCCTCCACTACCTACATCACAACCGCCTTGCCCACTCCCTCTGCCACAGAAGCCACCAAGGGCGCTAGTACTCCTGGGGTGAGCACGTTCACCCCAACACCGCCAAGAAGCCATGCCGCCTCACCTCCTCGACCACCTACTCCGCAGGGAGCCCAGCCACGTCCGCATTCTCTTCATCCCCCTGAGTCCACCGTCCTACACACAGCCACAACTCTAACTCCTCCCCTGCAGCTACAGAAGCCCCTACCCGGACACCAGGTACCACCCAGTCGACATCCACAAGTACTGCGAGTGCCTCCACTGCCAAGACCCAACTCAGCACCACCATTGCGCTCGCTAGCACCCCATCCACGACCACAAACCACATGGCACATTCGTCCAACAGCCCAAATGCAGACACAACAGTCCGTGCCATCCCCACCTCAGCCACGAGGGCGTATACATCCTTGCTCCCGCCACCCACAGCACAGCAACTCCCTTCCTCTCGACCACCCTTCCAGCCACATCGCTAGGGGACCTCTTCCAGGTCCACCGGCACTACCAGGACCACTCAGGCTGAGAGTACCAGCTCACCTGCCAGAGGCACCACTGCTCTGCCCGCAACCACAGGGACCCTTGCCAGTCACATTTCCACGGAACCGCTCAGGACAGAGATTCCTTCCATCCTACCATCACATCCTCTGCCACTCCCACCGCCACACCGTCTACTCCCGCGACCACCACCTCGATTCCCATGGGCCCCCACACCCAGACCTCCACCACGGGGTGCCTGGGCCTCTGCACCCGCACTGAGCACGGAGCCAGGTGCCACTTGACGCCAAACACCAGCCCTCTGTCCACCCAGATAACCACACGCCCCACGACTGCCACCACAGCCGTCCCGGCACCTCCCTCAAGCACTCCCACCGTGCCCACCACCGACGGTGCCACTCCCACGGACACTGCTGCCTCCACTACCTACATCACAACCGCCTTGCCCATCCCTCTGCCACAGAAGCCACCAAGGGCGCTAGTACTCCTGGGGTGAGCACGTTCACCCCAACACCGCCAAGAAGCCATGCCGCCTCACCTCCTCGACCACCCACTCCGCAGGGAGCCCAGCCACGTCCGCATTCTCTTCATCCCCCTGAGTCCACCGTCCTACACACAGCCACAACTCTAACTCCCTCCCTGCAGCTACAGAAGCCCCTACCCGGACACCAGGTACCACCCAGTCGACATCCACAAGTACTGCGAGTGCCTCCACTGCCAAGACCCAACTCAGCACCACCATTGCGCCGCTAGCACCCCATCCACGACCACGAACCACATGGCACATTCGTCCAACAGCCCAAATGCAGACACAACAGTCCGTGCCATCCCCACCTCAGCCACGAGACGGCGTATACATCCTTGCTCCCCGCCACCCACAGCACAGCAACTCCCTTCCTCTCGACCACCCTTCCAGCCACATCGCTGGGCACCTCTTCCAGGTCCACCAGCACTACCAGGACCACTCAGGCTGAGAGTACCAGCTCACCTGCCAGAGGCACCACTGCTCTGCCCGCAACCACAGGGACCCTTGCCAGTCACATTTCCACGGAACCGCTCAGGACAGAGATTCCTTCCATCCTACCATCACATCCTCTGCCACTCCCACCGCCACACCGTCTACTCCCGACCACCACCTCGATTCCCATGGGCCCCCACACCCAGACCTCCACCACGGGGTGCCTGGGCCTCTCACCCGCACTGAGCACGGAGCCAGGTGCCACTTGACGCCAAACACCAGCCCTCTGTCCACCCAGATAACCACACGCCCACGACTGCCACCACAGCCGTCCCGGCACCTCCCTCAAGCACTCCCACCGTGCCCACCACCGGACGGTGCCACTCCCACGGACACTGCTGCCTCCACTACCTACATCACAACCGCCTTGCCCACTCCCTCTGCCACAGAAGCCACCAAGGCCTAGTACTCCTGGGGTGAGCACCTTCACCCCAACACCGCCAAAAGCCATGCCGCCTCACCTCCTCGACCACCTACTCCAGGGAGCCCAGCCACGTCCGCATTCTCTTCATCCCCTGAGTCCACCGTCCACACACAGCCACAACTCTAACTCCCTCCCCTGCAGCCACAGAAACCCCGACCCTGACACCAAGGGCCACCCAGTCGACATCCACAAGTACGGCCAGCGCCTCCACTGCCAAGACCCAACTCAGCACCACCATTGCGCCCCTAGCACCCCATCCACGACCACAAACCACATGGCACATTCGTCCAACAGCCCAAGGGCAGACACAACATTCAGTGTCCTCCCCGCCTCAACCACGAGGACGACGTATACGTCCTTGTCCCCTACCACCCACAGCACAGCAACTCCCTTCCTCTCTGCCAGCATCCCAGCCACATCTCTGGGCACCTCTTCCACGTCTACCAGCACTGCTAGGACCACTCAGGCAGAGAGTGCCAGCTCACCTGCCAGAGGCACCACTGCTCTGCCCGCAACCACAGGGACCCTTGCCAGTCACATTTCCACGGAACCGCTCAGGACAGAGATTCCTTCCATCCTACCATCACATCCTCTGCCACTCCCACCGCCACACCGTCTACTCCGCGACCACCACCTCGATTCCCATGGGCCCCCACACCCAGACCTCCACCACGGGGTGCCTGGGCCTCTCCACCCGCACTGAGCACGGAGCCAGGTGCCACTTGACGCCAAACACCAGCCCTCTGTCCACCCAGATAACCACACGCCCCACGACTGCCACCACAGCCGTCCCGGCACCTCCCTCAAGCACTCCCACCGTGCCCACCACCGACGGTGCCACTCCCACGGACACTGCTGCCTCCACTACCTACATCACAACCGCCTTGCCCACTCCCTCTACCACAGAAGCCACCCAGGACTCTAGCACTCCTGGGCCGAGCACCTTCACCCCAACACCACCACCAAGCACTGCCGCCCTCACCCCTTCTACCACGTCCTCCACGGGGAGCCCAGCCACGCCTGCCTTCACGTCCTCCTTCCCTCACCCCACCATCCTGCAGACAGACACAACTGGACCTTCCTCCCCCGCAGCCACAGAAACCCCGACCCTGACACCAAGGGCCACCCAGTCGACATCCACAAGTACGGCCAGCGCCTCCACCCCCGTGACCCACCTCAGCTCCACTAGTGCGCCCCCTAGCACCCCATCCACGACCACAAACCACATGGCACATTCTCCAACAGCCCAAAGGCAGACACAACATCCAGTGTCCTCCCCGCCTCAACCACGAGGACGACGTATACATCCTCCTCCCCTACCACCCACAGCACAGCAACTCCCTTCGTCTCTGCCAGCATCCCAGCCACATCTCTGGGCACCTCTTCCACGTCTACCAGCACTGCTAGGACCACTCAGGCAGAGAGTGCCAGCTCACCTGCCAGAGGCACCACTGCTCTGCCCACAACCACAGGGACCCTTGCCAGTCACATTTCCACGGAACCGCTCAGGACAGATTCCTTCCACTCCTACCATCACATCCTCTGCCACTCCCACCGCCACACCTCTACTCTTGCCGACCACCACCTCGATTCCCATGGGCCCCCACACCCAGACCTCCACCACGGGGTGCCTGGGCCTCTCCACCCGCACTGAGCACGGAGCCAGGTGCCACTTGACGCCAAACACCAGCCCTCTGTCCACCCAGATAACCACACGGCCCACACCACAGGAGCCCCGTCACCTCCCTCAAGCACTCCCGCCGCGTCCACCACGGACGCGGCCACGCCCACGGCCACGGCTGCCTCTTCCACCTCCACCATAACCACCGTGCCTGCAGCCTCTACCACAGAAGCCACCCAGGACTCTAGCACTCCTGGGCCGAGCACCTTCACCCCAACACCACCACCAAGCACTGCCGCCCTCACCCCTTCTACCACGTCCTCCACGGGGAGCCCAGCCACGCCTGCCTTCACGTCCTCCTTCCCTCACCCCACCATCCTGCAGACAGACACAACTGGACCTTCCTCCCCCGCAGCCACAGAAACCCCGACCCTGACACCAAGGGCCACCCAGTCGACATCCACAAGTACGGCCAGCGCCTCCACCCCCGTGACCCACCTCAGCTCCACTAGTGCGCCCCCTAGCCCCTCACCCACCACCACAGATCACATTGCGTATTCTCCCACCACCCCAAAGGCAGACACAACATCCAGTGTCCTCCCCGCCTCAACCACTAGGACGACGTATACATCCTCGTCCCCTACCACCCACAGCACAGCAACTCCCTTCGTCTCTGCCAGCATCCCAGCCACATCTCTGGGCACCTCTTCCACGTCTACCAGCACTGCTAGGACCACTCAGGCAGAGAGTGCCCCCGCCCCTGGCACGAGCACCGCTGTCCTGCCCACAACCACGGGGACCGTTGCCAGTCACATTTCTACGGGCTCTCTCAGGACAGGGATTCCTTCTCATCCGACCGTCACATCCTCGGCCGCTCCCACCGGCACCCTCTCTACTCTTGCCGCCACCACCTCGCCCCCCACGGCCACCCACACCCCGGCCTCATCCACGGAGGTGCCTGGGTCCTCTGCACCTGCGCTGAGCACTGAGCCAGGCGCCACTTTGACGCCGGACACTGCCCCCCTGTCCACCCCAAGCACCACACTCCCCACGGCCCCCACCACAGGAGCCCCGTCACCTCCCTCAAGCACTCCCGCCGTGTCCACCACCGACGGTGCCACTCCCACGGACACTGCTGCCTCCACTACCTACATCACAACCGCCTTGCCCACTCCCTCTGCCACAGAAGCCACCAAGGGCGCTAGTACTCCTGGGGTGAGCACGTTCACCCCAACACCACCACAAGCCATGCCGCCCTCACCTCCTCGACCACCTACTCCGCAGGGAGCCCAGCCACGTCCGCATTCTCTTCATCCCCCCTGAGTCCACCGTCCTCACACAGCCACAACTCTAACTCCCTCCCCCGCAGCCACAGAAACCCCGACCCTGACACCAAGGGCCACCCAGTCGACATCCACAAGTACTGCAGTGCCTCCACTGCCAAGACCCAACTCAGCACCACCATTGCGCCCCTAGCACCCCATCCACGACCACAACCACATGGCACATTCTCCACCACCCCAAAGGCAGACACAACATCCAGTGTCCTCCCCGCCTCAACCACTAGGACGACGTATACGTCCTCGTCCCCTACCACCCACAGCACAGCAACTCCCTTCCTCTCTGCCAGCATCCCAGCCACATCTCTGGGCACCTCTTCCACGTCTACCAGCACTGCTAGGACCACTCAGGCAGAGAGTGCCAGCTCACCTGCCAGAGGCACCACTGCTCTGCCCGCAACCACAGGGACCCTTGCCAGTCACATTTCCACGGAACCGCTCAGGACAGAGATTCCTTCCACTCCTACCATCACATCCTCTGCCACTCCCACCGCACCCTCTACTCTGCCGACCACCACCTCGATTCCCATGGGCCCCCACACCCAGACCTCCACCACGGGGTGCCTGGGCCTCTGCACCCGCCTGAGCACTGAGCCAGGTGCCACTTGACGCCAAACACCAGCCCTCTGTCCACCCAGATAACCACACGCCCACGACTGCCACCACAGCCGTCCCGGCACCTCCCTCAAGCACTCCCACCGTGCCCACCACCGGACGGTGCCACTCCCACGGACACTGCTGCCTCCACCTACCATCACAACCGCCTTGCCCACTCCCTCTGCCACAGAAGCCACCAAGGGCGCTAGTACTCCTGGGGTGAGCACGTTCACCCCAACACCGCCACCAAGCCATGCCGCCTCACCTCCTCGACCACCTACTCCGCAGGGAGCCCAGCCACGTCCGCATTCTCTTCATCCCCCTGAGTCCACCGTCCTACACACAGCCACAACTCTAACTCCCTCCCTGCAGCTACAGAAGCCCCTACCCGGACACCAGGTACCACCCAGTCGACATCCACAAGTACTGCAGTGCCTCCACTGCCAAGACCCAACTCAGCACCACCATTGCGCCGCTAGCACCCCATCCACGACCACAAACCACATGGCACATTCGTCCAACAGCCCAAATGCAGACACAACATTCAGTGTCCTCCCCGCCTCAACCACGAGGACGACGTATACATCCTCGTCCCCTACCACCCACAGCACAGCAACTCCCTTCGTCTCTGCCGGCATCCCAGCCACATCGCTGGGCACCTCTTCCACGTCCACCAGCACTACCAGGACCACTCAGGCTGAGAGTACCAGCTCACCTGCCAGAGGCACCACTGCTCTGCCCGCAACCACAGGGACCCTTGCCAGTCACATTTCCACGGAACCGCTCAGGACAGAGATTCCTTCCACTCCTACCATCACATCCTCTGCCACTCCCACCGCCACACCGTCTACTCCCGCGACCACCACCTCGATTCCCATGGGCCCCCACACCCAGACCTCCACCACGGGGTGCCTGGGCCTCTCCACCCGCACTGAGCACGGAGCCAGGTGCCACTTGACGCCAAACACCAGCCCTCTGTCCACCCAGATAACCACACGCCCCACGACTGCCACCACAGCCGTCCCGGCACCTCCCTCAAGCACTCCCACCGTGCCCACCACCGACGGTGCCACTCCCACGGACACTGCTGCCTCCACTACCTACATCACAACCGCCTTGCCCACTCCCTCTGCCACAGAAGCCACCAAGGGCGCTAGTACTCCTGGGGTGAGCACGTTCACCCCAACACCACCAAAGCCATGCCGCCCTCACCTCCTCGACCACCTACTCCGCGGGAGCCCAGCCACGTCCGCATTCTCTTCATCCCCCTGAGTCCACCGTCCTGCACACAGCCACAACTCTAACTCCCTCCCTGCAGCTACAGAAGCCCCTACCCGGACACCAGGTACCACCCAGTCGACATCCACAAGTACTGCGAGTGCCTCCACTGCCAAGACCCAACTCAGCACCACCATTGCGCTCGCTAGCACCCCATCCACGACCACAAACCACATGGCACATTCGTCCAACAGCCCAAATGCAGACACAACAGTCCGTGCCATCCCCACCTCAGCCACGACGGCGTATACATCCTTGCTCCCCGCCACCCACAGCACAGCAACTCCCTTCCTCTCGACCACCCTTCCAGCCACATCGCTAGGCACCTCTTCCAGGTCCACCGGCACTACCAGGACCACTCAGGCTGAGAGTACCAGCTCACCTGCCAGAGGCACCACTGCTCTGCCCGCAACCACAGGGACCCTTGCCAGTCACATTTCCAGGAATCGCTCAGGACAGAGATTCCTTCCATCCTACCATCACATCCTCTGCCACTCCCACCGCCACACCGTCTACTCCCGACCACCACCTCGATTCCCATGGGCCCCCACACCCAGACCTCCACCACGGGGTGCCTCGGCCTCTCCACCCGCTGAGCACGGAGCCAGTTGCTACTTCCATGGCCAATACTAGCCCCTGTTCACCCATAGGACCACTCTCCACAGTGCACTCAGAACCTCTCTCCCTTCACTCTTCACCTCTACTACAGCCTGGTCCACAACAGTCACCCTCCCACAACCCTTCAAGCTCTTTCCACCTCTATCGCAAACCCTCTGCCCAGTGTCTTCACTGCAGTTACCAACAGGACATCTATCAAACAACTCGTAAGCACAGTCACCACAACACCTGTTTCCCCAACAAGGACAGTCTATTTTCAGACTTCTCCTACCTCTCTTCTGCTGACCAGTAATACCTTGACAGTGTCCAATTTTCAGCTTTCTTCTCCATTTTCCACAGCCATAGAAACAGTACCTACTAGGCCTTCAGACACTACCCCACTGTTTATTTCCACAGTCCCTTCAACCCTGTCCACATTTGCCCCTTCCTCTGTGTCTACTTTTACCATGACCACAGCTGAGACGAACTCCCCTCCGTATACTTCTGCCCCTGCCACTCTGATTAGATCATCTTTCAACATTCCCTCAACCACAAAAGTTATCAAGACTGGGACCACGAACATGGTTACAACACCCAACTCCACAACATTCAGTACTTCCAGTGTTTCTCCTTCATCAGCTTTTCCTGTACTGAGTACCTCTACTAACGCGATAAGTACCCCCTTTGGTACCATCATCTCCTCTTCAGTACCTGCTGCAACAATATCATCTCTATCTTCCACTAGTCCAAATTCAGAGGTCACCATGACAAGTAGTTCTTTTCTACCTCCTCTCATATGTCCAGCACAGCAAACACAGAGTCTTTCTCCATCACTGCTTTTCTCCCTTTTCATCCTCTGAAAGTACAAGAAGTTCCTTCACCATGACTCCCTAAAGACCTCTCTTTCCCGAAAAGACCACCATGTTGACTGTGTCTCCCACTACCCCATGTCCGGAACTCATTTCCATTACAATAGTGTCTGCTTCTCCCACTACACCCTGTATAGAAGGGGGTCCCCAAAAACTGAAGTTACCTCTATGCCCACTGTCCCAATATCAGTTCTTTCCTCTACTACTGAGATGGCCACCTCTCCCAGTTCCACCACCATCAACCCTGTTCCCTACAAAACTGGACACTACTGTGTCCATTCTGGAAACTCAGCCCACAAACCAGACTGCTGCTCCTAGTTTTATCAGCAACGGAACCATACCCATTAGCACGGTTTTCCCAAGCACACAAAGTCCAACCCCTGGGACCTGGCTCAGCACCGACTCTGTAACTACCCCACGGGTAACAGGATTCACTAGCCTCTCAGTGACCACGAAATCAAGTAGCAGCTCTTTATCTACCGTGTATAGATCTAAAAAAGGTTTGGACAACAAGGAGAGTCAATTTTCAGACAACTCCTACCTCTGCTCTGCTGAAGTATCCTTGCAGTGTCCAGGTTCGCTTTCTTCTCCATTTTCCACAGCCATAGAAACAGTACCTACTAGGCCTTCAGACACTACCCCACTGTTTATTTCCACAGTCCCTTCAACCCTGTCCACATTTGCCCCTTCCTCTGTGTCTACTTTTACCATGACCACAGCTGAGACGAACTCCCCTCCGTATACTTCTGCCCCTGCCACTCTGATTAGATCATCTTTCAACATTCCCTCAACCACAAAAGTTATCAAGACTGGGACCACGAACATGGTTACAACACCCAACTCCACAACATTCAGTACTTCCAGTGTTTCTCCTTCATCAGCTTTTCCTGTACTGAGTACCTCTACTAACGCGATAAGTACCCCCTTTGGTACCATCATCTCCTCTTCAGTACCTGCTGCAACAATATCATCTCTACCTTCCACTAGTTCAGGTTCAGAGGTCTCCATGACAAGTAATTCTTTTTCTACCTCCTCTCATACGTCCAGCACAGCAAACACAGGGTCTTCCTCCATCACTGCTTTTTCTCCCCTTTCATCACCTGAAACTACAAGAACTTCCTACACCATGACCCCCCTAATGACCTCTCCTACCCAAATGACCACCATGTTGACTGTGTCTCCCACTACCCCATGTCCGGAACTCATTTCCATTACAATAGTGTCTGCTTCTCCCACTACACCCTGTATAGAAGAGGGCCCAAATATTGAAGTTACCTCCATGTCCACTGTCCCAATATCAGTTCTTTCCTTGACTACTGAGATGGCCACCTCTCCCAGTTCCACCACCATCACAACCCTGTTCCCTACAAAACTGGACACTACTGTGTCCATTCTGGAAACTCAGCCCACAAACCAGACTGCTGCTCCTAGTTTTATCAGCAACGGAACCATACCCATTAGCACGGTTTTCCCAAGCACACAAAGTCCAACCCCTGGGACCTGGCTCAGCACCGACTCTGTAACTACCCCACGGGTAACAGGATTCACTAGCCTCTCAGTGACCACGAAATCAAGTAGCAGCTCTTTATCTACCGTGATGACCTCAAGCAAGAGGGCAACCTCCAACACACCCCTCAGCACGACTCTAAGGAATGTACCAGTCACCACCACCAAGCCTCTCTCCACCATTGCAACATCGAAGACAACTCCAACCATGACTCGGACGACCACACAGTCTACAGAGACCACCACCCCAGGTTTGGATCTCCTGCCTCCTGGTTGCCTCTCCTCCCTCACCTGCTGAGTTCCCATACCCAAGGTCAGCCCTGTCCTGAACTTCCCCTTTTCACTCCCTCCACAGGCACTTGTGACAATGGGGGCACCTGGACGCAGGGTGGGTGCTCCTGCCTTAGCTCTTTCTATGGCTCCCAATGTGAATTCGCTGTGGAAGAGATAAGTATGGGTGAGTTGCTCTCTGAACTTCAGCTTCGGAGGTGCCATTGCCTTAAAGGGCCCAATCATTTTGCAAAACATCTTCATCCCTGCTTTTTCCCTCATGCTCTCCTCTACCTCATAACATGCCTACTCTCTTCCTTCTTCTCCAGGAGGTCACTAGGGCCACTCACTTTTCTGGGAACTTCTCCCAGTCTGTGTTGCTTGGATGTGTATTAGGTTCTAGTTTCTCCTGTAACAAATTACTGCAACTTTAGCAGACGAACAATGCAAGTTTATTATTATACAATTCTGTTGATTAGAAGTTCGACAAGAGTCTTGCAGGGCTAAACAATCAAGATGCTGGCAGGGCTGGGTTCTTTCTAGTGACCCTAGGTGGGAATCCATTTCATTGCCCTTTCTAAGTTCCAGAGCTTCCCATTTTTCTTGTCTCAACACCTCCTGGCTCCATCTTTGATGCCAGTAACATTGCATGTCTGTTCCTTATCTCCATGTTCCATCATCCTCTGATCTATTCTGATTTTTTCCTGCCTCCTTCCTCTTCGCTCTATGGACCTTATGATTATACCAGGCTCACCAGAGAGTCCACATTGAGTTTCCAATATTAAATTACCAGATTAGTTTGCTTAATTCCATCTGCCACTATGATATCTCCCTGCCATGGAGCATAACATATTCCCTGGTTCTGGGGCTTAGACTTAGGCACCTTTGGGAGTCATGATTCTGCTTCCCACTGGAGGAAGACAAGACTCTACCGATTCGACTGCTGGACATCCTGACTTCTCACACCTCAGGACAGTCCATGCCAGCATCCCTAACTCTCTCCCTTCTACTATGGAATCAATCCTCAGGGAATATAGAGAGGGACCCTAGGAGCAGTTTCCTGGGTAAGGTAGTGGTGGTTCAGACAGTAACAGATGTTGAAGTGACCACAGAAGGGCATGTCATGTGCAGACAAGGTGGACGCTGAGGTCGGCATGGAGGTATCAGTCGACCAGGACTTCTCCCAGGACCTCTATGACAACACTTCAGAGGCCTACAGGGAATTCACAAACACCTTCCGGGAGCAGGTGAGAAGGAACAGGGGGGAACTCAAAGGTCTACCCCTGGAGTAGAGCTAGGACCCTGGGGTGCCCTCTGGTCTGGACATTCAGATGTGAGCACAGGATCCTTGGCATTTCAGATAAAGAAGATTTATCAAAACGTGCAGGGCTTCAAGGAGGTGCAGATCCTGTCTCTGAGGTAGGACCCTGCGTTCTGGGGCTGTGGATGCCATGCCAAGGGTGCAGGGGGGAGGAACAAGAAGGGCTGGAGAGGCCATTGCTTGCTTCTGGAATCACTCGATGTCATAAAGAGAGGGATGGAGGAAGGATGCAAGGGAACACCTCCATGGAAGATGTTCTGGGATCACTTCCAGGATTCCATCCTCTGTAAGAGGTATGCTGTCCCTCCCCGTGAAGCCTGTTGCATGCAGAATGAATGAATGGGATCTACAGGGAGGTGGTGCATGAGGTCTGGGGCCTAGGGTCTGGACTATAGCTGGTCTCTCTTTGGTTGGTATTTGGTCTGCTGGGCAGGTCGCAGTTTTGATGCCAGTAACATGCATGTCTGTTCCTTATTTCCATGTTCCATCATCCTCTGATCTATTCTGATTTTGTGCCTCCTTCCTCTTCGCTCTATTGGACTTTATGATTATACCAGGCCCACCAGAGTGTCCACGTTGAGTTTCCAATATTAAATTACCAGATTAGTTTGCTTAATTCCATCTGCCACTATGATATCTCCCTGCCATGGAGCATAACATATTCCCTGGTTCTGGGGCTTAGACTTAGGCACCTTTGGGAGTCATGATTCTGCTTCCCACTGGAGGAAGACAAGACTACCAGACTTTGACTGCTGGACATCCTGACTTCTCACACCTCAGGACAGTCCATGCCAGCATCCTAACTCTCTCCTTCTACTATGGAATCAATCCTCAGGGAATATGGAGAGGGACCCTAGGAGCAGTTTCCTGGGAAAGGGTAGTGGTGGTTGAGACAGTAACAGATGTTGAAGTGACCGTGGAAGGGCATGTCATGTGCAGACAAGGTGGACGCTGAGGTCGGCATGGAGGTATCAGTCGACCAGGACTTCTCCCAGGACCTCTATGACAACACTTCAGAGGCCTACAGGGAATTCACAAACACCTTCCGGGAGCAGGTGAGGAAGAACAGGGGGGGATTCAAAGGTCTGTCCTGGAGTTGAGCTAGAGCCCTGGGGTGCCCTCTGGTCTGGACATTCAGATGTGAGCACAGGATCCTTGGCATTTCAGATAAAGAAGATTTATCAAAACGTGCAGGGCTTCAAGGAGGTGCAGATCCTGTCTCTGAGGTAGGACCCTGCGTTCTGGGGCTGTGGATGCCATGCCAAGGGTGCAGGGGGGAGGAACAAGAAGGGCTGGAGAGGCCATTGCTTGCTTCTGGAATCACTCGATGTCATAAAGAGAGGGATGGAGGAAGGATGCAAGGGAACACCTCCATGGAAGATGTTCTGGGATCACTTCCAGGATTCCATCCTCTGTAAGAGGTATGCTGTCCCTCCCCGTGAAGCCTGTTGCATGCAGAATGAATGAATGGGATCTACAGGGAGGTGGTGCATGAGGTCTGGGGCCTAGGGTCTGGACTATAGCTGGTCTCTCTTTGGTTGGTATTTGGTCTGCTGGGCAGGTCAGCAAAAGAGAGGCAGAGAGCCCAGGAGGGCCTGGGTTGAATGTGGCTTGAGGGAACACAAAGAGAATGTTAATCCCTCCTTGTTCCACCAACCAAGGCTGCCAAGGACAGAGATGCCAGCAGCCCCCTCAAGACATAACGAGTCTGGAATCCCAGCTCATTGCCTCTGCCCCTTCCCGCCAACAGCCATACAGCTGTGGTTGGTCTGGAAATGCCCTTCTACAGTATATGGTGGCATGAGCCTAGGCAATTTTTAAGGTTCTGTGCTCTCCCACCCCGCTCCCAGGAATGGCAGCATCGTGGTGGAATATCTGGTCCAGCTGGAGTTACCCTTCAGCCCCCAGCTGGAGCTGGAGTATGAGAAGGTGAAGGTGGCCTTGAAGGAGGAGCTCCAGAATGTCTCCCAGGATGAGAACGGCTGCCAGAATGGCCAGGGTGAGCAGAGGCTGTGGGCCTGGGACTGCAGGGAGGGGTCAGGGTCCCAGCCACCCTCCCAGCCTGATCCAGTCACACAGGGGCCTACGGGCACAGGCGTCAGCCCTGCTGTACCTCTGACGGGGCAGGAGAAGATACACAGGTCCACAGCACACTGGGTCAAGGATGAGCCTAAGGAGGGGTTCCCAGAAGCTGGGGGCTGTGGATGGGACCATTGCTCATGGGTTCCAGGGTGGCGGAGGACCCCTGACGAGTCAGGGGACATGGGAGAGGCCACAGGAGCCTTGCTTCATGGCCCAGTCACACCTCTCCCATACTGACAGAGCCCTTTCTCTGCCCCTCCCTGTGCCGCCCCGCATTGCACCTGTGCCCGTGGCCCCGCAGGCCTGTGTTTTAAGGCTGACTCCATCAAGGTGAACAACAGCACCAGCACAGAGCTGTCCCCGGAAGGTGAGACGTGGGGCAAAGGACTGAGCTGTCCGAGAGGCCATGACCCCTCCCACAAAGGCTGTCTGCCCATTGAAATTCCCTAGGGAGGAGGGGAGCCCTTTGGGGGAGGCAAGTGGTATGGACCCAGCAGGGTAGCCTCCCAGGTTCTTATTATTAGCTTCCACGTGGGGAAGGACCCGCAATGAAGGTGAGGGGCCTGCCCTGCACCATCTAATCCCAGGGCCTACTCGCTGACACTCCGCCTTGGGAAAGGTAGTCCTCATCCATTTGCAGAGTCATTATACCCAGGCTGCAGAGTAGGATGGATGAGGTCTTCGTCTCGGCACTCTCCTACCTACCCCTAGCCATCTGTCGCCGCGCTGCTCCTGACGGTTACGAGGATTTCTACTTCCCCTTGCTGGAGGAGAACCAGCTCCGCTGTGTCACCAAATGCACGGCGGGCGTGGAGGGCGCCCTCAACTGCCATCAAGGCCAATGTGTTCTGAAGAGGAGTGGTCCTGCCTGTCGGTGAGGCCCCGCCCACAGCCCGCTGGACCAATTGCCGACCCCTAACTGCTCGCCCCTCCTTAGGCCCCGCCCACTCCCCAGGCTGGAGCCCCGCCCACCTGACAGGACCAGTGTGATCCTTGGGTGCTCATTGCCCAGGCCCAAGAGCTGGTGAGGGTGTTCACCTGTGACACCCTCCTCTAGCTGTTTCTCCACGGACACGCACTGGTTCTTGGGCCCACGCTGCGAGGTGGCCATCTACTGGAAGGCGCTGATTGGAGGCCTGGCGGGTGCCGGGTCGTTGCTTCTGCTGCTGCTGGTGGTGGCGCTGAGTGTGTTCATAGTGCGCTCCCGGAGGAGACGCAGGCAAGGTGGAAGCAGGTGAGTGAGCTGAGGGTGGATGGGGGGTGGGGGCAAAGGCGTCCCAGACCAGATTCCCCAGCCCTGACCTTGGAGTTGCTCCTCTGACAGGTCCTGGGATGACAAGAAGTGGTTTGAGACTTGGGATGCAAACATTGTGGGGACTTTTTCTAACTTGGGCTTTGAGGATGATGCAAGAGGTGAGTCTTGTCTTTGCGTGAATGGGACAGGGGCTTCCCTGGGAACCAGTTCCGTCCGTGCAGGACCAGAGGATTTCTCTTGTCCAAGACAGGCCTATGCTTCCTGCCCTATTGTTTGCCTCGCTGCTTCTGCCCTTGCCTTCTCGGGCCCAGATCCTACCTACAAAGGCTGTCTGAAATTCCCTAGGAGGGAGCCCTTTGGGGAGGCAAGTGGTATGGACCCAGCAGGGTAGCCTCCCAGGTCTTTGTTAGCTTCCACGTGGGGAAGGACCCGCAATGAAGGTGAGGGGCCTGCCCTGCACCATCTAATCCCAGGGCCTACTCGCTGACACTCCGCCTTGGGAAAGGTAGTCCTCATCCATTTGCAGAGTCATTATACCCAGGCTGCAGAGTAGGATGGATGAGGTCTTCGTCTCGGCACTCTCCTACCTACCCCTAGCCATCTGTCGCCGCGCTGCTCCTGACGGTTACGAGGATTTCTACTTCCCCTTGCTGGAGGAGAACCAGCTCCGCTGTGTCACCAAATGCACGGCGGGCGTGGAGGGCGCCCTCAACTGCCATCAAGGCCAATGTGTTCTGAAGAGGAGTGGTCCTGCCTGTCGGTGAGGCCCCGCCCACAGCCCGCTGGACCAATTGCCGACCCCTAACTGCTCGCCCCTCCTTAGGCCCCGCCCACTCCCCAGGCTGGAGCCCCGCCCACCTGACAGGACCAGTGTGATCCTTGGGTGCTCATTGCCCAGGCCCAAGAGCTGGTGAGGGTGTTCACCTGTGACACCCTCCTCTAGCTGTTTCTCCACGGACACGCACTGGTTCTTGGGCCCACGCTGCGAGGTGGCCATCTACTGGAAGGCGCTGATTGGAGGCCTGGCGGGTGCCGGGTCGTTGCTTCTGCTGCTGCTGGTGGTGGCGCTGAGTGTGTTCATAGTGCGCTCCCGGAGGAGACGCAGGCAAGGTGGAAGCAGGTGAGTGAGCTGAGGGTGGATGGGGGGTGGGGGCAAAGGCGTCCCAGACCAGATTCCCCAGCCCTGACCTTGGAGTTGCTCCTCTGACAGGTCCTGGGATGACAAGAAGTGGTTTGAGACTTGGGATGCAAACATTGTGGGGACTTTTTCTAACTTGGGCTTTGAGGATGATGCAAGAGGTGAGTCTTGTCTTTGCGTGAATGGGACAGGGGCTTCCCTGGGAACCAGTTCCGTCCGTGCAGGACCAGAGGATTTCTCTTGTCCAAGACAGGCCTATGCTTCCTGCCCTATTGTTTGCCTCGCTGCTTCTGCCCTTGCCTTCTAGGGCCCAGATCCTTCTAAGGCTGTCCCCGTAGGGCAGGCTCAGGGGTATAGGACCCCCTGAGGCTCTGCCTTCCTCACCTTTCCTTCTCTCCCCCTTTTGCTCTCCACCTCTTCCCTCTCCCTCCCCATGTTCCCTTTTCTCTCTCTCTACTTGAAGAAGAAAACTTCCATGTGGCCTTGGACACCGTGGACACCAATGCCAGGGTAAGGAGTTGTGGATGAGTGATGGTAAGGAGCTGTCATAGGTCAAGCTCCCAATGCCCTCCTCCCAGGTCAGGGGCGGGCTGGGACCAGGAGGCAGTGACCTTCCAGTCAGGCCCCCACAGGCTGAATCCCTGTTCTCACTCCTTGTCTTGTGAATTCTGTGACAGGTGCACATACACAGACCTGAGGTCACCTCGTCCACCCTGTGAGCCCACACTGCCCTCTCCACCTGTCCTGACAGTAAAGAAAACTGTCTGAACTCCCTTTAGAGAGACCACCATGGGCTCATGCGGCTGAGTCTTCTGGTTTTCTTGGCATAACCAGACTGCCCCTTGCCCCCCATCCTTCTCCCAAGATGGTGGAAACCCATCTGGAGACCCAGTTCAAATCCAGGCTCTTCTACTGTGACCCTGGGCAAGTCATTAACTTCTCTGAACTTTGGTTTGGCCATCTGTAAGGTGCATGTGGCACACTTCCTCCTAATACCTCCTAGTGGTTGCTGTGAAGCTAGATGTGCTGGATCAGATCTCTGTCCAATGCACCTTCGTGTGTCAGCCCTCATGCTTGTATGGCTTCACTTACATCCCCAGTCCCCAGGTCCTTCCCCGGGGCTCTGGCCTCCATCACTCCTTTTCCTGTGTGCATCCCTACTGCTGGCCCTCACCCCAGACCCTTGAGCAGCTGGCAGCCCACCCGGCCTTCTTCCCTCCCCTTCTACGAGTCCCTGCTGCACCCTCCACCGCCCCTTAACCCAGTCTGCTCTGAAGTCACTTCTTAAGTCCCTCCTCCCCAACACCCCTGCCCCGAACACTGCCTCTCCCCCAGCTTCCGTATTTCCCCCTTTCTCATCCTTGTACCCTCAGCTCTAAATACCCCTACCTGCCACATCTCAGTGCCCCACTGCTAAGTCTCCCTTCTCTTCACCCCCGTATCCCTAGATAGGTGCATATGCCCTCTGTACCTTAGGACCCCAGAGGATACTCCCTAGGCCAGGACCCCCATTCTCAGGCTCCATCCTTCCTGTTACTCCCAAAGGCCTTGAATACCGGATGGCTTGGCATGGGAGGTAGGTTCCCAGGTCCCTAAGAGTGAAGGGAAGTTGGGCCCTGAGGTGGGAAATCTTTCTCATTCCCTCCTCCCCATTCCCCTAACCCTCCTATCCTCAGTGTCCCCTCACTTTTCTACCTCCTCTACCACTACCCTTCTGTCTTCCTGTTCACCCCCATCTCTACGGTAACTTCTGATGCCAGAAGCCCAGCCTCCTTTTCAGGAAGCCCTTACTTGGGGACAGGAAATATGCAAGTCTCCAAGTCACCCAACTCTTCATAATGTAGCATTTATTGTTTAAAGAATTAAAAAAAAATAACTATACTGTGCCATTTTCTTTTTCATGCTGCAGTGTCGCCCCTCAGTTGAGAAGCAAGGACATCAGAGGAGATGCTGTAGGGGGCTCTGGGAGACCTGGCTTCTCCCGATGAGAAAGGAAATGGTCATTGGCCTGCTCTCAGGGGCCATGACTGCCTGCAAAGGGAACCTCAGGATTGGAGGACCCATTTTCTCAGGGAGTGGATGAGAGCAGGGAATGGCAGCCTGCTGGGTTTGTCATCTGTGCCCCTTAAAGTTAAGAGTTTGGGGCTGGGTCAGGGAGGTGGGTGACTCTGGCTAGGTCAGTTGCCCTTGGTGCTCACGGGTAAACCGGGCATCTCCAAAGGCCTTAAGACAACAAGCCTCGGTAACAGACACATTCCCGCCAGAGCCTGCCATGCCTGGGGTTGTGAGCCTCAGCTTCCCACTACTGTGGGCAGCCCGGCTAGTTAGACTGGAGCTGAGAGAGGTTGGTCAGGGCTGGCAGAACCAGCTTCTTTGGGTGGGGATGTTGGAAAGCCCCTGGGTCTTTTATTAAGGGCAGGAGAGGGACTGGCCATGGCCATTGGGAAAGTGGAGACAAGGACCATAAATCCTCAGGTGTGAGAGGGAGCCCCGCCCAGGAGAGGCACGAGTGGTCAGAGGTGGCCTGGGGGAGGGCACTGCCCTTCTTCAGAAGAGGCCAGTGTCAGGCGGATGAAGAGAAAAGAAGACCAGAAGGGGGGCCTCTTGGGAGTAAAGGCTGAGGCTCCTCCACTCCGCCTGGCCTGGCCGGCAGCTCCTTCCAGAGTTCTGTTGCCCCTCCCTGAACAGTCCCCATCTTCCTGGCATTTCTCAGCCCCTGCCTCTTGGCAGCCAGCACACGCTCTCGTACCTCTGACAGCCTGTCCCTTCCTCCTGCCCTGCCCCACCTGTGACTCCAGCTTCCACTGCATAGGGACTCTGGAGGGTGATTCAGGTCTCTTAGAGAGAAGGAGGGGTGCCTGACTGCCCTTTGGCCAACTCCCTGTGGTCAGCATGTGTCACCTACTCAGTCGCATACTGTCACCTCCACCCTGGGCCAACCAGTGTCCATCCCAAGGCAAAGGTCTCCAGGGTCCTTTATATAAGCTGATGGCTGCCTGGGAGGCGCTCATTTCTTCATCTCTCCTGGTGTGAGCAGTCCCTGCAGCCAGGGCCTCACACTCAGGGAGATGCTGGTGACCTGGATCCTGCCGGCATTTCTCTGTCTCTGGGTGTCCAACTCTGCCACATTCACGACCACTGCCACCTCCACTTCATCAGGTGAGTGAGACCCGGCCCTGGTTCACAGTGGTCCGGGGGTGCGCTGGCCTCAGCCAGGGCTGCGGGTGGCTAACATGCCTCTAGCTTCCCTTCCTTGCTTTTCAGGGAAGGGGCTGCCCAAAGGCTGGACATCCCGGTCATGACCTCATCCTCTCTTTGGGAACTAAAAGGGTTACTCTGGGAGACCCTCGGGTATGGAGGAATGGCCTTGCCTGTGCTGTACTGTTGATGGTCTGCACCAAGCCCCAGGCCCCGAGGAGGCTTTTCCTTCACCTAGACGGTGGACTTTGCCTGCCTTCATCCTGAGGGCTCCGTCAGCCCTCAGGGTATGGAGGACATGGCCTTAGCCATGTGCCTTATCTGAAGCCCTGGGCCTTTTATTAAGGGCAGGAGGGACTGGCCATGGCCATGGGAAAGTGGAGACCAGGACCATAAATCCTCAGGTGTGAGAGGAGCCCCGCCCAGGAGAGGCACAGTGGTCAGAGGTGGCCTGGGAGGCACTGCCCTTCTTCAGAAGAGGCCAGTGTCAGGCGGATGAAGAGAAAAGAAGACCAGAAGGGGGGCCTCTTGGGAGTAAAGGCTGAGGCTCCTCCACTCCGCCTGGCCTGGCCGGCAGCTCCTTCCAGAGTTCTGTTGCCCCTCCCTGAACAGTCCCCATCTTCCTGGCATTTCTCAGCCCCTGCCTCTTGGCAGCCAGCACACGCTCTCGTACCTCTGACAGCCTGTCCCTTCCTCCTGCCCTGCCCCACCTGTGACTCCAGCTTCCACTGCATAGGGACTCTGGAGGGTGATTCAGGTCTCTTAGAGAGAAGGAGGGGTGCCTGACTGCCCTTTGGCCAACTCCCTGTGGTCAGCATGTGTCACCTACTCAGTCGCATACTGTCACCTCCACCCTGGGCCAACCAGTGTCCATCCCAAGGCAAAGGTCTCCAGGGTCCTTTATATAAGCTGATGGCTGCCTGGGAGGCGCTCATTTCTTCATCTCTCCTGGTGTGAGCAGTCCCTGCAGCCAGGGCCTCACACTCAGGGAGATGCTGGTGACCTGGATCCTGCCGGCATTTCTCTGTCTCTGGGTGTCCAACTCTGCCACATTCACGACCACTGCCACCTCCACTTCATCAGGTGAGTGAGACCCGGCCCTGGTTCACAGTGGTCCGGGGGTGCGCTGGCCTCAGCCAGGGCTGCGGGTGGCTAACATGCCTCTAGCTTCCCTTCCTTGCTTTTCAGGGAAGGGGCTGCCCAAAGGCTGGACATCCCGGTCATGACCTCATCCTCTCTTTGGGAGCTAAAAGGGTTACCCTGGGAGACCCTCGGGTATGGAGGGAATGGCCTTGCCTGTGCTGTACTGTTGATGGTCTGCACCAAGCCCCAGGCCCCGAGGAGGCTTTTCCTTCACCTAGACGGTGGACTTTGCCTGCCTTCATCCTGAGGGCTCCGTCAGCCCAAAGGTCAGAGCAGCACTTTCCAAAGCTCATGGAGACACTGCACAGGCTGCCAGCCTGGCTGGGAGGGCAGGAGGCCATGAGGTGTCCAGCAGCTTCCCTCCTTATCTGGGGAGAGCCTCAGGGGGGCTGGGGCAGCCCCTTTAGTTACAGACGGTGGAAGGACTGAAGGGGAGGCAAGCTCTGAGGTCGCCTTTGTTATACCTTGTTATGGAGGGACTTCCCTGCCAGTCCAGTAGTTAAGACTCTGTGCGTTCACTGCAGGGGGCATGGGTTCAATCCCTGACTGGGGAAGTAAGATCCAGCATGGGTTCAATCCCTGACTGGGGAAGTAAGATCCAGCAAGCCATGCAGCACAGCCAAAAAAAAAAAAAAAAGAACCAGAACAATAACAACAAAAAAAAACCTTGTCACCGCCATTTGTCTGGGAAGAGACTGGTTACAAGCTGATACCCCATGGATTCCCTCATGTGGAGCAGACTGTCTGATTCCCTAGCAACAGGGAAGGGGCAGGCAGGATGGATGCTCCCAGGAGGGGCTCTGGGGGAATGAGTCCAAGGTGCCAGGTGAAGGCGGCATCGCTTGAGTTGAAGGACCGGCAGGGTATGTGGTGAGGGGGTCACGCATGGGTTGAGGCTGAGGGCCTGTGGGCGAGGGTCTCTGGAGGGGTTCAGGGCTGCTGGGAGACAGTCCACAGGGGAATTCAGGTCCTTAGAGGCTCCGCAGTCCCCCATGCCTTGATACCCTTCCCTTTCCTCTACCAAGACTTGGGGGCAACAACGCTGGCTGGGAGAAGCTGAAGGGAGAGGAGCCTCGGGGTGTGAACGTTGTGGATTTACAGACATTATGAAAATACATTGATTACTGACACATTAGCTTTAAGGTAACATACAGAGGAAAAAATGACACTATGGGTGGGGGTTAGCCTTAGGACCAGGTCCACCTGTCCTTGCTCCCCAGGCAGATGCTGAGGAGAGGGACGGTGGGAGGATAATGACGGTAAGGAAGGACCTAGAAGTCAGCAAGGGCATAGACACTGTGCCTCCTGCCGTGTCTGAGAGACCCCACCCACACAAGCAAAGACCCCGGCAAGATGCTCCTAATGGCAAGGAAAAAAAATCTTGTTGGATCTGTTAGCAAGCAAAGGAGTCAAAAAGCATCTCTCTCTGATAAGTGCAGAGAGCTGTCAGGAGTGAAGCGGTCAGGCAAGCAGGGCCATTCCAGGGGACTCCGTGTCTGTTGGTACCCCAAGGCCATCTGCCCCGCCCCCCATTTTCGCCTTTCCAGGAGTTATGGCGTCTAGAAAGGCAAAAATGGAAGTGGAAACAGTCAAGGTATAAAAGTGTGGTGAAGACCAGACTGGATTTATTCACAACAGACAAAGCTGGCGGGGTGGGCGGCGGGGGGGGGGCAACCTTTGAAACGCAGGTGATGTAAATTTACAACAATTAAAAGGAAGTGGTGTTTTACAAAGAGTAATAAACTTACTCATTCAGCAAACACATGAGGATTGGCTCTGCCCAGGCAGGTGCTCTGAACCAGACAGGGTGAATAAGCCAGTTTATAGTCTTATTTATGAGATGGAACACGGGAACGGGGTAGAGTGAACCACAACCCAAGGCCGGGGCAGAGGCTCAGCCTGGAGAGTGGGCCTGATGGAGGAGTGAGGGGTGTGTGCCTCGACTGACCCCGGTGCCCGCAGGGAGAGGTGACACTGGAGTTTGCTAGCTGGCGCAGAGTAGTATAGGGAGGAAGTAGTTAATATCCCTGATGGCTCAGCGGTAAACAATCTGCCTGTGCATACAGGAGACACGAGCTCGATCCCTGGGTTGGAAGATTTTCTGGAGGAGAAAATGACAGCCCACTTCAGTATTCTGGCCTGGGAAACCCCATGGACAGAGAAGCTTTGCGGGCTCCTGGCCCATGGGGTTGCAGAGTCAGGCATGACTGAGTGACTAAACAACAGTGAGAGATACTCAAAGGCTTTAGACAATTTCAGAACTGAAAGAGCCATGCGTAGCTGTGGATAGAGCTGGAATATTGACAACCAGATTCCCTAGGTCTAACAAACTGGGAAACCACAACTCCTGGTACCCTGGGCCTCCTGTGTGCTAGTCAGTGTTCTAAACACCTGCTATCTCATTTAAATTTCCCAGCAACCCTGGAAGGAAGTACTGTTATTGGTTTTCCACTTTATACACGGGGAAACTGAGGCATGGAGATGTGAAGTACATAGTTCAATGCTTCCATCCATCAGGTGGAGGAGCTGGGACGGCAATCCACACTGTCAGGCTCCAGAGCCCACTCTCTATCGCCTACTCTCGGTGGGGACACCAGTGTGTGGCTGTTTCTTGTGACTGCTGCAACAGATGACCATAAATGTGGTGGCTTCAAACAACAAAAATGTATTTACACATAGTGATGGAGGCCAGAAGTCTGAATTAGGGTACCAACAGGGCCCGCTCCCTGCAATGGCTCTGCTTGCCCCTTCTGGCTTCTGGTGCTTCTTGGCGTTCCTCGGCTGGGTGGTATCACTCTAGTCTCTGCCTCTGTTTTCTCATGGCCCCTCTACCCTGTTTGTGTTAAAGGCCTTTCGCCTTTCTCTTATAAGGATACCAGTAATTCGATTTAAGGTCCACCCTAAATCTAGAAGGATCTGATTTGGGGGTCCTTAATTATATCTGCCCAGACTGCCCTTATTTCCAAATAAGGTCACACTCCAACTTACAACGGTTAGGACTTGGACATATCTTTTGTGGTTGTTGTTTAGTCGCTAAGTTGTATCTTACTCTTTGGACCCCATGGACTGTACCCTGCTAAGCTCCTCTGTCCATAGAATTTTCCAGGCAAGAATACTGGAGTGGGTAGCCATTCCCTTCACCAGGAGATCTTCCCCACTCAGGGATTGAACCTGCGTCTCCTGCTTTGGCAAAACACAGTTCAATCCTCTACACAACGCTTCTACAGCGATAAGAGCAACTTGTCTCTTCAAGGAGGCAGTGGGCAGGGGCAGGTGGCACTGGCTGCTGAGGCTAGAAATCCAGGAAACCTCTTTATTCTCCACAAATGTGTGCAGGGCAAGGTGTGAGGGACAAAACCAAGGCGGCCCCTACCCAGTCTCACCCATGTGGTGACCCTGCCTTGTGGGAATGATCTCACAGAAAAGGAGATGGGCCTGTCTCTGAGGTCATGTGTGGCAGGACTGAAAGTATACCCAAGGCTGAACCACACAGCTGAGTGGTCCCCACACTGCTTCTCTTGTGGAATATTCTCGAATGAGCAGGGTGGTGAAGGTAGGCATCATTCATTTCCATTTTCTTGGGGACATGGAAGCTCAGAGAGGTTAACTGTTCAAGATCCTGAACCTGGGTAGCACCTGCCCACACAGATATGCTCCCCACTCCACACCCCATCCTCCCGGGATGCTCCCATGGGCCTCGCTGGGTCGCCACAAGCAGAAATGTATTCATGCAGCAGAGGACCATCTTGTATCCAGGTGGTGGTCTTCAAACATGTCCCAAGGTGTTTTCAAGGATCTTTTTCCCCAAGAAGGACACCAAGTGAAAAACTTGCATGGCAGACCAACTGCCTAACTTGAATGATTATCTTTTAAAACATAATTTATTTTACTACTTTCTTGGCCAAACTGGATCTTCCTTGCAATGTGAGGGCTTAGTTGCCTTGTGGCATGTGGGACTCTTTGCCTGCAACCAGGGATCAAACCCATGTCCCCTGCATTGGAAGGTGACTTCTTAACTACTGGACCCCCAGAGAAGTTCCTCAAATGATTATGTTTTAAAGAAATAAGCAATCACAGCTTTACAAAGGGCAAGAAAGTACCAAATTTGACCCGTTTGATAGGAAACCTGGTGTCTTGGATGACTAGTACTGCACAGATGCTAAGATCATTTTTAAAATATATTTATTCTTTTTTTTTAAGCTTTTATTTTACTTTTAACTTTTACAGAGTTTTGTTGTTTATAGATATGTATGATCCCAAATTAGTCATATGTATATCCCCCCCATCCCACCCCTCCAGACCATCACATAGCACCCCTGCAGAGAGCAATGACTATAGCCATTTTTTCACAGAGCAATGACTATAGCTATTTTCTTCACATATGATAGTATAGGTTTTCATGCTACTTCCTTTATGCCTCCCACCCACTGTTCCTTCCCCACAATGTCCCTATGTCCACTGTCTATGTCTGTCTCTCCATTGCTTCACTGCATGTGCCATCATCACCATCCTACTAGATTCCATACAGATGTGTTAGTTATATTGTACTTGTCCTTCTCTTTCTGACTGACTTCACTTTTTATGATAGGTTCTAGATCCAGCCACCTCATTAGGGCTGATTCTTCTGCATTTCTTTTTATAGCTGTGTAGTATTCCATTGTATATATGTACCAGAGCTTTTGGATCCATTCATTCATCGATGGCAGCTGAACTGTTCAAGATCCTGAACCTGGGTAGCACCTGCCCACACAGATATGCTCCCACTCCACACCCCATCCTCCCGGGATGCTCCCATGGGCCTCGCTGGGTCGCCACAAGCAGAAATGTATTCATGCAGCAGAGGACCATCTTGTATCCAGGTGGTGGTCTTCAAACATGTCCCAAGGTGTTTTCAAGGATCTTTTTCCCCAAGAAGGACACCAAGTGAAAAACTTGCATGGCAGACCAACTGCCTAACTTGAATGATTATCTTTTAAAACATAATTTATTTTACTACTTTCTTGGCCAAACTGGATCTTCCTTGCAATGTGAGGGCTTAGTTGCCTTGTGGCATGTGGGACTCTTTGCCTGCAACCAGGGATCAAACCCATGTCCCCTGCATTGGAAGGTGACTTCTTAACTACTGGACCCCCAGAGAAGTTCCTCAAATGATTATGTTTTAAAGAAATAAGCAATCACAGCTTTACAAAGGGCAAGAAAGTACCAAATTTGACCCGTTTGATAGGAAACCTGGTGTCTTGGATGACTAGTACTGCACAGATGCTAAGATCATTTTTAAAATATATTTATTCTTTTTTTTTAAGCTTTTATTTTACTTTTAACTTTTACAGAGTTTTGTTGTTTATAGATATGTATGATCCCAAATTAGTCATATGTATATCCCCCCCATCCCACCCCTCCAGACCATCACATAGCACCCCTGCAGAGAGCAATGACTATAGCCATTTTTTCACAGAGCAATGACTATAGCTATTTTCTTCACATATGATAGTATAGGTTTTCATGCTACTTCCTTTATGCCTCCCACCCACTGTTCCTTCCCCACAATGTCCCTATGTCCACTGTCTATGTCTGTCTCTCCATTGCTTCACTGCATGTGCCATCATCACCATCCTACTAGATTCCATACAGATGTGTTAGTTATATTGTACTTGTCCTTCTCTTTCTGACTGACTTCACTTTTTATGATAGGTTCTAGATCCAGCCACCTCATTAGGGCTGATTCTTCTGCATTTCTTTTTATAGCTGTGTAGTATTCCATTGTATATATGTACCAGAGCTTTTGGATCCATTCATTCATCGATGGGCAGCTAGGTTGCTTCCATGTTCTAGCTATTGTATAGAGAGCTGCAATGAACATTGGGGTACAAGTGCTTCTTTCAGACTTGATTTCATTAGGGTATAAGCCTAAGAGTGGGATTGCTGGGTCGTATGGTGCTTCTATTTTTAGTTTTTTAAGAAATCTCCATACTGTCTTCCATAGAGGCTGTATCAATTTACATTCCCACCAGCAATGCAAGAGGGTTCCCTTTTCTCCGCACCCTCTCCAGCATTTATTGTCTGTCGATTTGTTGATGATGGCCATTCTGACGGGTGTGAAGTAATATCTCATTGTAGTTTTGATTTGCATTTCTCTAATTATAAGCGAGGTTGAGCATCATTTCACATGCTTTTGGGCCATCTGTATGTCGTCGTTGGAGAGGTGTCTGTTTAGGTCCTTTTCCCATTTTTTTGATTGGGTTGTTCATTTTTCTGGTGCTGAGTTGTCTGAGTTGCTTGTAGATTTTGGAGATTAATTCTTTGTTGTTTCATTTGCTATGATTTTCTCCCATTCTGTGTGTTGTCTGTTCATCTTGTTTGTAGTTTCTTTTGCTGTACAAAAGCTTTTACGTTTCATTAGGTCCCACATGTTAATTTTTCTTTTCAGTTCCGCTATTATAGTAGGTGGGTCAGAGAAGATCTTGCTAAGATCATTTTTATTAAGCTTTTTTTTTTTTTAATTTTGGCCTCTTTTATTGGTCTTTCATTTATTTATTTTCATCCATCTTTGTTCCCTGGCCTGTGTGGGCCTCCCATTGCACTGACCTCTCTTACTACAGAGCACCAGTTCTGGGCGCGTGCACTCCAGCGAGCTGGCTCGCAGTTGGACACACCCGCCCAGCCGTTCCACAGCAGGTGGGATCGTCCCAGGCCAGGGATCAAACCAGCACCCCTTGCACTGCAAGGCGGACTCCTCATCCACTGGACCACCAGGGAAGCCCCTTTGTTAAGCATTTTGACCACAGGGGTTAGGGGAATCCCAACTTCGGATTTATTAGTGATTTTGCCTGGGTTTTCCAAGGTACTGGGCACACCTAAGATTTTATTTTTACAGCCTATACATTTATTGTGTTTAAGCATTATATCAGGAATGCCTTTGTATGGTAGCACATTTAGAAAATATAGACAAACCGAAGAAGAAAAATCTCTCTTAAGCTTACCACTCAGGAAAACATTGTTAACATTTCAGTCTTTCTTTGAATAAGTGTTTCGATTTATTCCAGGGGCATTTTCTTTTTTAACGACTGATCAATATTCAATTTTATGGAACACCCTAGTCATCTAATCAGTGCCCTATTCTACTCTTAGACAGGTTTTCCCCAATTTTTCATTACAATAGTTGATGGTGTCATAAACACTGTTGTAAAAGAATTTTTTAAAGAAGTTCACATCAGATTCCTTAAATTAGGATCAGTAACTAGAATTGGAGACGTTAAAATGATATGACCCAGCCCATGATCCCTGAGGCACATTTTCAAATCACCCTTTAGAAATAAGATACTAAGTAAACATACATTAGCATCTTATTCCCCAACCAATACCAGTTTCGGGACTTAGCATCACAGAGGGAGTGGGTGCAAGGTAATACATAAAAATAAATAATACCTTGCTTTGTTTTGAAAATCTTTGCTTACCAGTGAAGTTGACCATTTTCTTCTCATAGGCTTATTGGTCAGGTAAATTGTTTCTTTGGAGAGTATCTGTGTTTTTCCTTGGCTCAGTTTTCTGATGGAACACCCCCTAACCCTGGAGGTTGACTTTGGGAAGGACTTTGCTCAGGTTCTCTGCCATATCGTTTGGGCATGACGAGGCCATGAAAATTTCACGCTTGATGGGGGCAGGCCTGAAGCTTCACCAGGACAGCTCTGTCTAGGGTGTCTATTTCTTTTTCTTTTTAATATTTATATTTATGCATTTATTTGGTTGTACTGGTTCTCAGTTGTAGCACTTGGGATCTTTTAGTTGTGGTATGTGGGATCTTCCTTGTGCTAAAAACAAAAGCGACCTTCAGATTGTATTTGAATTCTATCTTACCAGCTGCATCATCTTGGAAAATATTTAACCCTTAGAACCTTAACTGTCAAAACATTTTTGGATATGGGAAGCCCTTTGTTAAGCATTTTGACCACAGGGGTTAGGGAATCCCAACTTCGGATTTATTAGTGATTTTGCCTGGGTTTTCCAAGGTACTGGGCACACCTAAGATTTTATTTTTACAGCCTATACATTTATTGTGTTTAAGCATTATATCAGGAATGCCTTTGTATGGTAGCACATTTAGAAAATATAGACAAACCGAAGAAGAAAAATCTCTCTTAAGCTTACCACTCAGGAAAACATTGTTAACATTTCGGTCTTTCTTTGAATAAGTGTTTCGATTTATTCCAGGGGCATTTTCTTTTTTAACGACTGATCAATATTCAATTTTATGGAACACCCTAGTCATCTAATCAGTGCCCTATTCTACTCTTAGACAGGTTTTCCCCAATTTTTCATTACAATAGTTGATGGTGTCATAAACACTGTTGTAAAAGAATTTTTTAAAGAAGTTCACATCAGATTCCTTAAATTAGGATCAGTAACTAGAATTGGAGACGTTAAAATGATATGACCCAGCCCATGATCCCTGAGGCACATTTTCAAATCACCCTTTAGAAATAAGATACTAAGTAAACATACATTAGCATCTTATTCCCCAACCAATACCAGTTTCGGGACTTAGCATCACAGAGGGAGTGGGTGCAAGGTAATACATAAAAATAAATAATACCTTGCTTTGTTTTGAAAATCTTTGCTTACCAGTGAAGTTGACCATTTTCTTCTCATAGGCTTATTGGTCAGGTAAATTGTTTCTTTGGAGAGTATCTGTGTTTTTCCTTGGCTCAGTTTTCTGATGGAACACCCCCTAACCCTGGAGGTTGACTTTGGGAAGGACTTTGCTCAGGTTCTCTGCCATATCGTTTGGGCATGACGAGGCCATGAAAATTTCACGCTTGATGGGGGCAGGCCTGAAGCTTCACCAGGACAGCTCTGTCTAGGGTGTCTATTTCTTTTTCTTTTTAATATTTATATTTATGCATTTATTTGGTTGTACTGGTTCTCAGTTGTAGCACTTGGGATCTTTTAGTTGTGGTATGTGGGATCTTCCTTGTGCTAAAAACAAAAGCGACCTTCAGATTGTATTTGAATTCTATCTTACCAGCTGCATCATCTTGGAAAATATTTAACCCTTAGAACCTTAATTCAGATGTAAAACAGGAATATTCATGTCTTCCTCCTGAGAGTACATCAAATAACTAACAAAAAAGTGTCAGGTGGATTTTCCAGTGTTCATTTACTCATTTACTCAAGACGTGCTCATGAAGTATTTGCTCT
This sequence comes from Tragulus kanchil, assembly GCA_022376925.1. Lineage (NCBI taxonomy): Eukaryota > Metazoa > Chordata > Mammalia > Artiodactyla > Tragulidae > Tragulus > Tragulus kanchil. Next base: position 152,151,219 of record JAIOJX010000002.1, on the reverse strand, counting down.
GGGTCAGGCTGAACGGGGCAGAAATGCTTCCTCTGTTCTCAGAGAGGAGTGAAGGCAATTACACAGCCAGACTTTGAATTACAGTTGTGATATGACTTCTCAGGAATGTGATAGGCAGCCAATAACTGTCACCTCTCCCCACCCCTATTCGTTCTTTGTGATTCAGTTAGGGATCATAAATTGTCTTTATATGCTTTCTCCTTCTTGACGTGTCACAACAAAAATAGTCCCCTTTTATAATTTTAGAAGTCCAGTAAAACTTATAATGCCTAAGTCCACAAAACCCTTTCTTTTAAAAGAAGAAAGGCAAAAGAAAGCTTGGCTTTTACTTTCGTTTTGAAGTCTTCCAAGAAAGGCAGACAGGAGGGTCCCTTGCTCTCCCATCCTGTGGCCTCCACCACTGTGCCTTCAAATGGGTCTCAGCAGCCCCTGAATTGCACTAGGAGGGCCAGGAGCCCCCACGAGGACTTGGGGGCCCTTTTGTCTGCCAGTCTGGGTTTATCCTGTCACCCTCTGCTGTGGGTTGACCAGAACCCTCCTATGTGCTCTCTCTGATCCTTCCTATACCCAAGATTCAGGAATAGCCCCCTTCCCACCCTTGGCAGCCTTTCAGCTCAGGCCCTTCTCTTCCGCATGCTGAATGAGACAAAACCTAACTCAGTAGGCATGAGGATTGGGCAAATCAAGCGTATCTACTGCCTTTTAAACAACCAAGCAATCTTGTCAATTTTCTTTCTTTCTTTCCTTCTTACTTTATTTTTGTTGCCTTTCTAAGTCATCATTTTGTCTTCATCCATCTTTTATTCTTTTGGCCTGTGGGCCTCCCAATCAACCCCTGTGGGATCTTCCTTGTGCTAAAAACAAAAGCGACCTTCAGATTGTATTTGAATTCTATCTTACCAGCTGCATCATCTTGGAAAATATTTAACCCTTAGAACCTTAATTCAGATGTAAAACAGGAATATTCATGTCTTCCTCCTGAGAGTACATCAAATAACTAACAAAAAAGTGTCAGGTGGATTTTCCAGTGTTCATTTACTCATTTACTCAAGACGTGCTCATGAAGTATTTGCTCTGGGTCAGGCTGAACGGGGCAGAAATGCTTCCTCTGTTCTCAGAGAGGAGTGAAGGCAATTACACAGCCAGACTTTGAATTACAGTTGTGATATGACTTCTCAGGAATGTGATAGGCAGCCAATAACTGTCACCTCTCCCCACCCCTATTCGTTCTTTGTGATTCAGTTAGGGATCATAAATTGTCTTTATATGCTTTCTCCTTCTTGACGTGTCACAACAAAAATAGTCCCCTTTTATAATTTTAGAAGTCCAGTAAAACTTATAATGCCTAAGTCCACAAAACCCTTTCTTTTAAAAGAAGAAAGGCAAAAGAAAGCTTGGCTTTTACTTTCGTTTTGAAGTCTTCCAAGAAAGGCAGACAGGAGGGTCCCTTGCTCTCCCATCCTGTGGCCTCCACCACTGTGCCTTCAAATGGGTCTCAGCAGCCCCTGAATTGCACTAGGAGGGCCAGGAGCCCCCACGAGGACTTGGGGGCCCTTTTGTCTGCCAGTCTGGGTTTATCCTGTCACCCTCTGCTGTGGGTTGACCAGAACCCTCCTATGTGCTCTCTCTGATCCTTCCTATACCCAAGATTCAGGAATAGCCCCCTTCCCACCCTTGGCAGCCTTTCAGCTCAGGCCCTTCTCTTCCGCATGCTGAATGAGACAAAACCTAACTCAGTAGGCATGAGGATTGGGCAAATCAAGCGTATCTACTGCCTTTTAAACAACCAAGCAATCTTGTCAATTTTCTTTCTTTCTTTCCTTCTTACTTTATTTTTGTTGCCTTTCTAAGTCATCATTTTGTCTTCATCCATCTTTTATTCTTTTGGCCTGTGTGGGCCTCCCATTGCAGTGGCCTCTTTCATTGCAGAGCACCAGCTCTGGGCGCATGCACTCCATCCAGAGCACTGGCTTGTAATTGGACACATCGGCCCAGCTGCTCTGCAGCATGTGGGATCTTCCCGGGCTAGGGATCAAACTGGTGCCCCTTGTGCTGCCAGGCAGACTCTTTACCCACTGGACCACCAAGGAAGCCCTGTCAATTTTCTTACATTAATTTGTTATTGTTGTTCAGTCACTCAGTGCTGTCTGACTCTTTGGAATCCCACAGACTGCAGGACTCTTGGCTTCCCTGTCCTTCACCATCCCCTGGAGCTTGCTCAAACTCATGTCCGTTGAGTCAGTGACACCATCAAACCATCTCATCCTCTGTTGTCCCCTTCTCCTTCTGCCTTCAGTTTTTCCCAGCATCAAAATCTTTTCCAGTGAATCTCCTCTTCACATCAGGTGATCAAGGTATTGGAGCTTCAGCTTCAGCGTCAGTCCTTTCCATGAATATTCGGAGTCGATTTTCTTTAGGACTGACTGATTTGATCTCCTTGCAGTCCAAGGGACTCTCAAGAGTCTTGTTCAGAACCACACTTTTTTGGTGCTCAGCCTTCTTTATGGTCCCACTCTCACATCCATACTGGAAAACCCATAGCTTTGACTGTATGACCTTTGTCAGCAAAGTAATGATTCTGCTTTTTAATACACTGTCTATGTTCGTCATGGTTTTACTTCCAACGAGCAAGTGACTTTTAATTTCATGGCTGCAGTCACCATCCACAGTGATTTTGGAGCCCAGGAAAATAAAGTCTCTCACTGTTTCCATTGTTGGCCCATCTATTCGCCATGGGGTAATGGAATCAGATGCCATGATCTTAGTTTTTAGAATTTTAACTTTTTTTTTTTTAGCCACTTCTATTGATCTTTCATTCATTTATCTTTGTTCTTTGGCCTGTGTGGGCCTCCCATCACAGTGGCTTCTCTTGCTGCAGAACACTGGCTCTGGGCGCATGTGCTCCAGAACTCCGGCTCAGTAGTTGGACACATTGGTCCAGCCGCTCCACAGCACGTGAGATCTTCCCAGGCCAGGGATTGAACCAGCGCCCCTTGCACTGCAAGGTGGTGTCCTTACCCACTGGACCATCAGGGAAGCACAGAATTTTGAGGTTTTTGGGGGATAAGACACTTAAGATCTTATTTTCAAAACAAATTACTTAGTAATAAGAAATATGACATACTGCATTCTTCCATTTGCCACAAGAACATACTGACGATGAGGACTTTTCAGTCACCCTCACCTTCCCACACAATTAATCTTGCTACCTCTCCTATGTTACATATTCACGTGGGAAAAACCCGTCAGGAGCTTTTGCCAGAGTCAGGAAATGAAAATAGAGAATGCCTAATGAGTTACTTGTGAGCCCAGTTAACATATTTAAGGATGGACCCATAAAATCTAGCCACTGTTTTGCCAAACATCTGCAAACGGCAGACATCCTTAGCCGTAGCTCCTATTCAACGTTTTAAAGCTGGGCTCAGTTTCATCTGTAACTCTTTTCTTCAGGGCTGGGGTAGATGCTAGTCATCAAAGTCTGGAATGTCATCGTAGGAGTATCCCGTTAGCCTTTGGATGCATAGTAGGTGATGCGCGGGTGGTAAAATCCTGGCAGGAACACCAGGATGCCAATGATCAGGACAGGAATGGCCGGTCTGCCCCCTTTGCTGATATAGCCAGCTAGCAGGAGGAGCCTACGATAATGAGAAAGGCGCCAATCAAAACAGCACTGTAGCAAGCGCAATGGCCTTATACGGGATCTTAGGAGGGCTTTTCTTAAACTGAAGGTCAGTGTAGCCATCGTCTGTACTAGAGAGTCTTGGTATTTCACTTTGCTACTGGGGATTTCAGTAGCTAGGCTGGTATGAGACAGCATCATAACCCACTGACACAGCTATGATCTTAGTTTAGAATTTTACTTACAAAGATTTCTTTTGTGGGTTTTTTTTTTGCCACTTCTGTTGATCTTTCATTCATTTATCTTTGTTCTTTGACCTTGTGGGCCTCCCCTTGCAGTGGCCTCTCATTGCAGACCACTGGCTCTGGGTGCCTCTGCTCCCGTGTGCTGCCTCATAATTGGACACCCTAGTCCAGCCACTCCACAGTACGTGGGATCTTCCCAGGCCAGGGATCAATCCAGCGCCCCTAGCACTGCAAGGTGGTGTCCTTACCCACTGGACCATCAGGAAGCACAGAATTTTGAGGTTTTTGGGGGATAAGACACTTAAGATCTTATTTTCAAAACAAATTACTTAGTAATAAGAAATATGACATACTGCATTCTTCCATTTGCCACAAGAACATACTGACGATGAGGACTTTTCAGTCACCCTCACCTTCCCACACAATTAATCTTGCTACTCTCTCCTATGTTACATATTCACGTGGGAAAAACCCGTCAGGAGCTTTTGCCAGAGTCAGGAAATGAAAAATAGAGAATGCCTAATGAGTTACTTGTGAGCCCAGTTAACATATTTAAGGATGGACCCATAAAATCTAGCCACTGTTTTGCCAAACATCTGCAAACGGCAGACATCCTTAGCCGTAGCTCCTATTCAACGTTTTAAAGCTGGGCTCAGTTTCATCTGTAACTCTTTTCTTCAGGGCTGGGGTAGATGCTAGTCATCAAAGTCTGGAATGTCATCGTAGGAGTATCCCGTTAGCCTTTGGATGCATAGTAGGTGATGCGCGGGTGGTAAAATCCTGGCAGGAACACCAGGATGCCAATGATCAGGACAGGAATGGCCGGTCTGCCCCCTTTGCTGATATAGCCAGCTAGCAGGAGGGAGCCTACGATAATGAGAAAGGCGCCAATCAAAACAGCACTGTAGCAAGCGCAATGGCCTTATACGGGATCTTAGGAGGGCTTTTCTTAAACTGAAGGTCAGTGTAGCCATCGTCTGTACTAGAGAGTCTTGGTATTTCACTTTGCTACTGGGGATTTCAGTAGCTAGGCTGGTATGAGACAGCATCATAACCCACTGACACAGCTATAGTCTGAGCCTCGGCCAAGTCGCCGGCCGACAGCTCGCTCTCGGTTGGCAGCAGGAGCACCAAAGGCCTCATTGTATGCCTCTATCAACTGCCGCTCTGCCCGGCCGGCCGAATTTTGAGTTTTAAGCCAACTTTTTCACCTTCATCAAGAGGCTCTTTAGTTCCTCTTCGCTTTTGGCCACAATAGTGGTGTCATTTGCATATCTGAGGTTATTGATATTTCTCCTGGCAATCTTGATTCCAGCTTGTGCTTCATCCAGCCTGGCATTTTGCTGATCTGCTCTGCATAAAATTTAAATAAGCAGGGTGATGTACTCCTTTCCCAACTTTGAACTAGTCTGTTGTTCCATGTCTGATTCTAACTATTGCTTCTTGACCTGCATACAGGTTTTGAAAGAGGCAGGTAAGGTAGTCTGGTATTCCCATCTTTCAAAGAATTTTCCACAGTTTGTTGTAATCCACACATTCAAAGTCTTCAGTGTAGTCAAAAATAGATGTTTTTCTGGAATTCTCTTGTTTTTCTACGATCTAATGGATGTTTGAAATTTGATCTCTGGTTCTTCTGTCTTATCTAAATCCAGCTTGTACATCTGGAAATTCTCAGTTCACATACTGTTGAAGCCTAGTTTGAAGGATTTTGAACATCACCTTGCCAGCATGTGAAATGAGTGCAATTGTGCAGTAGTTTGAACATTCTGTGTCATTGCCTTTCTTTGTGATTGGAATGAAAACTGACCTTTTACAGTCCCGTGGAAAATTCAGAATTAATTTAGATTTCCACAAATCATAATCATTATGGCACCTTGACTTGAACTACCTTAGTCAATGATTTGATGTTGCTCTTCCCCTATGGTTCTGACAGTAGCTCTGCAAAGCCAATAATACAGAACCACTAGTACAAATAATGTGTCTTCACTAATTATTCACTCCCCATCTCCCTTGGCCTCCAGTCTGGTCCAGCTGCTGGTCTTTCCCTGAGCCTGTCTGGCTCTTTTAGGACCCTCGGAAAATGGGGGCATCTGGGATGGTGGAGAGCATTGCTGCCCTGATGGCCTCCAGACTCCCCTCTGCCAGGGGCCAAAGTCCACCTTTCCTGAAAGATGAGAAACATGCAGTCCCAGGGTGCTTTTGCAGGGGAGTGGGAGACTGACAAGAGGGACAAGTTACCACATACCTTGACCTGTCTAGGAAGTTTCCTATACACCATCCTGTGGAATTCCTAATAATCCCTAGGTTTATGGCGTGATTAAAATTTCTAGATTTTATCCCTAGGGGTATTTAGTTGCTCTTCGCTTTTGGCCACAATAGTGGTGTCATTTGCATATCTGAGGTTATTGATATTTCTCCTGGCAATCTTGATTCCAGCTTGTGCTTCATCCAGCCTGGCATTTTGCTGATCTGCTCTGCATAAAATTTAAATAGGCAGAATGACAATATACAGCCTTGGTGTACTCCTTTCCCAACTTTGAACTAGTCTGTTGTTCCATGTCTGATTCTAACTATTGCTTCTTGACCTGCATACAGGTTTTGAAAGAGGCAGGTAAGGTAGTCTGGTATTCCCATCTTTCAAAGAATTTTCCACAGTTTGTTGTAATCCACACATTCAAAGTCTTCAGTGTAGTCAAAAATAGATGTTTTTCTGGAATTCTCTTGTTTTTCTACGATCTAATGGATGTTTGAAATTTGATCTCTGGTTCTTCTGTCTTATCTAAATCCAGCTTGTACATCTGGAAATTCTCAGTTCACATACTGTTGAAGCCTAGTTTGAAGGATTTTGAACATCACCTTGCCAGCATGTGAAATGAGTGCAATTGTGCAGTAGTTTGAACATTCTGTGTCATTGCCTTTCTTTGTGATTGGAATGAAAACTGACCTTTTACAGTCCCGTGGAAAATTCAGAATTAATTTAGATTTCCACAAATCATAATCATTATGGCACCTTGACTTGAACTACCTTAGTCAATGATTTGATGTTGCTCTTCCCCTATGGTTCTGACAGTAGCTCTGCAAAGCCAATAATACAGAACCACTAGTACAAATAATGTGTCTTCACTAATTATTCACTCCCCATCTCCCTTGGCCTCCAGTCTGGTCCAGCTGCTGGTCTTTCCCTGAGCCTGTCTGGCTCTTTTAGGACCCTCGGAAAATGGGGGCATCTGGGATGGTGGAGAGCATTGCTGCCCTGATGGCCTCCAGACTCCCCTCTGCCAGGGGCCAAAGTCCACCTTTCCTGAAAGATGAGAAACATGCAGTCCCAGGGTGCTTTTGCAGGGGAGTGGGAGACTGACAAGAGGGACAAGTTACCACATACCTTGACCTGTCTAGGAAGTTTCCTATACACCATCCTGTGGAATTCCTAATAATCCCTAGGTTTATGGAATGATTATCATAAAAATTCTTTTCATATTTGATCTTATTCATCCTATAAGCAGAGTGAAGAGGAGTCAGGGATTATAGTCCCACCTTACATAGGAAAATAGAGTCCCACATGTGCAGTCCTGTGTTCTAAGTGGCACAGAGAACACAAAAGAAGCCCTGAAGCCCCAGAGTTGCAAGCCCAGCTCCCATTATGAGAGCTTTGCAGCTCATTGAGTGGGCTATGAGAACAAGGTGGAGGAGGAGCTCACCTCGGCAGTTGGGATGGTCACAGGACAGCCAGGTAGAGGAGGTAGCATTCCGGGTAGAGTGGCTAGCCCCTGTGTAAGTGTATCTGGAGAGTGAGGGCAAGGGATGAATTGTCCAAGGTAAAGGCAACTATCTGGGCTTCCCTGGTGGTCCAGTGGATAAGGACACTGCCTTGCAGTGCAAGGGGCGCAGGTTCGATCCCTGGCCTGGAAGAGCCCACGTGCCGCGGAGCGGCTGAACCCATGTGTCCAATTATTGAGCCGGAGCTCTGGAGCGCACGTGCCCAGAGCCGGTGCTCTGCGACAACAGAGGCCACTGCGATGGGAGGCCCAAATGGGCCAAATAACAAAGATGGATGAAAATAGATAAATGAAAGACTAATAGAAGTGTCCCACCCACCCACCCAAAATAAATCAATAAATAAATGTTTTTAAAAGAAGTGACTACCTTAGCTCTCCTATTTCTCTGGGGTCAGTAAGAAGTGTTGGAGTAAAGGAAGGCCCGCAGATGTAAAGGATGGGAAGAGAGATTTGTCTGGCTAAGTACCGGCCACAGGATGGAAAGGGAGTATGTGGCTGATCACAAAATGTGAGGGGCACGAGGAATGTGCAGGGGGCATTTGTGCAAGGACAACGATCCACATGAACTTAGGGCAGATACACTCGGTGCCCGGGGGCTTGGAATATCACTGAATGCATGTAAAGATGAGAAACATGCAGCCCCAGGGTGTTTTGCAGGGAGTGGGAGACTGACAAGAGGGACAAGTTACCACATACCTTGACCTGTCTAGGAAGTTTCCTATACACCATCCTGTGGAATTCCTAATAATCCCTAGGTTTATGGAATGATTATCATAAAAATTCTTTTCATATTTGATCTTATTCATCCTATAAGCAGAGTGAAGAGGAGTCAGGGATTATAGTCCCACCTTACATAGGAAAATAGAGTCCCACATGTGCAGTCCTGTGTTCTAAGTGGCACAGAGAACACAAAAGAAGCCCTGAAGCCCCAGAGTTGCAAGCCCAGCTCCCATTATGAGAGCTTTGCAGCTCATTGAGTGGGCTATGAGAACAAGGTGGAGGAGGAGCTCACCTCGGCAGTTGGGATGGTCACAGGACAGCCAGGTAGAGGAGGTAGCATTCCGGGTAGAGTGGCTAGCCCCTGTGTAAGTGTATCTGGAGAGTGAGGGCAAGGGATGAATTGTCCAAGGTAAAGGTGACTATCTGGGCTTCCCTGGTGGTCCAGTGGGTAAGGACACCGCCTTGCAGTGCAAGGGGCGCCGGTTCGATCCCTGGCCTGGGAAGATCCCACGTGCCGTGGAGCGGCTGGACCGATGTGTCCAATTACTGAGCCGGAGCTCTGGAGCGCATGCGCCCAGAGCCGGTGCTCTGTGACAACAGAGGCCACCGTGATGGGAGGCCCACACGGGCCAAAGAACAAAGATGGATGAAAATAGAGAAATGAAAGACCAATAGAAGTGGCCCACCCATCCCACCCAAAATAAATCAATAAATAAATGTTTTTAAAGAAGTGACTATCTTAGCTCTCCTATTTCTCTGGGGTCAGTAAGAAGTGTTGGAGTAAAGGAAGGCCCGCAGATGTAAAGGATGGGAAGAGAGATTTGTCTGGCTAAGTACCGGCCACAGGATGGAAAGGGAGTATGTGGCTGATCACAAAATGTGAGGGGCACGAGGAATGTGCAGGGGGCATTTGTGCAAGGACAACTATCCACCTGAACTTAGGCCAGATACCCAGGGTTCCCAGGGAGGAATGTGCAGCCAATGTTGGGCAAAAGTATACATATATACTTGATGTGGAGGCATTCTCAGTTCCAGTGTTTGCAGATGACACTGTGGAATGAGAAAAATGATGTGTGTATGTGTGTGTGTATTTGTATATATATAGGGACTTCCTTGGTAGCTCAGTGGTAAAATAATTCACTGCAGTGCAGGAGTTGCAGGAGATGTGGGTTCAATCCCTGGTTCAGGAAAATCCCCTGAAGGAGGGCTTGGCAACTCATGCCAGTATTCTTGCTGGGAAAATCCCTAGGACAGAGGAACCTGGTAGGCTCCAGTACATAGGGTTGCAAAGAGTCAGATGCATCTGAAGTGATTGAGCATGCACACATGTGTGTGTATGTGTGTGTCCATGTGTGTGTATACACACACAGATTTGTCAAAATCCACAGCCACACAACTAACAATTCAAGTCATAAATCACAATCAACTCCAAGAACATTAGCCAGTGATATTAACAGCTTGCTCTATAAAAATGTCTATATTAAACAGAAGAGACAAAGTTCTAAATCACCATTGGTAAACTGTCCAAATCTACAGATGCCCTGACAATCCCTGTACCCTTGAGAAGGAAAGCCATACTTCAGTGTCACAGGTTGACCAGCTATGTTCAAGGCAGCCTGGGACTGTCAATAAATGTAATAACAAAATCATAGGCCAAGGTGTCATCTCTGAGTTTTCCCAACTCATGGTGTTATCTACAAACGTTTCAACCAAAAGTGCCCCCACAACAAGTCCTGGTGACACCTGTACTTCTAGTGGTGATGGACCGCCAGTTACATTGACTACAAATGGACAATCTGTTTTACCTACAAAAATCTAAGAATTATCAAACATTTCAGGTCCATTTGTCTCCTTACATACCATTGATAATATTAGAGCTACATTACATTTTGGTACTAGGGAATCAACTACCACTCAAGGCTTTAGAAGAAATCAATAAATAGTTTTAAAGAAGTGACTATCTTAGCTCTCCTATTCCTCTAGGGTCAGTAAAAGTATTGGAGTAAAGGAAGAATCACAGATGTAAAGGATGGGAAAAGAGATTTGTCTGGCTAAGTACTGGCCACAGGATGGAAGGAGTATGTGGCTGATCACAAAATGTGAGGGGCATGAGGAATGTGCAGGTGACATTTGTGCAAGGACAACTATCCACCTGAACTTAGGCCAGATACCCAGGGTTCCCAGGGAGGAATGTGCAGCCAATGTTGGGCAAAAGTATACATATATACTTGATGTGGAGGCATTCTCAGTTCCAGTGTTTGCAGATGACACTGTGGAATGAGAAAAATGATGTGTGTGTGTGTGTATGTGTGTGTGTATTTGTATATATATAGGGACTTCCTTGGTAGCTCAGTGGTAAAATAATTCACTGCAGTGCAGGAGTTGCAGGAGATGTGGGTTCAATCCCTGGTTCAGGAAAATCCCCTGAAGGAGGGCTTGGCAACTCATGCCAGTATTCTTGCTGGGAAAATCCCTAGGACAGAGGAACCTGGTAGGCTCCAGTACATAGGGTTGCAAAGAGTCAGATGCATCTGAAGTGATTGAGCATGCACACATGTGTGTGTATGTGTGTGTCCATGTGTGTGTATACACACACAGATTTGTCAAAATCCACAGCCACACAACTAACAATTCAAGTCATAAATCACAATCAACTCCAAGAACATTAGCCAGTGATATTAACAGCTTGCTCTATAAAAATGTCTATATTAAACAGAAGAGACAAAGTTCTAAATCACCATTGGTAAACTGTCCAAATCTACAGATGCCCTGACAATCCCTGTACCCTTGAGAAGGAAAGCCATACTTCAGTGTCACAGGTTGACCAGCTATGTTCAAGGCAGCCTGGGACTGTCAATAAATGTAATAACAAAATCATAGGCCAAGGTGTCATCTCTGAGTTTTCCCAACTCATGGTGTTATCTACAAACGTTTCAACCAAAAGTGCCCCCACAACAAGTCCTGGTGACACCTGTACTTCTAGTGGTGATGGACCGCCAGTTACATTGACTACAAATGGACAATCTGTTTTACCTACAAAAATCTAAGAATTATCAAACATTTCAGGTCCATTTGTCTCCTTACATACCATTGATAATATTAGAGCTACATTACATTTTGGTACTAGGGAATCAACTACCACTCAAGGCTTTAGAAAGCAGTAATGGTATTCAATAAAGACACCACTTTGTACACTTTCGATATTTCTTAGCAGCAATAGTCCTTTGAAACTGCATAGAACAAAGGTGAAAGAACTGCATCCCCTTATAGTCCTGACAAAATACCACTTCTTTTATTTCAGAGACGACAGAAACATATAGCACAACAGTATCTACTACCACCAAAGTCTCAGTGAGCTCCATCACCACATTTGATCCATCTGAATCCACATCCTCTATTCAGAGATTCTCCAGAGGAGAATCTAGTCAGTTTGAATCTACAGTCTTTTCTGAGGGTGTACCAACCACAGTTCCTGGGAGCTCCACCAACATATCTGGTCGGTCTGAACTCACAGTCTCCCTGAAAGTTCCCACACAACATCTGGTCCTTCTGAATCCACAGTCTCTTCTGTGGGTTCGTCTACCACATTAGGCTCATCAGAATCCACAGTCTCCTCAGAGGGTACCCTCACCACAGATTCGTGGAGCTTTAGCACCACATCAGGTACTTCTGAATCCACAGTCTCTTCTGTGGGTTCACCCACCACATCAGGTTCCTCAAAATCCACAGGCTCTTCAGAGGGTACCTCCACCTCAGATTCTTGGAGCTTTAGCACCACATCTGGTCCTTCTGAATCCACAGTCTCTTCTGTGGGTTCACCCACCACATTAGGCTCATCAGAATCCACAGTCTCCTCAGAGGGTACCCCACCACAGATTCGTGGAGCTTTAGCACCACATCTGGTCCTTCTGAATCCACAGTCTCTTCTGTGGGTTCACCCACCACATTAGGCTCATCAGAATCCACAGTCTCCTCAGAGGGTACCCCACCACAGATTCGTGGAGCTTTAGCACCACATCAGGTACTTCTGAATCCACAGTCTCTTCTGTGGGTTCACCCACCACATCAGGTTCCTCAAAATCCACAGGCTCTTCAGAGGGGACCTCCACCTCAGATTCTTGGAGCTTTAGCACCACATCTGGTCCTTCTGAATCCACAGTCTCTTCTGTGGGTTCACCCACCACATTAGGCTCATCAGAATCCACAGTCTCCTCAGAGGGTACCCCACCACAGATTCGTGGAGCTTTAGCACCACATCTGGTCCTTCTGAATCCACAGTCTCTTCTGTGGGTTCACCCACCACATTAGGCTCATCAGAATCCACAGTCTCCTCAGAGGGTACCCCACCACAGATTTGTGGAGCTTTAGCACCACATCAGGTTCTTCTGAATCCACAGTCTCTTCTGTGGGTTCACCCACCACATCAGGTTCCTCAAAATCCACGGGCTCTTCAGAGGGTACCCCACCACAGATTCTTGGAGCTTTAGCACCACATCTGGTCCTTCTGAATCCACAGTCTCTTCTGTGGGTTCACCCACCACATCAGGTTCCTCAAAATCCACGGGCTCTTCAGAGGGTACCCCACCACAGATTTGTGGAGCTTTAGCACCACATCTGGTCCTTCAGAATCCACAGTCTCTTCTGTGGGTTCGCCCACCACATCAGGTTCCTCAAAATCCACGGGCTCTTCAGACGGTACCCCACCACAGATTCTTGGAGCTTTAGCACCACATCTGGTCCTTCTGAATCCACAGTCTCTTCTGTGGGTTCACCCACCACCATCAGGTCTCGAATCCACACTCTCAGGTCCTTCGTGAGTTACCACCAGGCCTGAATCCACAGTCTCTTCTGGCACCACATGTCCTGGACTCCATACTCAAATCCACTCTCAGAGGTACCCACCACATTCGCTTTACACCACATCTGGTCAATCCGTCTTCTGTCCACCAGGGGCTTAAATCAGTCAATCCAAGTCTTCGAGGGCCCCACATTCTGGACTTTACACCATCGGTCCTCGAATCCACAGTCTCTTCTTGGTCCCCACATCCACCCCCCACTCGGGTTTTCAGAATCCACAGTCTCTTCAGAGTTCCCACTCTGTGGAGCTTACACCACATCAGGCCTATGAATCCACAGTCTCTTCTGGGTTCACCAAAGGGTTTTTAATCACAGTCCCTGGGGTTCACCACCACCAGGTTCCTCAAAATCCACAGTCTCTTCAGAGGGACCCCACCACAGTTCTTGGAGCTTACACCACCTTCCTCGAATCCACAGTCTCTTCTGGGGTTCACCACCACATTCCTCAGAATCCACATCTTCAAGGTCCTCAACCACAGATTCTTCTTTAGCACCACATCGGTCCTTCGAATCCACAGTCCTCGGGTTCCCACCACATTGCTCAAATCCACGGCTCTTCAGAGGGTACCCCACCACAGTCTGGGAGCTCACACCACATCTGGTCCTCTGAATCCACAGTCTCTTCTGAGGGTCACCCTCCCACATCCTCGAGTCACTCTGACATTCTCACATGCTTCGTCAAATCCAGTCTCGGGTCCCACACATCAGATCTCTCACATCACGAGCGTCAGTTCTAGCCCACACCAGGTCCTGGACTTTAGACCACAGTCGTCTTCTACGTCTCTTCTGTGGGTCCCACACCACATCAGGTCCTCAGAATCCACAGTCTCTTCAGAGGGTCCCCACCACAGTTCTTGGAGCTTTACACCACATCTGGTCTCGAATCCACAGTCTCTTCTGTGGGTTCCCCACTCCCCTGAGCATCCAGGCCTAAATCCACAGTCTTCTGGTCCTCACAGTCTGGAGTTCACCACACGCTCTCCATCTGGGGCACCCCATCGTCCACTCACAAGTCCCAGTTCTCAGAATCCACATTCTTCAGAATCCACTATCTCTTCGGGTAGCACCATCCATTCCTGACTCCCAGACATTCAGGGTACCCCACCACAATCCTCGAGTTTACCCACATCGTCCTCGATCCATCCTCTTGGGCCCACCACAGTCTGGTCCCCACCAACATCCGGAGCTCCACTCTGAGTCACCACAGTTCTTGGGCTCCCCACTCGTCCTGGATTCCACCCTCTCTGATTCCCATCCACTCGGTCCCAATCCACGCTCTCGGTCCCCACCGCCACATCGGTGTCTGAATCCACAGTCTCTTCTGTGGGTTCCCCCACCACATTAGGCTCATCAGAATCCACAGTCTCCTCAGAGGGTACCCCACCACAGATTCGTGGAGCTTTAGCACCACATCAGGTTCTTCTGAATCCACAGTCTCTTCTGTGGGTTCACCCACCACATCAGGTTCCTCAAAATCCACGGGCTCTTCAGAGGGTCCCCCCACCACAGATTCTTGGAGCTTTAGCACCACATCTGGTCCTTCTGAATCCACAGTCTCTTCTGTGGGTTCACCCACCACATCAGGTTCCTCAAAATCCACGGGCTCTTCAGAGGGTACCCCCACCACAGATTTGTGGAGCTTTAGCACCACATCTGGTCCTTCAGAATCCACAGTCTCTTCTGTGGGTTCGCCCACCACATCAGGTTCCTCAAAATCCACGGGCTCTTCAGACGGTACCCCACCACAGATTCTTGGAGCTTTAGCACCACATCTGGTCCTTCTGAATCCACAGTCTCTTCTGTGGGTTCACCCACCACATCAGGTTCCTCAAAATCCACGGGCTCTTCAGAGGGTACCTACACCACAGATTCTTGGAGCTTTAGCACCACATCTGGTCCTTCTGAATCCACAGTCTCTTCTGTGGGTTCACCCACCACATTAGGCTCATCAGAATCTACAGTCTCTTCAAAGGGTACCCCTACCACAGATTCTTGGAGCTTTAGCACCACATCTGGTCCTTCAGAATCCACAGTCTCTTCTGTGGGTTCACCCACCACATTAGGCTCATCAGAATCCACGGGCTCTTCAGAGGGTACCCCACCACAGTCCCTGGGAGCTCCACCACCATATCTGGTCAGTATGAATCCAGAGTCCCTTCAGACAGCTCCTCCACCACATCTGGTAGGTCTGAACCGACATTCTCTTCTATGGGTTCCGTGACAACAGTCCCTGGGAGCTCCACGAACTCACCACATTCCTCAGAATCCACTATCTCCTCAGAGAGCAGCACCACTACAGTTCCCATGAGCTCCAGCGACATCTCAGTTCCATCAGAATCCACAGTATCTTCTGAGCGTTCCCACACCACATCAGGTTCCTCAAACTCCACGGGCTCTTCAGAGGTACTCCCACCACAGATTCTTGGAGCTTTAGCACCACATCTGGTCCGTCTGAATTCACAGTCTCTTCTGTGGGTTCCCTCACCACATTAGGTCCATCAGAGTCCATAGTCTCTTCAGAGAGTACCCCCACCACAGTCCCTGGGAGCTCCACCACCATATCTGGTCACTATGAATCCAAAGTCCCTTCTGACAGCCCCTCCACCACATCTGGTAGGTCTGAACTGACATTCTCTTCTATGGGTTCCCCGACAACAGTCCCTGGGAGTTCCACCAACGCACCAAGTTCCTCAGAATCCACAGTCTCCTCTGAGGGCACCCCCACTACAGTCCCTGGGAGCTCCACGAACTCACCACATTCCTCAGAATCCACTATCTCTTCAGAGGGTAGCACCACTACCATTCCTGGGAGCACCACCGACATTTCAGTTCCATCAGAATCCACAGTATCTTCTGAGCGTTCCCACACCACATCAGGTTCCTCAAACTCCACGGGCTCTTCAGAGGTACTCCCACCACAGATTCTTGGAGCTTTAGCACCACATCTGGTCCTTCTGAATCCACAGTCTCTTCTGTGGGTTCGCCCACCACATTAGGCTCATCAGAATCCACATCTCTTCAGAGAGTACCCCACCACAGTCCCTGGGAGCTCCACCACCATATCTGGTCACTATGAATCCAAAGTCCCTTCTGACAGCCCCTCCACCACATCTGGTAGGTCTGAACTGACATTCTCTTCTATGGGTTCCCCGACAACAGTCCCTGGGAGTTCCACCAACGCACCAAGTTCCTCAGAATCCACAGTCTCCTCTGAGGGCACCCCCACTGCAGTCCCTGGGAGCTCCACGAACTCACCACATTCCTCAGAATCCACTATCTCTTCAGAGGGTAGCACCACTACCATTCCTGGGAGCTCCTCCGACATTTCAGTTCCATCAGAATCCACAATATCGTCAGAGGGTACCCCCACCACTGTCCCTCAGAGCTTTATCACCACATCTGGGCAGTCCGAATCCACGGTTTCTTCTGTAGGCGCCCACACAACAGGTCCTGGGAGCTCCACCATCACAATGAGTCAGTCTGAATCCACAGTTTCTTCTGAGGGCTCCTCCACTTCAGTTCCTGGGACTTTAATCACCCCATCAGGTCCATCAGATTCCACAGTCTCTTCTCTTGGATCCCCCACTACCGGCTCTGGTCACTCCACCGCCACATCGGGTTTGTCAGAATCCACAGTCTCTTCAGACGTTTTCCCCACTTCTGGCCCTGGGAGCTTCATCACCACATCAGGCCAGTATGAATCCACAGTCTCTTCTGTGGGTTCACCCAGTATAGTCCCTGGGAGCTCCACCAACTCACCAAGTTCCACAGAATCCACTGTCTCTTCAGAGGTTACTCCCACTACAGTCCGTGGGAGCTCCACCAACTCACCAAGTTCCACAGAATCCACTGTCTCTTCAGAGGTTACTCCCACTACAGTCCGTGGGAGCTCCACTGACATTTCAGTTCCATCAGAATCCACAATATCGTCAGAGGGTACCCCCACCACTGTCCCTCAGAGCTTTATCACCACATCTGGGCAGTCCGAATCCACGGTTTCTTCTGTAGGCGCCCACACAACAGGTCCTGGGAGCTCCACCATCACAATGAGTCAGTCTGAATCCACAGTTTCTTCTGAGGGCTCCTCCACTTCAGTTCCTGGGACTTTAATCACCCCATCAGGTCCATCAGATTCCACAGTCTCTTCTCTTGGATCCTCTCTACCGGCTCTGATCACTCCACTGCCACATCGGGTTTATCAGAATCCACGATCTCTTCAGACGTCTTCCCACTTCTGGCCCTGGGAGCTTCATCACCACATCAGGCCAGTATGAATCCACAGTCTCTTCTGTGGGTTCACCCAGTACGGTCCCCGGAGTTCCACCAACTCACCAAGTTCCTCAGAATCCACAATCTCTTCTGAGGGTACCCCACTACAGTCCCTGGGAGCTCCACGAACTCACCACATTCCTCAGAATCCACTGTCTCTTCAGAGGGTAGCACCACTACCATTCCTGGGAGCTCACCGACATTTCAGTTCCATCAGAATCCACAGTATCTTCAGAGGGTACCCCACCACTGTCCCTCAGAGCTTTATCACCACATCTGGGCAGTCCGAATCCACGGTTTCTTCTGTAGGCGCCCACACAACAGGTCCTGGGAGCTCCACCATCACAATGAGTCAGTCTGAATCCACAGTTTCTTCTGAGGGCTCCTCCACTTCAGTTCCTGGGACTTTAATCACCCCATCAGGTCCATCAGATTCCACAGTCTCTTCTCTTGGATCCCCTCTACCGGCTCTGGATCACTCCACTGCCACATCGGGTTTATCGGAATCCACAGTCTCTACAGAGGTTGTCCCCACTTCTGGCCCTGGAAGCTTTATAACCACATCAGGCCAGTATGAATCCACAGTCTCTTCTGTGGGTTCACCCAGTATAGTCCCTGGGAGCTCCACCAACTCACCAAGTTCCACAGAATCCACAGTCTCCTCTGAGGGCACCCCCACTACAGTCCCTGGGAGCTCCACGAACTCACCACATTCCTCAGAATCCACTATCTCTTCAGAGGGTAGCACCACTACCATTCCTGGGAGCTCCTCCGACATTTCAGTTCCATCAGAATCCACAATATCGTCAGAGGGTACCCCCACCACTGTCCCTCAGAGCTTTATCACCACATCTGGGCAGTCCGAATCCACGGTTTCTTCTGTAGGCGCCCACACAACAGGTCCTGGGAGCTCCACCATCACAATGAGTCAGTCTGAATCCACAGTTTCTGTTGAGGGTTTATCCACCTCGGTTCCTGAGAGCTTAATCACCCCATCAGGTCCATCAGAATCCACAGTCTCTTCTCGAGGCTTCCACCACCCCAGTCTCTTGAGTGCCACTGACATTTCAGTTCCATCAGAATCCACAATATCGTCAGAGGGTACCCCCACCACTGTCCCTCAGAGCTTTATCACCACATCTGGGCAGTCCGAATCCACGGTTTCTTCTGTAGGCGCCCACACAACAGGTCCTGGGAGCTCCACCATCACAATGAGTCAGTCTGAATCCACAGTTTCTTCTGAGGGCTCCTCCACTTCAGTTCCTGGGACTTTAATCACCCCATCAGGTCCATCAGATTCCACAGTCTCTTCTCTTGGATCCCCACCGTCTGATCACTCCACTGCCACATTGGGTTTATCAGAATCCACATTCTTCAGAGTCCCCACTCTGGCCCTGAGCTTTATCACCACATCAGGCAGTGAATCCACAGTCTCTGGGGTTCCCCATACAGTCGATCCACATCCCATATCCTCAGATCCACATCCTTCAGGTCCCATCCATCCTGGGACCACACATCCTAGTCCACACTTCAGTTCCACAGTCCTACTTCTCCCACCAGTCCCGGTTCTTCTGGCACACAACAGGTCCTGGGGTCCACCATCACAACGTCTGAATCCACTCCTTGAGGGTATCCACTCTCTGAGGCTATCCCCCATCAGTCCATGAATCACTCCTTCGAGGCTTCCACCACCCCAGTCTCTGTGAGTGCCACTGACATTTCAGTTCCATCAGAATCCACAATATCGTCAGAGGGTACCCCCACCACTGTCCCTCAGAGCTTTATCACCACATCTGGGCAGTCCGAATCCACGGTTTCTTCTGTAGGCGCCCACACAACAGGTCCTGGGAGCTCCACCATCACAATGAGTCAGTCTGAATCCACAGTTTCTTCTGAGGGCTCCTCCACTTCAGTTCCTGGGACTTTAATCACCCCATCAGGTCCATCAGATTCCACAGTCTCTTCTCTTGGATCCCCCACTACCGGCTCTGGTCACTCCACCGCCACATCGGGTTTGTCAGAATCCACAGTCTCTTCAGACGTTTTCCCCACTTCTGGCCCTGGGAGCTTCATCACCACATCAGGCCAGTATGAATCCACAGTCTCTTCTGTGGGTTCACCCAGTACGGTCCCTGGGAGTTCCACCAACGCACCAAGTTCCTCAGAATCCACAGTCTCCTCTGAGGGCACCCCCACTGCAGTCCCTGGGAGCTCCACGAACTCACCACATTCCTCAGAATCCACTATCTCTTCAGAGGGTAGCACCACTACCATTCCTGGGAGCTCCTCCGACATTTCAGTTCCATCAGAATCCACAGTATCTTCAGAGGGTACCCCACCACTGTCCCTCAGAGCTTCATCACCACATCTGGGCAGTCGGAATCCACGGTTTCTTCTGTGGTCCCACACAACAGGTCCTGGGAGCTCCACCATCACAATGAGTCAGTCTGAATCCACAGTTTCTTCTGAGGCCCTCCACTTCAGTTCCTGGGACTGTAATCACCCCATCAGGTCCATCAGAATCCACAGTCCCTTCTCTTGGTTCCCTCCTACCGGCTCTGTACTCCACGCCACATTGTTTATCAGAATCCACGATCTCTTCAGACGTTTTCCCCACTCTGGCCCTGAAGCTTTATCACCACATCAGGCCAGTAGAATCCACAGTCTCTTCTGTGGGTTCACCCAGTACAGTCCGGAGTTCCACACTCCATATTCCTCAGAATCCACTTCTTCTCAATGAGGGTCACCCTACCATTCCTGGAGTCCACACCCATTTCAATTCCATCAGAATCCACAATCTCGTCAGAGGGTACCCCCACCACTGTCCCTCAGAGCTTTATCACCACATCTGGGCAGTCCGAATCCACATTCTTCTGTAGGCCACACAACAGGTCCTGGGAGTCCACCATCACAATGAGTCAGTCTGAATCCACAGTTCTTTGAGGGTTTACCACCTCAGTTCCTGAGACTTAATCACCCCATCAGGTCCATCAGAATCCACAGTCTCTTCCAGGTTCCACCACCCCAGTCTCTGTATGCCACTACATGTCAGTTCCATTAGAATCCACGACTTCAGAGGGTACCCCCACCACTGTCCCTCAGAGCTTTATCACCACATCTGGGCAGTCCGAATCCACGGTTTCTTCTGTAGGCGCCACCACAACAGGTCCTGGGAGCTCCACCATCACAATGAGTCAGTCTGAATCCACAGTTTCTTCTGAGGGCTCCTCCACTTCAGTTCCTGGGACTTTAATCACCCCATCAGGTCCATCAGATTCCACAGTCTCTTCTCTTGGATCCCCCACTACCGGCTCTGGTCACTCCACCGCCACATCGGGTTTGTCAGAATCCACAGTCTCTTCAGACGTTTTCCCCACTTCTGGCCCTGGGAGCTTCATCACCACATCAGGCCAGTATGAATCCACAGTCTCTTCTGTGGGTTCACCCAGTACGGTCCCTGGGAGTTCCACCAACGCACCAAGTTCCTCAGAATCCACAGTCTCCTCTGAGGGCACCCCCACTACAGTCCCTGGGAGCTCCACGAACTCACCACATTCCTCAGAATCCACTATCTCTTCAGAGGGTAGCACCACTACCATTCCTGGGAGCTCCTCCGACATTTCAGTTCCATCAGAATCCACAATATCGTCAGAGGGTACCCCCACCACTGTCCCTCAGAGCTTTATCACCACATCTGGGCAGTCCGAATCCACGGTTTCTTCTGTAGGCGCCCACACAACAGGTCCTGGGAGCTCCACCATCACAATGAGTCAGTCTGAATCCACAGTTTCTTCTGAGGGCTCCTCCACTTCAGTTCCTGGGACTTTAATCACCCCATCAGGTCCATCAGATTCCACAGTCTCTTCTCTTGGATCCCCCACTACCGGCTCTGGTCACTCCACCGCCACATCGGGTTTGTCAGAATCCACAGTCTCTTCAGACGTTTTCCCCACTTCTGGCCCTGGGAGCTTCATCACCACATCAGGCCAGTATGAATCCACAGTCTCTTCTGTGGGTTCACCCAGTACGGTCCCTGGGAGCTCCACGAACTCACCACATTCCTCAGAATCCACTATCTCTTCAGAGGGTAGCACCCCTACCATTCCTGGGAGCACCACCGACATTTCAGTTCCATCAGAATCCACAGTATCTTCTGAGATTTTGCACACTACATCTGGTTCCTCAAAATCCACCGACTCTTCAGAGGGTACCCCCACCACAGTTCCTCGGAGCTTTATAACCACATCAGGTCCGACTGAAACCACAGTGTCTTCTGTGGCTTCCCCCAACACGTCTGTTCAGTCTGAATCTACAGCCTCTTCTGAAGCTTTCTCCACCATAATCCCTGAGAGCTTTATCACGACATCTGTTCAGTCCGAATCAACAGTCTCTTCTGAAGGTTCTTCCACCACAGCTCCAGACAGCTCTATCACCTCATCTGCTCAGCCTGAGTCCACAGTCTCTTCAGATGATTTCCATTCCACAGTTCCTATGTCCTCCCCAACCACTTCTGGACTTTCTAAATCCACAGTCTCTTCTGAGGATTCACACACCACAGTCCCTGGAAGCTCCACATCTACTTTTGGTTGGTCTGAATCCACAGTGACTTCTGAAGCTTCCCAAACCACACTCTTACTGAGTTTGACCAGCTCACATCATCAGTCTGAATCTACAGTTTCTTCTGAGGGAACACCAGCCACAATCCCTGGGAGTTTTTTCACCACATCTGGTCATTCTGAATCCACAGTCTCCTCTCTGGGTTCCCTCACCACATCTGGTCAGTCACAATTCACAGTCTATTCTGAGAGTTCCCACACTATAACTGGTCTGTCTGAATCCACAGTCTCTTCTGAGGGTTCCCTCACCACGGTCCTTGGGAGTTCCCCCACTACTTCTGGTCCGTCTGAATTCACAGTCTCTTCTGTGGGTTCCCTCACCACATCTGGTCACTCAGAATTCACAGCCTCTTCTGAGGGATCCCTCAACACAATCTCTGGAAGCTTTATCACGACATCTGTTCAGTCCGAATCAACAGTCTCTTCTGAAGGTTCTTCCACCACAGCTCCAGACAGCTCTATCACCTCATCTGCTCAGCCTGAGTCCACAGTCTCTTCAGATGATTTCCATTCCACAGTTCCTATGTCCTCCCCAACCACTTCTGGACTTTCTAAATCCACAGTCTCTTCTGAGGATTCACACACCACAGTCCCTGGAAGCTCCACATCTACTTTTGGTTGGTCTGAATCCACAGTGACTTCTGAAGCTTCCCAAACCACACTCTTACTGAGTTTGACCAGCTCACATCATCAGTCTGAATCTACAGTTTCTTCTGAGGGAACACCAGCCACAATCCCTGGGAGTTTTTTCACCACATCTGGTCATTCTGAATCCACAGTCTCCTCTCTGGGTTCCCTCACCACATCTGGTCAGTCACAATTCACAGTCTATTCTGAGAGTTCCCACACTATAACTGGTCAGTCTGAATCCACAGTCTCTTCTCAGGGTCCCCTCACCACAGTCCTTGGTAGTTCCCCCACTACTTCTGGTCTGTCTGAATCTACAGTTACTTCTGTGGGTTCCCCCACCACATCTGGTCACTCAGAATTCACAGCCTCTTCTGAGGGATCCCTCAACACAATCTCTGGAAGCTTTATGACCACATCTGGTCGGTCTGAATCCACAGTCTCTTCTGTGGGTCCCTCCACCACATCTGGTCAATCAGAACTCACAGTCTCTTCTGAGACTTCCCTCACCACGGCCCTTGGGAATTCCCCCACTACATCTTATCAGTCAGAATTCACAGTCTTTTCTCAGGGTTCCCCTACCACAGTTCCTGGGAGTTCCATCACCATATTAGGTCCGTCAAAATCCACAGTCTCTTCTGACAGTTCCCGTGCCACATCTGGTCAGTCCGAATCCACAGTCTCTTCTGAGGGTTCTCTCACCACAATCCTTTGGAGTTCCCCTACTTCTACTGGTCTGTCTGAATCCACTGTCTCTTCTGAAGGTTACCTCACCACATCTGGTCAGTCTGAATCCACAGTGTCTTCTGATCTTTCCCATACCACAGTTCCTGTTTCTTTCCCAACTACTTCTGTTCTGTCTAAATCCACCATCTTTTTTGAGGGTTCCCATACCACAGCCTTGAACAGCACTGTTACTATAGAAAATGACATTTCTGCTTCCACATCAAGTCCTGGAGAATCCTACACCACTTCCACTGGTGATGGACACATGAGCACAGCTTCTCCGGGATCCACTCTCTACACCAGCTCCTCAGAACGGCCCACACCATCATTTTCTACCCATTATTTGCACAGTACAAACAGTGCAAGTCCTTTTGCATCAAGCCCCAGTCAGATCTCCACCCACACTGTGGTCTCAGAACACACCACCATGACTTCCAAAGAAGAAGCAACTTCTTCTGGCTTTTCTTCTCCTCTGTCCTCCACTTCACCTGGCTCCAGTGTTACTCCAGTCCCTGGATTCAGAACCACTTCAACCCCGCATCCTCCATCCACTAGGACACCCACAACTGTAAGGACAACTCATTCTTCAACTACCACACCAGGTAAGTCCACTTGTATGTCACTTTATGGGCTCCTTCTACTTCTCTCCCTTATCAGCTAATCAGTTTTGTCCTCCTTGTGGTCTCGTTCCACACTTGCAGTGCCATCTTGTTGCCAATGTACATCATCCCGGCAGATGGTGTGACTTTCTTTTGAATTGCAGGGCTCTTGTTTTCTTTGCATGTTTTCTTTCATCTCTTCCTTCCTCCCATTCTGTTGTTCCTCCGCTATCCATTGGGGATTGAGGTGGTGGCAGAGAGCTCTCGGGTGCAGCATGATCGTCTAGTCCCATCTCCATCTTTCAGAGCAGTGTCTGAATGATGGGACTTGAAACAGGAGTCGGTGTTTTTGTGTCTTGGGCCTCCATGGTAACCTCTGTGAATGCTCTACTTCTTTGCAGTGCAGTGCTACAATGGGGGCACTTGGAATGGAAAAGACTGTAACTGTTCCCAAGGCTACACTGGTTACCAGTGTAAACAGCTTGTGGACTACGTCATCATAGGTAAAGACCTTTTTTGAGACTTGTAGATAATCCCCATATCTTTTAACCACTTAAAATAGGAGGGCAGCATTGGAAGGATCATTCACTACCATTGTCTAATTGTGCAGGTAGAGGAGAAAATGTGACTTTCCCCCAGGCCAGAATGCAAGTGGATCATGAATCTTCTGCATCCCCATTCTGAGCCCTTTTCCGTAGCTAACCTGCCTCTCTCTCAGGATGGTCTTCTGGAGCCCTCCACTTAGGTCTCACTAAGTCAAGATCCTGGCCACCAGCTCCTCCTGGTATTCAGAGAACAAGGGGCAGACATTTCAGCTATTCCCACCTGCCTTTTGAGTTTCTGTCTGCCTTCCCACACACTTTCTCTACTTTCACAAAGCCAACAAATGAAGAATTAACCATTCCTGGGGGGCATTATTGGGAGGTTGCTGTCTCATGCCTAACGTGCCCTGTTTCCATAGAAACCCCCCAAAAAATCAACGCCACTGTAGACCTGAGAGTGAAAGTGACTAACAGGAATTTCACAGATGACCTAAATGACAAATCCTCCGAGGGATACAAGGATTTTGTTCAAGTATTCACGAGTCGGGTAAGAGCAGTGGAAGCCTAGATTCCCTGATGTGAGAGAGGAAGCTGAGGCTCATCTTGACTTACTGTTCAGGGTTTCTCAGCTCTTGGGCCCCTTGAGTCTTCCTAAGTCCTGAGAGGCATCCTCTGAGAGCTTCCTTCCTTGTGGTCTCGTTCCACACTTGCAGTGCCATCTTGTTGCCAATGTACATCATCCCGGCAGATGGTGTGACTTTCTTTTGAATTGCAGGGCTCTTGTTTTCTTTGCATGTTTTCTTTCATCTCTTCCTTCCTCCCATTCTGTTGTTCCTCCGCTATCCATTGGGGATTGAGGTGGTGGCAGAGAGCTCTCGGGTGCAGCATGATCGTCTAGTCCCATCTCCATCTTTCAGAGCAGTGTCTGAATGATGGGACTTGAAACAGGAGTCGGTGTTTTTGTGTCTTGGGCCTCCATGGTAACCTCTGTGAATGCTCTACTTCTTTGCAGTGCAGTGCTACAATGGGGGCACTTGGAATGGAAAAGACTGTAACTGTTCCCAAGGCTACACTGGTTACCAGTGTAAACAGCTTGTGGACTACGTCATCATAGGTAAAGACCTTTTTTGAGACTTGTAGATAATCCCCATATCTTTTAACCACTTAAAATAGGAGGGCAGCATTGGAAGGATCATTCACTACCATTGTCTAATTGTGCAGGTAGAGGAGAAAATGTGACTTTCCCCCAGGCCAGAATGCAAGTGGATCATGAATCTTCTGCATCCCCATTCTGAGCCCTTTTCCGTAGCTAACCTGCCTCTCTCTCAGGATGGTCTTCTGGAGCCCTCCACTTAGGTCTCACTAAGTCAAGATCCTGGCCACCAGCTCCTCCTGGTATTCAGAGAAAAAGGGGGCAGACATTTCAGCTATTCCCACCTGCCTTTTGAGTTTCTGTCTGCCTTCCCACACACTTTCTCTACTTTCACAAAGCCAACAAATGAAGAATTAACCATTCCTGGGGGGCATTATTGGGAGGTTGCTGTCTCATGCCTAACGTGCCCTGTTTCCATAGAAACCCCCCAAAAAATCAACGCCACTGTAGACCTGAGAGTGAAAGTGACTAACAGGAATTTCACAGATGACCTAAATGACAAATCCTCCGAGGGATACAAGGATTTTGTTCAAGTATTCACGAGTCGGGTAAGAGCAGTGGAAGCCTAGATTCCCTGATGTGAGAGAGGAAGCTGAGGCTCATCTTGACTTACTGTTCAGGGTTTCTCAGCTCTTGGGCCCCTTGAGTCTTCCTAAGTCCTGAGAGGCATCCTCTGAGAGCTTCCTTCCTTGAGCCCTACCCCTTCCACATCCTGGAAAAGGAGCTATCCCTATGCATCCCCCTTCCTTCTTTCCTATGGGCTAATACAGGGAGTCCTTGGGGATAGGAGGTTCTGAGGACCTGCTCCCAGCACAGAGAACAGGGCCTGCTGCACACCCTAGGCTTCTATGAACTCAACTGTCTTGTTTCTTACAGATGGACAAAGTTTACAAGGACAACAACTTTCCCCAATACAGAGGCGTGATCGTCAAAAACCTGCTGTGAGTATGGGGGTGGGGAGATTTATAGACTGTGGGAAGCTCTTCTCTCTTGCCTTCTCTCCTGCCTCCTCCAGTCATGAATGGTTAGAGCATTAGTACCTGGCTGGGTCAAAATGGCCCCCAGCTCGAAGGCAACACCTGAGGACTCTGAGAGCATGCATTCATTCACCCAGCGTTCATCCATTTAACAAGCTTGTATTGGAAGCCTACTCTGTGCTCAGTGCTGGGAACCCTGGGTTCTGCTCTTCATGGAGCTTAGAAGGGCAAAACACAAGTAGCTAGAGTTATGGTAATTATGGTAGTTAAGTTACTCTGGCTAGAGTTATGGTAAGGGGCACATGAGGTGTAGTGGGAGAGGTCCTGAATGTGGGGTCAGTGAGACGGAGGGAAATCTTCTAAAGGAAGTGACAGCTAAGTTGAGGCTTGAAGGAAGAGTAGAAATGGGCTAAGTAGAAGCAAGGAAAGGGAAGAGTGTTACAAGTGGGAAATCCATGACAATGAGCCTCTAGGTGAGAGAAAGGAGCACAGATTCTAGGAACATAAAGCACAATCCCTTTGCTTGAGGGCAAAGGGATTGTGGCAGAGGAGGTTGGAAAAGTGACTTGTGCTTATTTAGACTGAAGCCTCGGCAGTTGGCTGCAGGGCTGAGAATGGGTGGACAGAGCAGAGAGAGGTTAGTAGCCTGGACCTGAGCGGTGTTAATGAAGAAGGAAAGTAGTCCCGTGTTAAAGACTGTTAAGGAGTCAGGACCAGCAGATCATGGGAATCTGATATGTGTTTAGAGGAAAGAAGGAATGACGCCATATGTCTGGACTGAGGGGAGTGCAGGAGTGCCCTTGGCTGAGATGAGGAATGTAAGGAGGAGCAGGATAGGGGAAGAAGATGATGTGTTTGGCATGGACCTTGTTAGGCCTCAAGTGCTTGGGGCCTAGTCATGTGGAGTGATGGAGAAGCCGATGGTCAGAGGTGTCATAGGCAGTGTCTACAACATGGAGACTCACATTGGCATCTCTGGATAGCCATCCCTGGAAGCTCCAGGAGTAGACCAGATGACCAGTTCAGTCATCGTGGCTTGGAAAGGAAGATGTTCAGGGAAGAAGCGTGGGAAGCCCCACATTTAGAGCTCCCAGGGGAGGAGGCAAAGAAGCAGACAGAGGTGTGGGAAGGGAGCTGGGGTACACCAGCTCACAACAGCTGTGCGATTCCATAACCCAGCGTCCTGCACCCCCAGCCAGCCTCAGAGCCACTGTTTCTGTCTCCGTTCTGACTCAGGATTTTTTTTTTAACTTCATGCCATGAACTCTTTCTTAGTTATTTATCATTTTCATCCATCTTTATTCTTTGGCTTGTGTGGGCCTCCCATTGCAGTGGCCTCTCTCATTGTGGAACACCAGCTCTGGGCACATGTGCTCCAGAGCACTGACTTGTAATTGGACACACCAGTCCAGCTGCTCTGCAACATGTGATCTTCCTGGGCCAGGGATCAAACTGGTGTCCCCTTGTACTGCAAGGCGGACTCTTTACCTACTGGACCACCAGGGAAGCCCCCTGGCTCAGGATTTTGTTGCATCAGGTTCTTCTGGGTCCCGTTCCTGACTTCTCTGTTAGAAGGGCTGTGGGCTGATGGACCTTGTCTCAGGAACTCTCTGCTCAGAGCCTCACTAACCATCTAACAAGAAGCCTCTGGATCAGAATCCACCATTTCTCAAGTGACCTCATGTTTCTTCATTTCTAAATGCTTACTTACATGGTTCTCAAAATATAATCCAAAAGCTTCTTCCTTAAATGTTTTAATTTAAAATATTTTCATTGTGGTGAAATGCCCACCGCACAAAATCTACTCTTAGCCGCTAAATTCACCATGTGAAGTGTATGGTTTAGCAGTAGTAGTAAGTACATTGACATTGCTGAGCAACCACTGTCCATCTCTAGAACTTTTGTTCCTTAATTTTTGTTTTTTGGCTGCCCTGGCTCTTTGTTGCTGTGAGCAGGCTTTCTCTAGTTGCAGGGAGTGGGGTCTGCTCTCTCGTTGAGGTGCACAGGCTTCTCATGGCGTGGCTTGTCTTGTTGCTGACCATGGGCTCTGGGGCAAGTAAGTTTCAGTAGCTGCGGCTTGTGGGCTTAGTTGCCCCACAGCACAGGGAATCTTCCCAGACCAGGGATTGAACCTCTGTCCCCACACTGGCGGGTGGATTCTTAACCACTGAACCGCTAAGGATGTCCTCCAGAACTTCTTGATCTTCCCAAACTGAAACTCCATACCCATTAAACAGTAACTCCCAATTCCCCCTCATCCCACCTCTGGTGACCACCACGTTATCTTCTGTCTCTATGAATTTAGTTACTTCAGGGGCCTCATATTACTACTTACAAATACTCATCCAGTATTCGTCCTTTTTTGACTGGTGTATTCCATCACTTAACACAATGTCCTCAATGGTCATGCATGTGGTAGTATGTCTTAGAATTTCCTTCCTTTTAAAGACTGAATCATATCGCATTGTATGTACAGACTTCCTTTTGCTTATCCACCCATCCACTGATGGGCACTTAGCATGCTTCTCCACTCAGTTATTATGAATAGCACTGCTATGAACATGGGTGTACCAATATTTCTTCCTGCTCCTGCTTTCGGTTCTTGGAGATGGATACCAGAGGTAGAATTGTTGGATCCTATGATCATTCTATTTTTCATTTTTGGAGGAGCCATCGTGCAGTTGCCCACAGAGGTTATGCCGCTTTTACATTCCCACCAACGATGCCCACGGGTTCCATTCCTCCACATCTTTGCCCAGCAGGCTCCATTTTTAGGACTGGATTTTGCCCACTGGCATATATCATAATCACAGACTTACACGGCAGCCTCCCTCAAGATTCTTAACTGCTGGAGGGAAGGCAACGTCTCTGCTCTGTCCTGCCGCTGGCTCACATGGCTAATGGTTTCTCAGCCTCCTTCTTGCTTCTTGGGCCCCCACTGGCTGGGAGGACAGGCCACACAGGCTGACTGATGGCTCCTGGTTCCAGCCCTGGCAGCATCGTGGTGGAACACGAAGTCGTCATGGAGGCAGACTATACTTCGGAGTATCAGGAGCTGTTTGAAAACCTCACTAAGATCATAAGGGCCAAGATTATGAATGAGACTGGAGAGATGCGTGATAATTACGAAGAGTGCAAAAGTAAGCTCACCTTAGACCCCGTGGCATTGGTGGAGAAAGGATGGGTGGGGTCCCTTGGGGGGTCTCAGCCCCACTCCCCACATCCTGCATCTCTCCTCTCTTCTGAAAGCCCAGGGACCTCCCTCAAGGAATCCAGAGGTCAAAGCTGGGTGCCATCCTCGTATTCCATGCTGCTCCCGGCGGCCCCTCCCAATTCTGGGCTGAGGTTGTGAACAGCCCCATCGCACCCATTTGAGCCAGCTCACAGAGGCAGTTGCATCTATTAGTCTTGGTCCCAGTGAGGAGGAAGGGCAGGCTGGCTGCTCCCTCCAGGAGGGGCAGGTACATCTGTTTGATTCTTTTTGCCACCCTGGCCAGACATCTCACTCCTGTGCTACAATCAGAAGGACACCTTCGTGGCTGAGACCCCGAACATCGACTTTGACCCACAAGGTGAGTGGCTCCACAGAGGAGGGTAAACCTGGGGGCTAGGGATGGGTTCACCCAGCGGCTGGGGACCTGGGGGCCCCCGGAATAGCTTGGGAAACCTCCTCCCCTTTCAGTTCTTGGAGATGGATACCAGAGGTAGAATTGTTGGATCCTATGATCATTCTATTTTCATTTTGGAGGAGCCATCGTGCAGTTGCCCACAGAGGTTATGCCGCTTTTACATTCCCACCAACGATGCCCACGGGTTCCATTCCTCCACATCTTTGCCCAGCAGGCTCCATTTTTAGGACTGGATTTTGCCCACTGGCATATATCATAATCACAGACTTACACGGCAGCCTCCCTCAAGATTCTTAACTGCTGGAGGGAAGGCAACGTCTCTGCTCTGTCCTGCCGCTGGCTCACATGGCTAATGGTTTCTCAGCCTCCTTCTTGCTTCTTGGGCCCCCACTGGCTGGGAGGACAGGCCACACAGGCTGACTGATGGCTCCTGGTTCCAGCCCTGGCAGCATCGTGGTGGAACACGAAGTCGTCATGGAGGCAGACTATACTTCGGAGTATCAGGAGCTGTTTGAAAACCTCACTAAGATCATAAGGGCCAAGATTATGAATGAGACTGGAGAGATGCGTGATAATTACGAAGAGTGCAAAAGTAAGCTCACCTTAGACCCCGTGGCATTGGTGGAGAAAGGATGGGTGGGGTCCCTTGGGGGGTCTCAGCCCCACTCCCCACATCCTGCATCTCTCCTCTCTTCTGAAAGCCCAGGGACCTCCCTCAAGGAATCCAGAGGTCAAAGCTGGGTGCCATCCTCGTATTCCATGCTGCTCCCGGCGGCCCCTCCCAATTCTGGGCTGAGGTTGTGAACAGCCCCATCGCACCCATTTGAGCCAGCTCACAGAGGCAGTTGCATCTATTAGTCTTGGTCCCAGTGAGGAGGAAGGGCAGGCTGGCTGCTCCCTCCAGGAGGGGCAGGTACATCTGTTTGATTCTTTTTGCCACCCTGGCCAGACATCTCACTCCTGTGCTACAATCAGAAGGACACCTTCGTGGCTGAGACCCCGAACATCGACTTTGACCCACAAGGTGAGTGGCTCCACAGAGAGGAGGGTAAACCTGGGGGCTAGGGATGGGTTCACCCAGCGGCTGATGCTTCCTGCCCGCCCCTCTTCCCCAGAGCAATGCACTCAGAATGTTGCAGAGAAATTCGCCCAATTCTACTACCTGGAAGAGCTGAATGGGAAGTTGGCCTGTGTGACCAAGTGCACCTCAGGGACAAAGTCACAAATGGACTGTCACAACGGCACGTGCCAGCTGCAGCAAAGCGGCCCCCGTTGTCTGTAAGTGGTGTTCCCTCGAAGGCCTGTGCCCACCCTCTCTGGGGGCAGGGCGCCATTCTTCCCAAAGGTCACCCAAGAGGGCCGGGTGGGGGTGGACAGAGCTCCCAAGGCAGCCCCACCCCAGCCTCTACATCCCTCTTTCCTCTACCAGTTCTCCCACCCCCTGAGAGGGAAGGGGGTGGGTGCCTATTCCAGACACAGGCATTGTAGAACCGAGCTCCTTCCTGAAACAGTTCCAGCCATCAATTCCAAATCTGTATCTAAGGATCTGTCTCTCCACCTGCCATTCATTTCCCTAATGTCATCTCAGAGCACATGCCATGATCCCTTGCAGCTATAGCTGGGGCACTACGTCTGAGAGACCATAAAGCACAAAATATAAAACATTAGGTATCAGGCGGTCACATGCCAGCCCCTTAGCGATCAGATGGGTGAACATCATGTGGGTGGGACAAGGTCCCTGGGGCTCTCGGCTTCTGCTCTGCAGATCTGCAGGCCCCGCAGCCCCTCATAGACTTCGGGAGTCAGGGAGGGAGTCCAGCGACTACCCTCAGAGGGTGAGATGGTTTTCTGTGCTTTGATCTCTTTTTCGGTGGGAGTGGGTGAGGGATGCTGGTGGGCTGGCCTGAGCGCTGTGTGTGCCTCCAGATGCCTGAACTCAGACACGCACTGGTACTGGGGAGAAACCTGCGAATCCCGCACCAGCAAGAGCATGGTATATGGGATCGTGGGGGCCGTGGGGGCACTCCTGGTACTCTTGGTGGCAATCCTGACCGTCCTACTCAGCCGATCCCAGAGAAGACTGTACAGGTGAGCTTCTGGTGCTGAGCCTGGGGGGAGGGGACCATAGGATTGTAGTCAGACTACCCTGAGGCCCTGCTGAAGCCCAACAGGGGTGGGTGAGTCCCTGCCCCTCCCAGGCCCTCCCAGCTTGGGGTCTAGCAAAGGGCAGCCTGTCGATCTGATACGGCATATCCGCTTGGCAGAGAAATGGAAAGAGAGACTTATGGACCGAAACTGGATTGTGTAATGAAGTCAGCTGGTGCTTCCTTATCACCTTGGCTGCCTCAGAGCCGCGGTGTCACACTAGGACACTGGGAATAGTCACTGTCACTTCCCCAGCTGTAAGAGACTGAGTGAGGCCCCACAGAGAGTCCAGCCGGCAGCCCAAGGGAACAGCCCTGACTCTAGTCTCACGTCCCCATCTCACAGATAAGGTCACTGAGGCTCACGGAGGGATGGAGGTGGGGGGCCAGGTGATGGTGACATCCCCAGGAATGCTGCTCAGGGCAGCCCCCCCACCAACTCAAGGATTGGTCAGAACAGCCCCTTCCAGAAGCAGAGGTGAGCCCTTGCCCTAAGGTTTCCTACGTGCTCAGTGGCAAGGATCTGTCTCTCCACCTGCCATTCATTTCCCTAATGTCATCTCAGAGCACATGCCATGATCCCTTGCAGCTATAGCTGGGGCACTACGTCTGAGAGACCATAAAGCACAAAATATAAAACATTAGGTATCAGGCGGTCACATGCCAGCCCCTTAGCGATCAGATGGGTGAACATCATGTGGGTGGGACAAGGTCCCTGGGGCTCTCGGCTTCTGCTCTGCAGATCTGCAGGCCCCGCAGCCCCTCATAGACTTCGGGAGTCAGGGAGGGAGTCCAGCGACTACCCTCAGAGGGTGAGATGGTTTTCTGTGCTTTGATCTCTTTTTCGGTGGGAGTGGGTGAGGGATGCTGGTGGGCTGGCCTGAGCGCTGTGTGTGCCTCCAGATGCCTGAACTCAGACACGCACTGGTACTGGGGAGAAACCTGCGAATCCCGCACCAGCAAGAGCATGGTATATGGGATCGTGGGGGCCGTGGGGGCACTCCTGGTACTCTTGGTGGCAATCCTGACCGTCCTACTCAGCCGATCCCAGAGAAGACTGTACAGGTGAGCTTCTGGTGCTGAGCCTGGGGGGAGGGGACCATAGGATTGTAGTCAGACTACCCTGAGGCCCTGCTGAAGCCCAACAGGGGTGGGTGAGTCCCTGCCCTCCCAGGCCCTCCCAGCTTGGGGTCTAGCAAAGGGCAGCCTGTCGATCTGATACGGCATATCCGCTTGGCAGAGAAATGGAAAGAGAGACTTATGGACCGAAACTGGATTGTGTAATGAAGTCAGCTGGTGCTTCCTTATCACCTTGGCTGCCTCAGAGCCGCGGTGTCACACTAGGACACTGGGAATAGTCACTGTCACTTCCCCAGCTGTAAGAGACTGAGTGAGGCCCCACAGAGAGTCCAGCCGGCAGCCCAAGGGAACAGCCCTGACTCTAGTCTCACGTCCCCATCTCACAGATAAGGTCACTGAGGCTCACGGAGGGATGGAGGTGGGGGGCCAGGTGATGGTGACATCCCCAGGAATGCTGCTCAGGGCAGCCCCCCCACCAACTCAAGGATTGGTCAGAACAGCCCCTTCCAGAAGCAGAGGTGAGCCCTTGCCTCACCTCTCCGCCACCAGCTGCTTACGGCATTTCTGTTGGCAGGCGAGAGTATGACGTGTCTCGAGAGTGGCAACGAGAAAGCACCCCTGGCATGTTCGAGAATACAAACGTCTGGGAAGGTGATCTTATCAGGGGCCAGGGCGAGGCAGGCTGGAGGGTGGAGGAGGGCAGGTCAGATTCCAAGTGGCTGTGGGCGACACACACGTGCATCCTGCCAGTGCGCCCCATGTCTACCTCCATGGCCACACACTCTGAAGCCTCCTGGCCACGAGGCCCCACGGGCAGCCCATGCTGGCCCTCCCGCCTTTTCTCGACTTCTCCACATCAAGCTCCGGGCACTCCAGTCTGGCCTGCACCCTTGCATAGACTGTAGTGCTTCCGGTCCTCTGGATCTCCGTGCGCCCCCATCTCACTGTTTCCAAAATCTGGTTCACGCGCTGCCCCTCCCCAGAGCTTCCCAGGTGATCAGCTTACTCTGGCTCCCAAAGCCGCTCACAAAGGCTTAGAGCCTGATCCTGCCCCGGAGGCCAGTCCCGGCACATCACACACACATACAGTGGGGTGAAGGACCATGGCCAAGTGAAGCTTTGTCCCGTGACAGGAAGGAAGAGGGCTCTCCAAGCAGGGGTCCCTGCTTACAGAAGGGTGTGGAGGTGGGAAAGAGTTGGCCTGTGGGAAACTAAGGAATGGGAGGATGACAGAGTCAGGTCAGGACTGGTCAGTGGACCGGGGTTGGGGGTTACCCATGGGAGGGGCTTTAGTGGCGGCGGACAGGATATGCATTTTGAATGCCTCGTGTAGAAGGATTGCAGGGGATGCACAATGGTGGGGAGTCCAGGTAGGAAATGGCCTGTCATGTAGGTTAAAGGACTGTGAGGCTGAGTTGGGGGACAGTGGGGAGCGGGAGGCATAGACAGAAGATGACACAATTCAGATGCCAATGAGCTGGGCAGGGCAGGTTGTTTGCAAGCTCTGGGCGAGGATGATGGAGATACGGTACAGTGGGGAGCAGCAGCAAGTGGGGCACACTGTGGGAGGCTAAGCACAGACAGGGGAGCCCCCTGGACCCGGCCAGTCTCCAGTCAGCCGAGAGGCCTGCGTCCTGCAGGCAGCAGCGCTGGGAGAAGCTCAGCTCAGCCCACGTTGGGGAGACAGGGGGTGGCGGGGAGGATCCTGGGGGAGGGAGCGAAGGAATGGAGGACCTAGACCCCGGGCCTGAAGGCTGAGGAGGGCGTGCATCTAGATGGGGACACTGGGTGCTAACCATGTGCCAGCTCACACGGGAAGATTGCAGGCACAGTTGCTTCGGTCTGTTGTGGAGACTGTTGCTATGAGGAAGTGTGCGTGGTGACCACACAGTCCCCTTCCCCAGCCCCACCCGAACCAAGTGACTCCTGCACCGGGGCCCCTGATCACCAGGCCATAGCTCTTGACCCTGGGGCATGTCAGAGACCCGGCCCCTCCTGTTCCTACGTCACCCCAGGCCAGCTCCCCAGGCTCCCTCCCATGTCTCCATTGAGCTGGGCTGTGGGAAGGGAGGCTAGGGTGACTCGGAGGCTGACGCCCCCACCCCCTCCCTTTTACTGGGAGCAGTACCTCCTGTGAGTCCCTTCCGCTTCCTCCTCCACCCGGCCCATTCTCACACCAGTATCTGTCCCTACAGGTGAGGTTCTGAAGGGGGACACGTTTGGACTTGGAAACATCTACAGAAATTTCCAGCCCTCCCTGAAGAACGTGGACCCCACCAAAGAGGTGATTCAAGAACCACCCCCGCCTCCTAGCTCTGGGCTGCTCCCCTCCCGCCACTGCTTGGGGCCACCTGGGGGGAGGGCGGGGTCCCCTCAGCCCTGACACAAGTCACTTTCCCCGGACACCATGGCCGTCACCAGGGGGCCCCTCGGCCTCACCTCCTCTCTCCCACCCTCCCCAGCTCCACATTGGGAGGCCCACAGTGATGACCACTGCTCTGTGAGGGGCACAGGGACGACCACCCTTCACTCATATCTGGACGAGGAGACCGAGGCCCACGGAGCCCCGCATGGGCCCAGGGCTGCCCCGAGGAACTTGAAGTCGCCGGGCCTAGGAACGGCCCTCTAGGAGTGAGCGGGCTCGCCGAGCCCTCACAGCTGTGGACGCCTGCTGCTCCCTCGCCCTCCGGCCAGGAGGCCCGAGGCATCTTGTTTACTCCATGGGGACACCCACTCAGGAATTTCCTGCCAATAAAGGAACACGTTTTTAAGTGCTGAGCGTGGCCTGAGTGGTCTTCTCCCCTCCTCTGTAGAGGCCTGGCGGCAGGCCTGGAGTCTGGGAAGGCCCTTCTCGGGAGAGGGCTGCAGGATTGGACCCCAAATCTCAACCCCTCCCCGTGCCCACATGGAGACCAGAGCCCCTCCTCGGCTCCAAGCACAGGCAGGGCTCGGCCCACCCTCTGCCTGAGGGCTCTGCAGCCCCCGAGTGCGGAAGTGGACCTCAGGCTGAGGGAGGGAGAAATGGGAGGCCCCAGAAGGGGAAAGGGTGAGCACGTTGCCCTGCTGACCTTGAGAGGAGCCAAGGTCACTCACTCCAATTGACCACAGGGACCTGTTTATCTGTGAACCCCTCAGACTCAAGAACTCTCAGCCATCCTGGGCCTGGGCACCGGCCTGCACCCACGACCTGGTCGGGTCCTCGACGGCGACAGTAAATCAGGCTCGAGAAGAGGGGAGGGAGTCTCCACCCCCAGGGGCTGGAGTCAAAAGCAGGGCACCCTACTCCTTCCAGTCTCAAGCCCACCCTCTCCTCCACTGTCTACCTCCCTCCAGGGCCCCCCTAGTTCTTCCGGGCTGCTTCAGGCCCTGGGCCCGACAGATCTGATGGTCTGTGTGTCTAGGTGTTGTCTGGCCAGGGAGGGGCTCTCCTTCCCTCTGCCCTTTGGCCTGGAACAGGCTTGTATTTCTAGTCATTAGTGAAGCTTCCAGACTGCCTTAGGTGGCCCCCAGCCCTCCAGTGTCTCAGAGATCAAAGGTCTTGGGGCCCATTTATTTCTGGGGTTCCTTGATCAACATTCATTTCAGCAATTTCCTCAAAGGGTGAAGGGCAGGTGTGCTGCCCTCCAGGCTCTGAAATCCAGACTGGTGACAATGAAGCTCTATCTGCTGCCTCTGGTCCTTCAGTTCCTGCCCCTCCCACCCCCACCCCTCCCATGGTGCTTGACCCTCCCCCTGCCCCATTGCCCTCACAGCCTCAGCCCTGTGGTGTCTTGGACTTACCCGTGCCCAGAGAAGGGCTGCATCCTGGGGACACAGGTGGAGGTATATTCAGCCTGTTGCCCATTGTCTAGTCCTCTCCCCTCCCCAGCAAGATCTAGGAGAAGAACCAGGGCTCTGGGTCTCATCTGAGTGAGCTTCTCAGAGCACCAGTTTCTGCTCCAGAAAGTGAGAATTAAAAAAGCTGACTTTCCAGGGCTTGAGAATCAGAAAGAAGCCCCCAGGCACAAGCCCAGGCACATGACAGATGCTAGGTCAATGGAAGGGTCTGTCCCAATCCTGTGAATGTGCCCCTCCAATCCCTTCTCACCTCCTGCTCCTGGCCCAGATGCCCTGGTTCTGCATTTCACTGTTGTTAAGTCGTGTCTGATTCTTTGTGACCCCATGGACCACAGCAATCCAGTGTGTCACGTCCTTCCCTCTTTCCTGGGATTGTAAAAGGGAATGCAAAATGGTTTACTGATGGTTACTAATTAGAGATTTATCTATTAGCATTGATTGTTGTTTGTTAATCTTTATTGATAGTAACTGACTGCAATTAACGAAGAAGCGCCTAGACTATTCTGATGATTATAAGAGGGAATGAGCATGTGTGGCCAGTCTCAATCAAAGGGAAGGGTCTTGCGCCATTGGTTGGATCAGCCTTTAAAAACCACCCTTTACCTCCAGTTGGGGCCCTCACAGGAAACCTAGTTTCTTGCAGGTGGTTGCTGGCGCCAGCCTAAATAAACCTCATTTCCATCTACCATGAGTGGAGTTGGGTGCTTCACTGAGCACGCCTCACAACAGGATCTGCTGAAACTCATGTGCAT
Organism: Tragulus kanchil; assembly: GCA_022376925.1. Lineage (NCBI taxonomy): Eukaryota > Metazoa > Chordata > Mammalia > Artiodactyla > Tragulidae > Tragulus > Tragulus kanchil. Next base: position 152,113,051 of record JAIOJX010000002.1, on the reverse strand, counting down.
TCAGCTGGGGACATTATCCAACCATCTTGTCCTCTGGCGCTCCCTTCTCTTCTTACCTTCCATCTCTCCTAGCATCTGGGTCTTTTCCAGTGAGCCTTACATTTCCACTCTCTCCAGCCCTTGTTCTGGCCATTTCCGCATCCCCCATCCCCACCGTGTGCCCCGAGGATGTCACATCCTGAAACCAGGGGAAAGGCTACCATGTGGCCAAATGGGCACAAGATAGGATTTGGGAACAAACCCTAACCCTAACCTAACTTAACCCTAATCCTGCCATGAAACAGCCAAGAGGGCTCCGGGGGTTTGCCCCTAGTCCTCTCCTCCCCAGCAAGATCTAGGAGAAGAACCAGGGCTCTGGGTCTCATCTGAGTGAGCTTCTCAGAGCACCAGTTTCTGCTCCAGAAAGTGAGAATTAAAAAAGCTGACTTTCCAGGGCTTGAGAATCAGAAAGAAGCCCCCAGGCACAAGCCCAGGCACATGACAGATGCTAGGTCAATGGAAGGGTCTGTCCCAATCCTGTGAATGTGCCCCTCCAATCCCTTCTCACCTCCTGCTCCTGGCCCAGATGCCCTGGTTCTGCATTTCACTGTTGTTAAGTCGTGTCTGATTCTTTGTGACCCCATGGACCACAGCAATCCAGTGTGTCACGTCCTTCCCTCTTTCCTGGGATTGTAAAAGGGAATGCAAAATGGTTTACTGATGGTTACTAATTAGAGATTTATCTATTAGCATTGATTGTTGTTTGTTAATCTTTATTGATAGTAACTGACTGCAATTAACGAAGAAGCGCCTAGACTATTCTGATGATTATAAGAGGGAATGAGCATGTGTGGCCAGTCTCAATCAAAGGGAAGGGTCTTGCGCCATTGGTTGGATCAGCCTTTAAAAACCACCCTTTACCTCCAGTTGGGGCCCTCACAGGAAACCTAGTTTCTTGCAGGTGGTTGCTGGCGCCAGCCTAAATAAACCTCATTTCCATCTACCATGAGTGGAGTTGGGTGCTTCACTGAGCACGCCTCACAACAGGATCTGCTGAAACTCATGTGCATTCAGCTGGGGACATTATCCAACCATCTTGTCCTCTGGCGCTCCCTTCTCTTCTTACCTTCCATCTCTCCTAGCATCTGGGTCTTTTCCAGTGAGCCTTACATTTCCACTCTCTCCAGCCCTTGTTCTGGCCATTTCCGCATCCCCCATCCCCACCGTGTGCCCCGAGGATGTCACATCCTGAAACCAGGGGAAAGGCTACCATGTGGCCAAATGGGCACAAGATAGGATTTGGGAACAAACCCTAACCCTAACCTAACTTAACCCTAATCCTGCCATGAAACAGCCATGAGGCTGGCCATATTTTTGGCCTCAGTTTCTCCCCCTAAAGAACAAAGGTTGAGGCCTCTAGCATGCCTAGGCTCTATGACCCGGAACTGGGCTCAGTTCAGCAGAAGAGGATCGTGGGTCCTAGCTGGATGCTCCCCGATTTCCTCTCCTCCTCACCTGCCCCAGAGAAAGAAGGGAGAGCATAAAGGTCAAAGTCAAAGCGTGGACTTCAGGACTCTGAAACCCCCTTGGAGTGGCATCCTGGGATCACTTAGGTGGGGTGGGGGAGGGAGCTTGGGGGAAAAATTGAGTCACGCTGGGCCCTGTGGACATCATTCAAACAACCACATCCTGGAATTTGGCCTGCCTTGACCTCACGGCCCCCAGAAGCAGGAACGCCTCTTGTCCCCCTGCCCCAGATCCTAGCTGGACAACTCTCCCTCAAGGAGGAAGTGGAGTGGGGAAGGGGTGGGGGGTAGAAGTACACCTGAGCATAATCACAAAGCCTGTGGCCTCTTCGGTCCAAATCTGCCCACAGGGGGCAAGGCTTTCTTTAGGGACAGACCTGAGAGCTGAGTGGGCAAATGAGGAGGCTGGAGGTGGGAAGAGGGGGACGGAGGCTGGGCAGGGTGGGGCCGTGGCTTGGCCTGTTTTAAAGGACAGATTCATCACCGATATTGATAGATGACCACGTTGGATTCTTGATCTCTGTTAGGGTGGTAGGCTATTAAAGTGTTAACACTGCGGCCTGGAGATTCCCCAGCACTAAATAATCATAAGAAAGGGCCAAATTGTTAGGGTCAACACCGCGACCAGACTCCCGGCACCAAATCAGGGGGTCAGTTGCTTACCTGCTGGTGCCTGAGAATCTCCCTAGACCTGCGATAAGGAGATAGCCTTGGCCATAAAAATTCCTCACAAAGTGTCAAGAATTTCACACCCCCCGCCCACAGCCACCTGAAGGATAGTGGGCTCATCACTGGACTTCCCGCCAAACTTAAACAAAGAACTCGTTTCTGCGCCTGCCCTGAGGGATCCCCCTCCCATTTTCTCCTGCTCCCCTCCTCCCTAATAAAACCTCCTCATCCCATCTCCGGGGCGCGATTTCCCTGGCCCATCTCTCGGACCTGTGGATCTCGCCCGGGAACTCTTCCCAAATAAACTTCTTCCCTAACAGCTTGCAGCCCGCCGTGTCTTTACGATTCTTACAATCTCCAACCGAGAAGAATTCACATTGGGATCAAAAAGACTTGGCTTTGGTCACTCAGAGCTTTGTGAAATAAAAGTTTATTAAGGAAAAGGGATAGAGAGAGTGCTTCCAGCACAGACCCTAGAAGGCGGATAGAAGAGAACCCCCTTAGCCAGTTCAGGCAAGACAATTTGTATTTTCCAGTCGGTTGTTAAAACAATAGGTTAAAAGAATATCTTAAGGTTGTAAAGGCCTTGTAGGCCCACACCCACGACATTAACATGAGGTTAGCTAGAGGTTAATCTCCGGGCTTCAGGGCTAGGTGAGACATTTTAATGTAAAGGCCTTGCTAGGCCCACAACATTAAATAAGACTATAAACTTACACCTGAGCATAATCACAAAGCCTGTGGCCTCTTCGGTCCAAATCTGCCCACAGGGGGCAAGGCTTTCTTTAGGGACAGACCTGAGAGCTGAGTGGGCAAATGAGGAGGCTGGAGGTGGGAAGAGGGGGACGGAGGCTGGGCAGGGTGGGGCCGTGGCTTGGCCTGTTTTAAAGGACAGATTCATCACCGATATTGATAGATGACCACGTTGGATTCTTGATCTCTGTTAGGGTGGTAGGCTATTAAAGTGTTAACACTGCGGCCTGGAGATTCCCCAGCACTAAATAATCATAAGAAAGGGCCAAATTGTTAGGGTCAACACCGCGACCAGACTCCCGGCACCAAATCAGGGGGTCAGTTGCTTACCTGCTGGTGCCTGAGAATCTCCCTAGACCTGCGATAAGGAGATAGCCTTGGCCATAAAAATTCCTCACAAAGTGTCAAGAATTTCACACCCCCCGCCCACAGCCACCTGAAGGATAGTGGGCTCATCACTGGACTTCCCGCCAAACTTAAACAAAGAACTCGTTTCTGCGCCTGCCCTGAGGGATCCCCCTCCCATTTTCTCCTGCTCCCCTCCTCCCTAATAAAACCTCCTCATCCCATCTCCGGGGCGCGATTTCCCTGGCCCATCTCTCGGACCTGTGGATCTCGCCCGGGAACTCTTCCCAAATAAACTTCTTCCCTAACAGCTTGCAGCCCGCCGTGTCTTTACGATTCTTACAATCTCCAACCGAGAAGAATTCACATTGGGATCAAAAAGACTTGGCTTTGGTCACTCAGAGCTTTGTGAAATAAAAGTTTATTAAGGAAAAGGGATAGAGAGAGTGCTTCCAGCACAGACCCTAGAAGGCGGATAGAAGAGAACCCCCTTAGCCAGTTCAGGCAAGACAATTTGTATTTTCCAGTCGGTTGTTAAAACAATAGGTTAAAAGAATATCTTAAGGTTGTAAAGGCCTTGTAGGCCCACACCCACGACATTAACATGAGGTTAGCTAGAGGTTAATCTCCGGGCTTCAGGGCTAGGTGAGACATTTTAATGTAAAGGCCTTGCTAGGCCCACAACATTAAATAAGACTATAAACTTAGTTTTAGTTTTAGCATTGATCCTTATCATAACAAACATTTCAGGCTAGAAAATGTTTGCCTTTCTTTCTCCTTTTTCCTCCTCCTCTCCTCCTTTAGACCCTCTGGCCTTCTTATCAAATCTGCCTATTAACCCCTTTCAATATGAACTCTGCCACCCCTTGGTACAGATTTTCCCAGGATAACATCACCAGGAGAAGGTATTTTATCCGTTGGTAAGAATGATACCCTCATTCCCAGTGCTGGCATTTTCATTGCCTTCCAGCCTCTTAGTCACTTATTCCTAATGGTGGCATCCAGGACCCTGTGATGCGCCTCAGGGAAGATCTCTCCAGGTCCCTCTCCTCCCTCCATCCCTCTGCCCTCTTCCTTTCTCCCTGCTTCTCCTCTCCCTCTTCCTATTCCTCTCTTCCCGTCCCTCTCCCTCTCTTCCTCTTCTTTTCTCCCCACCTTCCACCCCATCGCCTCTTAGCCTCTAACCACATTCCGTACTCTGGGACTCATTGCCTCTCTGGCCTCAGTCTCTCCCCCTCTGTGAAATGGAAACTTTTAGACTCTCTGCTCATGTATTCTGTGGTCCTTTTTCTGGGCCTGGCATCTGCTGGTCTGGAGACTCCCGGCTAGCTCTGAGTGGCATCTGACTTCTCCATGATTCTTCTCTGGGCACCCAGAACCATATGCCTCCTCCGGCAACATGGTTGGGGATGCCAGGTCTGGGTGTGGACCTTCAGAAGCACTCTAGCAGCCTCTGCTTGGCCTTCCTTGTCCCAGCAGACACACCCTCTTCTGCTGCCTTCCCTCATAGAACACCCCAGTTATATTGTTCATGAAAGAAACACAGTGTCCTTTCAACCCAGGGCAGGCTTGTCCAGGGTTGACAAATGCCTTCTCACTGCCCACACTTGGCACGAATGGGGCCCAGGCCTGGTTGCTCAGCCCTCTGCCTCCAGCAGGTCCCTCTGTCCTTTCTACCCTCCCTCTTATCCTGCCCCGCCCCCCGACATGCAGCCTCGGCCCTTGCCCTTGCCCTTGCCCTGGTCCCTGTTTCCACCACAGCCCTATTCTCGTCCTCCTGCTGAGAGAGTCCGGGAAAGTTAAGACTCAAGCGTCCTTCCCTCCTACACCCCATCCCACCCTGAATACGGCCCTCCTCCTCTGAGGGACCCTCCTGGAGGTCTCCACCGACTACCCTCCCCTCAAACCCACCCTGGCAAGCACAGGTGATCAGAACGAGCGTTCACTTCCTGGGACTGTCATTACAAATTACCACAACCCGGATGGCCCAGAGCAACAGGGATTTATCGGCCCGCAGTCACAGAGGTCAGAAGTCCAAAACCAAGCTGTCAACAAGGCTGTGCCCTCTCTGAGGTCAGCACAGAAGGCGTTGCTCGAGGCCCCTCCGCTGCCTTGTGATGGCTGGCTGGCATTCTTGGCGTGCCTTGGCTGGTAGCCACATCACCCTGATCCTTTCCTTTACCTTCTGATGGCCCTCTGCAACTGCGTTCATACCTCCCCTTTTTACAAGGATGCCAGTTTAGATTAGGGGCCCACCCTACACCGGTGTGACCTCAGCATAGCTAATTATATCTGCAATGACACTGTGAGGACTGCTCCGTATGAATTTGAGGAGGGGGACACCATTCAACCCATAATGGAGGCCACGAGGAGTTTAAACCACAGAAGTAACCTGAAAGATGTCTTCTGAAGCAATCCCACCAACTGTGGTGTAGAGGACTGTTTGGTGTGGAGGCCCAAACGGGAAGCAAGGAGTTGGGTGGGTGGGGATGATGCCCAAAACTCAGCCTCTATGCACTGGTGCCAAACTGAGTCTCAGAGACAGAATTTTGGGGAAAGCAGAAAAGAACAGATCTACTGCTTTGCCAGGCAGAGGGGAACACAGTGCACTTCCGCTCCTTGGAACCATGTCCCAGCCCAGGAGGGATGTGCTGAGTGAGGGATTTGCTGAGGAGCGCTACAGTAATGAAAGCGTTAGTCGCTCAGTCATGCCCAACTCTTTGTGACCCCGTGGACTGTAGCCCATCAGGCTCCTCTGTCTGTGGGATTCTCCAAGCAAGGCTACTGGAGTGGGTTACCATTTCCTTCTCCAGGGGAGCGTCCTGACCCAGGAATCCAACCTGGGTCCCTTGCGTCTCTAGCAATGACAGGCAGATTCTTTACCTCTGAGCCAACTGGGAAGCACTTCTCATACAGAGAAGAGTGCTTAGTTCCTTAACGGGTTTTTTCTTTTGATGTTCAGACGACCTGGCCTTTGTCAAGCGTCCTTCCCTCCTACACCCCATCCCACCCTGAATACGGCCTTTTGATCAGAACGAGCGTTAAACTTCCCTTTGGGACTGTCATTACAAATTACCACAACCCGGATGGCCCAGAGCAACAGGGATTTATCGGCCCGCAGTCACAGAGGTCAGAAGTCCAAAACCAAGCTGTCAACAAGGCTGTGCCCTCTCTGAGGTCAGCACAGAAGGCGTTGCTCGAGGCCCCTCCGCTGCCTTGTGATGGCTGGCTGGCATTCTTGGCGTGCCTTGGCTGGTAGCCACATCACCCTGATCCTTTCCTTTACCTTCTGATGGCCCTCTGCAACTGCGTTCATACCTCCCCTTTTTACAAGGATGCCAGTTTAGATTAGGGGCCCACCCTACACCGGTGTGACCTCAGCATAGCTAATTATATCTGCAATGACACTGTGAGGACTGCTCCGTATGAATTTGAGGAGGGGGACACCATTCAACCCATAATGGAGGCCACGAGGAGTTTAAACCACAGAAGTAACCTGAAAGATGTCTTCTGAAGCAATCCCACCAACTGTGGTGTAGAGGACTGTTTGGTGTGGAGGCCCAAACGGGAAGCAAGGAGTTGGGTGGGTGGGGATGATGCCCAAAACTCAGCCTCTATGCACTGGTGCCAAACTGAGTCTCAGAGACAGAATTTTGGGGAAAGCAGAAAAGAACAGATCTACTGCTTTGCCAGGCAGAGGGGAACACAGTGCACTTCCGCTCCTTGGAACCATGTCCCAGCCCCGGAGGGATGTGCTGAGTGCGGGATTTGCTGAGGAGCGCTACAGTAATGAAAGCGTTAGTCGCTCAGTCATGCCCAACTCTTTGTGACCCCGTGGACTGTAGCCCATCAGGCTCCTCTGTCTGTGGGATTCTCCAAGCAAGGCTACTGGAGTGGGTTACCATTTCCTTCTCCAGGGGAGCGTCCTGACCCAGGAATCCAACCTGGGTCCCTTGCGTCTCTAGCAATGACAGGCAGATTCTTTACCTCTGAGCCAACTGGGAAGCACTTCTCATACAGAGAAGAGTGCTTAGTTCCTTAACTTGGGATATTGGTTTTCTTTAACAAGAATCTTTTGATGTTCAGACGACCTGGCCTTTGCTGGAAAACTTCTTTGTGAATGAATGGAGTGCAGCACGTCAGGCATCCCTGTCCTCCACCATCTCCTGGAGTGTGCTCAGACTCATGTCCATTGAGTCCATGATGCCATCCAACCATCTTGCCTGCTGTCGTCCCCTTCTCCTCCTGCCTTCAATCTTTCCCAGCATCAGGGTCTTTACCGATGAATCAGTTCTTTGCATCAGGTGGCCAGAGTATTGACGTTCCAGCATCCGTTTTCAGCTGCGTTTATAAAACTAATACTTTATGTTTCCTATTTAAAGATTTCTATATTTTTGATGAATAAACAAAATATTTCCAACTACCCAAGGAACTCCATAAATTGAATGTAATTAAATGTATGTTTTGCTTTTTACACCCTTAACTCTACAAACCAAATAAATTTTGATGACTCCTGGAGAAGGAAATGGCAACCACTCCAGTATTCTTGCCTGGAAAACCCCATGGACAAAGCAGCCTGGCAGGACATGCCTGAGCACCCACACGGCACAGCACAGCGTGATGGATCCTAAGTTCTCTTAAGTGTTCTAACACTGTTTCAACCTTAACAAGATTTTAATGTAAAATTACAAGTCTATGTCAATCAAATACTTTAAACTGAATCAAGGTTGACATTCAATAGGCCACATTCTCTTGAATGTTACAAAGGTAGTAAATCCCCAATGTGAAGAGATTATTTGATCCAAAAATATTAATACTAAAGGTCTGAATTTTATCAGGGTGACTGATGGCTCAGGGGTAAAGAGTCTGCCAGCAATGCTGGAGACTTAGGAGGTGCAGGCTTGATCTCTGAGTCAGAAAGCTCCCCTGGAGAAGGAAATAGCCACCCACTCCAATACTCTTGCCTGGAAAATCCCACGGACAGAGGAACCTTGTGGGCTACAGTCCAGAGGGTCACAAAGAACCAGACGTGACTGAGCACGAACAAAAGACAAAAGTAATTCTCGAGGTTAAACACCCTTCCCTGTAGCAATGAGGATATTTTTACATAGGCTGTAACAAATATGCCCCAATTGTATAGTGGCTCAACCACAGTAGAAGGTTTTTTCTTGCTTAGGTAACAGTGGTCATGCATTGTGGGTGGATTCTTTCCCACTGAGCCACCTGGGAAGCTCCTGGCAACATGTTCCTGGTAGCTTTCCTCCATGTGGTGATTTGGGGATCTAGGTTCCATCTTCCAGAGGCTTCACTATTCCCTTGGCTCTCCTCATTGTGGGTCTCTAACTGACAGGCAGTCAGTACTATCAGGGAAATTGTACCGACCAGCTCTGAAGGTGGCACCCATCACTTTGCTCACGTTCCATCGGAAGGAACTCAGTCACATGCATTTACTAACTTCCCTGGAATCTGGCTCCTGAATCAGGCAGGAGCTCCCCTTCTCCCAGCTGCACCATCAGACATGCCCTCCCCCACCCACCACGAACACTTACAAGACCTCATCCTCTGCCCCGTCTTCCTGCTTCACTTGTATGTGGATTAAGTTCTGATGCCAGATGCCTAGGCTGGGGACAAGCAAGGTGGTTGAGGTGCCAAGGCCCTTCCAGAGAACAGTGGGTGAACTCCTAGAAGCTATGAGAGAATGAAGGACCCCTAGAGCAGGAAAGAGCATTATAGCTTCAGGAGATGAACTTCCCTTTGTCTCAGTCAGATCGTAGGGGGGACAGGGTTGTCACCGGTGTGGATCCCAAGAGGTCCCCAAAGCCAGCAGCTGGGTGGAAAGAGGCCTGAACTTTTGAAAAAAAAAATCTTAAAGGCCCCGGAAAAGGTAGTAAATCCCCAATGTGAAGAGATTATTTGATCCAAAATATTAATACTAAAGGTCTGAATTTTATCAGGGTGACTGATGGCTCAGGGTAAAGAGTCTGCCAGCAATGCTGGAGACTTAGGAGGTGCAGGCTTGATCTCTGAGTCAGAAAGCTCCCCTGGAGAAGGAAATAGCCACCCACTCCAATACTCTTGCCTGGAAAATCCCACGGACAGAGGAACCTTGTGGGCTACAGTCCAGAGGGTCACAAAGAACCAGACGTGACTGAGCACGAACAAAAGACAAAAGTAATTCTCGAGGTTAAACACCCTTCCCTGTAGCAATGAGGATATTTTTACATAGGCTGTAACAAATATGCCCCAATTGTATAGTGGCTCAACCACAGTAGAAGGTTTTTTCTTGCTTAGGTAACAGTGGTCATGCATTGTGGGTGGATTCTTTCCCACTGAGCCACCTGGGAAGCTCCTGGCAACATGTTCCTGGTAGCTTTCCTCCATGTGGTGATTTGGGGATCTAGGTTCCATCTTCCAGAGGCTTCACTATTCCCTTGGCTCTCCTCATTGTGGGTCTCTAACTGACAGGCAGTCAGTACTATCAGGGAAATTGTACCGACCAGCTCTGAAGGTGGCACCCATCACTTTGCTCACGTTCCATCGGAAGGAACTCAGTCACATGCATTTACTAACTTCCCTGGAATCTGGCTCCTGAATCAGGCAGGAGCTCCCCTTCTCCCAGCTGCACCATCAGACATGCCCTCCCCCACCCACCACGAACACTTACAAGACCTCATCCTCTGCCCCGTCTTCCTGCTTCACTTGTATGTGGATTAAGTTCTGATGCCAGATGCCTAGGCTGGGGACAAGCAAGGTGGTTGAGGTGCCAAGGCCCTTCCAGAGAACAGTGGGTGAACTCCTAGAAGCTATGAGAGAATGAAGGACCCCTAGAGCAGGAAAGAGCATTATAGCTTCAGGAGATGAACTTCCCTTTGTCTCAGTCAGATCTTAGGGAGGACAGGGTTGTCTGGGATGGAGCACGGTGTGGATCCCAAGAGGTCCCCCAAAGCCAGCAGCTGTGGAAGAGCTATGCAGTGAGGCACGAAGGCTCTGAAGATACTGCGAAGGGGCACATTCATGCAAAGGGACTGGAACAACGTCCAGTAAGCTGGCAAAGGAACCAGATTTTATAGTCCCTGACGACTTGTCTTCTGGGACCTTAACAAAAATTCTTCAAGGGAGGAAGAGAAGGAACCAAGGTCTGTGGAAGGGATTTCAGGCTCATCTCAATTCAAAAGAGATTAGAAGACAGGACAAGAGAGACCCAAATATGCCGGGAACAATTATTCTCACAGTGAAGGCCAGAAGGCTACATGACTCCAAGAGCCAGAACTGGTGCTGATCATCTCCCTGAAGGTGATGGTTCAACTTTGGTCTTTCTGTTCTACACGTGGACTTACTGGGGCGGGGGGCGGGGGGCGGGCAGTGGAAAAGTATAGACCACAGTGCTGGGAAATTCTCAAAATAGAGATGCCATGGGGGGCTCCCATAGGCATGGCCCTCCCACTCCCTCCAGGAAGGTTTTTCCACCTGTCAGCTCAGTTTCAGGACCCAGGACAGCGCCCACATCTCTGCCGATAGCTAAAACCTTCAACACTGGACTGAACTTACCACTAAACAAAATGCTCGTGTAAGATTCATTACATTTCATTTTTTTTGGAAAAACATATGTTTTAAACATATAGCATTTTCCTTGAGCATATAGCATTATGAGTATTTTTTGAATTCCTATTTTTATTTCCTGGTTCTGATTTTTTTTGTTGTTAGTTCATATAATCATGCCTGTCTAATAAATAAAAACAACAAAAGCAGCTTCATTAAATTTTTCATGGCCTCCGGACCTTTCTTCAGTCAATGCCCTACACAAGCTTCCGTTTCTCACCTGCCAGGCTCTCTCTCCTCTCCTCTGGGAGGTAGAATCTGATACATTTGGTCTCAGGATGCCAAGAGGAAAGTCTGCAGCCGGGAAGAGGGCCAGTCCCTGGTCTTCCCCCATCAGCCTTTGCTGACCCCCAAGGATGCCACGAATGAGGCAGGACCACGCACACTCACCTGAGACAGGCACACATGCCCTCCTACAAGAAAACCAAGTTGTTCTTCTGGAAATGGGCTCCTGTGTCTTCCCATAGATCTGAAAATATAGGGTCCTGGGTTCTCTTTCCAGCTTTCTCATCACCTCCCTGGGCTAAATTTGGGAAGAATCATATTTGACCATTCTGACTCAATTTTGCCTTCTGCTGACTAAAGACTAGGTTGTTTGTAGAGTCTCCCTTATCGCTGTCATTTTAAACATTTTTAGAATGTTTTATCACTGTTCCTGCCATGCAGCTCAGGATTCAGCTTGTTCTGGAAGGTGTCTTACACAGGCCTCACCATGTAAACCTTAACTTAAGAAAGAGGCTAAGCTCCGCTGCCCCCTCATGGACACTTAGAGCACCTTCAGGCACCCTTTAGCTTCTCCATGAGAGGTCTTCAGCCTTCACTTGATTCTCGTACTGGGCATCAAGCTACCCAGCTCCTAAAACTGGGCTGTCTCAGTCCATTCAGGCTTCTCTAACAGAATGCCGTGGACTGGGTGGCTTAAAAGCAACAGACACTTGTTTCTCCCTGTTTTGATGGCTGAGGACTCCGAGATGAAGGAGTTGACAGATTCAGTGTCGGGTATCGGGTGAGAGCCCCACTTCCTGGTTCATCAACAGCTATCTTTTTGCAATGCTCTTCCCGCACTTTCCCTCTAGGACCCAACTCATCCTGAAGCTCCAATTCCACTTCCCCCTGGCCCTCTTTGATATGAACCCTCCCCCCAGTTAATCTCTCTCATCCGTCTTTCTGTCTTAACTCTGGCTGCCACAACAAAATACTATACCCTGGCTGGCTTCAACAACACACATTGATCCTCTCACAATTCTGGAGGCTGGGAGTTTGAGATCAGGGTGCTAACAAGACCTATGGCAGGAAGTCTTCCTATTCCAGGAAGACTCTCTTCCTGGTTTGCACACGGCCCTTTGCTTGCCATGTGCTCACATGACCACTTTGTGTGTGTGTGTGTGTGTGTGTGTGTGTGTGTCCGCACCTGAGGTGGGGGAGGGGCAAAAAGAAGCCAGCTGTCTGGTGTCTCTTCTTCTTCTTCTTTTTTTTTAAGAATCACAAGTTTTTTATTTTTCTTTTTTGATTTTGCAGAGTTTTGTTGTTTACAGATATGTCTAATTCCAGGTTAGTCATATGTATAATCCATTTTCCCCCATCCCACCCAGAGGCCGTCACACAGTAGTGTCTCTTCTTTCAAGATAAGAGCTCTAATCCCAAGGCCCTGCTCTCATGACCTCATCTCACTCCACCTCCCAAAGGTCCCATCTCCAGAAACCATCCCATTACAGCATCAGCAATTTGAGCGGGGGGGGGTGCCCAGAGGCGTTAATTTTGCCTTCTGCTGACTAAAGACTAGGTTGTTTGTAGAGTCTCCTTATCGCGTCATTTTAAACATTTTTAGAATGTTTTATCACTGTTCCTGCCATGCAGCTCAGGATTCAGCTTGTTCTGGAAGGTGTCTTACACAGGCCTCACCATGTAAACCTTAACTTAAGAAAGAGGCTAAGCTCCGCTGCCCCCTCATGGACACTTAGAGCACCTTCAGGCACCCTTTAGCTTCTCCATGAGAGGTCTTCAGCCTTCACTTGATTCTCGTACTGGGCATCAAGCTACCCAGCTCCTAAAACTGGGCTGTCTCAGTCCATTCAGGCTTCTCTAACAGAATGCCGTGGACTGGGTGGCTTAAAAGCAACAGACACTTGTTTCTCCCTGTTTTGATGGCTGAGGACTCCGAGATGAAGGAGTTGACAGATTCAGTGTCGGGTATCGGGTGAGAGCCCCACTTCCTGGTTCATCAACAGCTATCTTTTTGCAATGCTCTTCCCGCATTTTCCCCTCTAGGACCCAACTCATCCTGAAGCTCCAATTCCACTTCCCCCTGGCCCTCTTTGATATGAACCCTCCCCCCAGTTAATCTCTCTCATCCGTCTTTCTGTCTTAACTCTGGCTGCCACAACAAAATACTATACCCTGGCTGGCTTCAACAACACACATTGATCCTCTCACAATTCTGGAGGCTGGGAGTTTGAGATCAGGGTGCTAACAAGACCTATGGCAGGAAGTCTTCCTATTCCAGGAAGACTCTCTTCCTGGTTTGCACACGGCCCTTTGCTTGCCATGTGCTCACATGACCACTTTGTGTGTGTGTGTGTGTGTGTGTGTGTGTGTGTCCGCACCTGAGGTGGGGGAGGGGCAAAAAGAAGCCAGCTGTCTGGTGTCTCTTCTTCTTCTTCTTCTTTTTTTTTAAGAATCACAAGTTTTTTATTTTTCTTTTTTGATTTTGCAGAGTTTTGTTGTTTACAGATATGTCTAATTCCAGGTTAGTCATATGTATAATCCATTTTCCCCCATCCCACCCAGAGGCCGTCACACAGTAGTGTCTCTTCTTTCAAGATAAGAGCTCTAATCCCAAGGCCCTGCTCTCATGACCTCATCTCACTCCACCTCCCAAAGGTCCCATCTCCAGAAACCATCCCATTACAGCATCAGCATATGGATTTGGAGCGGGGGTGAGGGGGTCGGTGTGCACAACATTCAGACCACAGCACTCCTCATTACTGCTATACAGACTTCTTACACCATATTCGTAATTTTCCCTACCTCTGTTCCCCAGGGTGAGGTTGTGTCTTTGTTGCCTTCTGTGTTCCTGCAATGCTCCACACAGGGCCCTGTGCACAGAGGATGCTGTTAATGCTTGTTAAATGTAATTGAATCACGACTCGTCTCCACAAAGTCTTTAAAAGCATCTCCTGCCACATTCATTCCATCCTTCTTCAGCCTCCTTCTGGGCTTGTGTCAACAGGACCAAATGGAATTCTGATTTGGTCTCTAATTGCTTCATACATAGGTGTCTCTGATCCTACAGAAAGCACCGTGTTGGGGGCCATTGTACCATTACTGGCTGTGCAAGCCACGGTGGTTGTACACCCTTTCCTCTCACTGCCAAGATTTGCCCTTACAGAAAGAGGTCAAGACAAAAGGAGTGATCAGAAGAACCTCTCCTTCCATCACAGGGGAACTGGGGTTTGGGAATAAATAAACATCCGGATCTCCTTCCCTCTCCTTTTCTGGATCTTTCGAGATCACTTTCAGATGCTCAGAGACCCTGGGAATGGGTCCAGGATAAAATGAAACTGGAAGTTCAAGGACTACCCCCTGGTGATAAACTAAGACTCATGCCGTTAGCCCAACCTCAAAATGTGTAGAGACAAGCGGGATTTTCCAAAGCCTCCTCTAAAATTCAGCTCTCCAGGCAGATTATACTGTCATCTTTGAAATAACAGTAAGGGTCTTGGCATTTAGAACCCCAGAGATTTTACGAGACCCGGGAAGACGTGACCATTGCGTTTTGCTGCTGAAGGTGATGGCGTTTAGATTACACCCCCAGGTTGGGCAAGCCTGATTCATCTGTGATGATATGGCAGGCGGGGAGCTGGCGGCTTCCTAAATCGGGCTGCCTGACAAGAGGCCGGGCTCACAGGGGAGCCTGGCGGCTGAGGAAATTTACTGCGTGTTGTAGCCAAGAAAAGTGGAATTGGACCTGGGCGATAATCAACCTGATTAGCTCAGTGCCTCCTGGAGACAGCCAAGGGCGGGCAGGCAGTGCGGGATGGGGGTGGGGCGGACAAGTCAGCCGGTCTCAAGGTGGAGCTCTGGCCAAGAGCGACTGGGGCTCAGAGAAAAGACGGAGCAGGACATCCAGAGCAAACAAGCCTCACGCCCAGCCGCGGGAGTGAGGGTAACTCGGCAGCAGTGACCAGGCTGAAAGCGAGGAGTGGGGACATGCAGGCATGGTGGTGGGAAGCCCGGATGGAGGAGGTGGGGCCAGTGGGCAGGACTGGGGTGCCCATGGCAGAGGGGCCTCCGCTGGCCGAGTTAAAGGCTGACGATTCGCCATCAGCAACCACCTCTCCCGCTGCCCTCTCAGAGATAGCCTCTGCCCCACGTGTGGGCTCAGAGCAGAAGTCACCAGCAGTCACCGTGGGGGAGGCCACAAGGGTCTCACAGCATGGCTGCAGGGAGCCCAGCAGCTCTGGGTTTCGAGATAAAACCCATGTTTCTTGTTGTTGTTGTTCAATCACTCAGTCATATCTAACTCTTTGTGATTCCCTGTCCTTCTCTCAGTGTTTGCTTGGACACATGTCCATTGAGTTGGTGATGCTATCCAACTGTCCGAGCCTCTGTCGCCCCCTTTTTCCTCCTGCCCTCAGTCTTTCCCAGAATCAAGGTCTTTTCCAATGAGTCAGCTCTTTGCATCAGGTGGCCAAAGTACTGGAGCTTCCAATGGATCTTCAGGGTTGATTACCTTTAGGATTGACTGGTTTGATTTCTTTGCTGTCCAGGTGACTTCCAAGAGTCTTCTCCAGCACCACAGTTCAAAAGCATCAGTTCTTTGGTGCTCAGCCTTCCTTATGGTCCAACTCTCTTATCCACACATGACTACTGGAAAAACCACAGCTCTGACTATACAGTTCTTTGTCAGCAAGGTGACATCTCCCTTTTTGTCTCTGCTTTTTAATATGCTGTTTCTATAGGATTACATTGTGAGTCTGGCGGCTTCCTAAATCGGGCTGCCTGACAAGAGGCCGGGCTCACAGGAGCCTGGCGGCTGAGGAAATTTACTGCGTGTTGTAGCCAAGAAAAGTGGAATTGGACCTGGGCGATAATCAACCTGATTAGCTCAGTGCCTCCTGGAGACAGCCAAGGGCGGGCAGGCAGTGCGGGATGGGGGTGGGGCGGACAAGTCAGCCGGTCTCAAGGTGGAGCTCTGGCCAAGAGCGACTGGGGCTCAGAGAAAAGACGGAGCAGGACATCCAGAGCAAACAAGCCTCACGCCCAGCCGCGGGAGTGAGGGTAACTCGGCAGCAGTGACCAGGCTGAAAGCGAGGAGTGGGGACATGCAGGCATGGTGGTGGGAAGCCCGGATGGAGGAGGTGGGGCCAGTGGGCAGGACTGGGGTGCCCATGGCAGAGGGGCCTCCGCTGGCCGAGTTAAAGGCTGACGATTCGCCATCAGCAACCACCTCTCCCGCTGCCCTCTCAGAGATAGCCTCTGCCCCACGTGTGGGCTCAGAGCAGAAGTCACCAGCAGTCACCGTGGGGGAGGCCACAAGGGTCTCACAGCATGGCTGCAGGGAGCCCAGCAGCTCTGGGTTTCGAGATAAAACCCATGTTTCTTGTTGTTGTTGTTCAATCACTCAGTCATATCTAACTCTTTGTGATTCCCTGTCCTTCTCTCAGTGTTTGCTTGGACACATGTCCATTGAGTTGGTGATGCTATCCAACTGTCCGAGCCTCTGTCGCCCCCTTTTTCCTCCTGCCCTCAGTCTTTCCCAGAATCAAGGTCTTTTCCAATGAGTCAGCTCTTTGCATCAGGTGGCCAAAGTACTGGAGCTTCCAATGGATCTTCAGGGTTGATTACCTTTAGGATTGACTGGTTTGATTTCTTTGCTGTCCAGGTGACTTCCAAGAGTCTTCTCCAGCACCACAGTTCAAAAGCATCAGTTCTTTGGTGCTCAGCCTTCCTTATGGTCCAACTCTCTTATCCACACATGACTACTGGAAAAACCACAGCTCTGACTATACAGTTCTTTGTCAGCAAGGTGACATCTCCCCTTTTTTTTGTCTCTGCTTTTTAATATGCTGTTTCTATAGGATTACATTGTGAGTCTTCCAGAAAAGAAGACCCATCCTGTCTGGCCATGACTGGGTGAGTTTGTCCTCCATGACTGTCACTGGCGATTGATAGGTCCCTGCCAGGTGTCACCTCCAAATTTCCAAAATCACCTTGATTAGTCACAGTTCAACCTCAGTCTTCACCAGGCCCCAGTAGCAAGCACTCATTAATTCATAGCTTAATTAATGAAGTGATACATTAATTCATAGCTTCCCTACCTAGTCACCCTGACTAGGATGCCCTGAAAAGGTTACAGGAGAGGATGCCCTTGGATCACCCACTGCTGGGTCTTTGCAGCTGCTGGGCTTTCTCAAGGGCTACTCTCTAGTTGCGGAGCATGGGCTCTAGGCACAAGGGCTCAGCAGTTGTAGCACATGGGTTAGATGCTCCTCAACATGTGGGATCTTATTTCCCTGACCAGGGATCGAACCTATGTCCCCCGCCTTGGCATGCAGATTCTAAACCACTGGGCCACCAGGGAAGTCCCGCGCTGTTTTTTTCATTTGACCCTTACAAGAGTCCTAGGACGCGAAGACTTTTATCTCCTTTTACAGATGAGGAATCTGAGGAGTTGAAGGGTGAAATCGCTTGTCTGCGGTCACTCATATAGGAAGACATGCTTCGTTTGAAAACCAGCTATGGGAACAAGCCTTTAGGAAAGCAGGCGGCCCCCTCTCCCACGCCAGGGTGGATACCAGAAAGTCATGATTGCTAGCAGGGCCAGTTCTCCCCAGGCCCTCCTTTGGGATGGAGGCTTTCTGCCTGGGAAGGTGAGGGGCTCTCTCAACAGCAGTAGAGTAGTCTGTTTCTATGCAGCAGGGTAGACCAGATGGAAGTAAAAGGAAGGCTGCTCCTGACTCTCTCATGCCCAGGGCTCAGCTCTGAGATGGGGGAAGTGGGGAGGGAGGAAAGTGCAGAAGCCCAACTGCCTTCTCCTCGTCTTCTTCCCTTACCGGAACGGGGCCGTCTGCATGGCAGAGATGGATGCTGAGACTATCCAGACCTGGAATTTGGTCCAGTAAGTCAGAGGTGCCTGATTTGATGCAACGGCAACCAAGCCTTTCCTGTGCCTTCCTCCCTCTTAAACTACAGGGGGCAGGCTGAGCCCAGGAACCCTCATCCCTTTCTCAGGAGCAGCCCCCCTGGTCTGGTTGATCTCCCTCCCCAGACTTACTCATCAGGCACCAAATCAAGACGCACCCCCTGCACACTCCAAGGAGAGGCTGAACCCCTGTGTTCATTTCCCAGGGCTGCCATCGCCAACTGAGCAGCTACACAGCAGAAATGTAATTCTGTAGCCAATTTTGGAGGCCAGAAGTGGTGCCAAGATCCAGATCAAGGTGTTGGCAGAGCTGGTTCCTTCTGCAGGCCATGGGGAGGAATCTGTCCCCTGCCTCTCTCTTGGCTCCTGACCGTTGGCTGGAGGTCGAAGCATTTCTTGGCTTGTAGAAGCATGACCCTTTCTGCCTTCATCCTCAGATGGTGTTCTCCTTGGGTGCGTGTCTCTGCATCCAAAGTTCCCCTCCGTATAAGGGCACCAGTCCTACTGGATGAGGGCCCAGCAGACTCTAACTTCATCTTCATTTAACTAACTGCATGTCAGTTCAGTTCAGTTAAGTTGCTTAGTCATATCCGACTCCTTGCGACCCCATGGATGGCAGTACCCCAGGCTTCCCTGTCCTTCACCATCTCCCGGAGCTTGCTTAAACTCATATCCATTGACTCAATGATGCCATCCAACCATCTCATCCTCTGTTGTCCTTCTCTTTCTGTCTTCTATTTTTTCCAAATTCTAGGACTTTTCCAGTGAGTCATCTCTTCGCCTCAGGTGCCCAATGTATTGGAGCTTCTGCTTCAGCATTAGTTCTTCCAATGAATATTCAGAGTTGACTTCCTTTAGGAAACTATATCGGCTCTCAACAGCAGTAGAGTAGGTTCTATGCAGCAGGGTAGACCAGATGGAAGTAAAGGAAGGCTGCTCCTGACTCTCTCATGCCCAGGGCTCAGCTCTGAGATGGGGAAGTGGAGGAGGAAAGTGCAGAAGCCCAACTGCCTTCTCCTCGTCTTCTTCCCTTACCGAACGGGGCCGTCTGCATGGCAGAGATGGATGCTGAGACTATCCAGACCTGGAATTTGGTCCAGTAAGTCAGAGGTGCCTGATTTGATGCAACGGCAACCAAGCCTTTCCTGTGCCTTCCTCCCTCTTAAACTACAGGGGGCAGGCTGAGCCCAGGAACCCTCATCCCTTTCTCAGGAGCAGCCCCCCTGGTCTGGTTGATCTCCCTCCCCAGACTTACTCATCAGGCACCAAATCAAGACGCACCCCCTGCACACTCCAAGGAGAGGCTGAACCCCTGTGTTCATTTCCCAGGGCTGCCATCGCCAACTGAGCAGCTACACAGCAGAAATGTAATTCTGTAGCCAATTTTGGAGGCCAGAAGTGGTGCCAAGATCCAGATCAAGGTGTTGGCAGAGCTGGTTCCTTCTGCAGGCCATGGGGAGGAATCTGTCCCCTGCCTCTCTCTTGGCTCCTGACCGTTGGCTGGAGGTCGAAGCATTTCTTGGCTTGTAGAAGCATGACCCTTTCTGCCTTCATCCTCAGATGGTGTTCTCCTTGGGTGCGTGTCTCTGCATCCAAAGTTCCCCTCCGTATAAGGGCACCAGTCCTACTGGATGAGGGCCCAGCAGACTCTAACTTCATCTTCATTTAACTAACTGCATGTCAGTTCAGTTCAGTTAAGTTGCTTAGTCATATCCGACTCCTTGCGACCCCATGGATGGCAGTACCCCAGGCTTCCCTGTCCTTCACCATCTCCCGGAGCTTGCTTAAACTCATATCCATTGACTCAATGATGCCATCCAACCATCTCATCCTCTGTTGTCCTTCTCTTTCTGTCTTCTATTTTTTCCAAATTCTAGGACTTTTCCAGTGAGTCATCTCTTCGCCTCAGGTGCCCAATGTATTGGAGCTTCTGCTTCAGCATTAGTTCTTCCAATGAATATTCAGAGTTGACTTCCTTTAGGAAACTATATCGGCAAGACCCTGTTTCCAAGTAAGGTCTAAGGTCACATCCTGGGGTACTGGAGGTTAGGTCGGAGTCCAAAACAGAAATGGGGTGGGCGGGCAATTCAACCCACAGCATTGGCTCTTCTCTCGCAACCGGTGTTCTCCCGCACGAGTGTGGATCAGAATCACCATCAAGGGCATTCCCGATGGCCCGGCGGATAAAGAGTCCACCTGCTATGCAGGAGACACAGGCAATGTGGGTTCAATCCCTGGGTTGGGAAGATCCCCTGGAGGAGGAGATGGCAACCCACTCCAGTATTCTTGTCTGCAATTTGGTGGGCTACAGTCGAAGGTTCACAAAGAGTGGTACATGACTGAGTGACTTAAGCATTCTTTCAGAAAAAAATTTTTTTCTAGATTTTTAAGAGCAGTCCACACGAGAGTTTCTCCAGGAGTTGCATTGCTAGGCCATCGGTTTACACACTGATACTTTACCAGACGGCTCTCTCAGTGCCTGTGTTTACTCCCACTAGCTCCCATGTCTCCAAAGACCTTTCTGGATGGGTGCAAAGTGACCAACTCTCAGTGAGCGTCTTCTAAAAGGCTTGGTAGCCAGGTAATGCTCATCATCTTTGCCTGTTTTCCTTTGGGTTGCCTGTCTTTTTAAAATTGATTTGGAGGAGTTTATTGAACGTGAATCCCCCCTCAGTTTCAGAGAGGGCAAGTATCTTTTTCCAGCTGGAAAAACTTAACTGTCTCTAAAGTACCCTTTGCTGAACAGAAAAAAAAATTTCTTCCCATATGTGGTTTGGGTTTGGAAACTCTGGTTTAAGGAGTTTTCTCCTAAACAAAACTCTTAAAGATACTTGCCTGCACAGTCATCTGTTAGCTTTGTCACCTGTTATATTGTTCCCAGTTAGATCTGGACCTATTGGGAGTTCATTTCTGCAGACGGTGAGTCAGGCATCTACAGGAGCTTCCCATTGCCGCTGTAACAAATGACCACGCAGGTAGTGACTTAAAAACCCTGCAGGTTGATTATTCTACAGCTCTGGAGGCCAGAAGTCCAAAGTGAGTTTTATGGGGCTAAAACCTTGGTATCCACAGAGCTGTTTTCTTTTACGGTTTTAGGGAGAATCTATTTCCTTGCATTTTTCAATTTCAAGAGGTCCCCTGCATTCCCTGGCCTATTGCCCCTTCCTCGATTTAAAAAAAAAAAAAAAAATTGAAGGGACACTTCTCTCCCTCTGACCACAGGAAAGGTTTTTCACCTTGAAGGATTCCTGTGATTAGACTGGACCTACCTGGATAATACAAGATAACCTCCCACTTTTACAACTTAATCATTTCTACAAAATTCCATTTACCCTGTAAAGTAACATAGTCACAGGTTCCAGGAATTAGGATGTGGACATCTTTGAAGTGAAAGTGTTAATCTCTCAGTCTTGTCCAACTCTTTGCAGCCCTGTGGACTGTAGCCCACCAGGCTCCTCTGTCCATGGAATTCTCCAGGCAAGAATCCTGAAATGGGTTGCCATTCTCTTCTCCAGGGGATCTTCCTGACCTGAGATAAAACCCCAGTCTCCTGCACTGCAAGCAGATTCTTTACCCTCTGAGCCACCAGGGTAACCCATGGGTATCTCTAGGAGACCATTTTTCAGCTGAGCACGGGATCCAGTTTGATTTGTTTGCTCCCTTCGGTGAGACAGTGTTCCCAGCATCAACTACCAACAGCCAGTTCCCCTCCTGAATGGGTGGCGTCTGGTCTTCCACACGCCAAGTAGCTGCATTTACATAGGTCTCTTTCTTTTTTTTTTTTTTAAACTTTTATTTGTATATTTTTGGCTTTGCTTAGTCTTCATTGATGTGTGGGTTTGGCTGTTCCACGGTATGAGCGATCTTCCTGGATCAGGAATCAAACCTGTGTCTCCTGCATTGGCAGATGGGTTCTTACACACTGAGCCACAAGGGAAGCCCCCCATAGGTCTCTTTCTGAGCTCTCACTTCTACTCCATTTCCAGCGCAAGCATCAGTGTGGTGCTGGTGGTGTTTTGTTTTTGTTTTTGTTTTTTTAATTACCTTGGTTTTAAACTAGTAGCGTGAGTCCTCCTTTTCAACATTTTCTTAACTATATAAGGACTTTATTCTGCCGTATACATTTAGGATTGCATTTACTAGATTACTTTAGGGAGAACTGTCATGTGTGTAGTGCTAAGGCATCCTATCCGTGAAGATAAGAGGGAGTATATTTTGCCTTTTAAAGTCTTCCTGAATGTCACTCTAGCAAGTTTAAACCTTTTCTCTCAGAGATAAGGGTTCTGATCATCAACCTCCTGTGGGGGGAGGGTTGGGTTTTCCCCACATCGACAAGCAATTCTTTGACACCAACTGGGTGTCCATTCAATTCTGACACTGTCTCCCTGGAGACAGACAGCAGACAGAGCGTTCAGTCCCACAGGCTGCCCTCCACCTCGGATGCCAGTCCCAATCCAGGGGGTCATCCACACGCCTCATCAACCAGCTATAAATAGAGGTCCCCCACGACCTCCTTCTTAGGTGCAGTTAACTTGCTAGAGTGAGTTGAGGAACTCAGGAAGTTGACTCACTCAATAGATTACCGATTTAATACAAAGGACTACCAATGACAGGACAACCAATTTATTACAAAGGACAACCAATGATAGGCAAATGAAGAGATACTGTTCGGGACAGTTTTCCGAACAAAGGAGCTTCTGTCCCCACGAAGTGTGGGGCTGGCCCAGTAGCAGGTGGAAGAGTCCTTGCTCGCCAGCCTGTTAGCTCTCCAAACCAGGTCCTTTGGGATGTTTATGGAGGCTCCATTACTTAGGCATAATGTTTTGAATCACGGTTATTGACAGCTGACTCAACCTCCAGCCTCTTTCCCCTCCCTGGAGGTCATGGGGTGGGACTGAAAGTCCTAACCCTTTAATCACTGGGTTGGTTCTACAGCCAACCAGCCCCCAGCCTTAGGTGGGGTCAAAGGTCATCCCCACAACCTAGCACGAGACACTTGTAAGACTCTCACCACTTGGGAAATAATGATCTTCCAAAGGCTTTAGGAGCTCTGTGCCAGGAACTGTGGATGAAGAGCCAATATATATTTCTTGTTCTAAATCACAGTCCCACAAGAGGTCACACAGATCTCATTGATGGGGACACTGGGCATCCCCCAGGGCTTGTGCCTCCACTAGGTACTTTACCTGCATCTTACTGCCTTCTCATGCTTGGAACCGTGAGTGGCAGCTATTTGTCTAAATCTCTTAAATCACAGTGCGAACCATTTAAAAGCTTTAAACACTGGGATTTATGACTTTTTCTTCTCCCTCTGCCCTGGCTAGGGTGAGGGAATGGTCGTGAGTGCCTCTGATGTTTAGGGTAAGGAAGATAGGAGAACCCAGAGAAGGTGTGGGGCAGCGAGAAGGAAGACAGCCCGGGGATCCCGGAAGGCCAAGGCACCCAGAGGAGTTTCCAGGAGGGCGGAGCTCCTCCACACAAACGGAGTCTGAGGGGCACAGACGAGGTGAAGGTCGTTGGTGACCTTGACCAGAGGCGCTTCCCGGGGAGCGTCGAAAACAAAAGCCCAATTGTAGCCCGTTCCAGAGGAACGAAAACAAGCCAGAGGATGATGGGGCAGGCGCGGTCAGGCGGGGGCGGGTTTTCTTTTGTTTTAAGACAGGAAATCTGCTAAAGAAACATCCAGGGCAGAGAAGAAGGTGTTGCGGCAGGGGAGAGGCGAAAGCAGAAGCCACGTCCTTGACTTAAGTGGTTGGGTCGGGAAGCCCAGCAGCGCCCGGCTGAGACAAATGGAAACCTGAGCCCAAAGGAAAAAAAGAAAAATCAGAAATACTGATGCTGCCAGCCTGTTAGCTCTCCAAACCAGGTCCTTTGGGATGTTTATGGAGGCTCCATTACTTAGGCATAATGTTTTGAATCACGGTTATTGACAGCTGACTCAACCTCCAGCCTCTTTCCCCTCCCTGGAGGTCATGGGGTGGGACTGAAAGTCCTAACCCTTTAATCACTGGGTTGGTTCTACAGCCAACCAGCCCCCAGCCTTAGGTGGGGTCAAAGGTCATCCCCACAACCTAGCACGAGACACTTGTAAGACTCTCACCACTTGGGAAATAATGATCTTCCAAAGGCTTTAGGAGCTCTGTGCCAGGAACTGTGGATGAAGAGCCAATATATATTTCTTGTTCTAAATCACAGTCCCACAAGAGGTCACACAGATCTCATTGATGGGGACACTGGGCATCCCCCAGGGCTTGTGCCTCCACTAGGTACTTTACCTGCATCTTACTGCCTTCTCATGCTTGGAACCGTGAGTGGCAGCTATTTGTCTAAATCTCTTAAATCACAGTGCGAACCATTTAAAAGCTTTAAACACTGGGATTTATGACTTTTTCTTCTCCCTCTGCCCTGGCTAGGGTGAGGGAATGGTCGTGAGTGCCTCTGATGTTTAGGGTAAGGAAGATAGGAGAACCCAGAGAAGGTGTGGGGCAGCGAGAAGGAAGACAGCCCGGGGATCCCGGAAGGCCAAGGCACCCAGAGGAGTTTCCAGGAGGGCGGAGCTCCTCCACACAAACGGAGTCTGAGGGGCACAGACGAGGTGAAGGTCGTTGGTGACCTTGACCAGAGGCGCTTCCCGGGGAGCGTCGAAAACAAAAGCCCAATTGTAGCCCGTTCCAGAGGAACGAAAACAAGCCAGAGGATGATGGGGCAGGCGCGGTCAGGCGGGGGCGGGTTTTCTTTTGTTTTAAGACAGGAAATCTGCTAAAGAAACATCCAGGGCAGAGAAGAAGGTGTTGCGGCAGGGGAGAGGCGAAAGCAGAAGCCACGTCCTTGACTTAAGTGGTTGGGGCGGGAAGCCCAGCAGCGCCCGGCTGAGACAAATGGAAACCTGAGCCCAAAGGAAAAAAAGAAAAATCAGAAATACTGATGCTGCCTTGACTTAAATTTTTGATATTTTGTTCATGATGTATTTTTGCCTTCATGATAATTATTTAAACAGTCTATAGGCTGATGAAGGAAATTTTTCATGTTCCTTTGGATTTTGCTCCTGAGAGAGGAATCTTTGAGAGAGATATTCTAGTACAAGAGGGAGGCTGCGGGAAGAGGGTGTCTAACAAGAAGGGGACAGGGCCTCTGGTGATTGGCAAGGGCAGGCCACAGGCTGACAGACACCCGCAAAGCCGGGAAACAAGGCGAGCTGGTTTGCACCTACCGCTGGGCGATGGACCGTGGTCCAAGCTACGATCAGCTTCGGCGGGGACAGAGCTCCCCCTGCTGGGCCTGCCTGGGAAAGACAGCTCAGGAGGGATGCGTCTAGGACTCCCCCTGGGGCGCCGAGGCCGGAAAGCCGCTCAGGAATAGACCACCCGCCTCTCTCCCCGCGGAGGGTCGGGGTCCCAGGAGGAGGGGAAGGAGCAGAGAGCCAAGCAAGTTTTGAGAAAGGAGTCAAGTTTCCTTTGACCCAACAGTTTGACCTGTCCTTTAGTTTCGGCCTGATTGCCAAGTGCAGCAAGAAGTAAACATTTCTGTGAGTCTGCCTCTTCAAGTATGCGGTATTGTGCAAACTAAGATGAAACACTTACTTTTTATGTGGAAATGTTCTAAAGGAAGCTTGGCTTGGACCTTTCAACGTCTTGATTATTTGCCCTTTTCTCCTGAATCTAGGACCAAGGCCAAGAAAGTTCCTTCACACATATATCACCTGAAGAGCCTGTTATGTGGGAGTGAAGTTCTATCTCAGAGATTTTCCCAACAGCTTGCAAGGTTCTGACTATCCAGGAGCAATCTTCCTTGCCACTGTGAGGTGGGGACCTTAAAAAAAGATTAAAAAAAAAGAAAAAAGTCATCGAAGTCGAGGAGTGTAAAAGGTAGAAGGAACCTATCAACCTGAGTTGCAAGGCAGGTTTCGCTGTCCCTGGCGTCCGACCCTGCGATCTTTTGTGCTGATCTGCGAGGCTGGCTGGTCAGCGATCAGATGGATTCTGAGTGGCTTAGGGCAGCTTTGGCTGTGGTAACACTGACTGAATCCAAGACTCACCAACAAAAAAAATCGGGATTGAGTTGGCAATGTGACAGAAGCGAAGCAGACTGTGACCTGACCTGCCCGGACAGCCAGAGGTATGGCAGGAGAGAAACAATCAGTCATGCTTCTCGGCGGAAGTGGGCTTAGGGTACACACCGACCTAAGCCCATAGCCGACCCACTGAATGGCAGGAGCGTAAAGGCCAGGGTCCCAGGCTGGGTCTGGCTCTATAATCTTACTTTTAAGTGAACGACTATCCAATAATTTTGCTTTAAACTCTTTTGCAGCATCACTCCTTCCAGACTGCAATGGTTCTTTTTAAGGAAACTTGTCTGGGATGCATATATTGCTAAGCGTCCAGTGAGACCGGCGTGCCGGTTGCCTTGGAAAACCTGAGGGAAGCCCACAAAAAGTAAAAACCAGGGGAACAGAGCTGAACCCCCGATGTGTCCCCTAGTCCACACACGGGTCACATGGGGGTCACCTGGTTGAGGGTGGGAGCCTGAAGGGCTCCAGGTGTTCGGGCACAACCTCTGCAAAAATTATTGATGGGCATCTAAGTTAAGCAGACAGGACTCCCAAAGTCAGACAGAGGAATAAGAATGAACAAAACAAGGCGAGATCCGTGACGTCACACGACGGAGAAACGAAATCCACAGCTTAAGGTGGATCTAGTTGCGAAACGACAGCAGCATCAGCAATGACCCTCAGCTCCAAAAACACCAAGATGCAGAGAGAAGCAAGAAAGCGTGAGCGGTACTGAGGGGAGAGGGGGAGTCGGCAGAGCTGGTTCTGAACCGGCCCAGAGGTTGCGTGTAGCAGACATATACCTGAAAGCAGCAATTCAGACTATCTGCAGAGAATTAAAGGGAAATATAAAAATGACTGGCTTGTGACTCAGACAGTAAAGAATCGGCCTCAGTGCGGGGGACCCAGGTTTGATCGCGCGGTTGGGAAGATGCCCTGGAGAAGGAAGTGGCAACCCACTCTTGTCTTCTTGCCCGGAGAATCCCATGAATGGAGGAACCTGGAGGGCCACAGTTCAGTGGATCGTGGAGTCACAACCGAGAGATTAACACTTTCACTTTCAAAGGGAAACACGATGATCATGACCCCACAAATCTGAGTAGATAAAAAGAGAGAGGGAAGGAACCAAATGGAAATTCTGCGGTTGAAAAGTAAAGTAACTCAAATTAAAATTGTCAGAAAGTCTCAACCGCAAATTTGAGACAAGAAAGGACTCAATGAACTCAAAAAAAACACAAAGATTAGAAGAGCCGACCCACTGAATGGCAGGAGCGTAAAGGCCAGGGTCCCAGGCTGGGTCTGGCTCTATAATCTTACTTTTAAGTGAACGACTATCCAATAATTTTGCTTTAAACTCTTTTGCAGCATCACTCCTTCCAGACTGCAATGGTTCTTTTTAAGGAAACTTGTCTGGGATGCATATATTGCTAAGCGTCCAGTGAGACCGGCGTGCCGGTTGCCTTGGAAAACCTGAGGGAAGCCCACAAAAAGTAAAAACCAGGGGAACAGAGCTGAACCCCCGATGTGTCCCCTAGTCCACACACGGGTCACATGGGGGTCACCTGGTTGAGGGTGGGAGCCTGAAGGGCTCCAGGTGTTCGGGCACAACCTCTGCAAAAATTATTGATGGGCATCTAAGTTAAGCAGACAGGACTCCCAAAGTCAGACAGAGGAATAAGAATGAACAAAACAAGGCGAGATCCGTGACGTCACACGACGGAGAAACGAAATCCACAGCTTAAGGTGGATCTAGTTGCGAAACGACAGCAGCATCAGCAATGACCCTCAGCTCCAAAAACACCAAGATGCAGAGAGAAGCAAGAAAGCGTGAGCGGTACTGAGGGGAGAGGGGGAGTCGGCAGAGCTGGTTCTGAACCGGCCCAGAGGTTGCGTGTAGCAGACATATACCTGAAAGCAGCAATTCAGACTATCTGCAGAGAATTAAAGGGAAATATAAAAATGACTGGCTTGTGACTCAGACAGTAAAGAATCGGCCTCAGTGCGGGGGACCCAGGTTTGATCCCTCGGTTGGGAAGATGCCCTGGAGAAGGAAGTGGCAACCCACTCTTGTCTTCTTGCCCGGAGAATCCCATGAATGGAGGAACCTGGAGGGCCACAGTTCAGTGGATCGTGGAGTCACAACCGAGAGATTAACACTTTCACTTTCAAAGGGAAACACGATGATCATGACCCCACAAATCTGAGTAGATAAAAAGAGAGAGAGAAGGAACCAAATGGAAATTCTGCGGTTGAAAAGTAAAGTAACTCAAATTAAAAATTCGTCAGAAAGTCTCAACCGCAAATTTGAGACAAGAAAGGACTCAATGAACTCAAAGATAAAGGAATAAAAATCCAATACAAAGAATAGAGAGTAAAGAAAGTGAAGACAAATGAACAGAGCCTTCGAGGCTGTGGGACAATGTCAAGCACAACAAGGTAAGTCGAAGGTGGAACTCGGAAGATGGAGAGAGAAAATGAGGCGGGAAAAAAACTACCCTTCAAAATGAACAGGACTCCTTTGGCCACTCCCGGCACTGCTTGTGGGCCCGTTTGGTAGGAGTCTGGCATCTCATAGGTAAAAGAAGCTGAGGGGGCTTCATAACTACTTGCTATGATGGAAAACTTGGTCCAGATGCAGGACGATGGTGATGTTCACGTGTAGTAGTGGAAGACTGAGGCCTATACCTCTTAGTAAACTAATGAAAGCTTGTTTTGAATGACAAGGCGTGTCCATAAAGCAGATCAGATTCTGATCTGATGGGCAGCCGACCAGTGAAACAGACACACCTGCACAGCTGAAGCCGAAGGGCACAGATGCAATTGATGTATTCCTAGAGCAGACGGTAGCTCGGCTGGTAACAAGTCCACCTGTAATGCAGGAGACCTGGGCTCAGTCGCTGGGTTGGGAATATTCCCTGGAGAAGGGAAGGGCTGGATTCTTGCCTGGAGAATTCCATGGCTCCTCCTTGCAAAGAGTCAGACACAATTGAGTGACTTTCATTTTCGCTAGAATGGACAGGAAACACCCACTAAAATGAGAACCTGCCACTTTGGTCCAGAATTCAGTTTCCACAAGCCTACAACGTCTTCTCAGTTGGAAAACTGCCATTTCGCCCATGGCATCCTGAATAACTATTTCTAGTCTTCCATTGTTTCCCCTCCATCCCTGTATTGTGTATAAAGTGACTGGGACATGTCGCACAAGCCCCATCGGAGAATCCCATGAATGGAGGAACCTGGAGGGCCACAGTTCAGTGGATCGTGGAGTCACAACCGAGAGATTAACACTTTCACTTTCAAAGGGAAACACGATGATCATGACCCCACAAATCTGAGTAGATAAAAAGAGAGAGAGAAGGAACCAAATGGAAATTCTGCGGTTGAAAAGTAAAGTAACTCAAATTAAAAATTCGTCAGAAAGTCTCAACCGCAAATTTGAGACAAGAAAGGACTCAATGAACTCAAAGATAAAGGAATAAAAATCCAATACAAAGAATAGAGAGTAAAGAAAGTGAAGACAAATGAACAGAGCCTTCGAGGCTGTGGGACAATGTCAAGCACAACAAGGTAAGTCGAAGGTGGAACTCGGAAGATGGAGAGAGAAAATGAGGCGGGAAAAAAACTACCCTTCAAAAATGAACAGGACTCCTTTGGCCACTCCCGGCACTGCTTGTGGGCCCGTTTGGTAGGAGTCTGGCATCTCATAGGTAAAAGAAGCTGAGGGGGCTTCATAACTACTTGCTATGATGGAAAACTTGGTCCAGATGCAGGACGATGGTGATGTTCACGTGTAGTAGTGGAAGACTGAGGCCTATACCTCTTAGTAAACTAATGAAAGCTTGTTTTGAATGACAAGGCGTGTCCATAAAGCAGATCAGATTCTGATCTGATGGGCAGCCGACCAGTGAAACAGACACACCTGCACAGCTGAAGCCGAAGGGCACAGATGCAATTGATGTATTCCTAGAGCAGACGGTAGCTCGGCTGGTAACAAGTCCACCTGTAATGCAGGAGACCTGGGCTCAGTCGCTGGGTTGGGAATATTCCCTGGAGAAGGGAAGGGCTGGATTCTTGCCTGGAGAATTCCATGGCTCCTCCTTGCAAAGAGTCAGACACAATTGAGTGACTTTCATTTTCGCTAGAATGGACAGGAAACACCCACTAAAATGAGAACCTGCCACTTTGGTCCAGAATTCAGTTTCCACAAGCCTACAACGTCTTCTCAGTTGGAAAACTGCCATTTCGCCCCATGGCATCCTGAATAACTATTTCTAGTCTTCCATTGTTTCCCTCTCCATCCCTGTATTGTGTATAAAGTGACTGGGACATGTGCACAAGCATGTCCCTTTTTTCTTTTTTTGGAAAAGCTGTGTGGTCTGCAGGATCTTCCCCAATCAGGTATTGAACCCATATCCCCTGCTTTGGGAGCACAGAGTCTTAACCACTGGACCACCAGAGAAGTCTTGCTTTTTTTTTTTTTTTTTTTTAACTAAATGGACAATGATATATTTTCATCAACATCAGATGGAAGTGAAGTTGGGGAAAAGCACTGTTTCTGGGAAAATACTTCCTTTCTAAGTTAGGAATATGCTCATTTAACGCCCATCTTCATATTCTAAAAGGCTATTAGCTATTGCTGTTTAACAAAAAAAATAATTTAAAAAGTCTTACATGTCTTATTTGGAGAATTTCAATGTTTTTCATTCTTCCTTATAAAACTCAAGGGCAATTTTGTGACTTTTTTTTAGTATGTAGTTGTTACATGGATGGTAATGTGTCTTTAAGTAGTCGATGCATTCCTTTTAAGGAAAGGTTGTTTTCTCTTTGAGTTAAACATGTTATTTAAACAAATTTCTCACTTAAAAATATAAGCAAAAATAAAGACATTCTCAGATAAATACAAACAGAGGTCGTTGTTAGCCAACCTGTTTTTACAGAAGGAAGTCCTTCAGGTTGATAAGGAAGGAGCCTGAATGGTAGGTTTAAGTCTCCGGAAAGAAGAAAACAGGAAATGGTAGACTCATGGGTAGATACCAAACACTGATCTAGTATCTTTCCTTCCCTTACTTCCCTTTAAAAATAAAGTGGTTTAAACACTTACTATAGGGCTGTACTGTTGGGTTTTTGACATATGTCGACGTAATAGATTTGATAAAAATAGAATAAAGAAAGGAGAGAAATAGAACTACATTGCTGTATCTTATTGGATTTAAGTCAGTATTAATCTGAAATAGTTTCTCACAAATTAAAGATGCATATTATAGGGCTTCCCTGGTAGTCCACTGGGTAAGGAAGTGTCCGGTTCGATCCCTGGCCTGGGAAGATCCCACGTGCCGCAGAGCAGCTGGACCGATGTGTCCAATTACCGAGCCAGCGCTCTGAAGTACATGTGCCCAGAGCCGGTGCTCTGCAACGAGAAAGGCCACAGTGACGAGAAGCCCACACAGGCCAAAGAACAAAGATAAATAAATGAAAGATGAATAGAAGTGGCCAAAACAAAAAAGTTTAAAGATGCATATTATAGTTCCTAGAATCATCACTAAAAAATGAGTTTAACGGCATAGAAATGGGCTTCCCTGGTAGCTCAGTGGTGAAGAGTTCGCCTGCCAACGCAGGAGACACGGGTTTGATCTCTGATGCGGGAAGATTCCACATGCTGTGGAGCAACTAAGCCCGTGAGCCACACCTACTGAGCCTGTGCTCCAGAGCCTCGGAGCCACAACTATGGAACCAATGGGCCACAACTACTGAAACCCATGTGCCCTAGATCCCAAGTTCCACACAAGAGAAGTCACCACAACAAGAAGCTGCTCACCTCAACTACAGAGTAGCCCCAATTCTCTGCAACTAGAGAAGAACCTGCAGCAGCAGTGAAAACCCAGAGTAGCCAAAAATAAATAGATAAATAAAATGTATTTCTTTAAAAACACATAGAAATAGTGGAATCAAAATAATATAAAAAAATATTTTAAGCAATTTATCAGTTACACCTTATTTTTCGTTTAATTTTGACTGAGCTGGGTCTTTGTTGGGCATGCAGGGACTTCTCTAATTGGGTTCTCTAGTTGTGGCCCCTGGGCTTAGTTGCCTCACTGAAGGAGGGCTCTTAGTTCCCTGACCAGGGATTGAACCCATGCCCCCTGCCCTGGAAGGCAGATTGTTAACCACTGGACCATCAGGGAAGTGCCAATAAAAATATTTTGAATAAGATATGGCAGTCAAGAAGGAACACAGTTTCTTTGTGTCAATGGGACAGTTCTGTGTCTGGATTATTCTGGTGGTCACACTTGTGATAAACTTCTGCAGTGGGAAAGAATCCGCCTGCCAATACAGGAGACCCCAAGAGACTCAGGTTTGATTCCGGGTTGGGAAATTCCCTGGAATAGAAAATGGCAATCCACTCCAGTGTTCTTGCCTGGGAAATCCCATGGACAGAGGAGCCTGGTGGGCTACAGTTCACAGGGTTGCAAAGCGCTGGACACCACTGAGTGACTGAGCACACCCATACACAAACACACACACACACTTGAGTGCAATTCAGAACTGGTGAAATCTGAATAAAGGCTGTAGTTCACAGCCAATGTCAACTTCCTTATTTTTATATTGTACTACTGGAGAGCGTGATTGTGTTGGTAATTCCTTAACTATTTACATTGCCAAGACTCCATTGAGCTCTACATTTAAATTGATGTTTTCACTGAACGTAAATCACACCTCAGAAAG
This sequence comes from Tragulus kanchil, assembly GCA_022376925.1. NCBI lineage: Eukaryota > Metazoa > Chordata > Mammalia > Artiodactyla > Tragulidae > Tragulus > Tragulus kanchil. The sequence goes on along the minus strand of JAIOJX010000002.1, from coordinate 152,080,266 downwards.
CTAATGCAAAGATATAAAATGATGTTTAAAATAAACAAAATAAAATATAAAACAATAAACACTACAGTCACCTAAAGAAGGAGGAAGGAAGGGACGTGGCAGGGAAGGAAACCACAACTTGCAAGTAACGGATACTGTGGAAGATGAAGAAACACACACACACACACACACCCCACCGTCCCCACCAGCCACAACCACAATAACAACACTACTGTTTACATCCTCAGAGAAGTAAAGGATAAAGGGAACTCGCGAATTAGCATTGGGACAGCAGATCTGAAAAAGCCCAAGGACTGAAAGTTTAAGCTGGACAAACCTCCCAGAAAAGTAGTACAAAAAAAGAGAAAGAAATGAAAAATGAGATTAAAGATAAAATTAGAAGACCATCTGGGAGATGCAACATCTGAATGATGGAAGTTCCCGAACGGGAGAACAGAGGGGTGAGAATGAATAGAATAGTTCAGGAGAATTGAGGCACACGTGTCAAGACCAACAAGTAGACAAAAAGCATAGGCACACGCTAGATACAATAATGTCAAATAGGCATAGACACGTACCATTACGTAAAATAGACATAGGAACAAAGGCCAAAGGAAATACACGTAGGAAAAAAGTTGTTTTGTTACAATAATATCAGTGTTTTAAATTTTATTTTAAATTACGCATATTTGTATACATTAAAATGAGAACCCTTTGCATCTCACGCCCAAGCACCAGTAGAACAAAGTCCACACTTGCCTAATAAACATTCTATAATGGCTCCCATTACCTTAAGGTCCTTCAGGATTCTCAGCGTGAAGTTGTGGCCTTTGCTGGGCCTGCCCGGCCCCAGCTCCGGCCGCTTCCCTCCACACACACACACTTGAGTGCAATTCAGAACTGGTGAAATCTGAATAAAGGCTGTAGTTCACAGCCAATGTCAACTTCCTTATTTTTATATTGTACTACTGGAGAGCGTGATTGTGTTGGTAATTCCTTAACTATTTACATTGCCAAGACTCCATTGAGCTCTACATTTAAATTGATGTTTTCACTGAACGTAAATCACACCTCAGAAAGCTAATGCAAAGATATAAAATGATGTTTAAAATAAACAAAATAAAATATAAAACAATAAACACTACAGTCACCTAAAGAAGGAGGAAGGAAGGGACGTGGCAGGGAAGGAAACCACAACTTGCAAGTAACGGATACTGTGGAAGATGAAGAAACACACACACACACACACACCCCACCGTCCCCACCAGCCACAACCACAATAACAACACTACTGTTTACATCCTCAGAGAAGTAAAGGATAAAGGGAACTCGCGAATTAGCATTGGGACAGCAGATCTGAAAAAGCCCAAGGACTGAAAGTTTAAGCTGGACAAACCTCCCAGAAAAGTAGTACAAAAAAAGAGAAAGAAATGAAAAATGAGATTAAAGATAAAATTAGAAGACCATCTGGGAGATGCAACATCTGAATGATGGAATTTCCCCGAACGGGAGAACAGAGGGGTGAGAATGAATAGAATAGTTCAGGAGAATTGAGGCACACGTGTCAAGACCAACAAGTAGACAAAAAGCATAGGCACACGCTAGATACAATAATGTCAAATAGGCATAGACACGTACCATTACGTAAAATAGACATAGGAACAAAGGCCAAAGGAAATACACGTAGGAAAAAAGTTGTTTTGTTACAATAATATCAGTGTTTTAAATTTTATTTTAAATTACGCATATTTGTATACATTAAAATGAGAACCCTTTGCATCTCACGCCCAAGCACCAGTAGAACAAAGTCCACACTTGCCTAATAAACATTCTATAATGGCTCCCATTACCTTAAGGTCCTTCAGGATTCTCAGCGTGAAGTTGTGGCCTTTGCTGGGCCTGCCCGGCCCCAGCTCCGGCCGCTTCCCTCCACCCACCCGCATTCCAGTCTTACCAGAACCTCCACCAGCACAGGCTTCTGGAGGAACCCCCAGCATCTGGCAGGAACTCCTCCTCCCTGGGTCTCCATGGCAACACTTCCCCCTCGGCTGTGGCTGAGTGACCGCTCGGCTCGGAGGCCTGTTCTCGGGCCGGAGCAGCCATCGTCCTGGGAGCTGTGGTGCACCGTAGGCACTTCAGGCCGTTGCTCAACATCTGGGGCGGAGGTAGGCCAGTCCTTATAACGCTGCCGCTTTCACGAAGCCTTCCTGATTCCCAGACCAGCACCACCGCCGCTGCCTCCATCCCAGGAGAAATCAAACTTTCCCTCAGTCCTGCCACAGCATTTTATAGGACCTTTTCTATTCCTTTTTCTACTTGGGTGACTTTTTCTATTACTCGGATTCCTTATCTGTAAAATGGGGGGGCAGAATGATACCTGTCTCAGGAGGTTACAGAGAGGATTGCATCAGTTTACGTTTGGTGCCTTAGGGGTAAAAAACTCACCTGCAGGAGACCTGGGTTCAGTCCCTGGGTTGGGAAGATCCCCTGGAAATGGACACGGCGACCCACTCCAGCATGCTTTCCGGGGAAAAGCCACATCCAGAGGAGCCTAGTAGGCTGCAGTCCCTGGGGTCAGAAGAGCTGGACACGACTGAGCGACTAAACAACAAACGTTTACAGCACCCCATGCCAAGTTCATGGTAAAAGTCCTCTAAAAGGAAGCCGTTGTGATCATTATTTTGACGTCTTAATATGATATTTGTCTATCTCATATGGCAGCATGGACAGATGCACCTCTCCTGTGTGATAGTATTTTATTGTCTTTGCATTTCTTGCAGTATATGGGATCTTAGTTCCCTAAAGATCAGACTCCTGACCCCTGCAGCGGAAACGCGGAATCCTAACCACTGGACCATCAGGGATTATAAACTGCCCACGGGTGAGGAACCTATCTTGTTGATCTTTATAGACTGTGCAATTCACGGAATGCTGTCTAGCTGCATTTGTCGTTTCGCTCGTCCAACTCTTTGCAGGACGTAGCCATCATTGTTGGGTTATTGACTCCTTCCCTTTCAGCGTGAAGTTGTGGCCTTTGCTGGGCCTGCCCGGCCCCAGCTCCGGCCGCTTCCCTCCACCCACCCGCATTCCAGTCTTACCAGAACCTCCACCAGCACAGGCTTCTGGAGGAACCCCCAGCATCTGGCAGGAACTCCTCCTCCCTGGGTCTCCATGGCAACACTTCCCCCTCGGCTGTGGCTGAGTGACCGCTCGGCTCGGAGGCCTGTTCTCGGGCCGGAGCAGCCATCGTCCTGGGAGCTGTGGTGCACCGTAGGCACTTCAGGCCGTTGCTCAACATCTGGGGCGGAGGTAGGCCAGTCCTTATAACGCTGCCGCTTTCACGAAGCCTTCCTGATTCCCAGACCAGCACCACCGCCGCTGCCTCCATCCCAGGAGAAATCAAACTTTCCCTCAGTCCTGCCACAGCATTTTATAGGACCTTTTCTATTCCTTTTTCTACTTGGGTGACTTTTTCTATTACTCGGATTCCTTATCTGTAAAATGGGGGGGCAGAATGATACCTGTCTCAGGAGGTTACAGAGAGGATTGCATCAGTTTACGTTTGGTGCCTTAGGGGTAAAAAACTCACCTGCAGGAGACCTGGGTTCAGTCCCTGGGTTGGGAAGATCCCCTGGAAATGGACACGGCGACCCACTCCAGCATGCTTTCCGGGGAAAAGCCACATCCAGAGGAGCCTAGTAGGCTGCAGTCCCTGGGGTCAGAAGAGCTGGACACGACTGAGCGACTAAACAACAAACGTTTACAGCACCCCATGCCAAGTTCATGGTAAAAGTCCTCTAAAAGGAAGCCGTTGTGATCATTATTTTGACGTCTTAATATGATATTTGTCTATCTCATATGGCAGCATGGACAGATGCACCTCTCCTGTGTGATAGTATTTTATTGTCTTTGCATTTCTTGCAGTATATGGGATCTTAGTTCCCTAAAGATCAGACTCCTGACCCCTGCAGCGGAAACGCGGAATCCTAACCACTGGACCATCAGGGATTATAAACTGCCCACGGGTGAGGAACCTATCTTGTTGATCTTTATAGACTGTGCAATTCACGGAATGCTGTCTAGCTGCATTTGTCGTTTCGTCTCTACGTCCAACTCTTTGCAACGCCATGGACTGTAGCCCATCAGGCTCCCCTGTCCATGGGATTTCCCAAGCAAGAATGCTGGAGTGGGGCATGGCCGGAAAGGCAGTCGCCCCCTCGCACATCACGCACCGCACGTTCGTGGGGCCCCTGGTGCTAAACCATTCATAGACGAATGATTCTGGGTCGGGGTTTCCTACACAGCCGAGCAGCTCCCTCGCTGCGATCAATTGAAAGTCAGACCTTGAGGGAACCTTCCTGACCCAGGGATTGAACCCTGGTCTCCTGCATTGGCAGGTGGATTCGTTACCACGGAGCCATGAGGTAGCCATCCAGAAAATCACCCTCAAGTATACACAGACAAGCCCATGTGGAGTCTGCATGCATGTGCAGGCGTATCCACACGCTTTAGGACACACGCAGGCTGGTATGGTTTTCTGTGCTCATCTTGACCACCCGTGTGGTCTGTAGCGTTCTCCAGCCGTGGCTCCTGGGACTCTCTCTCGTTTGGATTCCCACCTAGTCTCTGGAAGGACCTCTCAGCCTCCTTCTGGCCCCAGCCCTTCCCCTACTTGCCCCTGAATGTGTTTTTCTAGCGCCACCTCACCACCTCACTTTGGACACTGGTGAGGGACTTCATCAAAACCACAGATTCACTGGAGAAGTCTGGAAAAGCCACAAGCCTGGGTTATCGCCAGCCGAGCCCTCCGTCCTGACCTCCAGACCAGCAGAGCCTGAAGGACTCCCTACTCTCCTCTGTCGTCCCCCTACCCAGAACCCCTTACAAGACCCAGGCTGCTGTCACCTGCTCACAGCGAGACTTCCCTCCTCCACCCCCTCCCCGCGCCCGGAGGCGCTGCGTCAGCTCAGACCCCTCGGCTTTCACAAGCTTCCCTCTGTTCTCTAGGCTGATGCCACAGTGCATGCTCACGGCTTCAGTTTCTTCCTGAAACCCCGTGCCTGTGAATAAACAGACGCATGCCTGGGTCGCTGCGTGATGAGGCCACAACGGCAAGAACGAAGGGGTAGACGTGGAGTGTGCACTGCAACTCTTTCAACGCCTTGGTGCTCCCGAATTCTCAGAAGATGTCAGGATGAAATATCCCTTGATGGCTTCTTTCGGGATAAAACTCAAGACTCCTTTGTGGAGAACATAAAGCCCTCTGTGAGCTGGCTGTTGCCTTCCCAGTAGCCTCATCTACTGCCACGGACCAGTCCCTTTTCCCATAGTCCATTCTTTTGAAAAACATTGTAACTCTTTTATTTTGCACTGGGGTATGGGCAGTTAACAATGCTGTGATCCTGGGGGGACATACAGATGACTAATCTGGCGTCATACAAATCTGTAAAGTAAAAAATTATAGAGTAAAATACTCTGTACAAGTAAAAAGTAAAATAAAAATTACAAAAAAACAGGGCTTCCCTGGTGGTCCAGTGGGTAAGGACACTGCCTTGCAGTGCAAGGGACGCCAGTTCGATCCCTGGCCTGGGGAGATCCCACGTGCCGCAGAGCGGCTGGACCGATGTGTCCAATTACCGAGCCGGAGTTCTGGAGCGCATGCGCCCAGAGCTGGTGCTCTGTGACAACAGAGGCCACCGCGATGGGAGGCCCACAAGAGCCAAAAGAACAGAGATGGATGAAAACAGAGAAATGAAAGACCAATAGAAGTGGCCCGCCCGTCTCCCTCCCTCCCCACCCCACTCCCCAAAAGATAAATAAATAAAATAAACGTTAAAAAAAGTTATTTATATCAAAAAAAAAGTTTAAAAAAAAAATTACAACAAACAGACAATGCTGTCACAGTTTCAGGTGGACCACAGAGGGACTCCGCCACACGTCCACATGCCTCTCCTGTCGACTCTGCAATCCCATGGACTGTAGTAGCCTCCCAGGCTCTGCAGCCCGCCAGGCTCCTCTGCCCATGGGATTTTCCAGGCCAGAATGCTGGAGTGGGCTGCCATTGCCTCCTCCAGGGGGTCTTCCCCATCAGGGGTCAGATCTTTGTCTCCTGCATGGGCAGGCAGATTCTTTACCACTGCATCATCTGAGAGGCCTGTGTACACACACCGTTCTCCTCCAAACTCCCCTCCCATCCAGGCGGGGCGGCCACCTAACACTGAGTTTCTGTGCTGTGCAGTAGGACCTTGTCGGTTACCCGTTTTAAAGATAGCGGTGTGCTCAAGTCATTCCTTAGCTCCTCTCCTCATCTCTCCCCCCATCCTTCTCCCCTGGCCACCTGAAGTTCTCCCACAAACCATCCTGAATTACTCGGAGCCCCAGCAGACTACGTGTGATATTTCGTTCGTCTGGGCCCACTGGCGAATCTGTTCCAGATTCTTGGAAAACCTTTCCCTGCCTTTTTCTCCAGCAATCCTCTGTGCAAGCCTCTGCGTCATCTCAAAGGACGCCTCCTCCAGGAAGCCTTCACTGATTTCTCTGTTCGAGCTCCTCCCGAATCTCAGCAGAGATTTCTGGTAGAAGGGCCTCACCTAGGACTGGATTTGCAAATATGCTGCAGCACTGGAAGCCTGGCCTGAGGCCGGGGCTCTGGTTCCTTAACCTGCCTCTCCGAGAATCTCCTAGGATCTCTCCTGTCTTCCCTCAGGGAACACATCCCCAGGCAGCTGCCCTGCGTCAGCGACAAACACCCTGAGCAGGTTGCGCGAATCCCCGGGCTCAAACCGACAGGCGGCTCCAGCGGCGGAAGCGGACCCGGCCGGAGCCCCGGGGCCTGCGAGCGAGGGTGCGGGCAGGGGAGGCCCCGGAGGAAGAGGTCCGGGCTGGGGCGGAAGAGGGCGGGGCCTGCGGCTGCACTAGTCGGTGCCCCGGGCCTGGGACGGAAGTTGCAAGAAGTACAGTTTCAGTTTTGTTTCTGTTTCAGGAGGCCAGCAGCAGCCGCGTCGGGGCCTCGGGGGGCCCCCAGCTCCGGGTCCTGGAGCCCAGGCCAGGTAAGGCGAGGGCTCGGAGGAGGCTGAAGGGGGAGCCGGAATGGAGGGGAGAGGGGAAGGGAGAGAGCCGGAGGAAGAGGAGGAGGAAGGGAGGGGGAGGGGGACCCAGAAAGAGGGAGGACAGGACAGGCTCCTCTCCCGGGGCCTGAGCTCTGAGGTCTTCCTGGGAAGATCCCCGTGCCCCTCCCTGCGCGCCCCCCACCAGCCCCTGCTTTCTGGAAGTTTGGGGCAAATTCCCCAAGTTTTGTGATCAAGTATTCACAGCCGCTGTGTTGGGAGCTGGGGGCATTTGCGGATGGAGCCTCTCGTGACTCCGATCCTCCAGAGGCTGCTAGGAAGGCAGAAAGACAGCAGGAAAGACAGAAAAAAAGGCCTGGAGATGGGGCGCGGACCCGGATTCCGAGATGCTGGAAGCAAAGCGCGAGGCAGCCCTTCTCCTTGATTTTTCTTTTGGGTTCGTCTGGGCCCACTGGCGAATCTGTTCCAGATTCTTGGAAAACCTTTCCCTGCCTTTTCTCCAGCAATCCTCTGTGCAAGCCTCTGCGTCATCTCAAAGGACGCCTCCTCCAGGAAGCCTTCACTGATTTCTCTGTTCGAGCTCCTCCCGAATCTCAGCAGAGATTTCTGGTAGAAGGGCCTCACCTAGGACTGGATTTGCAAATATGCTGCAGCACTGGAAGCCTGGCCTGAGGCCGGGGCTCTGGTTCCTTAACCTGCCTCTCCGAGAATCTCCTAGGATCTCTCCTGTCTTCCCTCAGGGAACACATCCCCAGGCAGCTGCCCTGCGTCAGCGACAAACACCCTGAGCAGGTTGCGCGAATCCCCGGGCTCAAACCGACAGGCGGCTCCAGCGGCGGAAGCGGACCCGGCCGGAGCCCCGGGGCCTGCGAGCGAGGGTGCGGGCAGGGGAGGCCCCGGAGGAAGAGGTCCGGGCTGGGTCGGGAAGAGGGCGGGGCCTGCGGCTGCACTAGTCGGTGCCCCGGGCCTGGGACGGAAGTTGCAAGAAGTACAGTTTCAGTTTTGTTTCTGTTTCAGGAGGCCAGCAGCAGCCGCGTCGGGGCCTCGGGGGGCCCCCAGCTCCGGGTCCTGGAGCCCAGGCCAGGTAAGGCGAGGGCTCGGAGGAGGCTGAAGGGGGAGCCGGAATGGAGGGGAGAGGGGAAGGGAGAGAGCCGGAGGAAGAGGAGGAGGAAGGGAGGGGGAGGGGGACCCAGAAAGAGGGAGGACAGGACAGGCTCCTCTCCCGGGGCCTGAGCTCTGAGGTCTTCCTGGGAAGATCCCCGTGCCCCTCCCTGCGCGCCCCCCACCAGCCCCTGCTTTCTGGAAGTTTGGGGCAAATTCCCCAAGTTTTGTGATCAAGTATTCACAGCCGCTGTGTTGGGAGCTGGGGGCATTTGCGGATGGAGCCTCTCGTGACTCCGATCCTCCAGAGGCTGCTAGGAAGGCAGAAAGACAGCAGGAAAGACAGAAAAAAAGGCCTGGAGATGGGGCTCGGACCCGGATTCCGAGATGCTGGAAGCAAAGCGCGAGGCAGCCCCTTCTCCTTGAATGCCCCTCTGACGTCCCGAGAGCGCGTTGCAGGACAGTCGGGGCAGGACGTGGGGCCCCCACTTCCCACAGATGCTGCTGCCAGCGTCTAGGGGCAGGTGTAGCCGGGCTGTAGAAGTTGGAGCCGCAGGAGCAGAGGCCCCTGGTTCCACCCTACCTGCCGGGAGTCGCGGTGACTTCTGCCCACCCAGACCCCCGGCTGTGTCCTCCGTGCCCTCCTCCCATTCCTAGCAGGGTCCCCAGGGTCTCTCCACACCAGACTGGCACCCCACCCTCCACAAGACCTGTCAGAGGCCCGGTGGGGGTGGGGGGCGGGATCACCCGCTATGACCCTATCGGCTCTCTAAGGCCTGGCGTCTCCGTCCTAGCTCGCAGGGCCTGACACACGAAGGCAGCCTGTACGTTTCGCTGAATGCCTGTGAGGAGGAGGGAGGCAGTTCTTTAGTTCAAGGAGACCGGAAGAAAACTCCCGGCCATTCAGGTGAGACCCCCAGACCGGGTGGGGCTAGAGGACGGTGGGAGAGGCAGGGAGGGCAGGTGGCGGGGGCCCTGTGGAGGTGCCCTCTGACCCCGACCCCTCGCTTGCAGAATGGTTTCCCAGGGTGCCTCGCCTTCCCTGCTGGAGGCCCTGAGCAGCGACTTCCTGGCCTGTAAGATCTGCCTGGAGCAGCTGCGGGTGCCCAAAACGCTGCCCTGCCTGCACACCTACTGCCAGGACTGCCTGGCACAGCTGGCCGAGGGCGGCCGCCTCCGGTGCCCTGAGTGCCGCGAGGCCGTGGCCGTGCCGCCCGCGGGCGTGGCCGCCTTCAAGACCAACTTCTTCGTCAACGGGCTCCTGGATCTGGTGACGGCCCGGGCCGGGGGAGACCTCCGTGCGGGGAAGCCGGCCTGCGCTCTGTGCCCGCTGATGGGGGGGGCCGGCGGCGGGGGGCCGGCCACCGCCCGCTGCCTGGACTGCGCCGACGACCTGTGCCAGGCCTGTGCCGACGGGCACCGCTGCACCCGGCAGACCCACAGCCACCGAGTGGTGGACCTGGTGGGCTACAGGGCGGGCTGGTACGACGAGGAGGCCCGGGAGCGCCAGGCGGCCCAGTGTCCCCAGCACCCGGGGGAGGCCCTGCGCTTCCTGTGCCAGCCGTGCTCCCAGCTGCTGTGCCGGGAGTGTCGCCTGGACCCCCACCTGGACCACCCCTGCCTGCCCCTGGCCGAGGCGGTGCGTGCCCGGAGGCCAGGCCTGGAGGAGCTGCTGGCCGGCGTGGACAACAACCTGGCCGAGCTGGAGGCCACCCGGAGGGCGGAGAAGGAGGCCTTGGGCCGGCTGCGGGAGCAGGCGGCCAAGGTGGTCACGCAGGTGGAGGAGGCGGCTGAGGGGGTCCTCCGGACCCTCCTGGCCCAGAAGCAGGAGGTGCTGGGGCGGCTTCGGGCCCGCGTGGAGGCTGCCGAGGAGGCGGCTCGGGAGAGGCTGCGGGACCTGGAGGGCCAGGAGCAGGTGGCCAGGGAGGCGGCCGCCTTTGCCCGTCGGGTGCTCAGCCTGGGGCGCGAGGCTGAGATCCTCTCTCTGGAGGGGGCCATTGCCCAGAGGCTCCGGCAGCTGCAGGACTGTCCCTGGGTGCCTGGGCCCGCCCCCTGCCCGCTGCCCCAGCTGGAGCTGCATCCTGGGCTCCTGGACAAGAACTGTCACTTGCTGAGGCTCTCCTTTGAGGAGCCCGAGAAGGACAGTGGGACAGACGGAGACCGAAACCAGGGAGGCGATACAGCCCAGCCCCAGAGCAGGGATGGAGCTCAGACCCCAAGTCCGGACAGAGCTCAGACACCCCAGGAAGTTGAAGTCCAGCCCCTGAAGGCAGAGAGAGCTGAGACTCCCCAAGAAGATGGAGCCAAGACCCCGAAAGAGGGCAGAGCCCAGACACCCCAAGAAGATAGAGGCGCCCAGTCCCCGAGGGGTGGCAGATGCAACAAGAAGAGGAAGTTCAAAGGCAGACTCAAGTCTGTCTCCCGGGAGCCCAGCCCCGCCCCCGGGCCAAACCTGGAGGGCTCCGGCCTCCTCCCCAGGCCCGTCTATTTCTGCACCTTCCCCACGCGGATGCCGGGGGACAAGCGGGCTCCCCGGATCACCGGGCTCTGTCCTTTTGGCTCCCGGGAGATCCTGGTGGCGGATGAGCAGAACAGGGCCCTGAAGCGCTTCTCCCTCAATGGGGACTACCGAGGCGCCGTGCCCGTCCCCGAGGGCTGCTCCCCGTGCAGCGTGGCCGCCCTGCGGGATGCCGTGGCTTTCTCGGCGGCCGCGCGGCTCTACCTCATCAACCACAAAGGTGAGCTGCAGTGGCGCCGGGCGCTGAGCCTCAGCCAGAACAGCCACGCCGTGGCCGCCATGCCGAGCGGGGACCGGGTGGCGGTCAGCGTGTCGGGCCACGTGGAGGTGTACAACATGGAAGGCAGCCTGGCCACGCGGTTCATCCCCGGGGGCAAGGCCAGCCGGGGCCTGCGGGCGCTGGTGTTCCTGACCACCAGCCCCCAGGGCCATTTTGTAGGCTCGGATTGGCAGCAGAATAGCTTGGTGGTCTGTGATGGGCTGGGTCAGGTCATCGGGGAGTACCAGGGTCCTGGCCTGCACGGCTGCCAGCCAGGCTCCGTGTCCGTGGATAAAAAGGGCTACATCTTCCTGACCCTTCGTGAGGTCAACAAGGTAGTGATCCTCGATCCGGAGGGCTCACTGCTTGGTGACTTCCTAACGGCCTATCACGGCCTGGAAAAGCCCCGGGTGACCACCATGGTGGACGGCAAGTACCTGGTGGTGTCCCTCAGTAATGGAACCATCCATGTCTTTCGGGTCCGCCCTCTTGATGGTTAAAGGGCTGGGGCTGGGGAGGGACTGGGGTGGGGGGAGGAAAGGAGGGAGGGAGAAGGGAGGCAGGCTGCCCACAGGAGGTGGCAGCCCAAGGACATTTTTTCGGAGAGCAGGGGTTGACAGATTTTCCATGTGAAGTGCCCAACCCCTCTTCAGGTGCGGGCACAGGGACCAAGGGCGGGTGGCATGACCATAACCCTCAGAAGCAGAGGAGGAGAGGCTGGAGGGGCGCTGGGCATGAAGGCCTCTTGCTTTTGTGGGGGTAATTGCCGCTGCCTCTGCTATAGAATCTAGGTTTCCAATATACGTGAGCGAGTCCTGATTTGTATTCTTCAAAACCATTCCTGCCAGGGTACCTCAGGGAGAGGCCTGGGGAGGTGGACAGAGATTGTCCCTGGAGCTAGGAAGGGCTCAGGGTATGTCAGGCACATACTTTCTGGAAGAGAGCTGAGCACCTGCTCCACTCCAACAGGAAGGGGACATGCCAAGTGAGCGGGGGCCTGGGACTTTGAACACAGCAGTGAGTGGCATCTTCCAGCGTGGAGATGGAAGGGCTGATCAGCGTCATTGCCCTCAACTGAGGCTCCTCCTGTAATGGTGTCGCCCAGTGAAGTCGGGGCTGGGCTTCGTGGGGGACCAAGTACAGACACCAGCCCAGGGCCATGGTTGTTTGCCTTAATGCCCATGAAGAGGACATGCTGTTAGGAAGCAGAACTTGGCAGAGCTTTGAGTTTAAAAACCCAGGGTTCCGAGTGAGAGAAAGGGAGACCCTGGGGCTTGCCTTCCAATACTCTCCCACCTCCCCTCCAAGCCAGCCTGAGGTCAGACCTCTGTAGGATATGAAGTCTCTTCTGTTTTGATGTCATTATACTTCCTGGAGTTTATTTTTAGCCTCCTCTTTGTTTTCTGGCAGAAATCCTTTTGAGAATTTTCTGGCTGAACTAAGGCGTGGAAGGCATTTGTCTGTATTGCCATTATGGGTGGGGAACACACCTCAACCTAGAGTCCAGCTGTGGAACGCAGGGCCTAGCCAGTTTGAAGACCTGGGAAGTCGGTATTTGCTGAGATGGGTGGGGGAGTAGAAACCGTATGGAGGGATCCCGTCAGAAGTAAGCCGTGACCACGGGCCCTTTGCACGGGCCGTGGCAGTAGTGAAACTGAGGTGGACATGGTTAGCCAGGGGCTGTTGAGGGATGACCTAAGGGAATCTTAATATGAGGGTTGTAAATATATATATAAGGGTTGCGAACCATGAGGGTTCATGGGAACCAGAGAGATTTTGGACAAGTCCAGAGGGGAAGCGCGGGACGTTAGGTGTAGGGAAAAGAAAATTGTTTTCCTGGGAGGTCATTGATTTGTTTCATCAAGTGAAGGGGGAAATCATCAATGTCGAGTAGACGGATTCAGTTATATACACATTTGAGATATGGGCACAGCAAAGAATAATGAAGACTGAAGGAAAATCGATGAGGAGGAAATTATAGAGTGTTGATCCAGAGCTGAGCGTTCAGGCTATGCAGTGACTGAAAACGATCTCGTTAGTCAAAGGCTCCGCAAGAGGGATGCACGCAGGCCAGGACACATCAAGTGAAAAATGGAATCAACCACTCCTGTTGATCAAAAGAATATTTTGAAAGTTATGTCGTGGGGAAGTAGACTCCTGGCATGGTAAACGTGGCTTCCTGGAGATGGGTTTGGCAGGACTTGATGGGAGTCAAAAAAATGATTGTAAGGCGATGTTACTTCACTTTGGGGACTACGTTCTGGGAAAAGAATTCAAAAGACAAGGAGGATCTGCAGATGGGTATGTGTGTACCCCTGTAGGGTAGCGTCACTGATAGGAAACAGCTCAGCTCTGCGGGGAAGAGCCAAGTCGATTGTGGTCTAGCAGGACAGTGAGCTACTGCCTTCATGTATGACAACTATGAGAACTATCTAGAAGAATATGATGTTCTGTGATGCAGTCCTAAGCCAGAAAGAAAAGCTTTGGGATTTCTGGTCACATCGTGATAACAGCATGCTGAAAGCAGGCCTGACTAGTTTACCAAGAGGAAACAGGTTCAGAATGTGTAAGTCGTCAAGGACAGGGGAGACGGGGTTCTTTTCGAGTTATTTCATGCTGTGATTCGTGTATGCACAATTCGCCTTTAGCTATTATTATCCATTAAATCACATATATGCTTGATTGTTTACTGCAGAAAAATGCTCCTCTATAAATGACACTCTAGAATAACTCCTGGATTTGCAAATGAATGTGTCAGAATCAGTGAGACTGTTCTGGGGGGGATAGGGGCAGGGCAGGAGCAAGGCGGGCGATCCCCGTGGGCCCAGACCCAGCAGGGAGGAAGGGCCATCAGATGAGGGGCGTATCTGGTGAACGACCATGGAATCTGCCCTGGGAAGGTTTGCAGCGGTGAGGTGGTCCCCATGGGTGACCGGTCGTTGTGGAGTCTTCAGAGGCAGGAGAAGATCTCACTGAGTTCACCAACCTTTCTGACCAACTGGAAACCCAAGTGGTGGTATGCTAAGGATCCAGCTGTAGGGGATGAATTGCAGGAATGGGGAGGCTGTATCTCTCCTCTTTGTAGCCCTCTCCAGAGAGTCAGGTGCTCACTGAACACTGGGAAGTGAATGGATGTCTAGAAAACAAAGGGACCCACCCAGGTATCCAAAACCGTGGCTTGTGGGAAATTTCCAGTAGGGGGCACTGTGGACTCAGCCTGCCTGAGCCTCCGAGGAGCCGTGACTCAGCTCTGAGTCACCCAAGATATGAAATCAGGGTGTCCTGCTCTCTTAGGGGATAAATACCTTCTGGTTAGAAGAACAGGTTTGCAGAGCTGCGTGCAGACTGCCTGGGGCTGGTGGAATGGCGCCAGCCAGGTGGCTCACCCAGGAGGCGGGAACGGAGAATGTCAGCTGCATACAGGAAGAGACTCCCACGATGCTCTCGGGATGAAGCAGGTGCAGGGACCCTCTAAGAGTCTTGGGAAATCAGGCGCTTTGGATGACTGACCAAAGTCCTGAATTTTCTCAGTGAAGGGGTCTGAGTGGGAAGGCACAGGACCCTGGGAAAATGAGAAATGGATGGGAAAAAGAGCCCTGAGCATAATTTGGGGAAAAAAATGAGGACCTCTAGAGATCGCTGGTATTTAAAAAAGGGAATGTGTAAGTCGTAGACAGGAGACGGTTCTTTTCGAGTTATTTCATGCTGTGATTCGTGTATGCACAATTCGCCTTTAGCTATTATTATCCATTAAATCACATATATGCTTGATTGTTTACTGCAGAAAAATGCTCCTCTATAAATGACACTCTAGAATAACTCCTGGATTTGCAAATGAATGTGTCAGAATCAGTGAGACTGTTCTGGGGGGGATAGGGGCAGGGCAGGAGCAAGGCGGGCGATCCCCGTGGGCCCAGACCCAGCAGGGAGGAAGGGCCATCAGATGAGGGGCGTATCTGGTGAACGACCATGGAATCTGCCCTGGGAAGGTTTGCAGCGGTGAGGTGGTCCCCATGGGTGACCGGTCGTTGTGGAGTCTTCAGAGGCAGGAGAAGATCTCACTGAGTTCACCAACCTTTCTGACCAACTGGAAACCCAAGTGGTGGTATGCTAAGGATCCAGCTGTAGGGGATGAATTGCAGGAATGGGGAGGCTGTATCTCTCCTCTTTGTAGCCCTCTCCAGAGAGTCAGGTGCTCACTGAACACTGGGAAGTGAATGGATGTCTAGAAAACAAAGGGACCCACCCAGGTATCCAAAACCGTGGCTTGTGGGAAATTTCCAGTAGGGGGCACTGTGGACTCAGCCTGCCTGAGCCTCCGAGGAGCCGTGACTCAGCTCTGAGTCACCCAAGATATGAAATCAGGGTGTCCTGCTCTCTTAGGGGATAAATACCTTCTGGTTAGAAGAACAGGTTTGCAGAGCTGCGTGCAGACTGCCTGGGGCTGGTGGAATGGCGCCAGCCAGGTGGCTCACCCAGGAGGCGGGAACGGAGAATGTCAGCTGCATACAGGAAGAGACTCCCACGATGCTCTCGGGATGAAGCAGGTGCAGGGACCCTCTAAGAGTCTTGGGAAATCAGGCGCTTTGGATGACTGACCAAAGTCCTGAATTTTCTCAGTGAAGGGGTCTGAGTGGGAAGGCACAGGACCCTGGGAAAATGAGAAATGGATGGGAAAAAGAGCCCTGAGCATAATTTGGAGGGAAAATCCCCAACATCCCAACTCTGACCAGGAATCCTAACAAAGTCTGGTGCAGAAAAGCACCACCCCATATAGAGAGAAAGAGTTCTTGATTCAACTACCAGTGGTAAGAAATCAGAAATATCATGAAAGAGAAAACATCCCCTGCCCCCAACCCCCACTCCCGCCTCGGACTCTGACAGTTAACTCCATCAATCACTCCTTTTCCTGTTTGGAACTTCCCAGATTGTGTAGAAAAGGAGGATTCCATTTGGGTAGAGACAAAGGGAGCTGAGACCGTCATTCAAATTTTTTGTGGCTAAAAAGATGAGTGAGCGGAGATCTGGGTCGAGCACTGGCTCTTCCTGCCACACGGCTGTGTGACGTTGGTTGAGCACCCTAATCTCTCTGAACCTGTTTCTACATCAGTAAAATACTGATGATTATATTTGCCACGCCCACCTCACAGGGTTGTCATGAGGACTGGCAGAGGGGCATAGAGACTGATGTTGCACCATAAAGCTCAAAATTTTTCAGTTAGGAAACATTTTTAACCAACTTGTATTAATAGTACTGACTTAATCCTTTTCTGTCAGCGTAAGGTTGAAGGGAAACGTTGTGTACATGTATTGTGAGGGGAAAGCACAAGAATGTCCAGGTTGAGTTGTTACCTGCTTCTCCTTTGGAGGAGACTGCAGTGACCGTAGGTGCAGAACAGCCCACTGGCCAGCGTGCTATGGCTCAGTGCTGCTCCTAAAAGCCGGCTGAGAAACAGGCTCTACTAACCCCAGACATGTAGAAGAAACGGCAAGAGTAGCCCGATTTTTTTTATACGTTAGAAGAGATACAATTTGGGAAGGAATCGCTCTCCTTTTGCTGTAGTCTTATTATTACTATATCTATAAAGCCATGTCATAGAATAATCGACAGAGATAGTCCAGTGGGGCCGACGTCCAAGAGAGAAGTCAGAAATCTGCCGAGGAAATGGATGAGGTTGGCGATCTGAGCTGGGCCAGATGCTATCAGCGGGTGCCAAGATCAAAGTATCTGATCATCTCTCCTGGGCTTCCTGGGGCTCAGCAGTGAGGAGTCCGCTTGCGATGCAGGAGTCGTGGGTTCGCTCCTAGGGTCAGAAAGATTCCCTCGAGAAGGAGATGGCAATCCTCTCTAGTGTCGTTGCTTGGGAAATCTCGTGGACAGAAGAGCCCAGCAGGCCACAGCCTACTGGGTTGCAAGCATCAGACACGACTTAGCGACTAAACCACCACCCAGGCAGGTTAGCTGAGCCTTGGAGGCACCTGGAAGTTAGATGGGAGGTTGGACAGAGGTGCAGAGCTCTGTATCAGGGAGAAAGTGCACCATCAATCACTCCTTTTCCTGTTTGGAACTTCCCAGATTGTGTAGAAAAGGAGGATTCCATTTGGTAGAGACAAAGGGAGCTGAGACCGTCATTCAAATTTTTGTGGCTAAAAAGATGAGTGAGCGGAGATCTGGGTCGAGCACTGGCTCTTCCTGCCACACGGCTGTGTGACGTTGGTTGAGCACCCTAATCTCTCTGAACCTGTTTCTACATCAGTAAAATACTGATGATTATATTTGCCACGCCCACCTCACAGGGTTGTCATGAGGACTGGCAGAGGGGCATAGAGACTGATGTTGCACCATAAAGCTCAAAATTTTTCAGTTAGGAAACATTTTTAACCAACTTGTATTAATAGTACTGACTTAATCCTTTTCTGTCAGCGTAAGGTTGAAGGGAAACGTTGTGTACATGTATTGTGAGGGGAAAGCACAAGAATGTCCAGGTTGAGTTGTTACCTGCTTCTCCTTTGGAGGAGACTGCAGTGACCGTAGGTGCAGAACAGCCCACTGGCCAGCGTGCTATGGCTCAGTGCTGCTCCTAAAAGCCGGCTGAGAAACAGGCTCTACTAACCCCAGACATGTAGAAGAAACGGCAAGAGTAGCCCGATTTTTTTTATACGTTAGAAGAGATACAATTTGGGAAGGAATCGCTCTCCTTTTGCTGTAGTCTTATTATTACTATATCTATAAAGCCATGTCATAGAATAATCGACAGAGATAGTCCAGTGGGGCCGACGTCCAAGAGAGAAGTCAGAAATCTGCCGAGGAAATGGATGAGGTTGGCGATCTGAGCTGGGCCAGATGCTATCAGCGGGTGCCAAGATCAAAGTATCTGATCATCTCTCCTGGGCTTCCCTGGGGGCTCAGCAGTGAGGAGTCCGCTTGCGATGCAGGAGTCGTGGGTTCGCTCCTAGGGTCAGAAAGATTCCCTCGAGAAGGAGATGGCAATCCTCTCTAGTGTCGTTGCTTGGGAAATCTCGTGGACAGAAGAGCCCAGCAGGCCACAGCCTACTGGGTTGCAAGCATCAGACACGACTTAGCGACTAAACCACCACCCAGGCAGGTTAGCTGAGCCTTGGAGGCACCTGGAAGTTAGATGGGAGGTTGGACAGAGGTGCAGAGCTCTGTATCAGGGAGAAAGTAGCCTTGGACCAACTGGGGCAGGGAGTTGCCCAGGAGATCACTCAAGAAGTCGTTCACAACAGGAGAAAGATCAAGTTTAGGTGGAGGCTTAGAAAAATAGGTAACTTGACCAAAGCAGCAGAACCGACCAATCCAACTAGTTCACAGATGCGGTTTAAGTAAACGACTCTGGATAGGAACAGAAATAGAGGTAGGGACCACAGAGTGATTGGGGACCACAGAGTGATTGGAGGAGTGGAGAAGGCTCCACAGGGTCGGGCTGACCTTACCTGACGCCTGGGTGAGGAATCGTTGCAACCAGGCAGAGAAGGGCTGTATGGAAAAGCAGTTAGGAAGGAGTTTGGGGAGGTTTGGGAAGGCTGTCTGAGTTCTCTTTGGAGGAAGTTTGAGCCGGTTGGGTTATCAGTCAAGAGAAATGGGATGGAAAATGGAATTGGGGGCTCCATACCTTTGGCGTCGGCCCAGCAGGTATTTCTTCGTTGCCACTAGCCCGAAGAATCTGTGTTGTAAACGCTTTCATTCCTTTGATTGTGTACTTTGTATCTTTTTTTGTTTCTTAATAAATTCTTCTGAAATATGTGAACCTTGGCCCGGATGGCGCTTGAGTTTGGGGAACGGTCCGCTCCCAGGTAGGGAAGGGGATTGGGTGATGGCTCTCCCAGCTGTAACTGCCAGGTGCCACACGCATGATCCACACGTTCGTCCTCTGTGGTCCTGCCCTCATCCTGGTCACTGACTGCTGCCTGTAGGACAGAGGGGCCCTCTGGACAGAGCAGTGCATCTTCCAGGCTCAGGTTTGGTGGGAGGGAGCCCGCCGGAGATCCGGCCCAGCAGAACCTCGTGGAGGGGTGCTGGAGGAGGTGGGGGAGGGGCCCAGGTCAGCGTGGCTGTGCCTGTCCCTGGTCTCTGCTTGTTTTCTGGTTTCTGAGCTCCGTCTAACGAGCCGCGTCTGTGGTTCCGCAGTGGACCCTGCAGGGCTGGGAGGTTCCCAGGCTCTAGGCATGTCTGTCTACTGCCCTGCTCTCCAAAGTCCCTCCAGGAAGAAGAAAGATCTCAGATCCTTACTTCTCATTCCCTCAGCCTCTGGCCTGCCTCCCCCATCAAATACAGGGGTCAAACACTAGTTACCGAGCGTAGTCTCCCTGGGCTTCCCTTCCATCCACCACCAGAATGGAAGCGGCCACTGTCGACATTTTTCTACAGACATGGAAGCCTAGACCTGCCAGGTTTGTTCATCAGAAGATGATTTTGTTTTGGATCCCAAAGCCGTCGTTCTGAGCAGCTCTGAATCCTGAGCCCACGTCGTGTTTCCTCCTTCATCGATGAGAGAGTGGAACAAAATGAGATCTGAGGTTTTCCCTGAGCTAACAGGCCAAGACCCGTGCCTAAACAGGTCGAGAATCTAGACACAGAAAGGGAAGCTCATGTACCCACCACCATCTTCACGCATGGCCAGGGCGCACCCCCGCCCCAGATGGAGCAAGCATGACGAGAGAATGCTCTAAGTGGCCCTGCGGGGAGGCAGGAGGTGGAGACAAGACCCACCACCGCTGCGGTGACAGCCTGAATAAGAATTCTGCAATGCATCAGCTAATGACTCAGCCTGGCTTCGGACCGGCGCCTCTGTGAACCCTGGGGAGGGTGACTCAGCCGCGGAGGGGGCCGGGCGCCGAAGAGCTTGCAGGTCCATGTGAGCGGCGAGTGTGGGGAGAACGGCCTGTTCTAGCTCCAAGCCCCCGAGGCGGAGCATCTGCTCCTGTGGTCAGCCACACGCGGCTGCGGTCCCCAGCCATGCGGCTGAGCCTCCTCCCTCAAACCCGGGTCTCTCCTCCGCATGGAGAAGTCGCAGCCCCGGTGGCGGCGGGCCCCTGGCCTCGACTCACTGCCGTGGGCACGTCTGCGAGGTGCCAGGACACAGACTCTGCAGGGGGCAGGGGAAGCAGGCCAGATCACAGGCTGGGCACGCGGCTGGACAGCTGGTCACCGCATCTCTCTCCGTCACTGGGGTCGGGGGCGCGAGGCTCTGGAGAGGGGAGGGGAGGGTGTTGATTTTGCTGCTCCACAGTCAACTCAGACAATGACTTTTCCTCATCAGAAAGAGCAAGGTCTATTTTCTCTGTCTGGAACACTAAGTCAGGGGCAGTCTCATCAGAAAAAGAGAGCCCAAGCAAGGAGTGAAGACAGCCCCCCAATTCAGCACGGAGGCCCAGGTCCGCAGGGGAGGCTGCGCACAGACCGCGTCTCCCCTCCGGCGCCCGCTCCCCTCCCCTCGCTGGCCGCCCTGATGACTTTCCCAACTCGATTACTCACGTGCAGCTCACTCCTTCCTCACCTGCAAAACCCTGCAGGTCAAGAACCTCTGATTCACCCAGAACGGTCCACAACCAGGTGTTCTGTAAAGAGCGGTGAGGGAAGACAACGAATGAATCGGCGCTAAAGCCTCGTCCCCGTCACTCGCATCCTGGGATAGAACACGGGCAGGAGCTGGACATGTTGCTGGGGCAGGCCCGGAGGCAATGAGGGCTTATCCCTTTCCCTTAGAAGGGAACGTGAGTAATGGTGAAGCGATCCAGATTGGGAGAGAAGATGGTACTCTGCCTCCACTGTACCTTTTCTTGGTTCCACAGCACTCGGACCTTCTAACACTCTGGTTCATAGAATGATGTGCCCTGCTTATGGTTAATTGTTTGTCTCCTCCCTCAGCTTCTACCCTAGGTAGGGTGCAAGCCCCAGGATGGGGCAGCTTTGTGCACTAACACATCCTGTGCCCTGGGGTGCCGTAGACACAGAGCAAATGAACAAATGCAGAAATGAATGAATGATATATATGAAACACTTACTCTTAGGCGGGTCCTTCTACACTTGCTGCGCATCCACATATAGTAAAGTATAGCAGGTACATATTATTATCACCCTTGACTTAAAGATGAGAACATGAGGTCAGAAGATTATGTCAACGGGTCTACGGCTATACCAACCCCGAATGCGCCTGATCTCGTCAGATCTTGGCAGTTAAGCGGGGTTGGGCCTGGTTCGTACTTGGAAGGGAGAAGACTGTGAGCGGGATCCCCAGGAGCAGGGCGGAGGTCAGTGCCAGCCACAGCCAGCCTGGGGCCAGCTCTCTGCCACTTCCTGGTGAGGTGATGAGCACGAGACCTTCCCCGGGAGCCGCAGCGGCTGCCGGCCAAAATCTTGGCTTTCTTTGCCCGCCGAAGCTGAATGAAAAATACAGAGACAGGATTTGCAGGAAGTGAAAAGGTGGTCTGAATTCTCAGCCAGCAAGGAGGGGCACAGTGTAGGCTCCTCTCTCAAGCACTGTGTCCCAGACTAACCACGAGGAGTCGAGAAGCTTATACAAGACGAAGGGTCACGGTCAGGAGTTGTGATGAGGAACAAAGATGTTTGGATCTTGTCAAAAACAGTCCTAGGGAAAAAAAAAAAACAACAGTCCTAGACTGAGTCAGTAACCCGGTAATGGAGTCTGGCCATTGGGCAGCCCTGTGGCCTTCTTTCTGTCGTAAGTCCGAGGGAAAGCGTGTTGTAAGGGTAAACGCCAGACACGGACCTCACAGGCGTGAAGTGTAGCCTTTGCAGAGTTAGGGGGCAGAAAAGTAAACCTAGTTACAGACACGCAGAGTTAGGAGCCGTTCAAGTACAAAACCCAGGAATGTCCAGGCCTGCTCACTGTTCCTGTGATCGTCTTTGCTCTCAGGAAAGGAAAAGAAAAAACCTCATTCCTTTTTCTCCTTGTCACTGCAACACCTCCCAGTTCATCTCTCTGGGTGAGATTATTTCTGTTTCTCCTTCTTCTCACCCACTTCCCATAGAACCCCATCCCACCCAAAGGCCGCTGCTTCTCCGTGGATAGGTTTCAACTGGCATGCACCTAACACATCCTGACACAGAGCAAATGAACAAATGCAGAAATGAATGAATGATATATATGAAACACTTACTCTTAGGCGGGTCCTTCTACACTTGCTGCGCATCCACATATAGTAAAGTATAGCAGGTACATATTATTATCACCCTTGACTTAAAGATGAGAACATGAGGTCAGAAGATTATGTCAACGGGTCTACGGCTATACCAACCCCGAATGCGCCTGATCTCGTCAGATCTTGGCAGTTAAGCGGGGTTGGGCCTGGTTCGTACTTGGAAGGGAGAAGACTGTGAGCGGGATCCCCAGGAGCAGGGCGGAGGTCAGTGCCAGCCACAGCCAGCCTGGGGCCAGCTCTCTGCCACTTCCTGGTGAGGTGATGAGCACGAGACCTTCCCGGGACCCGCAGCGGCTGCCGGCCAAAATCTTGGCTTTCTTTGCCCGCCGAAGCTGAATGAAAAATACAGAGACAGGATTTGCAGGAAGTGAAAAGGTGGTCTGAATTCTCAGCCAGCAAGGAGGGGCACAGTGTAGGCTCCTCTCTCAAGCACTGTGTCCCAGACTAACCACGAGGAGTCGAGAAGCTTATACAAGACGAAGGGTCACGGTCAGGAGTTGTGATGAGGAACAAAGATGTTTGGATCTTGTCAAAAACAGTCCTAGGGAAAAAAAAAAAACAACAGTCCTAGACTGAGTCAGTAACCCGGTAATGGAGTCTGGCCATTGGGCAGCCCTGTGGCCTTCTTTCTGTCGTAAGTCCGAGGGAAAGCGTGTTGTAAGGGTAAACGCCAGACACGGACCTCACAGGCGTGAAGTGTAGCCTTTGCAGAGTTAGGGGGCAGAAAAGTAAACCTAGTTACAGACACGCAGAGTTAGGAGCCGTTCAAGTACAAAACCCAGGAATGTCCAGGCCTGCTCACTGTTCCTGTGATCGTCTTTGCTCTCAGGAAAGGAAAAGAAAAAACCTCATTCCTTTTTCTCCTTGTCACTGCAACACCTCCCAGTTCATCTCTCTGGGTGAGATTATTTCTGTTTCTCCTTCTTCTCACCCACTTCCCATAGAACCCCATCCCACCCAAAGGCCCGCTGCTTCTCCGTGGATAGGCTTTTCCTGGCGGGAGAACCATGGAGACATGGGAGCGGAGCCGGGCTGGAACAGCCTGGGCCCGGCCGTCCCCGGCCCGGGAGCCTGCAGAGCTGGCGCAGGGCGGTCCCTCGGCGTGTGGGTTCCGGACACCGGCTCCTCTCCGGCTGGCTCTGCGGGGCTCGGGCGGGGAGAACCAGCCTCCCTGGTTCCTGTCCCCGCGGCAGGGCCTCCGTGGTTCTTTTCCCAGAAAAGCCTTTGCAGCTGATGAGAAGCTGCACGCTGGGGGCAGAGGTATCCCTCGGGGGTGGGATGGTGTCCTGTGGGAAGCTGGTGGGAAGGGAGGGGAAAAGAAACATCACCAGGAGAGACGGACTGGGGTGTGGTGCCCGGGAAGGCCTTGTGTGCATGGCTGCCCCAGGGGGTGCTGCAGAGTGGGCCCCAGGCCAGCCGCTGGCTCCTGTGTGATCCCTGGAGGAAAGAGGAGAGGCCCGAGAAGCCAGGAAGCAGGGGAAAGGCGGCAGACGCTGGAGGACACGCGCACCCAAGCTCAGGGAGAGTTAGCTCCATAAGCCTCCATCCGCCGCCTGGGGACGGCGGCAGAGAGGAAGGAAAGGGCACCAGGACGTCTGAGCATCGGCCGGACGTGATCCTCCATGGGGAGGCGGAAGCTGGATGGGGGCTGGTCAGGGAGAATCTGTGTGCAGGTGTCCAGAAGCAGAGCCAAGCCCCACATACGGGCTTGTGCGCGTGCCCAGGCCCGCAGGACATCTCTGCCGGCGTTTAGGTGAGGTGTGTGTCTGTGCAAAGCACAAGGGGGTGAGGGACTTGCTCTCAGGGTGTTCCCGGGCAGGGCGCCGTGCCAACTTGGGCCTCATTAAAGAATCAAGGCTGGAATTTCCCCGAAGCTCATTTCCTACCAGTTAATCCTGAGCAGAGGACGGCAGCTGCCAAGTCTGTCTCCCCGAGGGTAGATGTTGGGCGGTAGGCAAACAGCAGAACCCTCCAGGAGTGCCCCCCGTCCCGTCCAGCTCTCCGCCCCGAGGGCCCTCTCTAACACACAACCACGTGGGCCTTCCCTCTTGGCTTCTTCTTCCGTCTGCTCCAAGAACGGGAGTCACTGCAAGGAGAGACCCTCGTTTAATCCCAGCTCCCGGCCAGGGGTGACCTCTGCAGACGGCCCTTCAATCTCTGAACTTCCTCATCTGTCACATGGGTACAGGACCACTGCTCGAGGGTTCTTAGATGAACAAACAAGATGAAGAATGGGGCTTCCCCGGTGGTCCGGTGGATAAAGAGTCCACCTTGCAGTGTAAGGGGCACCGGTTCGATCCCTGGCCCGGGAAGATCCCACGTGCTGCAGAGCAGCTGGACCAGTGTGTCCGATCACGAGCCAGCGCCCTGGAGCACATGAGCCCAGAGCCGGTGCTCTGCAACGAGAGAGGCCACTGCAATGGGAGGTCCACACAGGCCAAAGACGAAAGATGGATGAAAACAAATGACTTAGAGGCAAAAAAAAAAAAAAAAAAGATGAAGAATGTATAAAAATAAAAAGATAACAGACAAGGACCTACTGTATAGCCCAGGGAATGATGCTTGATTGTCTGTAATAAACTAAATGAGAAAAGACTTTGAAAAATCATAGATACATACACAACTGAGTCACTTTGCTGTACGTTTGAGACTGAGACGACCTTGTTCATCAACTATGCTCCAATATAGGACATTTATAGAGATGTTTGGACCAAGGCCATGTATGCCCTCCTTCTGTCACCCACCTCTTGGGACAACAGGCCTTCTCTCCATCCTTTTAGAGACAACACACCTAAACTGCACCCATCACTCCGTCCATGACAAAGCGGGTGTTTACTGCCTCTAAGTAACAGTACAAACAGCAAGTGCAAAGGTCTCCAGGAAACAGGACTTCCTAGTAGTTCAGTGGCTAAGACTCTGCATTCCCAGTGCAGAGGGCTCAGGTGCCATCCCTGACTGGGGAACGAGATCCCCCACGCCAAAACTAAAGATCCTGCAGGCCTGGCACAGCCAAACTAATTAATTTTAAAAACATGTCCAGGGAAGACATGGCCAGTGGGGGAAGGTGGCCAGTCACCCTGACAAGGTGGCTTTATGATGGTGCCTCATCACAGCCCAGCACCTGCTTCTCGCCTGGACACGTGTGCCCTGGACAGCCCAGCCTCAGGGCTGACGAACACGAAGCGGACGCACAAGGAATAGCTCACAGACCCCAAAGGTAGGTTTGTTCATTCAGAAACAGAGCCACATCCCCAGGCACCTGGATGCGTCTCTCACAGGGGTCTCAGCACGTGGCTTTCGCGTGGAAACAGGCGCCGGATGATCTCCGTGGCTGGGTGACGATCTGAGGCATCCTTGCCACCTTTGGGCACACCTGTCCGGGGGCTTGGCCGCTGCAGATTGTGGGAAAGGGAAAGTGTTAGCGGCTCAGTTGTGTCCAACTCTTTGCAACTCCACAGACGGTAGCCCTCCAGGCTCCCCTGTCCATGGGATTCTCCAGGCAAGGAGACTGGAGTGGGTTGCCAGTTCCTTCTCCGGAGGGTCTTCCCGACCCAGGGATCGATCCCGGGTCTCCTGCATTGGCAGGCGGCTTCCTGACCATCTGGGCCAGCAGGGAAGCAGTTTGCACAGCCTGGACCAAGCTGGGTCTCCTTGGATCCACCTCTATGATGAGAAGGAACTTTCCCCTCGTCTTGGCATCTGCCCTCGAACAGAAAACAACATGGTTACTTGGCTAAAATGCAATCACAACCTTATCTGCTCCTCTGAGGTTTCACCCAGGTCTCCTTAATTGGATTTGGGATGTTCACAGACAGACCGTCTCCTAGGTAATTTCTCCAGTGGGCTAATATCCTCTCCTGAACTGAGTTTCTTCCTAATTGAATTCTCAGAAGGCAGTGTTAACTTCAAGGTACTTGGCTGTCGGGCCCACGTCCTGGCCACGCGGGGCAGTACTAAGGCACACAGACGGAAAGCTTACCCCCAACAGTTCCTACCTCAAATCCATGTACAACCCGGTAGGGAAAACAAAACAAACACCTATGAAGCAGTCGGCGAAGAATCAGTCCAGTGTCGAGTGTGTCTCTGTGTGGGTCTGGTCATAGGAGGGATCAAGTTCAAAGGAGAGACAACCTAGGGTGGCTGGGAGGAGGCTGCGAAAGCTTCGGGGAACAAGCAGGAGCTGAGGCATCCTGGGAGGCTCTGTGGACAGCTGACTTACGTAAGACAAGCAGGGGTGGTGCAACATTCCAAAGGCAAGAGATGGGTGGGAAAAATGGAAATCAGATGGTCTGGATGGAAAGGCGACAGACGTGGCCGATTCAGATCCTGTCCCCTGAGACGAATGCCTTCCCGGCTCCCTCGTTCTCCCCCACGGCTCCTGTTCCTCTTTGCCACCATCCATGAGCTGGGCTTGTGAGAATGTCCGGAAGGCTGGCGGGGGTGGGGCGGGCCCTGGCTGAGGTCTGTCTCCTCCATCCTCCCCAACATACACAAACACACACGTGTCCAGACAGCAGAGGGAACGGTCCGCCGGACAGGAAAGCCCTGTCAGAGGGCAGGGAACCTCCACTTCAGGCCCCGAGGGACAGCCCTGGGCCATCCACCTGCTGCACTGCTCATCAGCCGATTCAGCCCGGAAACCAGCCCCCGGTACCAGACATAACACAGCCTCTTCCCCTCACCTACCACCGGCCCCTCGGGATTCTTGGAAGTGGTAGTGGGGAGTTCCCGAGGCAGGGGCTTTCCAACTGGCTCCCACCTCCGCCCCCATCTCCCTGAGTAAACTACCAGTGTAGGCACACTGGAGTATGCCCTCCATTCCTGGAAAGGAGAAAACACTAAAGGAGAAAACCTTTTGGAGCCCCGCTCTGGTGGTGTAGGTTCAGGTCCATGTCCTTGGGGCACCCAGGGCAGGGTGGCTTCTGTTGGTGCTGGGCTAGAGGGGGACCTCAGAGGGACTTCCCCAGCGGCCAAGGGTTGAGACTATGCCTTCCAGTGGAGGGTCTGATGCAGGTGTGATCCGTGGTCAGGGAGCAAAGATCCCACACGTGTCTGGGCCACTAAGCCCGCGCTCCACAACAAGAGGAGCCAGGGCTTCCCTGGTGGTCCACTGGGTAAGGACACCGCCTTGCAGTGCAAGGGGCGCCGGTTTGATCCCTGGCCTGGGAAGATCCCACGTGCCGCGGAGCTGCTGGATCGATGTGTCCAGTTACCAAGCCGGAGCTCTGGGGCGCATGCGCCCAGTGCCAGTGCTCTGCGACAACAGAGGCCACCGCGATGGGAGGCCCACGCGGGCCAAGGAACAAAGACGGATGAAAATAGACAAATGAAGAACCAATAGAAGTGGCCCACTCACCCCCTCCCTCCCCAATCCGCCCCCCAATAAATAAATAAATAAATAGAATTTTAAAAAAAAAGTGTATGGGAGGTAAAAAAAAAAAAAAAAAAAAGAGGAGCCAGTGGGCCACAGTGAAGTAGCCCAAAAAATTAAATTAAAAAAAAAAGGGAGAACTCAGAATGAGAAGGGGTGCCTCCCCATTTCCTGGTGTTCCCTTTGAAGCAGCCAGACTCTGAAGCAAAACAGTGGTCTCTCTGCTCCCCCAGAGAGCCCGGTCCTTAGATAGAGCTGGCCAACGTGGAGCCGAGGACGCAGGAGGGCGAGGTCTGTGCCCGCAGGGCCCCCAAGGCTCCTGCCGACCCTGGCATGACCAAGGCTGTCCGGGTCTAGGGCCAGCTGTGCAGAACGGTGAGCTGGCACGCTGGGAAAGAGGGAGGGGGCCCCAGGGAGCCAGTTGTCGGTCTAGGCTGTGAATAACGGAGGCCTCATCGGCGCCCTAGAGCCTAGGGGCAGGAGCTCCCAGCACAGGGGCTGACTAAGACAGCAGGTCCGGGCGGGTGGGCAGCAACCAAAAGGGGAGGCCCCGTCAGGCTACACACACACACACACACACACACACAGGCCGGTGCACTCACGAGCATACACACACATAAAAATGCGCACCTGAACAAATCCGGCCTGCTCTTTGGGGTTCTTCTATGCCCATGCCCCCCTGCCCAATCCCAGAGACCGGGGCCCTGAGCTTCTCCCCACCTGCCCCAGGCCTTAGCTGCCTGGCTGCCTGGTTTCATGAGTCACTCCAGAGGCATTTGACTCAACCCTCCTTAGAGCCCCTTATCTCTAGAAACGCCTGTCTTTCTCTAGAGCAGAGCCTGAGTCCCTCCAGGGCTGGAGCCTATCTCCAGCCCCAGCACCTCTACGTGCCCTGCGGGTAGAAATCACAAAGGAACCGGGAGTGCTGGCCAAGGACACGTTGTGGTCGTGGCCTTCATTCTTTCCTTTCAGAGCCTGTTCTGGCTCCTCCAGCCCTGCACTAGCTTCTCCTCTCTGCCCTCTCCACCCCGCCCAGAGTCAAACCTGAAGAGCCAGGTAGCAGAAAACCAGCCCAAAATGCTCACAGAGCAACTGGGTCAAAGGTTAGCACGCCCGGGGTCCTCGCCAGCCCGCGGTCAAAGCCTGCAGCTCCCTGTCACCAGGTGGCCCAGCCGCCAGGCCTCCGGGAACCCTGACCCACCCTCAAGTGGACTCTTTCAAGTGCCATGAGGGGTCTCTGCCTCCAACAGCCACCCCAGGGCAGCGGGTGCTTAACATTTCAGGTCACGGGTTCGTGGAGTCTACAGTCGCAATCTCAATCTTAGAAGCATTCGAAGAGCTAGAAAAAAAGCAAACAAAGTTCAGTATCCCAGGATTCCAATTCAAGACTGCAATCATCACAGGTGAGTCTGGGTCTTAGGACTTTTCACAAGCCCCTGGGTGGGCCTAGGAGGTTTCCCTGGTGGCTCAAATGGTAAAGAATCCGCTTGCCAATGCAGAAGCCCTGGGTTCGATCCCTGAGTCAGGAAGATCCCAGCTTTCACTGGGTGGGTCTAAGAGGCAGTAGGGAGCAAGAGCCGCAGGACCAAGGTGCAGACGATCACAATTCCAAAGCCAGTGTGACTTGGAAAGCTGTACCTCAGTTGGAATCAATTCCTTGCTTGATAGCAGATTTGAGGGGAGAGAGAGGATGAGGTGAGGATGAGAAGCTGCTGTGTCGCACAGGGAATTCTTCTCAGTGCTCCGTGGTGACCTAAGAGGGAAGGACATTCAAAAAAGGAGGGGATATATGTACACATACATGGGATTCCCTCATAGCTCAGCTGGTAACGAATCTGCCTGCGAATGCAGGAAACCCCAGTTCAATTCCTGGGTCAGGAAGCTCCCCTGGAGAAGAGTTAGGCTACCCACTCCAGTATTCTTGGGCTTCCCTGGGGGCTCAGATGGTGTGTGGTGTCCCCCAGAGTGGCATTGCAAGAAGGGAGACCCCGTCCAGGGCCCGAGAGGGGGCGCGTGTCTCACACTTGGAAATGAATTGTCTGTGAAGGCACACGTGTGGACAAAGCAAGCAACATCATTGGGAAAGGGCGCCCCAAGTGAAGCGCAGGAGGGTCCAGGAACCCAGGAGGATGGCTCTGCCACCTGGCTCCTAGCCTCGGGATTTACGGTGACGGGCTGAGTTTCGGGTTGTCTCTGGCCGGTCGTCCTGACCCCGAATCCTTCCTGGTGGTGCGTGCCTTGCTCAGTCAAGATGGATTCCAGCCAGGAGGATTCTGGGAGGTGGAAGGACACGTGGTGACTCCTGTTGACCTTTCTGGAACTCTTCGGATTGGTGGTGGCTTTTTAGTTCTGCGTTCCTGACCAGAACCTCGTGTCATAAAATAACTCACGCTAATCATTGCTCGGGTGCCCAGCCAGGGTGGGGAGTTTCAGTCGGTGCACTTCCCCTAACACTCGGGGACCCGGGCTGGCCTCCACCCTCCCCTGGCCGTGACCTCATCCATCCCTAAGGAAGCTCCGGTGGGCTCTAGCTTCTGCAAATCCTGCCTTAGAATCTAGAACGGTCTCACTTGATTTCCAGCAGCCGACTGGCCACTCAGGGACTGTGGCTGTCCCAGCACAGGCGGGCTTCTGTGCCGGCTGCTCCTTGGGCTCTCCTGGGGTCTTTCGGACCTAGGAAGGGGACTCTATTGCCCTCCTCCCTCAGGAGCTCACCTGCCCAAGAAGGCCAGAAAAGGAGACAGGGACCATTTCTCCCAGTCTCTCCAAAGCAGGACTCAGACCTCCGACCTTCCACTCCAGTGCCCACACCTGGAAGTCACTTCACGCCGGGGCTTCCCTAGGGTTGTTGACCTGATTGGGCAAGAAAGCCCAGTCCCTTTCCTTGTCCCCTGTTCCCCGGACGGTGACTGTCCCCCATGCATTGTTTTCTTTCCGGTGGAATTTCTGCTCTTGAGGACTCAGTGTTTTGCACTCCTCCTGCCGCCGCCATTCCTCACACCCTGGTTTCCTCCTGTCCAGACAGCGCTGGCCACCGGCCAGGCCCTCGGCCATTCGTGGAGAGGGCAGGGCCCGAGGATGCAAAGGGTGGCAGCAGGAAGTGGGAAGCGGATCATTTCTCCTTGGGGAGAGCCTCGGGCCTCTTCTGTGGGGCCTGCGGTGTGTTCCCCATGGGCCGTGTGTCCACGGTGGGTGGCCGGCTCACCATGGCTGGGCAAGCCCTCCCCACCGTCGTGGGCAGTGAAGCCCCAGGTGCAAGCCTAGGGCGCACACATGGGGAGATTCCACACAATGGGGACAGACTCTCTGACCTCTCCCATTCCCAATTTAGTTCCTTCCTGGATAGGGTCCAAGACCCCCTGGCTCTAAGGAAGGCAGGGAGTCCAGAAAGTCAGGCCAAGTTGAGGCAAATCTCCAAGGTGGTCTCAGGACATGGGATATAGGGTGGGAGTGGGGGAGCAGGCAGTACTGCCCAATGTGTGCCAACGCCCCTGCCCA
The DNA here is from genome assembly GCA_022376925.1 of Tragulus kanchil. NCBI lineage: Eukaryota > Metazoa > Chordata > Mammalia > Artiodactyla > Tragulidae > Tragulus > Tragulus kanchil. The sequence goes on along the minus strand of JAIOJX010000002.1, from coordinate 152,049,289 downwards.
CGACACTTCCTGTGGGGTTGTGCAAGGTGGGGAGACGGGGAAGGAGCATGTTCGGTGGAGTGGGGGGTCCCTCACGCATCCCTTCTCCTGACCTAGACCCTAAACAATGGACCAGTTCCAGGAAAGAGCCCGGGGCTGCTTCCTGGGTCCTAAATGCAGCCCAGGTCAACCTGCCCTTCCAGCCCCCATACAGAAGGGGCCCCAGGGGCTTTGTCAGGTCTGGGCCACTTCATAGCTGCCACCTCAGCTGCCCTCGCTCCAACAGCCCGGCCCCTACCCCCAGGCAGAGCTGCGATATGAATAACAGCTTCTCATTAGCCTGCATCAGCCTTGACTCACAGGGCCCTGTTCATTCCTGAAACGTGGGACTGAGGGGCACAGCGAAGCTCCCCTCTCCCCATCGCACCAAGGCAAGGGACTCAGAAGGAAGCTGTGGTATGATTCTGGCTCCTGGTAATAGGAGAGACAGCGAGCATTGCCCCCTCTGAGCATCTACTTTAGATCGGATTTCTAAACTCGGTAATGATGTCATTTTGGAGCATCTCCAGGAAGCCTGGTCCAGCCCTACCAGCACCAGACACGGGCCTTCCCCGTCCCAGAGCCCTGGCCCCACCGGCTGAGCCTCTGGGCTTCCTTACCTGAACACCTGATTAGCTAACCCCTTCCTTCACAGGAGACCTGGTCTCTATCCTCTGACCCCGGGGGACCCAGGGGGCTCAAAAAAGACACACATGCGTTTTTGAAAGTTAGCTGAAGCCTACTGATGGCTTTCTTTCTACGGATAGGTACCATTGGTCATTTCATTCACGCCACCTTTTGAAACTCTAACAAGATCGTTATGGAAGTGGATCATTCTCCCCCATTCTGTAGAAGAGAATAGGAAGGTTCTGGGGAGTAAAAGAAGTTGCCTAGATGGAAGGGGAACGTGTGGAGGGTGGAGAGAGAATATACGTATACGTGTGGCTGAGTCCCTTTGCTGGCCACCTGAAACCATCTGCACATTGCTCATCAGGTATACTGCAACACAAGATAAAAAGGTTAGAAAGCAAAAAAAAGGAAAGAAAAGTTACCTGGCGTCTCCTGCTAGTCCTCAGGCTACATATGCCTCTTTATGTAGAAAGCGCCTGTTCAGACTGCTGGCGTCTGTCTAGGGAGAGCGAGGCACTAGGGAGGGAAAATGATTTGGTCACCACCCTGCAGACAACTGGAACTGGACTTTCTGGTCACCGTGATGACCACGGGAGAATCCTGATGTGTTGAGAGCAAATGCATAGGGCTCTTAAGAGTCTGATTGAAAATGGTTTTCCCTCCAAGGCCTCTGCAGCTACCCAAATCCGCAGATATGCTAGACCCTTAGAAACAACGGCGCATCTGCAAACCCTGCATCCGGGGATTCAACCAACCGCGATCCGATTGGTTGGTGGCGTTCACGAGTGGAGAACCCATAAGTACAGAGGCCTGGCTGGGCTTAGCAGGAAGGGGAGGGGAATCTTCCCGTAATGGGTCTTCTTGGGAATCCTTTCCCAATTAGGGCGGGTTCTCTGAAGTCAGGAAATGGCGGGTGGAGGGAGTTGGTGGCTTCCAGCCTGCAGAGGGTAGCCAGGGTGCTGCTCCTATTGGACAGCGAAGGCAACTCTGAATGTCACATCAGACCCGTTCCAGAAGAGACCTAGAGACCCCTTAACGAAGCTGAGCTGGGCAAGGGGAAGGCTGTTGTCCCATGACCCACCCCTGCCGCCCCCAACCATGCCAAGGTCCTTCTGCTCCGTTTCCTTCACACTGCATCACTCCCAAAAGACTCGGTCGCCAAGCGACCCCAAAGGGCATGGGAAGCATTGTGGGGCCTCAACTGATCCAAGCAAACCAACAGCCCGACTGCCTTCCCGCTTGCCAAGCGAGCTGAGGCAGCTGGCTTTACTCAGAGAGAGACATGCAGAGAAGGCCTGCTTCCATACGGTGAGGAAGCAAGAAAGAAGGACTGGTCAGTGACTCGGGATGTCCCTGGCTCCCCCATGGCAAATTCCATCTGCGATGCATCACCAGGCTGCTTCATTCATGGGACCTCCGCCTCCCACGGGTTCCCCACTGACCCAGGGTCACCGTCTCTCTGAGTGTTTGCCCAGCTCAGTAAGCTGGCTGTGTTCAGAGCCAGGATGCGGATTAGAGCAGAAGTGTCTGCTTCAAGAACCTGGTGGGCTGAAGCTAATGCAACACTGTAAAACAAATATACCCCCCTCAAAAAAAAGAACCTGGTCAGTGGGGAGGCTACAGAAAGCGCAGACCTCGAACACAAAAGCCCACAAACAGAGCTCTTCAGAGACAGGACGTCCGGGCAGAAAGGGTTGCTGCTCAGAGAGGGAGCCAGGTGGAGAGTGGACGGGAGCATCATTCCCCCATCCTGGGCTCTGTGACCTGTCCGCCCCAGCCACGCTGCCCTCTGCTTTGCCCTCACAGCCCAGCATCCGTCCCCCCTCCTCTGGGAAGCCTTCTCTCCACATCTGGGGCTACACTGTGACAGCTTGAGTCTCATAACTTGGAAACAGATGGTTTGACAGATGGTTTTCATCTAATCATTACATATATGTTCACCTTCGGTCCCAGGAAGTGGGTCTGTGCCTTCAAGGAAGGGAGACAATTGTGCTTCTCCGAATCACACTGTCGAGTGTTGATGGCCAATAGCTGGCCGTGTGGGGGAAGGGTCACCCAGCAGGCAGGGTAAGATGAAACAGGATGTGTCCAGAGAAAGTGCGAAAGGGAGGCTCAGGAACGCGGAGAATGAGGAACCGGTCCTGGTAAAGAGGAGAGAAGTGAGTCAGAGTTAGACCATCCACGCACCGTGGAGAGAGAAGTGGAAAGCGAGGACCTGGCTGGGGCGGCCCCGCTGGGGGTGGGGGCCCCCAGGCCTGCACTACCTCATTCTGACTGCCTCCGGCGAGCTCTGCGGTGACACCTACCCCAGACATTGCTCACGCCATCTTCCCCAGACGTCCTCCTGTGACCACACGGGGCCCCATGTGCTCCCGCTGTTTCTTTCTCCCCAGAGAACAAGCTCGTTCTTGCCCCGGGGGCCGTGGGGGTCTCTGGGGCTCGTTGGACACTGACCTTCTAAGAGGCCTTCCCAAGAGAAAGCTGTTTTCCCGTGATCTCCACCCATAGAAATAAAGATAAATGAGCCACGGCAATGGCCACAGCAAAGTGAAGGGTAAGCGGAGAAGTGACTGTAGACCAGGGAATTTGTGTAAAAGTGGCTCCATCGTGATGGGCCTGAGAGGGGAATCAACAAGACACAGGGGCTGTGGGTGGCAGAGAAGGGGCCAAGGGACCGAGACCACAAGAGTGCATCAAACTCAGCCTGACTTTTGAGTGAAGTTGCTCAGTCATGTCTAACTCTTTGTGACCCATGGAATTTTCCAGGCAAAAATACTGGAGTGAGTAGCCTTTCCCTTCTCTAGGGGATCCTCCCAACCCAGGGATTGAACCCAGGCCTCCCGCACTGCAGGTGGGTTCTTTACCACCTGAGCCACAAAGGGAAGCCTGAGAATAATTTTTACCTGCTGATAAAACAAGCCTCCTCCTTCCTGGTACGCTGGGGGGTTCAAGACACGGGTCAAATGTCCATGTGGGGACTTCCCTGGTGGTCCTGTGGGTGAAGAGTCCACCTTGCAGTGCAAGGGGCACCGGCTCGATCCCTGGCCTGGGAAGATCTCACATGCTGCGGAGCGGCTGGATGGGTATGTCCAACTATGAGCCAGCGCTCTGGAGCGCATGCGCCCAGAGCTGGTGCTCTGCAGCGAGAGAGGCGGCTGCAATGGGAGACCCACAGAGGCCAAAGAATAAAGATGGATGAAAATCAATATAAATAAAAGAGGCATGATGGGGAAAAAGGAAAAAATAATTTTTTTTAAGTTAAAAAAAATGTCCATGGAGTCCACATGTGACCCTACAATGCAGACAGGAAACTTCCCAGAATCTAATGCCTGAAAGGGCACTTCTCTGATGGTCTACTGGTTAAGGATCTGCCTGCCAATGCACGGGATGTGGGTTCAATCCCTGGTCTGGGATCTAAGACCTTGCATGCTGCAGAGCAACTGAACCCATGCACCACAACTACTGAAGCCTGAGCTCTGGAGCCCACGAGCCACAATGACTGAGTGCATGTGTCCTTGAGCTCACGTTCCACAACCAGAGAAGCTCGTTCTTGCCCGGGGCCGTGGGGTCTCTGGGGCTCGTTGGACACTGACCTTCTAAGAGGCCTTCCCAAGAGCTGTTTTCCCGTGATCTCCACCCATAGAAATAAAGATAAATGAGCCACGGCAATGGCCACAGCAAAGTGAAGGGTAAGCGGAGAAGTGACTGTAGACCAGGGAATTTGTGTAAAAGTGGCTCCATCGTGATGGGCCTGAGAGGGAATCAACAAGACACAGGGGCTGTGGGTGGCAGAGAAGGGGCCAAGGGACCGAGACCACAAGAGTGCATCAAACTCAGCCTGACTTTTGAGTGAAGTTGCTCAGTCATGTCTAACTCTTTGTGACCCATGGAATTTTCCAGGCAAAAATACTGGAGTGAGTAGCCTTTCCCTTCTCTAGGGGATCCTCCCAACCCAGGGATTGAACCCAGGCCTCCCGCACTGCAGGTGGGTTCTTTACCACCTGAGCCACAAAGGGAAGCCTGAGAATAATTTTTACCTGCTGATAAAACAAGCCTCCTCCTTCCTGGTACGCTGGGGGGTTCAAGACACGGGTCAAATGTCCATGTGGGGACTTCCCTGGTGGTCCTGTGGGTGAAGAGTCCACCTTGCAGTGCAAGGGGCACCGGCTCGATCCCTGGCCTGGGAAGATCTCACATGCTGCGGAGCGGCTGGATGGGTATGTCCAACTATGAGCCAGCGCTCTGGAGCGCATGCGCCCAGAGCTGGTGCTCTGCAGCGAGAGAGGCGGCTGCAATGGGAGACCCACAGAGGCCAAAGAATAAAGATGGATGAAAATCAATATAAATAAAAGAGGCATGATGGGGAAAAAGGAAAAAATAATTTTTTTTAAGTTAAAAAAAATGTCCATGGAGTCCACATGTGACCCTACAATGCAGACAGGAAACTTCCCAGAATCTAATGCCTGAAAGGGCACTTCTCTGATGGTCTACTGGTTAAGGATCTGCCTGCCAATGCACGGGATGTGGGTTCAATCCCTGGTCTGGGATCTAAGACCTTGCATGCTGCAGAGCAACTGAACCCATGCACCACAACTACTGAAGCCTGAGCTCTGGAGCCCACGAGCCACAATGACTGAGTGCATGTGTCCTTGAGCTCACGTTCCACAACCAGAGAAGCCACCGCAATAAGAAGCCCTCACGCAGCAACTACAGAGTAGCCCTCACTTGCCACAACTCGAGAAAAAAAAAAGCCCAAGCGGCAACAAAGACCCAGCACAGCCAAAAAAAAAAAAAAAGCCTGCAAAGGTGACCAGTAGAAGCATGTCCAGACCACAATGAAATCAAGAAATGACCTGACGTGGGCAGAGGGGCTGGCAGCTCTTCCCCTGGGTAACCAGCCAGTCCTCTTCCCCAGGCAGTCCACCCACGCTTGCTTATCCTTGAGAGAAGTCAAGACAGGTGACAGGCCGCTTGCCTGGTGTCAGGATTAACAGCTCCAGTGGCCTGGGCTCCTGTCCTGGTGCCGCACCAGCTGGGAGTGGCTGCCGCCTGGCGAGAGATGGGCACACGCCAGACAGCTACACCATTTCATCTTCACGACAGCCCTGAAGGGTGGCAATCCGTGTCTGCCTGGCTCCACATTCCTGCCTATCTGCCTACCTGCGCACACGGAAAACGAGACCCACAACGTTCAATGTCGCCCACAGACCCGGAACGAGCGAAGTGTCGGAGCCCTGAGCAGGCGAGGTCAGTGGGCAGTTTTCTCGTTTATGGTAGGCCGTCATGTGGCCTCCAACACATCACGGAACCTCTCTGGGCCTCAGGTCTCTCACCTGCAAAGCCAAAGGACCGGGTCACGTGGTTCTTGGAGCCCTCCTGCCCTGAAACTCCGCGAGGTAAGTGGAGGAAGAGAGCCGCCCTTGGTGAGGGGTGCAGGTTTTACGGGTTCAGGAATTTTGGGCGAGATGGCTAGAGGTGGGGCCCGGAGAAGGCAGAAAGGAGAGGGTGCTCCTGGACGAGGGGGACGTTAGTCTCGGCTTTCAAGTCAGATCCTTCCAGGGGAGGGACCCTGGACATGCAGAGGCTGTCCTAGGGCCAGGATTTTCAACAAGAAGAGGCTGACACAGAGCCCCGGCCTCTGCTCACTCCTACGAGGAGGGAGCGGGAGGCGAGAGCCCAGCCCAAACACAGGCTATTTCGGGCGTCGTGGTGTTTGGAGAGCCACCAGGCCAGAAATAGTGCTGTGAGTTAACAGGACCCCAGCCTCCTGCCACCCCCGGTTCTCCCAGTGAAATGACCAAGAATCGGGGAGGCCCCAATCCAACATTCCAGGGAGCCTGTGTAACTGAACGGAGGCCCCTCCTTTCCCCACAGGAAGGCCTGGAACAGAGCATTTGACTGTAAAAGGGCTTCTGCACGAGGAGAGAGGGGAAAGAGAGACTGAGTCACAGAGAGCAAAGTGGGAACACAGGGAGAGATCTCATGGGGCCCAGAAGCGAGCCATGGAAGGGAGGGGATGCGGGTTCCCCGTGGACAGAGGGGTGAGAGCAGAGAAGGGAGGCTCAGAGCGAGAGAAAGGGAAAGGGAAAGAGGCGGTGGCTGGGCCTGGGAGAGCAAAGCGCAAAGCGGGAAAGAAAGAGGAACAACAGAGAGCAGAGGGCAGCCAGAGGGCAGGTGAGGAAAGGCTGGAGGGAGACCGGTGCCCCACTGAGGCCAGAGAACCAGGGCTGCTGGGGCGGGAGGGGTGGGGGCGGGCATGGGGACAGGCACAGAAAGCGTGAGTCTGGTCTCTTCACACGCCACCTGCTGAAGCGCAGATGGAAACAGCTTTCCTAGTTGGCTAGGGCTGGAACTTCCCCAGAAATCCACAGCCGGATCACTCACCCCTTATCTCTGACCCTCCGGGAGTCAGAGATCCAGTTATTTCAACACTAGGGACTTTTGATCCCTTACAAAAGAGCCACGGTTTACACGAGGTGACGCAGTCACCACTGTTAGTTTGGGGTTCAGGGAAAAGAGGGAAAGTGATGGTCCTTCGAGTCAGGCTAGGTTCTGAGAAGGACTTTGCAGGGAGATCTGCTTTGGGGCCTTCTTCCCAGGTGGCTCAGTGGTAAAGACTCTGCCAGCAATACAGGGGCCTCAGGGGATTTAGGTTCAATCGCTGGGTCGGGAAGATCCCCTGGAGGAGGGCATGGAAACCCATTCCATAGTCTTGCCTGAAGAATCCCCTGGACCGAGGAGCCTGGCGGGGCTACAGTCCTTGGGGTCACAAAGAGTCGGACATGACAGAAGCGACTAGGTACGCACGCACGGATTGCTTTGGGGTCAGCAGATGATCGGGCTGCACCCTGGTGTGGGGAAGGTCTCCTCAGGGCGCACCAGGAGGAGGCAGGGTCATTTCATGAAGAGGAGAGGCAAGGGGCCACGATCAACTCTGGGTTCAGATCATCTGACAGCCCCAGCTGATCAGAAAGTTAAAAAGACATGGTCAGAAAAGCCAGCATGGGACCTAGTTCCATAAGGCTTTGCCTCCGTTTCTTTTCTTTTATTTTTAAGTAAATACCTTTTTAAATTTTTTATTTATTTATTTATTTTTGGCTCTTCTGGGTTTTCACTGCCGCTGCAGGCTCTTCTCTAGTTGCAGGGAGTGAGGGCTACTCTCTCGTGGAGGCAAGCAGGCTTCTTGTCGCGGTGACTTCTCTTGTGGTGGAACTCGGGCTCTAGGGCACACAGGCTTCAGTAGTTGCGGCTCTGAGCCTCTAGAGCACAGGCTCCATAGCTGTGGCTCACAGGCTGAGTTGCTCTGGCAGGCACAGCAGGTGAGGAAAGGCTGGAGGGAGACCGGTGCCCCACGGAGGCCAGAGAACCAGGGCTGCTGGGGCGGGAGGGGGGGGGGCGGGCATGGGGACAGGCACAGAAAGCGTGAGTCTGGTCTCTTCACACGCCACCTGCTGAAGCGCAGATGGAAACAGCTTTCCTAGTTGGCTAGGGCTGGAACTTCCCCAGAAATCCACAGCCGGATCACTCACCCCTTATCTCTGACCCTCCGGGAGTCAGAGATCCAGTTATTTCAACACTAGGGACTTTTGATCCCTTACAAAAGAGCCACGGTTTACACGAGGTGACGCAGTCACCACTGTTAGTTTGGGGTTCAGGGAAAAGAGGGAAAGTGATGGTCCTTCGAGTCAGGCTAGGTTCTGAGAAGGACTTTGCAGGGAGATCTGCTTTGGGGCCTTCTTCCCAGGTGGCTCAGTGGTAAAGACTCTGCCAGCAATACAGGGGCCTCAGGGGATTTAGGTTCAATCGCTGGGTCGGGAAGATCCCCTGGAGGAGGGCATGGAAACCCATTCCATAGTCTTGCCTGAAGAATCCCCTGGACCGAGGAGCCTGGCGGGGCTACAGTCCTTGGGGTCACAAAGAGTCGGACATGACAGAAGCGACTAGGTACGCACGCACGGATTGCTTTGGGGTCAGCAGATGATCGGGCTGCACCCTGGTGTGGGGAAGGTCTCCTCAGGGCGCACCAGGAGGAGGCAGGGTCATTTCATGAAGAGGAGAGGCAAGGGGCCATGATCAACTCTGGGTTCAGATCATCTGACAGCCCCAGCTGATCAGAAAGTTAAAAAGACATGGTCAGAAAAGCCAGCATGGGACCTAGTTCCATAAGGCTTTGCCTCCGTTTCTTTTCTTTTATTTTTAAGTAAATACCTTTTTAAATTTTTTATTTATTTATTTATTTTTGGCTCTTCTGGGTTTTCACTGCCGCTGCAGGCTCTTCTCTAGTTGCAGGGAGTGAGGGCTACTCTCTCGTGGAGGCAAGCAGGCTTCTTGTCGCGGTGACTTCTCTTGTGGTGGAACTCGGGCTCTAGGGCACACAGGCTTCAGTAGTTGCGGCTCTGAGCCTCTAGAGCACAGGCTCCATAGCTGTGGCTCACAGGCTGAGTTGCTCTGCAGCACGTGGGATCTTCCCGGATCAGGGATCGAACCTGTGTCTCCTGCATGGGCAGGCGAACTCTTCACCACTGAGCCACCAGGGAAGCCCTCTGCCTGTTTCTAATCCAGACCCACCAGATACCTACAGGTCTCCCCTAGTTTGGGAGATGACCTCTTAGTAAGTCAGCTCATTCTGTTTCCAAAATAAAAATGTACCCCTTCTCTCCCCAGCAGGACACAGAGCTGCTCCCAGGTGTTCCTGTACCCGGGAACAGAGTGGCTTTTCTGGGATGACCTCGGGGTCATTCAGGTCCAGGGCAGGGAACAGAAGTGGTCACCACCCTGGCAGGACCCAGGCGGTCTCAGAAAACAGCAGGGCCTTCCGTGGCAGAGACCCGGCACAGAGAGAGGAATAGCCCACGGAGGAAGGGACAAGCTCAGCCGAATGGCTGGAGAGGCCAAGCGGCCGGGCTGCTGGAGCGCAGGTCCCACCACCGCCATCTCTCGACCCCCTGCTCCTCTGACTTGGGGCTTGGCCCTCCCAACCCAGACTCCCAGGTCCCTGTGCCCCCAAGGGTGGAGGCAAGTCCCTGGGGCCTTTCTGGGGGGTCGAGACGGCTTGAGGATGGACTTCTGCTTTCTCTATCGCAGAGACACAGGCGTCACTGTTCTTCCTCCTCACGGCTAACCACTTTCTCAGGGACTCTGTACCAGACTAGGGGGAAAACAAGACATAAACAAGAAATAGTGACAAAGCAACAGTCTTGTCCTGGGAACCCGTCGGTGATCCTCTCTTTCCAGGGGAGGCTTCCTCTCTCTCCTGGGTACCCCACCCCCACCTGGCTCCCAGGAGCCATGGAGGAGACGGAGGCGGAGGTAGAGGAGAAATGGGAAAGCCCTCCAGCTGCGGTTGCCCTTGGCGTCTGTTTACGGAAAAAATCCAAAACAAACATCCCAACGCGTCCACCCACTTCAGCTTCCTGTGATGCTGCTGTCGCCGTCTCCATGGATACTCCCGGCGGAATCCCACCACCCACACAAAGCACGGCAGTGTGTGGACCCCCGAGCCAAGTGGGCCAGCCCCCCCAGGATCCCTTCAGCACCACCCTGTCCATGACATCAGACCACATAGCCAAGGGTGCCTGACCCACTAAAGCCTTAGACGCACCAGCTCAGTCCTACTCACGATGCACCCTCTGTAGCATGCTTTGGTCACTTTTCCACCCCAGAGGCCAGGGGCCTAGCAACACCCCCCACAAACCCACCATGAATTCAAGCCCTTATTCCCATCCCTCCTCCCGCTGCTCCGGCCCTCGAAATATCTGAACCCGGAGAAAAAGTTTAAGTAGTATTCCACCCTAAGCCGCAGCAGGCAGTTCAGAGAAATAAAACCCACACACTGGGCTCCTGATCCCCTGCCAAGGCTTTTACCCTTTTGCCCTGGTAAGCCACCACCCCACCCAGCACACCTCAAACCCCAGCCAGACGGGGCTGTTGACACAAAGATAACCCCGGGCCACCAGGAGAGTCTGGACATGCGGGGGGAGTCAGCGCGCATCACCCGACGGGCAGGCGGGCAGGCACTTGGCAAGGAAGAGGGAAAGACGGGAGGGAGTCCTCTGCCGGGCGCACGTCCTAGACAGCGAAAACCCAGACAATCAACATGGCACAGTCCGCGCCCTCTGGCTTCTGAGACGCAGCCAAAAGGAGGGACCAGGGCACAGGGCTGATGGACAAGAAGTTTGCAAGATCTTTAGCTTCTTTGATAACAAGGCAATGATCCGATTCTCCAAAGGACAAAGCGGAAGTGTAAACTTTCCCCACGCTGAGCGCTGGGGCAGGTAAACACTGGATGCCAGGGGTCAAGCTGGCATAACATCCCGGGACAGAGGGCAGCAAGATCAAGGGCGTCCCTGGGGCCGAGGCAATCAGGGTTTGCTCAACTGTCCCAGCGCCCTCTCTCTCACGTACACACACGGATGCCTCTGCAAGTCCTGCAGAGGGAGGCGCGGAGGGGGACGTGTTGCCCGCTGTTCAGACAGACTTCGGGAAGCCAGAAGGTGGGTGGGGCCAAGCCATGAGTTCATCGACTTCCGGCCCACTCCCGCTCCTCGCTCCTCGGCTATAAAGGGAGGCAGTCGCCTCCAGGGGAGCACAGCTGTATCTGGCTGCAGGGCCAAGAGCACTGTCCACAGAGCAGCCCCTGTCCAGCTGAGGAGTCGCCGCCACCGTCAGCACCCGCACCAGCGGCAGAAGAAACAATCCGCCCGTCCCAAGGCACCTTGAGGCTTCCAGGTAAGAGGGAAGCAAACCCTCTCCATCTGCATACCTCGGGCTCAGGCAGAGAGCTCCCCTCTGCAGAATCTCCCCTGACCGTGATCCCCAGTGTTCCTCGGTCTTCCCCCAGACCCGGAGCCCTGCAGCCCTGAGTTGACACAGTGATCGTAGGGGAGCGGGGAAGATGGTCAGGACACCCCAACGTGCCCACCGCCAGGAAGCAAGGGCCTCACCTCTCTAGGACCCTCTCCATGGAGACATTCCCCCTATCCAGCTCGGGAAAGGGGATTTTCATGCCTGCTGCCTTGGATGAAACGATTGTGAGGGCGTTAGAAGAGAATGAGGAAGCCTCATGTGAATCACAGGTGTTATTCTCATTCAGCCGTCCAGCCTCCTGGAAGGGAAGGGAGATTTCCAGAGTGGTGCCACTGGGCTCCAGATTCCCACAGGTGAAAATGCCCTTAAGACTCCCCAGGGCTGAGACAGAGGTGGAAAGGCTGAGGATCTAAACCCACCGTGGTTTCCGCCTTGCCCTCTCGTTGGCAAGCGGCAACCATGGGAGCCTGGCCATGGCTGGGATGCCCTCCCACCTCCCTCTTTGCTCCTCGCTGTCCTCTCAGAATCATCCCCTCAACCGATCTTTCTCCACTGACTCCAGGATGCGGATGTCTCTGGTCTTTTCCTGCCTTGCCCTGGGCCTGGTCCTCATCTTCGATGAAGGGTCTACCTCCTACAATGGCCGGTCACCGGCGGCCCACCTGGCCACAGACTTTGGAGTGAAGGTGTTTCAGCAGGTGGTGCAGGGCTCCAAGGACCACAATGTGGTTTTCTCTCCCTATGGGGTGGCCTCAGTCCTGGCCATGTTGCAGCTGACCACCGGAGGGGAAACCCGGCAGCAGATCCAAGACGCGATGCGATTCAAGATTGATGGTGAGAGACGAAGGCGCAGAGTGGGAGGCGGGAACTCAGGCAGTCTCCCAGGACAGGGGTGTAACTGACTAGAAGCAGAGGAAGGGCTGACCCCAGCTTAGTGAACCAACCCCTGTCCTGCCAGGCCACAGGGATGGACCCCTGCACCTTCTCCCCACCACATCCTGTGTCACTTGGTTCTTGGCTAGTCACGAGGCATACAAACCAGGGGATCTGGTGGAAAACGGCCCTGCCTCACCACTCATGCACTTTGTGACCTTAACCATTCTGAACCTCAGTCTCCTCATCTGCAAAATGGGGGCAATCAGAGTATCTACCACAGGAGGCTGTTGCAGCAATCAGTATTGACCAGAAGGATGCAGGTGAAATGCCTACTGAAGCTATTATTATTGTTAAAAGAAAAAAAAATTAGGGTTTATAACTTAAAAACAGATAAAAGTATTCTAAGCCAAAGTCAGGGTTAGGACCTGAGATTTTTGAGGAAAAGAGGGAGAATGCAGGAGAAATTAAGGTTTGGAATGAAATCTCCCTCCAGAGACCATGCGGGGAGCAGAAGAGTCCCGTCCATGTGGTCAGGTTTGGGGAAAGCTGGCCCAGCTGGGAGCCCTGGGGTTCGAGAAGAGCTTAAGGAAGTTTTTCCTCCCTGTTTGGCCTCAGAGAAGGGCATGGCCCCTGCCCTCCACCGACTGTCCAAGTCACTCATGGGGCCATGGAACAAGGATGAGATCAGCACAGCTGATGCCATCTTCGTGCAGCGGGACCTGGAGCTGGTCCCCGGTTTCATGCCCAACTTCTTCAGGCTGTTTCGAACCACGGTCAAGCAGGTGGATTTTTCAGAGGTGGAGAGAGCCAGGTTCATCGTCAACGACTGGGTGAACAGACACACGAAAGGTGAGTGGGCAGAGAGAAGAGGCCAGTCCCAAAGGTCTGCGGAGAAAGGGATTCAAATCCCAAGGATCCTGACCCCTCCCTTCCAGCGTCTTCTGTCTCCCGAGCCTTAAGCATCAAAACCTCATGTTTTTCTGTCATGAGACTGGCCTTGTGAACCAAGTCCAAAAGCCATCCCGATAAAGTCCTGGGAGGTGTGATAAGAACCATATTCATGCGTGGCAGGGGGCACATACAGACCTTCACGTTTACAGCTTAGGGATCAGAGTTAGGGGAGACTTAACTTACCCTGCCAGGTCTGCTCCTGGACAGGATCCCAGGACCAAGACAGTGTGGAAGGCTTCCTGAGACCCTGAGGAAGATGGAATGAGTTGAAAGCAGCTATACTGGTTCACCAGACCTTATCCATTCCGTCTTCTGATGGGATCCCTTCCAACACACATCCATTTGAGGACCAGGAGTTCCAAGGAAGCATCTATACAGATAAGATCGTATCCAGTCTCCTGATCACCCTGACTTCCTGTAGGCATGATCAACGACTTACTCGGCGAAGGGGCCGTGGATCAGCTGACACGCCTGGTACTGGTGAACGCCCTCTACTTCAACGGCCAGTGGAAGATGCCCTTCGCCAAGGCGAGCACCCACCACCGCCTCTTCCACAAGTCCGACGGCAGCACCGTCTCCGTGCCCATGATGGCCCAGACCAACAAGTTCAACTACAGTAAGTGCAAGACCCTCCCTTCTGCAAGCCCCACACTGACTGTGCCTCATCCCTAGGGAGGTCCCCTCCAAAATAGGAGAAACCCTAGACAAGACCTTCCAAGTAGGAGACACTGGGATGATTGGTGCACCTTGTGCAAGAGGAAGCTGAAATCCAGAAACTTCCTCAGGACCCCATGTGACCACCAGATGCCCTCTCGCATCTTCATGGGGTTCTGGTGTGATAACCTGGGTTTCACAGATCCTCCTGGGGAGAGCTAGGCGAAGGCTGGGATGAAGGAGACGGGGATCGGGATGAGTTAGGAGCTGCAGAGTGGAGAGAAGAGTGTGAGGATAAGGAAGGTGGCCCGCCAGAGACAGAGAGAACCCCTCAAGACACTGTGAACTGGCAGAAGAGAAGGGGGATGGAAATACAAAGGTGGAATGGGGGGTAGGGGGACCCTCAAAAGCCAGGATGGAGAGCAGGCTTCCGGAAAGAGCGGAGGGGCCACACAGTCGTGGGAAAGCCAGTGTTGGGCTAGAACTGACAAGAGCTGGAGCTGTGGCCCACGAGCCATCCTGGTGTCTTCACAGCCGAGTTTGCCACGCCGCGGCCATTACTACGACATCCTGCTGACAGGATTCAGAGTTAGGGAGACTTAACTTACCCTGCCAGGTCTGCTCCTGGACAGGATCCCAGGACCAAGACAGTGTGGAAGGCTTCCTGAGACCCTGAGGAAGATGGAATGAGTTGAAAGCAGCTATACTGGTTCACCAGACCTTATCCATTCCGTCTTCTGATGGGATCCCTTCCAACACACATCCATTTGAGGACCAGGAGTTCCAAGGAAGCATCTATACAGATAAGATCGTATCCAGTCTCCTGATCACCCTGACTTCCTGTAGGCATGATCAACGACTTACTCGGCGAAGGGGCCGTGGATCAGCTGACACGCCTGGTACTGGTGAACGCCCTCTACTTCAACGGCCAGTGGAAGATGCCCTTCGCCAAGGCGAGCACCCACCACCGCCTCTTCCACAAGTCCGACGGCAGCACCGTCTCCGTGCCCATGATGGCCCAGACCAACAAGTTCAACTACAGTAAGTGCAAGACCCTCCCTTCTGCAAGCCCCACACTGACTGTGCCTCATCCCTAGGGAGGTCCCCTCCAAAATAGGAGAAACCCTAGACAAGACCTTCCAAGTAGGAGACACTGGGATGATTGGTGCACCTTGTGCAAGAGGAAGCTGAAATCCAGAAACTTCCTCAGGACCCCATGTGACCACCAGATGCCCTCTCGCATCTTCATGGGGTTCTGGTGTGATAACCTGGGTTTCACAGATCCTCCTGGGGAGAGCTAGGCGAAGGCTGGGATGAAGGAGACGGGGATCGGGATGAGTTAGGAGCTGCAGAGTGGAGAGAAGAGTGTGAGGATAAGGAAGGTGGCCCGCCAGAGACAGAGAGAACCCCTCAAGACACTGTGAACTGGCAGAAGAGAAGGGGGATGGAAATACAAAGGTGGAATGGGGGGTAGGGGGACCCTCAAAAGCCAGGATGGAGAGCAGGCTTCCGGAAAGAGCGGAGGGGCCACACAGTCGTGGGAAAGCCAGTGTTGGGCTAGAACTGACAAGAGCTGGAGCTGTGGCCCACGAGCCATCCTGGTGTCTTCACAGCCGAGTTTGCCACGCCCGACGGCCATTACTACGACATCCTGGAACTGCCCTACCATGGCAACACGCTCAGCATGTTCATCGCTGCCCCCTACGAGAAAGAGGTGCCGCTCTCTGCCCTCACCAGCATTCTGGATGCTCAGCTCATCAGCCAGTGGAAAGGGAATATGACCAGACTGACCCGCCTCCTGGTTCTGCCCAAGTAAGCCACCCCTTGCTCTTGTCACACTCGCTGATGCTCTGGTCCCCTCTGCCTCCTCCCTCCCTGCTCCTCTGGCTTCCTGCGGGTGCCACCCTCCACCCCATGGAGTTTCCCAGATGTGACGCTTGCAGGGCAGGAACCTGCGTGGGTGGCTGATGGGACACAGTCTGGCCTGGGTTTGATTAAGATTCCGCCCGTCTTCCCTCTAGGGCTGGAGGGCAGTGGGGGAGCTTCCCTAGATCATGCCATGCCCCCCACCCTCGTAATACCCCACAAAAGCTAGCCAGAGGAAGAGCCAGAGAGATGCTGGGACGGGGTGGGGAGTACACTGGTCCTCACCCTTTATGAACACCCCTCACCCCACCTCCGTCTCTCCAAGTCTGCATCCAGACAATGGAGACAAAAGGCATCACTTCGGCAGATGAAGCAGCCTGCACTCTGGCTTCTAGCTGGCTTGCCACAAAAGCAGATTTTAAAAATTCTTCTGCAGAAGCAAAGAGAGGGCTGGAGGCTGAGGCTGAGCCCATTCCAGAATCGGGGGCGGGGGGCGACGATGTCTCCCAGCACACCGACCCCACATTTCCAGATGCCATACCACCAGGCCCAGGGAAAGAGGACCATTTAGTTGGTGAGCCCGCTCCCTCTCTCTCACAGTATGGAAGTCATTAGCTGTGCCCTGGTGAGAAGCAGAACAGGCTCCCCAGAGCCTCGCTGCTGGAGTCCTCTTGGGGCTCAGCTCTCAGAAGCACAAGCTGCAGAGTGGGTTTCTCTTCAGATAGCCTTGCAGGAGAATTGGCCCTTCCCTGCTCCCACCCCCAAGTCAGATGGAATACCATTGTGTTGGAACTACCGCCTTATTCGAGGAAAATAATTAGTCAGAGGTTCGAGGGGGTGGGGAAGCTACAGAGCAATGTTCATTAGTATCAGCATCTCCCAGCAGGGAGAGAGGCCTTGCAAACAGAGAGGTGAAAGACAAAGGAGGCTCCCACTTCTACTTTCACATCCGTCCCCCTCCTGTCGGTCTCGGGCGGGGGGCCGGGAGGTCTGGTAGGGTCAGAGGCGGCCTGAACCAGAGCTGTGCACGGCTACCTTGGCAGGTTCTCTCTGGAGAGTGAAATTGACCTCAGGAGGCCCCTGGAGAACTTGGGAATGAGTGCCATGTTTCGGCCAAGCCAGGCGGACTTCTCCAGCCTTTCGGGTAAGAGGTGCCCCTTCTGGACAGGGGGGATCCCTCAGAGGAACGTGGGGTCCCCCCCAGAGGAGCTTCCTCCCCAAGGACCAAGGCTGATGTGCTCCTGTGTCCGCCTCCATTTCAGATCAAGAGCTTCTGTACGTGTCACAGGCGCTACAGAAAGTGAAGATCGAGGTCAACGAGAGTGGCACAGTGGCGTCCTCCTCCACCGGTGAGTCAGGCCCTGGCCAGCCCTGGCGCGTCTCAGCTTCAGACTGAGGGGCCATCATCTGGTACCCAGACCCGGGGTGCACTGGGAAGACCCCGCTGCTCTGGTCTGCCTACCGGGCCTCTCCGGGTAGAACCATGCTTCCTCTGGGGCGAGGAACGCTTCCCCTGATCCCGCTAGAAAATGGGCCTGCTTTCCCCGGGAGCCCTTTCCCTCCCTGCTGGCTGGCTCTCAGGGCAGCCGGTCTGGATTCGAAGGCACTGGCCTCCAGCAGGATTTAGGTAAACAGACACTGGCCCTGAGAGGGTTTAGGTAAACATGCCTGCATAGCTCTCTACCCAATGGCCTTAGAAAACAGCCCACCACTTTTTAGGGTTCACACAACCGGCTCGGTAGTTGTGGTGTACAAGCTTCGCTGCTCTGCGGCATGTGAAATTTTCCCAATTCAGGGACTGGACCCGGGTCCCCTGCATTGCCAGGTGGATTCTTCTCCACTGTGCCACCAGAGAAGTCCCTGCTATGATTATTTGGCATCCCAAGTGGCGCAGAGATAAAGAGTCCACCTGTCAATGCAGGAGACGCAGGTTCGATCCCCGGGTTGGGAAGATCCTCTGGAGGAGGAAATGGCAACCCACTCCAGTATTCTTGCCTGGAGAATCCCATGGACAGAGAAGCCCAACTCTGAGTCCATGGAGTTGCAGAGTTGGACGTGACTGAGCACATGCACGCCAGGAAACAACCAAGCCTCCCAAACCACCCTCCGACCTCCCGAGGGCTGGTGTCACTGGATCCCTTGTGACCAGCCCAGGCACCAGAGCCCACACTCCTCTGCTCTAAGACTTGGTCCCTTCTCTTGCAGTCCTGGTTGTCTCAGCCCGAATGGCCCCCGAGGAGATAATCATGGACAGGCCTTTCCTCTTCGTGGTGCGGCACAACCCCACAGGTGAGCCGGAGGCCCGAGAGACCCCACCACTCCCTGACCCCCACCCCACTGTCCTGGACTCGGGCACCATCCCGGCAGGGGTCGACGCCCCCACGTTCCCCAGGAGGAGCCAAGGCAACGAATCATGGCTCTTCTCCTCCTCGGAGGGTGCTCGTCAGTCCCTCTGTCCCAGCTTAGTCACTGGAGCAGCTGGGCCTCGAGACACTCACTCATCCCCTGTTATCTCAGTTCATCCGTAAACACAGAGCAGGGTGAGCGGTCCCACCCCCACCCACGTCTCCCCCAACACCTCATCTCCGGCGATTCTTCTGTTCTCAGGAACTGTCCTTTTCATGGGCCAAGTGATGGAACCCTAACCGTGCACAAACAGCCTTCATCTGGGGACAGAGCTGGAGATGTCCAAGAGGAAGAAACTCCGGAGCAAAGAATGTTTATGTTAATTCATTTTTCTGGAGAAAGTGAAGACGTTTACCTTTCTTTTTTTTTTTTCATGGTAAATCTTTTGAATCTGCCTCTTAGATCTCGGGCTGTCTCAGGAGGGGCAAAGAGGACCTTGGGGTTAAACTCCCCAGCGGACAGCCCGGGAGAGACTTGGGAAGCACAACGCCCTGAAGGCTTCCCCACCAGACTGCAGGGCTCCCAGCTGCTTTGGCCCATCGCCCTGCCTGTTGCAGCCTTGGGTCCCAGAGCCCACTGAGGCCCTGGCAGGATGGCACCACAGGCTTAACATGAAGGAGCTTTTGTGTGCTTGCTAGAGAGAACTTGGGTGCCGATCATGTTGCTCATCACTCTTGCACTGTCTTTCACTGCTGAGAAGGCTCGCATCTGGCCAGAGAAGGCCATGGGGAGAAACAGCCTCTCCCGTCAGGGTCCGTCCTCCCCTCAGCTCAGAGGTTTGAGACCCACCCAGGCCTGGCTGCTGCCTCCCCAGAAACCACATGCATGTGTGATTTTGGAGTGTAGGTGACTTGTTTACTCAGAGAAGCAGGTTTCTGCTTCCCACAAACTTTCTGTCGCAGGAACAGAGGGAGAGAGCTGAGGTGTGCGCCTTGTTCTTGGCAATCCCATCTCCTGGTGGGGAGGGTGAGATGCCAGAGGTGTGCCTGAATATTTATCACATCTTTGTCCTTGGGTGCTTGCGAGAGAGTAAGGTCTATGGGGAAAACATATTATTTAAACGTTCATCGTGTTCCTTCGTGGTCTGTGTCCTGGCATCTCAGGAGTGGCCCCTTGGACGTCTTTCCCCTCCAGGTGGGAGGCGTCCTGGGGCTCACACTGCCACCTGGTGGCGGCCTGGCCCCGGCACCTCTCTCCTTCCCTTGCTTTTCCACTCCAGGGAGAGCAGGGTGCCTGCCAGGACTGTCCAAACTTCAGCTCGCTTCAGAGACCGAGAGGATGTGGTGGGTGAAGGGAGGCAGCGTGGTTTCAGAATTTTCCAATATAGTTAGGAGCAGGAGTACAAGGGGCTCCATGACCTAGCAGGACAGAACTTTCCCCAGTCACAGGGTGACTCACAGCCGCGCTGGTGACTCACTTCAATGTGTCATTTCCGGCTGCTGTGTGTGAGCGGTGGACACGTGAGAGAGAGAGAGAGTGAGAGAGGCAGCGAGCTCTAGCTCAATTACCTCTGGCAGATAATCTTTCTGAAAGCCAGTTAGCTGAGGGGTCCAGGGTGAGGACCGATTTAGTGAAGAACTGCACAGAGATGTCAAATGAATGTATCTCACCAGAATCCTCATCAGCCCACTGTGTCCTTCAGTGAAAAACCTTCGTTCTTTGTGTGTGTGTGTTTTCTTTTCTCGTGATGCACTGACAGCTACGCACAGTACCCCCGCCAGTGGGGTCAGACGCTCTTGAAATCGTGTTGAACTCTTTTATGCTTTTTCATGTTTGATACAGAAGCAAGTAACAACGTGTTTTTAAAAAATAATAATAAATAAATTAAAAGAGTATTCCAACATCGTCCTTGGCCTTGACTTTCCATGGTTCACACAGTACAAAATCCAGACCCTCCCAGTACACAGACCTCTTGGGCAAAAGGGATCTTTATGAAACCCACGCCCGCAAGGTTAAGGCGCACTGACCTGTCCTGGGCAAATCCGCAAGGCTGGCTTGCAAGGAGAGACAGCCAGGGACACACGATGCAGGACATGATTCTCCCTTTGGGCCTCATTCTCAGAAAGGAAAGAGGGGCTCCCCTGGTGCCCAGTGGTTTAGACTCTGCGTGCTTCCGCTGCAGGGTGCAGGGTGAGCTCCATCCCTGACTGGGGAAGACCTCACTTGCGGGGGACATGGGTTCCGTCCCTGGTTAGGGAAGGCCCCCCTTGCTGCCTGGCGTGGCCAAAAAACCCCAAAACAAAAGAGGGTTCCCCAAACACCCGCCGCCCACTCACTGCCCCGTCACTTTCCATTTCTGTTCATTTCCTTCCCCACCGAATGCTCCCATCCTCGCCACACCCTGCTCCCCATCGCTCAAAACCCAAACCCAACCCAGCCTCCCCATGGACTCCCCAAGGGTCCAGCCAACGCCGTCGCTCTCAAAGCAAGTGCCCACCTTCCTCTTTCCTGGAGTGTATCCATGCCTGCGTGCATGTATGCTCTTTAATTTGGTCGGGGGGTGTTACCTTCCCACTCCCACCGACCTATCAGGCTCTTTGAAAACAAGGCTCTTTTGTTACTAGACTGTTAATAGCCTCCTTAAAATGTTATCCGGAACAGTCTTTTATTGTCCTCTTTCAATACCTAGAAGGCAGATACTGCTAGGAGACCTTCTTCCCCCAATTATTTTCCATTCGTATATTCCAACAGAATTTTTAAATGGGAAAAATACCAAGAACTAGCTGTCCACATTGTGGGCTGTCCAGCTCCAGAGCCTTCAGGATGGGACTGAGAGAGCCAGCCTCCTCGGCAACTTGGATCAGGTCTGAATAGGAACGAATTATTGTCCAGGGGCTGTTGGTCAAAACACTGCCTGAAGGTTAAGCGGTAGTGAGCTCCCCATCACTGGAAGTGTTCTTGGTGGGCGTGATTCAGCAGTCAGGGTAGGGGAGGTGATTTTATTGTTGTTTTAATGATAAAGAATCCCTGCTCGTACTAAGACATTCAAACAGTTTGAAAGGGTAAAAGCAGATTGCTGGTCGACATTTTGGTTGTTTCCTGGCTTTAATGATTTATTTATTTAAAAACATTTAGCTACTTAGCTGCACTGGGTCTTAGTCACGGCATGTGGGATCTAGTTCCTTGACGAGGGATTGAACCGGGGGCCCCTGCATTGGGAGCACAGAGTCTTAGCCACTGGACCAGCAAGGAAGTCCGTTTCCTGGCTTTTAGGAAAGCATCGTCGTTGTTACCGACAATGCTGAGATGGACGTCCTTGTACATGTATCCCAGTGCGTGTGTGCTCCTACATCCGTAAGATAACTTCCTAGCAATGAGACGACATATCTCTTAAGAATCTCCCAATCCCATATGTGATTCTGGTAACACAAACATTTTCAAATGGTACAAAACAATCCGAAATAATCATTTTGCCTGGTAAGACTCTAACCTTTTCTGAAGCTTAAAAAAGCCTTCACAACGTTCCTAAATAAGCCCACTGCCATGAATAAAGCTAGACTTTAGGACTTCCCTGGTGGTCCAGTGGCTAAGACTCCGAGCTCCCAATTTGAGGAGCCTGGGTTCGATCCCTGGTCGCAGAACTAGATCCCACATGCCACAACTCAAGAGTTTGCATGCCACACCTAAAAAAGATCCTGCATGCCACAACAAAGACCCAGAGTAGCCAAATTTTAAAAAAAAAGAAAAAGAAAAAAAGGTATAGACTTCATACCTTGAACTAAAAGAAATTCACATTATAATTCTCCCCTAAAATGACGTTAGCCTTCCTTGGAGCAAATTGGGATTATACTGTTTTGGAGAGTAACTCCAGAAAGCATCTTCACGCACTGACTCTCTCCTCAGTCCCTCAGTGTGTGCTCCCTACCGCTCCCATTCCTGTTTCCCCTCCAGGGGTCACTTCAGGGGCACTCATGGGTGCCTCCAACGTGATGTACTAGGATGCTCTGAGATGTGGCCGTCACATCTCCTCCCTATGGATGCCTCTCTTCACAATCAGGCGTTCTGGCCTCCCATGAGGCTGTTGTAGGAAGAGGGGCCCCACAGTGCAATTGAGCCTATAAGGAAAGTCTTCCTCTTTCCTTAGAAAGCCAGAGGGAACCAGGGCAAGGCACAGAAGAAAAAGGTCAAGGTGAGTAGCTCCCCTAACCTCCGTTCAGCTTTATTTTTCTTTTTAACATTTTTACAATTTTTCAATTGAGTTCATGACTATTATTTTGGCTGCGCTGGGCCTTCAGTGCCGTGCTCGGGCTTCCTCTAGTTGTGGTGAGCGCAGGCTTCGGTAGCTGTGAGACACAGGCTTCGATGCCCAGGGGCATGTGGAATCTTCCCAGACCAGGAATCGAACCTGCGTTCCCTGCACTGCAAGGTGGATTCTTAATTCCTGGACCACCAGAGAAACCCCTAACATTTATTTGATCATTTATTTGGCTGTGCTGGGTCTTCGTCAGAGCTTCCCAGGTGGCGCTGGTCGTAAAGAACCTGCCTGCCAGTGTCAGAGACAGAAGGGCCGTGGCTTGGATTGCTGGGTCAGGAAGATCCTCTGGAGGAGTGGGTGGCAACCCACTCTAGTAGTCTTGCCTGGGGACTCCCCACAGACAGAGGAGCCTGGTCAGCTACAGGCCAGAGGGTCTCAAAGAGTCGGACACAACTGAGGCAACTTCACACATATGCACAGGTTTTGGTTGCGGCGCTCAGGATCTTTCCTTGTGGCATGTGGGCGTCTGTTAAGCTGTGGCACATGAGCTCTAGAGTGTGCTGGCTCAGCAGTCATACGGTATGTAGGATCGTAGTTCCCCAACCAAGGACTGAACCGGCATCCCCTGCACTGGAAGGCAGATTCTTAACTTCCAGGGAAGTCCCTACTCAGAGTTTTAGCGAGAGAGCCTCTCTTTCAGCCTCAATGACTTTTCCATCTTTCCTTTCCTATTGTCACCGTGTAATTGGCAAGCCTTGGAGGGCTGAGACAGGACTGCAGAACTTGTGGGGAAAAGGGCCACAGAGATGACTTGACTTCTGTCTAGCTGGCTTAAACCACAGACACAAAAACTAGACATGGCATCATCCTTAAGTTTACAAAGGATGTAGGTCTCTACCCCGAGACCTGTGGCCAAAACTTCAGCTGGGGCCAAAGCAGTTGTCTGACCTGCCTCTCATACATTTCCCGCTTTGGGTTCATAACAGGGAGCTGGGTTCATGAAGGCAAAAGTCCAAGAACTCAGGGCACCAGGATCCAAACGTATCTTTCGTCCTCCTTATTCCCTGAAAATATGACCAACATCAGGCGCTGGGCTAGTCGTTGAGGATTACCCATCTGTAACAGACCTGCTTAGAGACCAAAAGAGCCTCCTTTTTTTGCACAAGATGCTTCCAAAAACAGGACACATTGTAGCCTTAATTCTACAGGATGTAGTTCAAACACTGTCCATACACGCTGGGAAGGCTCAGAAGAAAAGAGCCCTTCAGAAAGGGCCGCTTCACCACCGAGGGAGTTAGCTCCAGGAAGTGCCCCAGTTAACAAGCGCCTTCTGCTCCTTTCAGATATTTTGAGGACAAAGACGGTGACACAGCCTCACACTGCCAAGCCAGCCCTTCTCGGCTTCACCTGGGGCCCCTCCTTGACTCTTCCTTTTATTTTTAGGGATGATAACCCCATTTCTCGTTCATCTTGCCTAGTGGAATTTTGGTTTGCCTCCGTGTGGGCAAATGAGCATGGATTTTGTAAAACTCTCCATGGTAAAAAAGACCCTCAGAGTGATACTTGTTAAGGAGACGCCGTTTTCCAAATCATTTTTTTTAAGGTGGTTCCTCAAAGAAGTCTCATGGTACTAATCGTAGCAGGCGCTTCTACAGAAGTGAATTACTCGACCCAGGTGTGCCTACACTGTGCCGCCGTCTCCGTGACATCGGTGAAGCCAGAGCCCCATGAACACAGAGGAGGGCTCAGACGCGAGCCAGGAGCAAAGGTGCTGCCCTCACCTGTTCAGGGCACCCCGCCTGCGCACCTGTGCCTTTCCGGCTTGAACACCGGCATCCCGAATGTAGCCTTTTCTCCCCTAACCACCAGAGGGCGCTTTGACTCCAGTGGAAAAGTTTTCTGAAGCGAAGCAACTGTGACTTCCACCAAAATCTTGCCAAGTTTGCACTCCATTCAATTTAGCAGGTTTCTCTTTAAACGTGTAACTGTATCCTGGGGGGCTGTCAAGCACTTTTAAAACAGTGTAAGTGATGTTTCTTATTATCAAGTACAGGCATACCTTGGAGATAGACACCTTCGGTTCCAGAATCTCGAAATAAAGCGAGTCATACAGATTGTCTGGTTTCCCGGGGCATATAAAAGTTATCTCTGCCCTGTCGTGAAGCCTATGAAGTGTGCAGTAGCATTATGCCTTAAGAAAAGGGATGAACTTTACATAATAAAGGACATCTTGCCATTTGCGACAACGTAGATGGAAGAAGTGGAGGGTATTTCTGCGAAGTCAGAGAAAGACAAACACTGTATGGTTTCCTTGTTCGTGGAATCTAAAAACCAAAACCAAGAAGACATGAAAGGAAAGAAAATGAAAGGGCCGCTTCACCACCGAGGGAGTTAGCTCCAGGAAGTGCCCCAGTTAACAAGCGCCTTCTGCTCCTTTCAGATATTTTGAGGACAAAGACGGTGACACAGCCTCACACTGCCAAGCCAGCCCTTCTCGGCTTCACCTGGGGCCCCTCCTTGACTCTTCCTTTTATTTTTAGGGATGATAACCCCATTTCTCGTTCATCTTGCCTAGTGGAATTTTGGTTTGCCTCCGTGTGGGCAAATGAGCATGGATTTTGTAAAACTCTCCATGGTAAAAAAGACCCTCAGAGTGATACTTGTTAAGGAGACGCCGTTTTCCAAATCATTTTTTTTAAGGTGGTTCCTCAAAGAAGTCTCATGGTACTAATCGTAGCAGGCGCTTCTACAGAAGTGAATTACTCGACCCAGGTGTGCCTACACTGTGCCGCCGTCTCCGTGACATCGGTGAAGCCAGAGCCCCATGAACACAGAGGAGGGCTCAGACGCGAGCCAGGAGCAAAGGTGCTGCCCTCACCTGTTCAGGGCACCCCGCCTGCGCACCTGTGCCTTTCCGGCTTGAACACCGGCATCCCGAATGTAGCCTTTTCTCCCCTAACCACCAGAGGGCGCTTTGACTCCAGTGGAAAAGTTTTCTGAAGCGAAGCAACTGTGACTTCCACCAAAATCTTGCCAAGTTTGCACTCCATTCAATTTAGCAGGTTTCTCTTTAAACGTGTAACTGTATCCTGGGGGGCTGTCAAGCACTTTTAAAACAGTGTAAGTGATGTTTCTTATTATCAAGTACAGGCATACCTTGGAGATAGACACCTTCGGTTCCAGAATCTCGAAATAAAGCGAGTCATACAGATTGTCTGGTTTCCCGGGGCATATAAAAGTTATCTCTGCCCTGTCGTGAAGCCTATGAAGTGTGCAGTAGCATTATGCCTTAAGAAAAAGGGATGAACTTTACATAATAAAGGACATCTTGCCATTTGCGACAACGTAGATGGAAGAAGTGGAGGGTATTTCTGCGAAGTCAGAGAAAGACAAACACTGTATGGTTTCCTTGTTCGTGGAATCTAAAAACCAAAACCAAGAAGACATGAAAGGAAAGAAAATGAAACAAAACTCATAGATACAGAGAACAGATCATCTGCTTATCAGTTAAGCAGAGTTTGGACCGGCAAAAAGATTTCAAGGGGTCAAATGCATGGTGGGGGCGGGGGTGGGGGTGGGGCGTTAACTAGATTAATGCGATGATCACTTTGTAGTGTGGACAAATACCGAATTATTATGTTGTACCCCTGAAACTAATATAACGCTGCATACCAATTTTACCTCAAAATAAATAAATAAGAACAATGTATGGACTTGATAAACACTTCATTGCTAAGGAATGCTAACCATCATCTGAGCGGAGAAAGTTTAGCCATCCTCGTCATCTTTTTGCCGGTGGTGGGTCTTACTCTGAACACGCCAGATCTCGTCTGGAAGCTAAGCAGGGGCGGGCCTGGTTAGTACTTGGATGGGAGTGCTTGGACGAGAGCGTATTGCTGGATGTGAAAGGCTGCTAACTCACCAGGGTGAGGATTGCTCTAGGCTGGGGTGGCTGTGACAATGTCTTAAAATGCGACCACAGTGATCAACTGCACTGACTGATTCTTCCTTTCACAGTTTCTCTGTGGCACGCAAGGCTGTCTGATAACATTTGACTCTAAACTGCCAAAATCAGAGGCCACGCCTCAAATTCTGTCTTATCACCTAAATTTATATAATACTCTTATTCGTTTCTTGTCCCTTCAACATTCTTCACAGCATCAGCACCAGGAGTAAATTCTATCTCAAGAACCTATTTTCTTTGCTCATCTGGGGGAAAAAAAAAAAAAAAAACACTCTTCATCCATGAAAGTTTTCTCGTAAGATTATGGCAATTCAGTCACATCTTCAGGCTCCCCTTCCAATGCTAATTCTCTCGGTTTTTCCCACAGCATCTGCAGTTACAATAGCAATATTAAAGATCCCTGGGCTTCCCCTGGTGGTCCAGTGGGTAAGGACACCGCCTTGCAGTGCAAGGGGCGCCGGTTCGATCCCTGGCCTGGGAAGATCCCACGTGCCGCAGAGCGGCTGGACCAATGTGTCCAATTACCGAGCCGGAGCTCTGCGACAACAGACACCCCCGCGATGGGAGGCCCACAGGAGCCAAAGAACAAAGACAGATGAAAACGGAGAAATGAAAGACCAATAGAAGTGGCCCGCCCGCTCCCCTCCCTCCACAACCCAACCCCCGACCAAAATAAATAAATAAAAATAAATCTTTAAAAAAAAAAAAGATCCCTGATCACAGGTCAGCATAGCAAAGACCATAATTACTTAGAAGTTTAAAATAGTGTAAGAATTACCAAGATGTATAGAGAGATGTGAAGTGAGCAAATGCTGTTGGTGAAATGGTGCTGACAGGCTTGCTTGATACAGGGTTGCTATAAACCTTCAACTTGTAAAAAAAAAAAAAAAAAAAAAATTCAGTATCTGCAAAGCACAATACAGCAAAAAAAATAAAGTTTGCCTGTATCTACAGAGAATAGGCACCAAACAGCTGAAATGCCGTGGGTGTGCTGTGAGCTCCGCCGCTCAGTCACTAGGCCACGTCCAGTTCTTTGCAACCCCAAGGACCGTAACCCACCAGGCTCCTCTGTCCATGGGAGTTTCCAGGCAAGAATACTGGAATGGGTTGCCATTTCCTCCTCCAGGGGATCTTCCCGACCCAGGGATCACACCGCATTGATCCCTGCATTGACAGACAGATTGGCACCTCCTGCATTGGCAGACAGAGTTTTTCCACTGTGCCACCTGAGAAGTTATTGCAAAAATGGTTGAAAGGAACCTTGTAGAAACGGTCCCTGGGGTCTAGAGTGGAAAGGGTCATCAAGACCGGTTGCCTGGTTCAAACTTACAGGATGAATGAGGTGGACTGGGGTCTAATGGCAGAGCATTTCAGAATACAAGGTGATCAAAATCACCAAGAAAAATAAATCACAGAAAAGGCAGGTTCAAGACACCTGAGAATCAAGTCCCAGATCACGAGGGTGGTTTTCAGACTGCAGATAACCCCCTCAGCTGCCTCCTTTTCATACACACTCTCTTAGTTTAACCACACAGATCTGATCGTTGTCCCTGAATAGCCATGCGTTCTGATACCCTTCATGTCCAAGGCATAGACTATGTAAACTTAGAAGAAGGCGGCTGGGACACCAAGAGACCCGGTGGTTTCAGGGGAAGGTGGAAGGAAGGTATTCATCCGCAGCAAGGGAAGTCTGAAGTGACAAGAGAACTTTCCAGTGGGGGCATCCAGTCTACCTTTATCCAACAAGTGGTGCCAACTGCTGTGTGCCAGGCACGGTGCTGGGCACAGGAGAAACAGAAAACCAAGAGCAGGATTTCCCTGGTGGTCCAGTGGCTAAGACTCCTCGCGCCTGATGCAGGGGCCCCAGGTTCCACCCCGGGTTAAGGAGCTAGATCCCACCTGCCGCAACTAAAAATATGGCATTATGCCATGACTAAGACGTGGTGCAGCCAAATAAATATTTTTGAAAGAAAAAGAAAATGAAGACAGTTTATCCTCTAGCAGGAATAATAGATATTAGATAGGTCCTTTTACCTAGAAAATTAGAATTTAGCACATTTTGGGGGGAGAAGTCAGATTTAAATACCTAGGACCTTCCTGGTCATCTGATGGTCGAGTCCACCACCTACCAATGCAGGGGACACAGGTTAGATCCCTGGTCTGGGAAGATCCCACAAGTCACGGGGTTGAACAACTACTGAGCAGGTGCTCTAGAGCCCCGGAGCCACAATTACAGAAGCCCGAGGGCCTGAGAAGCCACCGCCATGTGCTCCACAAATAGAGAAAGCCCTCGCTGAAACTAGAGGAAGCGCCAGCATAGACCAAAACGAATCAATTAATTCAATGCTGAACAATCTAGGTGAGGTAACCATGCACACCAGCCATAACTGAAATCAATCAACAAGCACCAAGCTAGGTGAGACGCCGTCCCACGAGGAGCCTACAAACCAGCTGAACAGGTGGGGCCGACTCCCATGTGCAATCAACCGGCCATACAGCCTGATTATCAAGTTTACCAGCCAGAGGCCTTAGTTCCCGAAGACTGAAACCAACTCTGGTGAAATGAAGCACTATAGGAAACGGGGAGCTCAGGCAATCATCAGGAGGCCCAAGGAATCAGTGGAAGGTCTCGTGATAGAGACAGTGGCCCAAGTCACAAATCATGGGATGCCTACAGGCTGTCCTTCCGGGACGATGCCAATGGTGCCACTTCACCTGACTCTCTGCCAGAGTCTTTACCTAACCTCGTCTCCCCATTCCCACCTCATTCCCTCCTGGATGCAAGTCCAGGGGGGCGCATGGACTGGCCGAGTCCAGCAGACATGCCCACGCTGAGGACACGAAGAGGACTCTCTAGGAAATTCAACCACTACACGGGGACGTGTGCTATTCCCTGCTAGCCTCCTAAGGTGAGGATTCCCAGAGCCTTCAAGGGGAATTACAGTCAGGGATGTCAAAAAGAACAGCAAGCATCTACCAAAGAAAGTATTCAGGGCTCTTTGGAACAGCCTATGATAAGGTCCCAATTGCTTAGTTAAAAAAAGAAGAAGTTAAAAAAAACCCAGAGATGACTGCAAATGACATCATCAGGGAACAATGACTACTTAAAGAATGAGCCAAAAACGGCTACAGGGAGCATCATCGCCAGAGGAAAAACACAGATCACAGACTCAGGAGTGACAGGCTTCAGGGGCCATCTGGATTCCCTTCCACCCACTGCAGGATCCACCTCTACCCCCGGGGAGGGAGGGCACGGGGAGGGGTTGGCGCGGGGTGGGCGGGATAACAGTACAACCACCATCTGTACCCGTGAAGGGGAATCTCACCTCTTCTATTCTTCCACGTATACAAAGGATGCCACTAAGCCTCCCGACTCATCTCTCATTCTTCTTTCTTCTCTACTTAGAGAAGTTCTCAGCTTCAGTTGACTGGCCTATTGCGGGTATCTCTCCATTTCATCTTTGTGTCTAGAGTCCCCAGACTGCCTCCTGGAGTGGTGGTCCCCAACCTTTTGGACACCAGGAGTTGGTTTCATGAAAGACAGTGTTTCCGTGGATGGCGAGGTGGGGGTGGTTTCAGGATGATTCACGTCTGTTACCTTTATTGTGCACTTCATACCTATTATTATTACATCAGCTCCATCTCAAATCATCAGGCATTAGATCCCAGAGGTTGGGGACCCCTGTCCCAGATGATCTTCCAGCTTTCCACTTATTCTTACAAATCGTTCCCCACGTGACTATAAGATTAATCTTCTCAAAGCCGTTTTCACCCAGTTATTCACCAGCTCAAACTACCACGATGACTCCCAGCTGCCCACGGCATCAAACCCAAACTTATCTGCAGCTACAGGTTTATTGGAGCCACGCACTCATAGATTCTATGTTACCATTCACTGACAATGAAGAAATGCGACCCACCATTTTCTAGTTAGGTTAAACCACTTAGGTGTATAATTCTACATACGCAAAACCCATATTTCTAACAATTCTCTTACGGATCTTACTTTCTCTGCAGCTAGGTATAGCATGTTGAGACAAGGAATTCTAGAAAGGGCCATCTTTCCAAGGAGTGTAGGAATTTACACCTCTAGATCTTCGGCACTTCCTCGGGCTGTTGCCTAGATCTCTTCTTTGCTTCATTGTTCCTGATTTCTTTATATTCAGCCTTCTCCTCTCCCCCATGAATATATTTTATTATTTTGCCTTCCGCCATTCTTACACACTCTCACTCTTTCTTTTCATTCTATAACAATTTACCCTTTCTAACTCTAACAACTTACTTTATTGATATTATTCTTGACCTAAAAAAATTACACCAAGACAGTTCGGCCAACATCTCTGGTAAGCAGAGGCACAGATGATAAAAGGCAGAGGAGAAAGGGAAATGAGAAAGGATGAAGAAAAAGTAGAAGAAAGAAGTTGCGAAAAGCAAATAATAGTGATCATAATGTGTCAGATACATGCTATACAGCCTCAGATCAGACGTGCAAGGTTGGAATTGCTATCTTCAGTTTTTAAATGAGGAAAGAGAGGTTTAAGTGATCCTCCTGAGACTATATACCAGGTAGAGCTCAGGGACCAGATTGCATCCCAGGTGAATTAAGCCCACCCTCTTGCAACTAAAGCATATGACTTCCATCACAAAGAGTAAGAGGAAAAGAATACAAAGTGGAGACTGGTAGGGCCTTGCCAACAGTTGCTTCAGTTACTCAAAAACAGTATCATTTATTAGTGATCAACAACTACCTAGAAAGACACCACTAAGTTTTCGGCATGACGAAAGTTTAGATTTCTCTTATCCATTTATATGCAAAGTCCTTTAGTAAGTGGATACACTCACACCAGCATACACATTTACACATCCGTAGTCAAGAAACTTGTATAATTTACATCCATCTCATCTGTACACTCGTGTCTGGGTTACTGTGTGTTTTTAGCTTTGACCCTTGCTAACTTTTTAAGATTTTCTTTATTTCTTCTTCTTTCACTTTAATCATGCTTCTCCCCCTCTTCCTTACCTGACTTTTCTATCAGCCCCTATTCCTCTCTTTTTATTTCTCCTCTGCCTCACTACCTACACCTTTCTCTTACTTTAAGAGAGTGTTGTTGCATCTAGCAGGTTCTCAGTAGGTATCTATTTTGAGCTCCATACTTCGCTCATACCTGCTCCACTCTTTGTCTTTGCCTTCCTCTTCATCCCTCCTTCTCTAGTTTCCCTCTCAATCATCCACACCCTTTACATTCAATCACCCTATTTCCCCCCTCCTCCCCGCCCCGAGCTCCAGGGGTCATCTTAGCCACCTGTCACCCCTTTTCCCGCCTTTTCCACCCCCCAGGTTCCAAAGCGCGAGGACCTCATTGTCCTCCTCCCCCATCTTCCAACCAGCCCACACTACAGCCTTGTTACCATGACGACAGGGCTACTCAAAGCTGAAGTCAAGGACCTGGTTGCCATGGCTACCGCTTCTCCGCCTCCAGCCCCGCCCGCGCGCCTAGCAGCCTCAGCGCCTGCGCAGTACGCCACGCAGGCGGACGGGGCGGGGCTTCAAGCGAGAGGGAGGGAAGGAGGCGAAAGGGTAAGAAAGGGAGTGGAGCTGGCGCCTACGGTGGCCGAAGAGGGACGCGCAGAGCCGGAGGCTGCAGGATGGTAGGCAGTGCAAAAAGGGAGGGGAGGGGGGACCGAGGGGCGTGGGCTGCACCTGCAGGGGTCCTTGGGGGCTGCCCTCCGTATGAGCCGCTCTCTCCTCCTCCAGTTCTCAGAGGCCCTCACTTACCTGGGCGGGTAGACGAGCCGGCCTCGGAAGGAAGAGCAGCTGGAAATGGCTTTAGGGAGAAGCGGCGGGGAGTGGGCGCCTCGGTAGGGCCAGAGGGAGGGGACAAGGGGGCGGCGGAACCGTCCGGAGCCGGGGGGAGCGCGCGGGTCGCGATCCAAGGGGTCCGAACCACTGCCGCAGGGAACTCGCGCTTGGAATGGGGGCTCCGGGGCCTGCTGGCGGACGGAGGCAGCCAGGGTCTCCAGGCTCCCACACCCTCCGTCCACGTGCAGCCCGAAGTGAAGCGGCGGCCGGCGGGGAGGGCGGTGTGTGGGAGGGGACAGTTCCGGGTCCAAGGAGTCGACGTCCTGCCTCGGTTTGTCGCCTTGCTCGCCTACAGGCGGGGATGAGGTGGGGGAAGCCAGCTGGACTCGAGTTTTGCTTTCGGGGACCCAGGCTTTGGCTTCCCGGTTTCAGTGCCCTAGGTTCTCCGCCCCCTACCCTGTCCTCTTTCCGGAAACCAGGCCTTCCGTCTTCCTGCTCCCTGGCCCACCCTCCCATTTTAGCTTCCCTTGGGCCCCTCGGCTGCCCTCCGGCCAGGCTAGCAGCGCTTCCCCTTCCCCACCACCAAAAAATACAGTTATCTTGAATTTGAATCTGTAGCCGTCTAAACTAAATAGTGTTCCGGGCACCCAGGACTCCGGCCCTGGTAGCATACACGGAGAGAAGAGCAGCAGGCAGAGGGAATGACTCCAGGATGTGACCTGGAACCCCCGACCCTGGGAAATGGGGAGCTGGGGGTGCACGGGGCAGTGAGGGCTCTGCACTTGTCCCTGCTCCACCTCCTTGGGCTTGTTCCCGGAACATTCCCTGGGCGCGCCACCCAGAATGGCTGGGTGGAAACTGAAGAACTGAAACGGGAATTGATCACCTGGAAATCTGGGGAGGTGTGGGCGTGTAGCAGGAGGCACCCTACATAAAAGGAAGAAAAGGGGAATATCCCTGGCCAAAGGCCTGGATGGCTAAGGAGAGCGGAGGGTGGCATCTGGGGGTCCCAGGACCATATGGTAACATGAAGGGTACCCCTGGGCCTAGGAGTGGAAGGCAGTGTGTTGGGGACAGCAGCTAGGGTGTATGGCTAGGTTGGGGCAGAGGCCTGGGGTAGCTTCTTGGAAAGAAAATAGCTGATTTTAGGATGGTGGTGGGTGGAAAGAGCAGCAAAGAAAGCAGACATCTCTTGGACATCCACTGTGGGCTGTGTGTCACAGTACTCTCATTTAGCTACCTTTGGAAGACAGGATGAGGAAACGGGAGGTCAGGGAATAATAATGACGCCTAAGGTGTTAGAGTGCTTGTTGTGCACCAGCCCATTTCCTGCATCCGCTCCCTTAATCCCATCTAACAACTCTGCAAGAAAGGTATATTCATTATTTCCATCTGACACGCCAGAAAACTGAAACCCAGAGACATGAGTGGTTGCCCAGGGCAAAATTTTCAACAAGCAGTACCGAGATTTGAACCCACACGACAGACTCAGGAGTTCCAGTGCCCTCCAAGGCACCTCCAAGGAAGGGCACCTGCTGATGGGAATACCCAGTGGGCAGCAGGGGCTGATGTTTTAAAGAGAGGAGAATCTGTGCTTAGGGAAGAGTTAGACGGGAGGGGTTTGGGGCAATGTGGTTTTGGAGGAAACAACCTCAGAGACCTAAATCTCTGACCCGTGGCTCTGACTCCTCCTCCCTCCTCCCAGATGCGATTCATGCTGCTGTTCAGCCGGCAGGGGAAGCTGCGGCTGCAGAAATGGTACCTGGCCACCTCCGACAAGGAGCGGAAGAAGATGGTCCGGGAGCTCATGCAAGTGGTTCTGGCTCGCAAGCCCAAGATGTGCAGCTTCCTGGAGTGGAGGGACCTCAAAGTCGTCTACAAGAGGTGACTCCTCACCTCCGTTCAGACCTGCCTGGGTCCTGCTTGACTGGGGTCTGGGAGGTGTTCCCCCGGCTGAGAAATAGACGGTCCCTTAGGGCTGAGAGGGGCTTCCTTGGTGGCTCATACGGTGAAGAATCCAAGAGACCCAGGTTCGGTCCCTGGAAGCTCGCCTGGAGAAGGGAACGTCTGCCCACTCCAGTATTCTTGCCAAGAGAATTCTATGGACAGAGGAGCCTGGCGGGCTACAGTCCATGGAGTCTCAGAGTCGAATACGACTGAGGGACTAACACTAGCTAACTAGGTCTGGGGGAACTGAGCACGAAGGGCATCGGGAGGGCAGTGATGAACTCCAACCAGCCTCTACTTTCCCAATTCGCCTGGAAAAGATTCTTGTTCCCTTTGAGTTCTGCTCAAGCCTGACATCTACTTCATGCATCTCCCTCTGTCCCTTGTCGACTGCACACATGCCTTGCAGCCTCATTCAACAGTCTTAGATCCTGTTCCACTTTCCCAACACACACACACAGACGCACAAAGCCCTTCCGGTTCCTCCTCTGAGCAGGTGAATTTGTTGGCTCGGGTTTTTGCTGAGTCAAACGGAACAGGTCAGAGGTCGAGAGGGAAAGAGCTTGCGTCTTTGCCTGCGAGGCGCTCAGAGGCAGAGTTGGCACCCTGTGGAGCCACCCGCCTGCGTCCAGGAAGCGGGAAATGGGAGGTTTGGGCCCACGTAGGTTCCAGTGCCCTCCAAGGCACCTCCAAGGAAGGGCACCTGCTGATGGGAATACCCAGTGGGCAGCAGGGGCTGATGTTTTAAAGAGAGGAGAATCTGTGCTTAGGGAAGAGTTAGACGGGAGGGGTTTGGGGCAATGTGGTTTTGGAGGAAACAACCTCAGAGACCTAAATCTCTGACCCGTGGCTCTGACTCCTCCTCCCTCCTCCCAGATGCGATTCATGCTGCTGTTCAGCCGGCAGGGGAAGCTGCGGCTGCAGAAATGGTACCTGGCCACCTCCGACAAGGAGCGGAAGAAGATGGTCCGGGAGCTCATGCAAGTGGTTCTGGCTCGCAAGCCCAAGATGTGCAGCTTCCTGGAGTGGAGGGACCTCAAAGTCGTCTACAAGAGGTGACTCCTCACCTCCGTTCAGACCTGCCTGGGTCCTGCTTGACTGGGGTCTGGGAGGTGTTCCCCCGGCTGAGAAATAGACGGTCCCTTAGGGCTGAGAGGGGCTTCCTTGGTGGCTCATACGGTGAAGAATCCAAGAGACCCAGGTTCGGTCCCTGGAAGCTCGCCTGGAGAAGGGAACGTCTGCCCACTCCAGTATTCTTGCCAAGAGAATTCTATGGACAGAGGAGCCTGGCGGGCTACAGTCCATGGAGTCTCAGAGTCGAATACGACTGAGGGACTAACACTAGCTAACTAGGTCTGGGGGAACTGAGCACGAAGGGCATCGGGAGGGCAGTGATGAACTCCAACCAGCCTCTACTTTCCCAATTCGCCTGGAAAAGATTCTTGTTCCCTTTGAGTTCTGCTCAAGCCTGACATCTACTTCATGCATCTCCCTCTGTCCCTTGTCGACTGCACACATGCCTTGCAGCCTCATTCAACAGTCTTAGATCCTGTTCCACTTTCCCAACACACACACACAGACGCACAAAGCCCTTCCGGTTCCTCCTCTGAGCAGGTGAATTTGTTGGCTCGGGTTTTTGCTGAGTCAAACGGAACAGGTCAGAGGTCGAGAGGGAAAGAGCTTGCGTCTTTGCCTGCGAGGCGCTCAGAGGCAGAGTTACCGTTGGCACCCTGTGGAGCCACCCCGCCTGCGTCCAGGAAGCGGGGAAATGGGAGGTTTGGGCACAGGGTCCCTGGGGCCTGAAGCAGCCCCGGCAGCTCTCCCAGCCACCCGTCCTGTGTCCCTGTCCTCAGATACGCCAGCCTCTACTTCTGCTGTGCCATCGAGGGCCAGGACAACGAGCTCATCACGCTGGAACTCATCCACCGATACGTGGAGCTCCTGGACAAATACTTCGGCAGCGTAAGTCTCCCCATCGCCCCAGTTCCCACACCCTGCAGTGTCCTCTTTCTGCCGGACTCTGGGACCCTTCCGGTCTCTGCTTGAAAGAAAGACTCAGGAGAGGGGAAGTTGGAGCAGAACTTAATCTCCTTCTTTAAGCCTTAAGCCTGTTAGCCGTGCCCCTTAATCAGCTCCCGGGGGAGGAGGGTGGGGGCCAGAATCTGCCACTCAATCAGTCCTTCCAGAGCTCAGCTCAAACGTGTCACCCAAGGACAGAGGCCACGTTCAGAGAGTATTAGTGGTGCCTGACCTTGACTTTGCTTTGGAATCTCCTGGAGGTTTTTTTTTTGTTTTTTTTTTGTTAAAAGCGATGCCTGGGTGTCACCCTCAGAGTTACGAACTGATCTGGACTACAGCCTGGCACTGGCAGTGAGCTCAGATCTTAGATGGGGAATTGTAATAACTCCGTAATTTGTATCCACTTAAGCATGTACAGAGAGCTTTCCGGTTCTCCTGTTAGTTCCTCATTCCATCCTTTGCTTTGGCCTTGGTGTCCGCATTTTCAGAAGAGAAACCTGAGAGAAGTTAAACAGCATGTAGAGTTAGCTGGTTGTCTCCTAGGCTTTCCTGGCTCGGTGGTAAAGAATCCACCTGCCAAGGCAAGGGATGCAAGTTCAGTCCCTGGGTCGGGAAGATCCCCTTGAGAAGGAAGTGGCAACCCACTCCAGTATTCTAGCCTGGGAAATCCCATGGTCAGAGGAGCCTAGCAAGCTCCAGTCCATGGGGCTGCAAAAGAGTCAGACACGACTGAGGAAGTGAACAACCGGAAGAGATAGCTGGTTAGTGTCAGAGTGTGGCCTAGAGCTGAAGTCATTTACCCAGTGGTCCTGTCTCTCTGTCCCTACCCTGTCACAACGCCGGGTGGGGCGGTAAAGCGTGAAGCTAGCCCAGCCTCTGAAGGAACCATGTTGCAGTTTTGGGAGGAAGGCAACAGGAGTCGAGGTCAGAGGTAGACTAGAGCAACTAGTGTCTCGTGATCACAGAGGAAAAGGCAAGATAAGAAGAAGGAAAAGCCAAACCCAGGACTAAAGCCTAAGAGCTGGGAGGACATAGACCTGGGGCAAAAGCCCAGGGCGGGGATGAGTGGTCGTGAAGGCCATGGAGCCAAGAAGAGACAGGGAGGCTGGGGTACAGGTGGGGTGGTGCGCCTCAACCCTCAGCTCTGCCTCCTCCTCCCCCACCGCCCCCCAGGTCTGTGAGCTGGACATCATCTTCAACTTTGAGAAGGCCTACTTCATCTTGGATGAGTTTCTGATGGGGGGCGACGTCCAGGACACCTCCAAGAAGAGTGTGCTGAAGGCTATCGAGCAGGCGGACCTGCTACAGGAGGTACGGGCCTGGGACAGTGAGGAGGAGAAGGAAGAGGACCGTGGCCAAGGGCGCCCTCCCTGCCCCGGACCCCTCGCCTGCGGGCCGCAGCTGCCCCCTTCCCGCCGCCACCGAAGGGGCCCCCCTCCCTGTGGCGTCTGGCCCCCAAGGCACCCGGTTGACTAGCTGTCCCTCAAGCCCTGACTGTGCAGGGTGGGAGGCGGTGGGGTGGCAGACAGCCTGCCTGGACCAGGTCCCACGCTTCTCTTGGTGCTGAGGGTCGCTCTGAGAGCTGGAGAAGGGGCACACGATGGGTCCTTCTCTTTTTTACCTGGTGCTTTCTTCCTTTTTCTAAACACACACACACACACTCACACTCAAAGCCTCTGCTTCTGGGAAGCAGAATTTTGCCCTGGGGATTTGGGAGTCAGGTTGAGGGCACCTGGCTGTTGGTTCCTCCTTCCATCCTGCACCCCGCCCTCACGCCCTTACTTCCTGCCCCCTCTCTGCTGGGCCACTGCTGAGCCTTGGTGCAGGGCGATGAGTCACCATCAGAACCTGCAGTGATGAGCAAGCCGGCCCGAGCCAGCTCTGAGGAGGGGGAGCGGTGGGGGCTCCTCCCTGCCTCGAGAGAAAGGGCAGAAACGGACTGACCACCTCCCTGGTCCAGCTCCCCCATCTCACACACACACACACACACACACTTACAGAGTCACACTCACACTCACACTCTGGCACTCACACACCCACCCTGTTACTAGTGCTCTGCTCCGACCCTCATGACTCATCTCTCCGCAGTCTGGTCCACCTTTCCTCGGGGACCCGATGCCCACGTAACTGCCTCCCTCAAGGCTGGGGGGGAAAAGAAGTCCCACCCAACCATCGCCATCCCAGCCCTGGGAAAGCAGGTTTCCCAGCCCCCAGCCCCAGTTTTACTCCCTCCCCTTCAGATAGGAAGGGCCAGCCCCTGGCTCACCAAGCTTCTGGCTTTGGGTTCTCTGGGTGGTGGTGGACTCAAGCTGGTTGCCTTGGTTGCCTCCAGGGGGTGGCCTCAGGAGGCTGGGGTGCTCCCCCGAAGGGTCCCCAGCCCTGCCAGCCTTGGGCTCGCGTGGGCTTCTCTCTGCCCTCCCCGTGTCTCTGCGTCCCCCACCCGGACCCCGGTCTGTCCCTGTGATGGCTGTCTTGCCCCCCAGCCCCGCTCTGGTGTCTCGGCATCACCGTCTGTCTGTCTCTGCCTTAGGAGGATGAGTCACCGCGCAGCGTGCTGGAGGAGATGGGTCTGGCGTAGCTCCGCCCGGCCAAGTGGAGCTGTGGGGGACTGGTGGAGAGGCGGGCATCGGGGCCCTTTTCTTGGTGGGAGTCCGCCGCGCCTTCTCTGCTGCCTGCCCTTCTTCCGCAGTGAGCTGTGGGCTCAGGACCCTCAGACATTCCCTGCCTCCACCCCCTGCCTCCTGTTTCCGCTTTTCCCATTGAAGGTTTGAAGGAGCTAGGAGGCAGGAAACTGTGACCAAGTTGGGGGTGCTATTTGGCTTTCATTCTCTGCCTTTGAAGAACTAGTACCCCCCCACACACACACACTTCCCCCACCCTCATAACTGTAAATATATAAATACGTCAGGTTAAAGGGAAAAGGTTTTCAGGGCTCTTCTCTTCCCCCGCCCCACTACCTACCTCCAGCCCTCCCCGCGGCCGGCCAGCCAGGGCGGCCTCTCTGCCTGGGAGGGGGCTTCAGTGTCTCCAGAGGGAAGCCTTCTTCCTCACCTGCCCTCCCCTTCCTTCTTGGCTGCAGTGGGGCCTCTGTCCAGGTCCAGGGGAGGAACACCACCTAGTTAATTTTTTTCTAACCTTGCTGCTTTGAGGGAAGGGAGGGCTGGGGGAAGGGCAGGCTTTACAGAAGACTGAGCCCATGGCTCATTCTCTCTTCTTCAATTCTGGGTGAGGCAGGAGCTAAGCGGGTAGAGTGGGGAAAGTGTCTGTTTGTTTTTTTTTTTTTTTTCTTCTCTCTGAAATAAAAGGAAAAGCATTTCTGGACTTTGACTGACTTAGGCTCTGTGAAGGAAGGCAGGGCGGCTGGGATCTGTCAGGATGGAAAGGGAAACACTGCCCACACTACTCATCCCTGAAACTACGGTGGCCAGCTTTCAGGCCAAAAAAAAAAAGAGGACACCCAGTTCAATTTGTTATAAGAATGAATAATGATTTTTTTTTTTTTTTTTTTTTAGGATAAGTATGTCCTTTGTGGGGCTTCCATGGTGACTCAGTGGGAAAGAATGCTGCCAATGAGGAGCAGCGGATGCGATCCCTGGGTCAGGAAGATCCCTTGGAGAAGGGAATGGCAACCCACTCCAGTATTCTTGCCTGGGAACTCCCACGGAGAGAAGAGCCTGGGAGGCTACAGTCCAGGGGGATCTCGAAAAAGTCGGACATGATTTAGCAAGTGAACAACTGCCCTGTGCACATGTATCCACCGTTTATCTGACGCGCACAGCTGACTGAGTGTCCAGTATATTACCTGGCAGGAGGGCCTCTGACCTCAGCAACCACTGACCAAGGTGCCTCCAAGCTCCCTGAGCTGTCTTCAGGCAGGGAGAAGCCACCCCCAGGGACGTGCTTTCACTCCTCAGGTTTCTTTGTGGAAGATTTCCTTTGCCTGGTCTAGTTTCATTTGGGGAAGAGACTCCAGAGAGTTCAAAGGTATATCCCGTCCTTTCTGCTTAGTGGCTACCCACTCCAGTATTCCTGCCTGGGAAATCCATGGACGGAGGAGCCTGACAGGCTACCATCCAGGGGATCTCAAGACCCCCTGACTGAGCACACATGTATATGCTTAGAAGGGGTTAGAGATGTGGCTAACACCAGGATGTTTCCATAGCTGTCGACCCCTCCTGCCCACCCATCCTGTGAAGGACCCTAAGACCAGGGAGTTAAGGGCGGTGGGTGGCTAAGGTGGAGCAGGTGCAGTGCAGAGCCAGGCACGCTGTCTTAAGTGGCCCTCTGATGGTGCAAAGAATTTAATAGGTGGCCCAGAGCTGTGGCACCTTATACATTCTGCATCTCTCTGCCCAGGCCTGGGCTGTGTGACTTTAACCACCCAGCAGAAGGTGGAATTTAGGGCTTTCTAAAGGAGGTGAGCCTATTCTACCCCCAAAATACGGTTGAAAGAGGTTCGATCACTCCACCCTGGCTTTCGTGCAGGAGATGAGTGGTGTGGATAGCCGCTTCCCTCACCGCCCCTTGGGAAGGACCATACAGGCCCAAGGGGACGGGTGAATAACCGAAAACCAAGTCCTAATAAAATAGTCACTTTTATTTCTTAGCAAAACTATCTCCTCCGTGAGGGGTATTTACAATAGAGTAGGTAGGGGAAGAAGGGGTAAATTCACAGCGATCCAGAGAGGGCGGAGTGGCTCTTGCGAGGCCGGAAGGGCAGGAGACGGACACTTCACACAGATAACTGGAAATGCTTTTCCCGGGTTCAGACCCGGACATCCCGAGAAGGGACTAGGTGGGGACAGGGTCCCGCGGGGGCAGGGAGCTCGCACAAACGACCCGCCCGCCTGTGCTGGCCCCAGGACACCCCAGAGCGAGTTTGCGGGTTTCGGGCTTCCCACCCACGAAGAACTCTCGACGGGGCCGGGCGCGGCGCGGGGGCGGGGCGGGGCCGGGCGCATGCAAACGGCGGGGAGGGAAAGGAGCCACACGGAGGGGGGCGGCGGCGCGCGGGGGCGGGGCCGGGGCGGGTCACGGGCGCCGGAGCAGCACGTGCTCGACGTAATTCTCCAGCTCCTCCTGCTCCTGCAGCCGGCGCTCCTCGGCCTCCGCCGCCTCCTGCGCGCGCCGCGCCTGGGCCTCCAGGTCGGCATAGTGGCGCGCGGGCGGCAGGGCGTGATGGTAGTGGCGGCGGCGCGAGGCCGCGGGCGGCTGCAGGGTCCGCGGCCGGATATAGTTGGGGAAAGGGTGGTAGGGCCCCGGGGAGAACACCTCGTCCTCCTCCCGATCCCACGGCGGGAGCACCTGGTTCCAGTCCGGGAGCTCCTCGCGAGCGGGGGCGGGGGGCGGGGGCTGCGGGGCGCGGGCGTGAGTGGGGGCCGGAGCGGCCCGGGGGGGCGGCACAGGCTCGGGAGGGGCGTTCTTCTTCCGCTTCCGCTTCTCTTCCACCTCCTCGATGATGCTGACCACGTCGTCCGCGGGCAGGTGCAGTTTGGTGGACAGCTCAATGAGGCTATCGATCGTCTGCGGGTCCATCTCTTCGTCGTCGTCCTCCTCCTCCCCGCCCTCCTCTGTCCCCTCGGCCTCCTT
Organism: Tragulus kanchil; assembly: GCA_022376925.1. Lineage (NCBI taxonomy): Eukaryota > Metazoa > Chordata > Mammalia > Artiodactyla > Tragulidae > Tragulus > Tragulus kanchil. The sequence continues at coordinate 152,007,568 of JAIOJX010000002.1, read as the reverse complement.
GCGTCGGTGGCCCGGCGTCTCCTCCTGGGAGCGCTTGTCTTCGGCGCCGGCTTCCCCGTCCTCCTCCTCCGCGAACAGGAGCGCGTTCTGCCGCGCCCTCTCCGCCTCCTCCGCCTCCGCCTCCGCCTCCGCCGCCTCCTCGTCCTCTTCCCCCACCCGCTCCTCCCCGCCGCGTCTCTCCTGCTCCGCCTCCGCCTGCTCCCTCGCCGCCTCTCGCCGCCCCTCCTCCTCCTGCAGCCCCCGACCCCCCAGGCCGCGCTGCCGAGCCCCGCCCTGCAGCAAATACTGGAGCAGCAGGTCCGAGGCGAGGTCGGCCAGCCGCTCTTCCTGAGCCGCCGCCTGCCGTGTGGCCTCCGCCTGCCGCCGCCCGGCTTCCACCTGCGCCAGCCCCTGCTGTAGAAGGCGCTCCCCGGCCTCAGAGCCGCCCAGGAGCGAGGTCTCCGGCCGGCGGGCCTTGGGAAAGGCAGCGCCCAGGCCTTGGTACGCCTTGGACAAGGGTGCCAGTGCCTCACCTAGGTGTGTTTTGGAGGAAGACACTCCTTCCCCGAACTGGTGGGCTTCGGGAAGGGGTCCGCTCTCTGGCAGACGCGCCTGGAATTGCGGGGGAGCAGGGGGCGGCAGGGGCGCGCGCTCCGGGACGCGCGCCTGGAACTCTCCCCAGGAAGCACGCCACACGCGCTCCGGCCCGGGGCTCTCCAGGTTGACTCGGGTCAGCGTGTGCGTTCGGGTTTCCGTCTCTGCTGCCGCCGTCTCTTGCTGGCGTTTGGCGCTGCTCGGACTGAAATCTCGCAGTTCCTGAAGCAGGGAAGCCAGCGCCTCTAGCTCCTCGGAGGGGTCGCCCGCCTCGGGACCATTCTCCTGAGTCTGAGGGCGAGGAGGGGCCACGGGCGCCTGGGTCTCTGGCGCTGGGAGACTGTGGGTCTGGCTGCGCACGGACTCGGTCAGCAGGGATTCTGCCGTTTCTTCTTCTGGCCGCGGCTGGGAACCGCCGGGCGCGGGGGGCGAGGCCGGGCGGTCGAGAGCCTGGAGCAGCACCGCGGCCAGCGCCCGGGGATCCACGCCCTGGAAAAGCTCCCCCTCGTCCTGCGACTCTGAATTTCGAGCAGCTCGGACCTCTGGGACGCTAACATCCTTCGGCCCGAGCGCTGCGTCCCCAGCTTTATGCTCGGAGCTGGGGAGAGGTGGCTGAGCCTCCGGGTGCCCCGGGGGCGCTGCTGCCAACCCCTTGACCAGTAGAAGGAGGCAGAAGAGGACAGTAGCCGGCAACCCGAGCGACTTCATGACCGCAGGACTGAAAAACACAGAAGGGGTCAAAGAAAGAGAGGGTTTCGGTCAGACTGTCCCGCTCTCTGATTTTTATATCCCCTTCCCCCATATGTAATCAGAAAATCCGGGGCTTCCCGTATTCCCCTAACCTTACCCAGAAAAGGGACGTATATGAGCAAAGGAGGAAGATGTCGTGCCGATCTCTGGTGTCATGTAAATGGAGAATCGCCTGCAACCCTGGCTCCCCCAGTGCCTCCTCGCCCCCTTCCCTGAGCCATCTCACTGCCAGCGCCCACATACTGAGAAGCAAGGATACCGGGAAAAAAAAAATCTGCTCCCTCCCCACAGGACTCCCCGGATGGTGCGTGGGCGACTTCAGCAGCAAGAGAAGAGCGGCGACTCCCCCGTTTCCAGGGACCCTTCCCGGGGGCTCCCCGCTGTGTTTTCAACACTCCCATCTGTGGGGAGAGAGAACCCTCCCTCACGCCCACGGCAGCCGAGGGTTTGAGGGACGGACAGCGGAGTATTTACCAGCTGGTGCCACGACGCGGGAGGTGGAGAGGAGGGTCGGGGAGGGGTGGGGTCGGGGAAGCTCGGACCCGTCCGCCTCGGCTCCGGGCGGTGGCTAGGATACGAGGGATGGTCGCGGTCTGGCGTCCAGGGCGCTGGGCTCAGCCGGGTCCGCGCGGCTCCGGGAGAGTCGCTCGCTCAGGCTTCAGCACGCTGGACAGCGCCCGCGCCGCCACCGCCTTATAAAGAGGGGAGCGCGCGGGTACGTCCTCCCGCCTGGAGCAGACGGCTGGCGGGGAGACTGTGGGTCTGGCTGCGCACGGACTCGGTCAGCAGGGATTCTGCCGTTTCTTCTTCTGGCCGCGGCTGGGAACCGCCGGGCGCGGGGGGCGAGGCCGGGCGGTCGAGAGCCTGGAGCAGCACCGCGGCCAGCGCCCGGGGATCCACGCCCTGGAAAAGCTCCCCCTCGTCCTGCGACTCTGAATTTCGAGCAGCTCGGACCTCTGGGACGCTAACATCCTTCGGCCCGAGCGCTGCGTCCCCAGCTTTATGCTCGGAGCTGGGGAGAGGTGGCTGAGCCTCCGGGTCCCCCAGGGGCGCTGCTGCCAACCCCTTGACCAGTAGAAGGAGGCAGAAGAGGACAGTAGCCGGCAACCCGAGCGACTTCATGACCGCAGGACTGAAAAACACAGAAGGGGTCAAAGAAAGAGAGGGTTTCGGTCAGACTGTCCCGCTCTCTGATTTTTATATCCCCTTCCCCCATATGTAATCAGAAAATCCGGGGCTTCCCGTATTCCCCTAACCTTACCCAGAAAAGGGACGTATATGAGCAAAGGAGGAAGATGTCGTGCCGATCTCTGGTGTCATGTAAATGGAGAATCGCCTGCAACCCTGGCTCCCCCAGTGCCTCCTCGCCCCCTTCCCTGAGCCATCTCACTGCCAGCGCCCACATACTGAGAAGCAAGGATACCGGGAAAAAAAAAATCTGCTCCCTCCCCACAGGACTCCCCGGATGGTGCGTGGGCGACTTCAGCAGCAAGAGAAGAGCGGCGACTCCCCCGTTTCCAGGGACCCTTCCCGGGGGCTCCCCGCTGTGTTTTCAACACTCCCATCTGTGGGGAGAGAGAACCCTCCCTCACGCCCACGGCAGCCGAGGGTTTGAGGGACGGACAGCGGAGTATTTACCAGCTGGTGCCACGACGCGGGAGGTGGAGAGGAGGGTCGGGGAGGGGTGGGGTCGGGGGAAGCTCGGGACCCGTCCGCCTCGGCTCCGGGCGGTGGCTAGGATACGAGGGATGGTCGCGGTCTGGCGTCCAGGGCGCTGGGCTCAGCCGGGTCCGCGCGGCTCCGGGAGAGTCGCTCGCTCAGGCTTCAGCACGCTGGACAGCGCCCGCGCCGCCACCGCCTTATAAAGAGGAGCGCGCGGGGTCACGTGGGCCTCGCCCCGCCCCATTGACGTCAATGTTCATTCATGGGGAAGCGGGCGGGCGCCTAGAGGCGGGAGGACGCCCAGCGATTGGAGGAGGCGAGCCGCTCCCGGCCCGCGCCTGCGCGCTGCGGGCCTCCGTTGGAGGGGCGTGCGCTGGCCCAGCACCGAGGCCATGAATGAATGAAGGAACGAATGAATGGAAAACTGAGGCGGGCGGGGCAGGGGGCTATGAATGAATGAAGGGGGGACGAGGAGAAAAGGATGAATGAATGAATGGAAGGGTGGATGCCGAGACGCTGCGAGGCGGGAGGGTGGGTTATAGAGCCACCTGCAGCGGCGGGAGCCCGCCGGGCGGAATAGGGTGGGGGCACTCCCAGCGTCTGACTGGACCCCAGTAGGAGATCTATACTGGGAGAGGGGAAGATCAAAGATGCCCCAACTGAGGTGGGAACCAGACTCCCCAGCTCCTGACTGCACAGTCCAAGGGAAACACGCCCAAGGACGGCGTGAACCTGAGCGAGGAGGGATGGTTCTGTTGCGCCTGCGGGCGCTGTCCGCGGATCTGCGGTGCAGGGTGCGTGCCCTGGGCTGGGGCACTTGGGTGAATTTTGCAGTGTGAGTGATCTGGGCGGAAAGGATCCGAATGGGAAGAGATAGGGAAAAAGATTGAGGATGTGTGTGCCTGTGTCGTGTCTGTCCATGGTCGATGCGTGTCTGGAGAAAAAGGTGTGTCTGTCCTTCTGTCCAGCTGAGTCTCTAGCGTATGTTGGCGCCCCCGCTGTGCCCCGGCGGAGAAGAGCGGGATGGGGTCGGGGAAAGGGGCCCTCCCTCACGCCCACGGCAGCCGAGGGTTTGAGGGACGGACAGCGGAGTATTTACCAGCTGGTGCCACGACGCGGGAGGTGGAGAGGAGGTCGGGGAGGGGTGGGGTCGGGGAAGCTCGGACCCGTCCGCCTCGGCTCCGGGCGGTGGCTAGGATACGAGGGATGGTCGCGGTCTGGCGTCCAGGGCGCTGGGCTCAGCCGGGTCCGCGCGGCTCCGGGAGAGTCGCTCGCTCAGGCTTCAGCACGCTGGACAGCGCCCGCGCCGCCACCGCCTTATAAAGAGGAGCGCGCGGGGTCACGTGGGCCTCGCCCCGCCCCATTGACGTCAATGTTCATTCATGGGGAAGCGGGCGGGCGCCTAGAGGCGGGAGGACGCCCAGCGATTGGAGGAGGCGAGCCGCTCCCGGCCCGCGCCTGCGCGCTGCGGGCCTCCGTTGGAGGGGCGTGCGCTGGCCCAGCACCGAGGCCATGAATGAATGAAGGAACGAATGAATGGAAAACTGAGGCGGGCGGGGCAGGGGGCTATGAATGAATGAAGGGGGGACGAGGAGAAAAGGATGAATGAATGAATGGAAGGGTGGATGCCGAGACGCTGCGAGGCGGGAGGGTGGGTTATAGAGCCACCTGCAGCGGCGGGAGCCCGCCGGGCGGAATAGGGTGGGGGCACTCCCAGCGTCTGACTGGACCCCAGTAGGAGATCTATACTGGGAGAGGGGAAGATCAAAGATGCCCCAACTGAGGTGGGAACCAGACTCCCCAGCTCCTGACTGCACAGTCCAAGGGAAACACGCCCAAGGACGGCGTGAACCTGAGCGAGGAGGGATGGTTCTGTTGCGCCTGCGGGCGCTGTCCGCGGATCTGCGGTGCAGGGTGCGTGCCCTGGGCTGGGGCACTTGGGTGAATTTTGCAGTGTGAGTGATCTGGGCGGAAAGGATCCGAATGGGAAGAGATAGGGAAAAAGATTGAGGATGTGTGTGCCTGTGTCGTGTCTGTCCATGGTCGATGCGTGTCTGGAGAAAAAGGTGTGTCTGTCCTTCTGTCCAGCTGAGTCTCTAGCGTATGTTGGCGCCCCCGCTGTGCCCTCTTTCAGACCACCTCTCCCCACCACCTTCCTGCTTCTTCCCCTCCCGCTACTACCCCCCAAAGGACGTTTGGAGGACGAGAGCAGACCTGGTGGGGAGGGGGTTGTGCAGGTGGTGGTGGTGGGGGTGACTCAACTCCGTCTCTCTCCGTTGCTTAAAGGGAAGATTTGAACGCGATGCGGCTTTGGGGTGGATGGGGGGAGCGCAACGTCAGACACCACCTCTCTCTGCCACCAGACCCCCTCGTCCGCGTCTCCTGCCAGAGGGGTTGGGGTTGGGGGCTTGGATAGTTAGAGGTTCCGGGGGGATGGGGGGCGATGACGCACAGATTGCGCAAAGAGAATCCATCAGCGAGCCGGGTCCAGTGAAGGGAGACCAGCCGTGGGCGGGGTGGGGAGGACGGAAATGAGGAGGGGGGCAGGGAGGGGGGAGGCCGGGGGAGCAGCCACTGCAGGAATGAAGGGGAGGGAGGGAAGCTGGAGGGGGCTGCGGTGCAGGCAGAGAGCTGTGCGGGGGTGTGGGCAGGGAGGGGGAGTGGAATGACACACGCCAGACACACAAGAACTGCGGGCACAGGGCTGCCCGTGGGCACACACAGGGCGCCCTTGCCCTGAGGCTCTGGAGACCGGGGTCGGGGTTGTCAGTCAGGAGCTCAGAGACTCCCAGAGCCGGTGTTCAACCCCTTCCTCCTCTTTTCCTAGTACTGACCCTCATCCTCTCCTCTCTCTGGATCTCTGTCTCTCTCACACACACACACTCACGTGCTTTCCCCCTAGCCAGCAGTGGCTTCTGAGGTGGGAACCAGACTCCCCAGCTCCTGACTGCACAGTCCAAGGGAAACACGCCCAAGGACGGCGTGAACCTGAGCGAGGAGGGATGGTTCTGTTGCGCCTGCGGGCGCTGTCCGCGGATCTGCGGTGCAGGGTGCGTGCCCTGGGCTGGGGCACTTGGGTGAATTTTGCAGTGTGAGTGATCTGGGCGGAAAGGATCCGAATGGGAAGAGATAGGGAAAAAGATTGAGGATGTGTGTGCCTGTGTCGTGTCTGTCCATGGTCGATGCGTGTCTGGAGAAAAAGGTGTGTCTGTCCTTCTGTCCAGCTGAGTCTCTAGCGTATGTTGGCGCCCCCGCTGTGCCCTCTTTCAGACCACCTCTCCCCACCACCTTCCTGCTTCTTCCCCTCCCGCTACTACCCCCCAAAGGACGTTTGGAGGACGAGAGCAGACCTGGTGGGGAGGGGGTTGTGCAGGTGGTGGTGGTGGGGGTGACTCAACTCCGTCTCTCTCCGTTGCTTAAAGGGAAGATTTGAACGCGATGCGGCTTTGGGGTGGATGGGGGGAGCGCAACGTCAGACACCGCCCTCTCCGCCACCAGCCCCCCTCGCCCGCGTCTCCTGCAAGGGGGGTTGGGGTTGGGGGCTTGGATAGTTAGAGGTTCCGGGGGGATGGGGGGCGATGACGCACAGATTGCGCAAAGAGAATCCATCAGCGAGCCGGGTCCAGTGAAGGGAGACCAGCCGTGGGCGGGGGTGGGGGGAGGACGGAAATGAGGAGGGGGGCAGGGAGGGGGGAGGCCGGGGGAGCAGCCACTGCAGGAATGAAGGGGAGGGAGGGAAGCTGGAGGGGGCTGCGGTGCAGGCAGAGAGCTGTGCGGGGGTGTGGGCAGGGAGGGGGAGTGGAATGACACACGCCAGACACACAAGAACTGCGGGCACAGGGCTGCCCGTGGGCACACACAGGGCGCCCTTGCCCTGAGGCTCTGGAGACCGGGGTCGGGGTTGTCAGTCAGGAGCTCAGAGACTCCCAGAGCCGGTGTTCAACCCCTTCCTCCTCTTTTCCTAGTACTGACCCTCATCCTCTCCTCTCTCTGGATCTCTGTCTCTCTCACACACACACACTCACGTGCTTTCCCCCTAGCCAGCAGTGGCTTCTCGGTTCCATCAATGGCTCCACTTTCCCAGAAGAAAGCCCATCAGCTCTGCGAGGAAAAAGGTGGGGAGGAGAGAGAGAGGAAAGAGAGAAGAGATGGGGGCAGGAGAGGGAGGCCGGCAAGCAGGCATCTGGAACAGGTAGAAGGATCAGGCTATAGAAAAAAAGAAAAAAGAAAGGAGAACCAAGGTGACTGTGAAGATGGGAAAGCAAGGAGGGAGAGGAGGGGGCAGCAGACAGGAGCCTGTGCTTCACCCCCGCCCCAGAGTGTCCCCGCATGGGTTCCCCCCACTCCTCTTCCTCTCATCCCACCTCCCCTTTATCCTCCTTGCCTGGGTACTGTGAGCCGTGGAATGGGGAGGGGGGGTCACGTTACCTTCCTGAGGAGGATGAATCAGAGAGAGATGGCTGAGACATCTGGTGGGGGGAAGGGAAGCCATCAAGGGAGAAGGGAAGAGGAAGGAGACAGGGAGTCGAGGGGGCAAACTGAGGGGCTGATGGGGCTAAGAGACCAAGTAGAGATGAGGGAGACGGGCATCCCGAGAAACTGTGCTCCTGTGGGTTTGTGTGTGTGCACACCCACCTAGACATATGTGCATGTACATATGGGTGCAGCGTGTTTGTGTGTGTGGAGAGATTAATGAAACGCAGGGGGGAAGAAAAGGAAGGGAATGGGGGGACCCAGCATGTATTTAATCAGCTAGAACATGGATGGGCATGGTAGTGTTCTAGTTTACATGCATAATTTTCTCGTCTAATCGATGGGTCTGTGTTTCTGTGTGTGTCCAGGTGTCTGTGCGTGACTGTGTGTGTGGGGGGTGGGGGTCCTGACCCCTCTGAGGACCTGGATGCCTGTGTGATTGGAAGTTGGAGTGCACCCCGTCTGAACATCTGCTGGTGTCTGGAAAGTGCCTGGCTTGGTGCATCAGTAGTCCGTGTGTGCCCTGTGTCTGTGTGCATCTCTCCGGGTCCTTCCATGGCTGTTGACATGGGTTCTGTGACTTCTACATGCCTTTGCTCTGTCCTGCCCCTCCCCCACATCTACCATCCTCTCCTGATTTCTGTGCAGGAAAGCCTCAGGAACCTCGCCGCTCTTCTTCAGTCCCCAGGTTCAAGTCTTGCCCCTTGTTTTTTGAGAGTGTTCCCTCATTCCTCCATTCTTCCCAACCCTTTCTTCCTCCAGTCAGCTCAGAAATCCCGAGGAGCTTCTCAGAAATCCACATCCCCCAAGAGTCTCAGTTATTACGCCACGGGGGAGGGGAGAGTGAGGGAGAAGCCAAGCGGCCCGTCTAGATTATGGCCGTCTGGACTCGGAATCTCTGGGTCTGTTTGTGCCTCCCTCCATCCCAGTTCCCTACCCGGGTCAGCTCAGTCACACACACCCCAACTCTCAAAGATGTGCTGTGCCTCTCTTTCACATCCTGCTGCCTCTGGAGCTTCTGGAAAAGAGCTGAACTAAGGACAGGTTCCTGGGACTGAAGAGAGGAGGGTGATGGCAGGAAAGAAAGAGAAAGGAGAGAGAGAGAGAACTGGAAAAGGCAAAGCTGAGATGTGGAGCAGGAGGGAATGCTTGTTTGCTCTGAGATATTTCTATAAACACTTCTCTGGGTCTTTGTTTCTGAATCTCTCATGCTCTCCAGGAGGGTGGGAAGAGAAGATGGGGTCCAACCAAGTAGAGATCCACGCTGAAGATTTGGGAAACCAAGGAAGAGGGGAAGAGGACTGGGTCCTCCTGCTGAGAAGGTTTGGGAAAGAAAAAGAGGGTAGGGGGTTGGGGGTTGGGTCCCCCCCAACCCCGCAGCTCACGTCCCCTCTCTTCTTCCCTTCCCCCAGCCGGTGACTCACCTCTGCAGCCTTTAATGCGTCAGCGATGGGGTGGGGGGGAACCGGCAGGGAGGGGCACTTTATGAAGGAGGCTGGGGTCTTCACTTTGAATTGAAAGAAGGTGCTAAAGACCCCCTGGAAATGTCTCCATTAGAACACATCATCACCTAGCCCCTGCCCACCCTAGTTCAGGAGGGTTTGGAGTCCTGGGAAGGGGACTGAAAGAGGGCCAGGGGCCACTAGATGGTCTGAGAATGATGAATCACAGGAAAGGGTCCTCACCCTGATTTTTAATCAGTAGTCCGTGTGTGCCCTGTGTCTGTGTGCATCTCTCCGGGTCCTTCCATGGCTGTTGACATGGGTTCTGTGACTTCTACATGCCTTTGCTCTGTCCTGCCCCTCCCCCACATCTACCATCCTCTCCTGATTTCTGTGCAGGAAAGCCTCAGGAACCTCGCCGCTCTTCTTCAGTCCCCAGGTTCAAGTCTTGCCCCTTGTTTTTTGAGAGTGTTCCTCATTCCTCCATTCTTCCCAACCCTTTCTTCCTCCAGTCAGCTCAGAAATCCCGAGGAGCTTCTCAGAAATCCACATCCCCCAAGAGTCTCAGTTATTACGCCACGGGGGAGGGGAGAGTGAGGGAGAAGCCAAGCGGCCCGTCTAGATTATGGCCGTCTGGACTCGGAATCTCTGGGTCTGTTTGTGCCTCCCTCCATCCCAGTTCCCTACCCGGGTCAGCTCAGTCACACACACCCCAACTCTCAAAGATGTGCTGTGCCTCTCTTTCACATCCTGCTGCCTCTGGAGCTTCTGGAAAAGAGCTGAACTAAGGACAGGTTCCTGGGACTGAAGAGAGGAGGGTGATGGCAGGAAAGAAAGAGAAAGGAGAGAGAGAGAACTGGAAAAGGCAAAGCTGAGATGTGGAGCAGGAGGGAATGCTTGTTTGCTCTGAGATATTTCTATAAACACTTCTCTGGGTCTTTGTTTCTGAATCTCTCATGCTCTCCAGGAGGGTGGGAAGAGAAGATGGGGTCCAACCAAGTAGAGATCCACGCTGAAGATTTGGGAAACCAAGGAAGAGGGGAAGAGGACTGGGTCCTCCTGCTGAGAAGGTTTGGGAAAGAAAAAGAGGGTAGGGGGTTGGGGGTTGGGTCCCCCCCAACCCCGCAGCTCACGTCCCCTCTCTTCTTCCCTTCCCCCAGCCGGTGACTCACCTCTGCAGCCTTTAATGCGTCAGCGATGGGGTGGGGGGGAACCGGCAGGGAGGGGCACTTTATGAAGGAGGCTGGGGTCTTCACTTTGAATTGAAAGAAGGTGCTAAAGACCCCCTGGAAATGTCTCCATTAGAACACATCATCACCTAGCCCCTGCCCACCCTAGTTCAGGAGGGTTTGGAGTCCTGGGAAGGGGACTGAAAGAGGGCCAGGGGCCACTAGAGGGTCTGAGAATGATGAATCACAGGAAAGGGGTCCTCACCCTGATTTTTAATCCCAGGGTCCCATCACCTCATACCCCCACCCAGGATCTTGGGTGGAGGAGGGGAGACCCAGCAAGATGGGGGAGGGCAAAGCCGCAGAGATGAGTCACCAAGACAGGAAAAGAGAGGAAAAGAGACAGAGATGAGGGGAGACACAAAGAGAGATAGCTACTGGAAAGACCGAGAAAGGAAGACACACACACCATCTCACCATAAAGAGGGGATCAACAAGCTAACAAGAGAAAGGAGACAGAGTACTTCCATAATCCTGAACCAGCCTTCTCCAGCACCCACTTGCCCACCCCCCAGTATTCAGAGTTACACTGATATCCTGAGAGACACCCACTTACACAAACACAATGTCACACCTAGTCAAGCCGGGTCACACAGACACATGTTGAAGAAGCCACCGACACAGTGGAATGGAGGTTCAGGTTGAGAGCCCTCGATTCCCTTTCCACGAGATGGTGGGCGAGGGTAAAAGCCCTAAAGGGGTATGACTTCGACAATCCAAGACTCACAGGCTATCCCTTGCACACGCGATCACACACAAGCCCCCACCTCCCCATCCACACGGACACCGTGATCTATCAAGAATCCTCCTGGTCAAGAAGCCACCTGGAGGACCTGATTCTGGGGTCCGCCAGGCGCGAGGCCCCGACTACACCCCACCCAGACACCCTCTGGTTCGTAAACACATGTACAGACACACAGACACACAAAGACGCCCATGGGCACACTCACACGGACAGAAAGCACCTTGCGCTGCCTCGCCCGCGTCCGCGCAGCTCCTGGCGCCCCCGCGTGGTGCGTCCCGGGATCGCAGCCTCCGGAGCTCGGCTCCCGCGGGGCGGCGCCCGGCTCCGGCCACCCCGCTGCCCTCCGCGCCCACCCGGGAGCGGCGCCCCGGCTCCCGCCGCCCTCTCCCCTCTGCGCCCACCCGGGCGCGGGGAGACGGCCGGCGCGCTGGCCACGGCAGAGCCGAGAGCTGGGAGTTAGACGCCTGAATCGTGGGGATGAGACAGGCTCGGGAACTTGCGAGAAGAGCAAGAATTTGCAGCAGCCGCGGACCCCCAGGTCCCGGGGAAAGCGAGGCCCGGGGCTCGCCCCGGCGCCGCTGCCCGCCTCGGTTCTGAGCCGCCACTTCTCGCCTGCCGCTAGGCTGAGGTGGGGGTGGGGGCGCGCAGCGGCCAGCAGCCCTCCCCGGCTCCCCTCCAGGAAGTCATTAGCCCTCTTGCCACGGGGCTTAGAGATCCTCTCTAATACAGGCTGCCGGGGAAGTGGAGGAGGACCGTGCATCTCAGCCCTCCTCGCTGAGAAGAAGTGAGGCAGACACAGAAGGTGGGCTAAGGGCCCGTTTTGTTGGACACGGCCATGGCCGAAGAGGCGGGCAGGAGGGCAGCTTGACCAGGAGGAAGCAGTCAAGCAAGACAGCAGCCCGGCCGGATCGGGGCTGCGGGGCGGGCGAGCAACGCTCTGCCCACCGTCCTGCGCCTCCTGGCGCCCTCCTCTGTCCACGTCTTTGATTCCATCTCCCCACGAACCCCGTACCCACGGCCAAGAGCTCCCCAGTAATCGTCCAGCAAGAGGCTCCTGCCACAGTGAGGTTCTGAGGTGTGCTCTGGGCGGGGGACACCCGGTTTTCTAGTCCCAGCTATTGTGAGCAACTTGGAAGTCACTTGGGTCTTTCTGAGCCTCGGTGTCCTCCCTCCGCGGGAGACGCCAGGATCCCGGGTAGGACACCGCGCGGTGCGCATGCAGCTGTTACTGCTTGTATTTAAATAGAAGGCTGTCAAAGTCCACCGAAAGCTTAAAGAGGAGGGGAGGGGTGTCCGGAAATAGCCGGAGGTGGGAATTCCAGTGGCGCTAGAAGAAGGCAGTCCGGTTAGAACCACTCTAAGCCTCCCACCAGGATGTGCCCTCCACTGTACCAGACTCCCTGCCCAGAACCCTCTGGTTCACCGGCTTGCTTCGAGCCTGGTTGGGGCATGGGAAGGCAGGCGGCAAAAGCGTGTGAAGCTGGGGAAGCCCCTGGGAGGTAGCCTCCGGCCAGCGGGTAAGCAGGGCAGATGAGGGTGGAGAAAAAATTTACGGCAGAGCCGAGAGCTGGGAGTTAGACGCCTGAATCGTGGGGATGAGACAGGCTCGGGAACTTGCGAGAAGAGCAAGAATTTGCAGCAGCCGCGGACCCCCAGGTCCCGGGAAAGAGGCCGGGCTCGCCCGCGCCGCTGCCCGCCTCGGTTCTGAGCCGCCACTTCTCGCCTGCCGCTAGGCTGAGGTGGGGGTGGGGGCGCGCAGCGGCCAGCAGCCCTCCCCGGCTCCCCTCCAGGAAGTCATTAGCCCTCTTGCCACGGGGCTTAGAGATCCTCTCTAATACAGGCTGCCGGGGAAGTGGAGGAGGACCGTGCATCTCAGCCCTCCTCGCTGAGAAGAAGTGAGGCAGACACAGAAGGTGGGCTAAGGGCCCGTTTTGTTGGACACGGCCATGGCCGAAGAGGCGGGCAGGAGGGCAGCTTGACCAGGAGGAAGCAGTCAAGCAAGACAGCAGCCCGGCCGGATCGGGGCTGCGGGGCGGGCGAGCAACGCTCTGCCCACCGTCCTGCGCCTCCTGGCGCCCTCCTCTGTCCACGTCTTTGATTCCATCTCCCCACGAACCCCGTACCCACGGCCAAGAGCTCCCCAGTAATCGTCCAGCAAGAGGCTCCTGCCACAGTGAGGTTCTGAGGTGTGCTCTGGGCGGGGGACACCCGGTTTTCTAGTCCCAGCTATTGTGAGCAACTTGGAAGTCACTTGGGTCTTTCTGAGCCTCGGTGTCCTCCCTCCGCGGGAGACGCCAGGATCCCGGGTAGGACACCGCGCGGTGCGCATGCAGCTGTTACTGCTTGTATTTAAATAGAAGGCTGTCAAAGTCCACCGAAAGCTTAAAGAGGAGGGGAGGGGTGTCCGGAAATAGCCGGAGGTGGGAATTCCAGTGGCGCTAGAAGAAGGCAGTCCGGTTAGAACCACTCTAAGCCTCCCACCAGGATGTGCCCTCCACTGTACCAGACTCCCTGCCCAGAACCCTCTGGTTCACCGGCTTGCTTCGAGCCCCTGGTTGGGGGCATGGGGAAGGCAGGCGGCAAAAGCGTGTGAAGCTGGGGGAAGCCCCAGTCATGGGAGGTAGCCTCAGACAGGGGCAGAGCCAGCGGGTAAGCAGGGGCAGATGAGGGTGGAGCATTAAAAATTTATTTCTCTTACAGGGTCTTTCTCCATACTTCACCCATGGCTGCTGATAAAGGGGTCATGCGGAAGGAAGGGGTCGGGGGGAGCAGACAAACGAGAAACGGAAAGCTAAGATAAGTCCAGGTTCAGGAGACTGAGCGGGCGGCGAGGAGGGGAGCGCGAGGCACGCTCCGAGGGCCTGGGGAAGAAAGATGGGGAGGAAGAGATGTAAGACGTCTCGGGCGACTGAGCTGCCGGCCCGGTGCTGGGCGTTGCGCGCCCGTCCGCCAGCTTCCCTCCACGAGGGGGCAGAAGGGAGAAGCCAGAAAGGGCAAAGTACGTTCCCAGGCGGGCGCACAGACTGGGAAAGGCTCGAAAGCTGTGAAGGAACTCGTTCTTCGGCTGAGACAGAGAATGGGCGGGCAACAGCTGCGCAAGGGGCTCCCTCAAACCCGGCTGTTCAGATCAGGGTGTGCGCCAGTGCGTCCGGGTGCGCTCGAGTCCAGGTGGCTTTCGGAGAGGTTAGGGGTCCAGGGACGGAGGGAGGGAAAGCGGGTAGGGGCAGGTGTCAGGGCCTTGGACCGAGGGCCGGCGGAGGGGATGCAGCTCGAAAGCAGTAGGGGCGGGGCTTGGAGAGGATCAGTGGAAGGGGGTGGGTCCAACGCGCATCTTTTCTCCTCTCTGACTCGGGAGACCTTAGATGTCGGCTTTCAGGAGGTACTGTTCGGTCTAACCCTTGACCAGCGCGAGCCCCCGGCCAGCCTGGCAGAAGCCAGCCAGCTCTGACCACAACTGGGGTGCCAGGAAGAGTTGGCATAAGACATCGAGGCCGACGAGACCTGGGGCCTGGCCCTGCGGGTGCTATAGAAGTTGGCTCTGCACCTGCGCACTGTCGCTGCCGAAAGCGTCGATGTGGAGAGAGTCCCACGTGCCGTCGCCGCGGGGTGGGATGCGGAAGGGGCTCGTGCTCATCCGGGGCGCAAGCGGGCGCGGCACGGCTCTCCACGCGCCTCTCCAGGCTCTTCGCCTTGAGCAGGTGCCGGTTACTCTCGCTCGGCTGGTATGGCTGCCAATCCTGGATGATGGTCCCTCTTGTGCTGCAAGGAGGGCGACAGCAGGAGGCATGTCTCATGGCAGCTGGCCTCCAACACGGCCTCCCCCAGGGGCAGCTGGGAGAAGGGGCCAGAGGCCCAGCAGCGTCGGTGCGCTGAATTGGACCAAAAGGATGCCCTGCGTGGGGCAGGAGCGAGCACGGGCCCGGACGGCGGGAGGGCTGCGGGTCCGGTGCCTCTTGGCATCTTCGCTCCCACGTGCACACCCAGGGGCTCCCATCTGCGCCCTTGGGGTGAGAGGGTCGACCATCGGAGGCTGGGTGGAGTAGGGTATATAAAAAGGAGTCGAATAGGGGCAGAAGGAGAAGCCAGAAAGGGCAAAGTACGTTCCCAGGCGGGCGCACAGACTGGGAAAGGCTCGAAAGCTGTGAAGGAACTCGTTCTTCGGCTGAGACAGAGAATGGGCGGGCAACAGCTGCGCAAGGGGCTCCCTCAAACCCGGCTGTTCAGATCAGGGTGTGCGCCAGTGCGTCCGGGTGCGCTCGAGTCCAGGTGGCTTTCGGAGAGGTTAGGGGTCCAGGGACGGAGGGAGGGAAAGCGGGTAGGGGCAGGTGTCAGGGCCTTGGACCGAGGGCCGGCGGAGGGGATGCAGCTCGAAAGCAGTAGGGGCGGGGCTTGGAGAGGATCAGTGGAAGGGGGTGGGTCCAACGCGCATCTTTTCTCCTCTCTGACTCGGGAGACCTTAGATGTCGGCTTTCAGGAGGTACTGTTCGGTCTAACCCTTGACCAGCGCGAGCCCCCGGCCAGCCTGGCAGAAGCCAGCCAGCTCTGACCACAACTGGGGTGCCAGGAAGAGTTGGCATAAGACGTCGAGGCCGACGAGACCTGGGGCCTGGCCCTGCGGGTGCTATAGAAGTTGGCTCTGCACCTGCGCACTGTCGCTGCCGAAAGCGTCGATGTGGAGAGAGTCCCACGTGCCGTCGCCGCGGGGTGGGATGCGGAAGGGGCTCGTGCTCATCCGGGGCGCAAGCGGGCGCGGCACGGCTCTCCACGCGCCTCTCCAGGCTCTTCGCCTTGAGCAGGTGCCGGTTACTCTCGCTCGGCTGGTATGGCTGCCAATCCTGGATGATGGTCCCTCTTGTGCTGCAAGGAGGGCGACAGCAGGAGGCATGTCTCATGGCAGCTGGCCTCCAACACGGCCTCCCCCAGGGGCAGCTGGGAGAAGGGGCCAGAGGCCCAGCAGCGTCGGTGCGCTGAATTGGACCAAAAGGATGCCCTGCGTGGGGCAGGAGCGAGCACGGGCCCGGACGGCGGGAGGGCTGCGGGTCCGGTGCCTCTTGGCATCTTCGCTCCCACGTGCACACCCAGGGGCTCCCATCTGCGCCCTTGGGGTGAGAGGGTCGACCATCGGAGGCTGGGTGGAGTAGGGTATATGAGAGCAAGGGGGAGCCAGGGGCAAGGCCTCCGAATACCAGGGTCCCCAAGGAAAGAGGGGATCCACGTGGAGTAGTTGGGGAACTGGGAATGTTGGCCTCAAAAGTGGAAGCGAGGGAAGCTGATCAGGCGGTAAGATGGGGCAGGTGGAGGGAAAGGACAAAGGCTCAGATTAGGATGTTTGAGTCCCCAAAGGGAGGTAGGCTCCACGTAGAGGCAGCGTCATGAAGCCGGGACGCCTGGGATCCAGCCTACTGGAGTATGGATCGAGGGTTTAAAGATGGAAAGTCGGGAGCTGTTTGATTTTCCCTGGGCCAAAGGCCCTGGGTGACTCCGACAGTCAGGAATCCGCCCACAATGCAGCAGACCTGCCTAGGTATGATCCCTGGGTCGAAAAGTTCCCCTGGAGAAGGAAATGGCAACCCACTCCAGTGTTCTTGCCTGGAGAATCCCATGGAGGAGGAGCCTGGTGGGCTACAGTCCATGGGGCTGCAAAGTCAGACACCACTGAGCGATTTTCCCTTTCATCTTCAAGGACTAAAGAGTCCCAGGGCACGACTCGTGGGCGCCCCCACTCGGCAGAGCGAGCGGCGAAAGAGAGGCGGTGACCGGCTGGAGGCAGGGGAACCACGCCCCAGGCCCCGGGGGGAAAGGCCCCGCCCTCCGAGCTTCCTCATCCTTCTCACCTGCTTGGTGATGAGGAGGAATGGCTTCAGCTCCCGGGGTCCCAGCTGCTCGCTCTGGGTGAGTGGTGCTACTTTGACCCCCAGGTGCTGTCGCGAACAGAAGCGCTGGAGCGGCTGGGCCACTCTGTCGCCGCGGTCCCCGGGCGCCACGGCGCAGCCCGTCCACCAGCGCCGTCTCCCCGGCGCCGATCAGATGCACCGACTCCAGAGATCTGCGACAGAGGCCATGGGAGCAGGGGGTGGCGGGAGGCCTGCCTCTTCCCCCATGCTGAGCACTCCGTCGTCACCACCCCGGGCGCCAGGCCAGACCCGGGATCTCCCCAGGGAGCTCTCCACTGCGCTTTAGTCTCAGATGCAAGGGCCTGCAGAAAGATCATTCGCGGGAGTATCTCACCCATCTCTTGAGATGCTTCAGACCCCGGGCCCATCAGGTCCCTGCCCATTCGCCACGCCCCCTTTCACTGGCCTCACCCCCAGGAGCTTGCTCCGCCCAGCTGCCTCTGACCTAGGTCCTCGGCCTCTAGCCCATCTCTGAGCTGGTCCTGCATCCAGGCCCTCCTGGGGAGAGTTCAGTCTACTCAGGGGTCTGGACCCCATTCTAGCTGCTCCCACCCCAGACAACGCCCTGGTGCTTGCTCCCCTCTTTCTGTGCTCCTGCCCCTAGAACCCCCTGAAAGGAATCCCAAAACCCAGAAGCTGTCATCCTCTTGAGTCCTCCACATGCCCCACCCACCCGCACTGACTAGGCCCCTGGATCCACACACTCTGCTCTTTGGTTCCAAAGCTGATTCTATTTCCTGAGCGATCGGACAAAGACTGAGGAGAGGCTCTCTTCTTCCTCTCCCAAAGATCCATGCACCCAAATTCCTTTTCACCTGCCCCGTGCACCCCTGGCTCTCACCGCTCCTCAGTGGCACTTGGCCAGCACCCCTCTTTGGTCGGGATCCCCGAGCGAGCAGTGGTAGGGGCTGGGAAGGTATGCCAGATGCCCCCTCACCCAGCCTGCAGATGGCCAGCATCTCCTCGAACTCCCTTTCTGTGGCCACCACGAAGTCCGAAGGGTTGGCCTTGGCCTCAGGCCCTGGTCCGGATCTAGGCGTGGCTTCCAGCGACTTGACCTTGGCCGTGGGTCCCGATTCAGCCGCGAGTCCTAGGAGCTCAGCCTCAGCCTCAAGCCCTGGCCTGGGATTGGACTTCACCCTGGCCTCCTGGGGTCTCTGAGCGCAGTTCCACATCTGTCTCAGCCTCTTTTTCAGGCTTAGAAACCTCTGGGGTGGCCCCATCACAGCTGGCTTCCGGTGCCATGATCCTGCAGAACAGAGAGAACCCAGCACGGACATCCGCGGCCCTGCTCTCCACAGCTGGTCCCTCCACAGGGTCCCCATAGGCCTTTCCTACTTAAGCACCCCTGCTCTTCTCCCAGACCCTGGGGAGAGAGAGCCTGCTGCTCCCCTCGCCCAGCAGCTCCCAGACCTCCCAGTCTCGCCATGGTCCACCCTCCCCGATGCTCTTCCCATATTCAGGACCCCTGAGTTCCTTCATCCATGGGCACCCCCAGGAACTGAGATTAAGAAGAGAAGGCCCTTGGGGATGGATAATAGAGGGACCCCTCCCCTTCAAGGGCCCCCACCCCTCTCTGCAAAACAGAAAGAGAAGACTCCTGTCATCTCCACGCCCCTTGGGAGGGCTCCCAGTGCCTCTTCCCTGGGTAGAGGGAAAGACAGGGAAGTAATGGGCTCAGCTCCCCCTGACTCCCACTCCTGCTTCTTCTTATCCCAGATCAAAGTGGGGGTGTAGGCCCCAGAACTCTCCGTGTCGCTGCCCCAGGGCCCTACACCCCACAGCACAGGTATTCAACCATAAACCAAGGAGCAGGCAGATGGACGGCATCATTCGAAAATGTCACGCCATTCCTTCCAGGCTAGTCAAAACCACCCTTTCCTTCCTCCTTGAATCTGCTCCCTCCGTTTCTGGAGGGAGACTTGGCTCCACTCCAGGGCTAGGTGATTGTTTTGAAAAAGGCTCTGTCGGGTCTTCATCAAGATCCCCCATGCCCCTCCCCACTGCCTTTCCCTCCAGAGGTGGAGTCGCCTCCTGTCCCTCTCTCTCTTCTTTTCTTTTTTGGAACTGTCTTCCTGTAACCCTTGCTTCATCTCCCACGCAGGCTGCCCGCGCTTTTCCCATTCCTCCAAGTCTCCTTCCTTTTGGGGGAAGTGCCCTGTGGCTGGTACCCCTTTGGCATCCAGCTCTTCTTTCCCCCTGCCCAGAGACAGGGCCAGAGGAAAAGCTCCTGCCCCAAGTCTGGATGACTCCTCATTTCTAGACCTCTCTCCTCCAGACCAGCCAGATCAACCGGTCAAACCTCCTTCTCTCTCTTTCAGCCATTTATAATTGTCCCTTCACATAACCTACATAAACCTCAGTAACCAGCATCCCAGGGTACACTTTGTGGGAGATGATATTAATTATATATATATATATATGAAGGAAATGGCAACCCACTCC
This sequence comes from Tragulus kanchil, assembly GCA_022376925.1. Classification (NCBI taxonomy): domain Eukaryota; kingdom Metazoa; phylum Chordata; class Mammalia; order Artiodactyla; family Tragulidae; genus Tragulus; species Tragulus kanchil. The sequence goes on along the minus strand of JAIOJX010000002.1, from coordinate 151,988,355 downwards.
GGTATTCTAGAGAATCCCATGGACTGAGGAGCCTGGTGGGCTACAGTCCATAAGGTCACAAAGAGTCTGATACGAATGAAGCGATTGAACATGCATGGACGTGCATATATATATGACCGGGACCTGGGTTGGGAAGATGGGACCAGCAAGGGCACCAAGGCATTGTTTGGAATGATTTTCATTTCCATATCACAAACATGACTTATGTAAACACACCGGGCTTCCTAAATCAGCAAGCTTCAAAACAAGGGCTCCATCTCGCTCTTCCTTTCAGCCTAACGTACATGCTTTCCCACAGAAGCTGGGGCAAGGTGAGATAGCTCAGGTCATAGGGGAGGGAGACACGCAGGCTCAGAGGATCTTAGAGCCCCTGCTGGGGGCCATCAAGGACTATGTGGTTCGATCTTTTCACAGAGAGGAAATCAATCAAGGCCCAAGATGGTTAAAATCTTGCCAAAGGTGATTCAGCTCTGGCAAAGCCAGGCTGAAAGTTCCATTTTCTTGGCTCCCAGGGCAGTGGGGAGATCTCCAACCCCGGCCTGAAGAGCAAGGAAAGGAATGAACGGGTCTTTGGCAGGAATCAGAGGTTCTAAGTGCTAAGGGCTAAGCTGCCTCAGGATGCTCCCTCCAGCTTTTCTCTGTCGGGTCTTCATCAAGATCCCCATGCCCCTCCCACTGCCTTTCCCTCCAGAGGTGGAGTCGCCTCCTGTCCCTCTCTCTCTTCTTTTCTTTTTTGGAACTGTCTTCCTGTAACCCTTGCTTCATCTCCCACGCAGGCTGCCCGCTTTTCCCATTCCTCCAAGTCTCCTTCCTTTTGGGGGAAGTGCCCTGTGGCTGGTACCCCTTTGGCATCCAGCTCTTCTTTCCCCCTGCCCAGAGACAGGGCCAGAGGAAAAGCTCCTGCCCCAAGTCTGGATGACTCCTCATTTCTAGACCTCTCTCCTCCAGACCAGCCAGATCAACCGGTCAAACCTCCTTCTCTCTCTTTCAGCCATTTATAATTGTCCCTTCACATAACCTACATAAACCTCAGTAACCAGCATCCCAGGGTACACTTTGTGGGAGATGATATTAATTATATATATATATATATGAAGGAAATGGCAACCCACTCCGGTATTCTAGAGAATCCCATGGACTGAGGAGCCTGGTGGGCTACAGTCCATAAGGTCACAAAGAGTCTGATACGAATGAAGCGATTGAACATGCATGGACGTGCATATATATATGACCGGGACCTGGGTTGGGAAGATGGGACCAGCAAGGGCACCAAGGCATTGTTTGGAATGATTTTCATTTCCATATCACAAACATGACTTATGTAAACACACCGGGCTTCCTAAATCAGCAAGCTTCAAAACAAGGGCTCCATCTCGCTCTTCCTTTCAGCCTAACGTACATGCTTTCCCACAGAAGCTGGGGCAAGGTGAGATAGCTCAGGTCATAGGGGAGGGAGACACGCAGGCTCAGAGGATCTTAGAGCCCCTGCTGGGGGCCATCAAGGACTATGTGGTTCGATCTTTTCACAGAGAGGAAATCAATCAAGGCCCAAGATGGTTAAAATCTTGCCAAAGGTGATTCAGCTCTGGCAAAGCCAGGCTGAAAGTTCCATTTTCTTGGCTCCCAGGGCAGTGGGGAGATCTCCAACCCCGGCCTGAAGAGCAAGGAAAGGAATGAACGGGTCTTTGGCAGGAATCAGAGGTTCTAAGTGCTAAGGGCTAAGCTGACTCAGGACCAGAGATGAGACTTCGAGAGGAACCCCCACGGCCCGCTCTCCACGGTCAGCAATTTCTATGCCAAAAATGAGCTCAATCAGATGCCTCAAGCCAGGCTCTAGGAATGATGGATCCCAGAGATGAGGAGGTAAGCTTGAGGCTCCCATCTGGAGCTCCCGACAGCCTCACCAACTATTCACGGGTCCCTGGAAAATACACGGCAGATAGCTCAGTGAAAACTCCAGCAATTCTCCACGGCCTCCCAAAACGGGCAGAATGTGAGCACTATGTGTAGACTGGAACACATCCAGCTAGATCAAAACATTAGGCTCTGGTTTCCCTCTTAGCTCTTAGGGAAGGTTATTTCCAAAGAGCTGGTCTCGATCTCAGATAAAGATGTGTGTCAGAAGAGGGGATTCCCAGGGCCACGGGAAAGAAGAGGGAGCTTGCCAATCCACCCTGCGTCTGTCGTTCCCCATCTCTCTACTCCTATTCCTTTTGAGAGAGATGCAAAGGTTCCAAGGTCCTTAAACCCTGGGGGAGGTGGGTGCTGGGAACAAAGCATGTCCAGGTCAAGCCAAAGCCACCAGCTGCCCCCTCCTCAACCCTTGTTCCTCACCCTGATCCCCTCCCACACTCCAACCTGAGTCCTTGAACTGTAACTGCCATTAGGTGTCTAGGCAGAGGCTCAGGCAGCCGCGTCCCGGGGTACTATGGGAAATGTAGTCCACGCACCCCCTGGGCCAGGCTCCCGGAAAGGGGCAGCCTTTTCCTGATGCTCCTGGTATCCTTTCTCTCAGTCTCCTAAATATATATGCTCCACTCCGGGGGGAGGATGACCGTGGTCATTCCCGGGCATGCTGGGAGCCCGTCCCCACTCCCCTTCTCCCCCAACTAACACACCTGAAATACTGGTGCCCTTGAGGTCCCAGCTTCCCTGAGCTGAAGAGGGAGCCGGGAGAGCAGAGGCGTGGACAAAGAGACCGCAGCGACACAAAGCGCCCAGAGACCAGAGCGACGAGGATCGGAATGGAGGCAGAAAGAAGACAAAGGCCACCAAGAGACGATGAGGGGCACGGATGTGGAGGTAAGCCTCAGGGGGGAAAAAAAATCCAAACGAGGTTCTAAGTGCTAAGGGCTAAGCTGACTCAGGACCAGAGATGAGACTTCGAGAGGAACCCCCACGGCCCGCTCTCCACGGTCAGCAATTTCTATGCCAAAAATGAGCTCAATCAGATGCCTCAAGCCAGGCTCTAGGAATGATGGATCCCAGAGATGAGGAGGTAAGCTTGAGGCTCCCATCTGGAGCTCCCGACAGCCTCACCAACTATTCACGGGTCCCTGGAAAATACACGGCAGATAGCTCAGTGAAAACTCCAGCAATTCTCCACGGCCTCCCAAAACGGGCAGAATGTGAGCACTATGTGTAGACTGGAACACATCCAGCTAGATCAAAACATTAGGCTCTGGTTTCCCTCTTAGCTCTTAGGGAAGGTTATTTCCAAAGAGCTGGTCTCGATCTCAGATAAAGATGTGTGTCAGAAGAGGGGATTCCCAGGGCCACGGGAAAGAAGAGGGAGCTTGCCAATCCACCCTGCGTCTGTCGTTCCCCATCTCTCTACTCCTATTCCTTTTGAGAGAGATGCAAAGGTTCCAAGGTCCTTAAACCCTGGGGGAGGTGGGTGCTGGGAACAAAGCATGTCCAGGTCAAGCCAAAGCCACCAGCTGCCCCCTCCTCAACCCTTGTTCCTCACCCTGATCCCCTCCCACACTCCAACCTGAGTCCTTGAACTGTAACTGCCATTAGGTGTCTAGGCAGAGGCTCAGGCAGCCGCGTCCCGGGGTACTATGGGAAATGTAGTCCACGCACCCCCTGGGCCAGGCTCCCGGAAAGGGGGCAGCCTTTTCCTGATCCTCCTGGTATCCTTTCTCTCAGTCTCCTAAATATATATGCTCCACTCCGGGGGGAGGATGACCGTGGTCATTCCCGGGCATGCTGGGAGCCCGTCCCCACTCCCCTTCTCCCCCAACTAACACACCTGAAATACTGGTGCCCTTGAGGTCCCAGCTTCCCTGAGCTGAAGAGGGAGCCGGGAGAGCAGAGGCGTGGACAAAGAGACCGCAGCGACACAAAGCGCCCAGAGACCAGAGCGACGAGGATCGGAATGGAGGCAGAAAGAAGACAAAGGCCACCAAGAGACGATGAGGGGGCACGGATGTGGAGTCACAGATGTGACACCTCAGGTGACTCAGAGCCCAGCACATGCCAAAAAAAAAAAAAAAAACCCCACAAAAGTCCTGGCATGCACCCCCTCTCCAAGGAGACCAGCAATAGAAGGCAGCGGGACACACCCCCTTCTCTCCGCGGTGTAGGGTGGGGGAAAGGTGTCAAGGGGAGGAGAAAACCAGAAAAGAGAACAGAGATTTGAGAGTAGACAGGCAGGGAAGACAAGATGAACTGGGCCAGGAAGGGGAGGAGGAAGACGGACTCTCGATCTGGGGAGCCGGGTGCTCCCGAGGGCCACAGTCATGGAGCGGGTGGGGCTGTAGCGTCCTGGAGGGTCGTCCCGGTCTTCTGGGGAAGCAGGAGGCAGGGGGATCCCAATGGAAGCTGCCTGCCTGGCCAAGGTCCCCGTAGACCCCGGACTCTGGAGAAAGCCGGGGGCCCAGTGACGACGGAGGGAAGGAGGCAAGGCGCCTCTCAACACGCGGGCAAAGTCGGGTCTCAAGTTCTGATCCAGGACACGCGCCCCGCGGGGGTGGGGCCGAGGGGGCGCGGCGGCTTTCCTCCCCGGGGGGCGTGGCCTTCTGCGGTCCCCATTCCGCGCGGGAGGCGCACGCCGGCCTCCCGCCCCCCGGCCCCGTGGCGCCCCTACCTCTCCCGCCCCGGGGCCAGGGTCAGGGCCGGGACGCCGAGAAGCCGATCGAGGCCGGCCGGCTGCGCCGACCGGGAGGGGTCACCTCGGAGCTCCGAGGGGCCAGATCCGATGGCGCTCGGGGACCCGGCCGCGCCGTCCGGGGCCGGCTCGGCGTTCTGGGGCGACGGCGGGGTCGGCGCCGCGGCTCAGTCCGGCTCGCGGGCTCGGGCGCCCAGCGCCCCGGGATTCGGGCGCGAGTGGCTCCAGCGCGGCCCCGGCGGCGCTCGGAGGGGCGGAGACCCCAGCGGCGCGGAGGAAACCCGGCGCGGATCTGGAGCGGACTGTGCCGCGGCCGGGGGCGGGGGGTAGCGGGCAGGGGCAGGAGAGACCAGAGCGACGAGGATCGGAATGGAGGCAGAAAGAAGACAAAGGCCACCAAGAGACGATGAGGGGGCACGGATGTGGAGTCACAGATGTGACACCTCAGGTGACTCAGAGCCCAGCACATGCCAAAAAAAAAAAAAAAAAACCCCACAAAAGTCCTGGCATGCACCCCCTCTCCAAGGAGACCAGCAATAGAAGGCAGCGGGACACACCCCCTTCTCTCCGCGGTGTAGGGTGGGGGAAAGGTGTCAAGGGGAGGAGAAAACCAGAAAAGAGAACAGAGATTTGAGAGTAGACAGGCAGGGAAGACAAGATGAACTGGGCCAGGAAGGGGAGGAGGAAGACGGACTCTCGATCTGGGGAGCCGGGTGCTCCCGAGGGCCACAGTCATGGAGCGGGTGGGGCTGTAGCGTCCTGGAGGGTCGTCCCGGTCTTCTGGGGAAGCAGGAGGCAGGGGGATCCCAATGGAAGCTGCCTGCCTGGCCAAGGTCCCCGTAGACCCCGGACTCTGGAGAAAGCCGGGGGCCCAGTGACGACGGAGGGAAGGAGGCAAGGCGCCTCTCAACACGCGGGCAAAGTCGGGTCTCAAGTTCTGATCCAGGACACGCGCCCCGCGGGGGTGGGGCCGAGGGGGCGCGGCGGCTTTCCTCCCCGGGGGGCGTGGCCTTCTGCGGTCCCCATTCCGCGCGGGAGGCGCACGCCGGCCTCCCGCCCCCCGGCCCCGTGGCGCCCCTACCTCTCCCGCCCCGGGGCCAGGGTCAGGGCCGGGACGCCGAGAAGCCGATCGAGGCCGGCCGGCTGCGCCGACCGGGAGGGGTCACCTCGGAGCTCCGAGGGGCCAGATCCGATGGCGCTCGGGGACCCGGCCGCGCCGTCCGGGGCCGGCTCGGCGTTCTGGGGCGACGGCGGGGTCGGCGCCGCGGCTCAGTCCGGCTCGCGGGCTCGGGCGCCCAGCGCCCCGGGATTCGGGCGCGAGTGGCTCCAGCGCGGCCCCGGCGGCGCTCGGAGGGGCGGAGACCCCAGCGGCGCGGAGGAAACCCGGCGCGGATCTGGAGCGGACTGTGCCGCGGCCGGGGGCGGGGGGTAGCGGGCAGGGGGCAGGAGATGGCGCCGCGGGGCGCGGGGGAATGCGGAGGCGCCCCGGGCGGGGAGAGGGGCGCAGCTGGGTGGCCTCTCGCTCTGCTGATGACGCTCCGCGCCTTGTTCCGGGTGGGGATGGGAACTGAGGACGGGGAGGTGTCTTCGAGTTTCGGTGGACGGGGTGACTGCTGGCTTAGTTATCGCTCCTTGCCTGCAGCCTCTTGAAGCTGAGGCCGGGGAGTTCGCCTCGCCCTTCCCCAGGGCCCCCAGCAAAGTCAGCCCGGCTCTCCGACCTGCCGCCGCCAGATGAAGAAGAGCGGCTGGAGAGGGAACGCCGAGCCGAGCAGCCTGGGGACCCGGTCGGAGAAACTGATCAAGGAAACTGGAAACCCAAGACGGTAGGGAAGGAAGGAGATACCAAGAGACAGAAGCCGGGACGCTGAAAGGAGCAAAGCAAGGCCTAGACCTGTCTGATGGTTCCCGCGCCCCGGGGTCGCCGACCAGCCCTCGCCCCCTTCTCCGCCTCTCCCCCGGCGCCGCCGGTTCAGCAGCACTCAGGGGCGGGCATGGCACGCGTCAGGCACCAAGGCCGTCGCGGGGCAGCACAGGTACACGCTGCCGTCCACCTGCGGACGTCCAAGTGCACCTGCGGACATCTGAGTACATGGACACAATACACGTGCACACGGCTGGACACTTGTGTTGACCCAGATGGAGGACAGGTGGAAGAGCGAGCGCAGCGCAGACTGCAACTGGAACAGCTGAAAGGTTGCCCCTGTCTCTAACAAGCTAGTGACCCAGACTCTTAACTCCTGGGGGGCTCCCCACCCCCACCCCCAAAAGAAGATAAAACAGCTGCAGGTCTACCCTTAATGAACCAGGAAAGGGATGGCTGTGAATGTCCTTTAAAAAACTATGCCGTGGGCTTCCCTGGTGGTCCAGTGGCAAAGAGACCGCCTTGCAGCGCAAGGGGCACCGGGTTCCATCCTCGGCCCGGGAAGATCCGATGTGCTGTAGAGCGGCTGGACCGGTGTGTCCAATTAGGAGTCAGTACTCTGGAGCACATGCGCCCAGAGCAGGTGCTCTGCTACTGAGGATGGGACCCCCTTTGTCCCCCTTTCTAAGTTCCACTCAGCTCCTTTGCCCCCTCTTCCCACCAAAGCTAACCTCTCCTCTACCTCTTTCCACTTTTAGGCTTCTCAAGGTGATTACACCACAACCTGGTAATCTGACGCCATGGGCCGAGCTAAGGTGACAAGGTGGAGGATCCGGTTCCCAGACTCCCACAAGCAAAGCCACCCCGAGAGTTAAAGGAATCAGGATCATCTCTTGAATCCAAAGCCAAGGAGGCCAGTAGGTATGTCTTCTCCATTTTTGATGTTTGAAACTAACACATTGTGTGTCTTATAAAGTTGCTGTGAAGGTGGAATATGTTCAATCTTGGGAAAGTCAAAAAGTTAAAGAAGTTGGGGGGAAACAGCCCTAGTGGCTGAAAGGAGGCGCAATTGTACTCGCCTTCTCCCCCACTTCTCTCCAAATCCTCCCCTCTGTCACCAGAAATGCTTGGATTGGTCCAACATGCACCGACCTCCAGTTCGCTCAACCAATCAGAATGGAAAGGTTCCCAGAGTTCTAGTTCTCTCAGGTCCAATCTACAGGTGGTGCTGCCTTCTTCCATTAAAGGCTCAGATATGGTTGCATTATTGGAATTTCTTCAGCTATGAATGCTCAATTAATTCCAATCAATTATTTGGGGGTGCAAAATCGTGATATTCTGTGATTCTGTTTTGTTTTGTTTTTTTCCTAGACAGAGTATGTGTGTAAAGTCACTTGAGTTGTGTAGCCCGCCAGGCTCCTCTGTCCATGGGATTCTCCAGGCAAGAATACTGGAGTGGGTTGCCATTTCCTCCTTCAGGGGATCTTCCCAACCCAGGATCGAACCCGCATCTCTTATGTCTCCTGCATTGGTAGGCATATTCTTTACCACTACCACTACTTGGGAAGCTGGAATAGGCCTATAAACAGAAACTTGTTCTCTTCTGCAATGATTACTCTCAGAGATAGTTTGTGAAGGAAAGATCTGATAAACGCTTGAATTCTCCCCTGTATGTGTTAGCTTTTAAAATAATGTGAAGGTTCCTCAGCATCCGTCAGTGGTGGTCAATGATTATTTTCAGAACCATTATGAATTCATGAATTTTTAAAAAAACTTTTATTTATTTATTTTTGGCTGTGCTGGGTCTTTGTTGATGTGTGGGTTTAGCTGCTCTACGGTATGTGGGATCTTCCCAGATCAGGGTTCGAACCTGTGTCTCCTGCATTGGCAGACAGGTTCTTATCCACTGAGCCACAAGGGAAGCCCGAATTCATGGATTTTAAACAAGCTTCATTGGTGCATTAGGGTCTTTCAGGTGGCTAAATGGTAAAGAATCCACCTGCCAATGCAGGAAATGTGGGTTTGATCCCTGGGTCAGGGAGATGCCCTGGAGTAGGAAATGGAGACCCATTCTAGTGTTCTTGCCTGGGGAATCCCATCAACAGAGGAGCCTGGGGGGCTATAGTCCATGGGGTCACAAAAGAGCTGGACATGACTGAGCCACTAAACAATAAAACAATGTGATGCGATCCAACACAGTTATTATCCTTATTAACGCTGACGCTATCCAACTTTTCTGATAACTTGATGTTTCAAAGCAGCACAGAAGATGGTGTTAGACCTTCAGGAAGTGGTATGTGGATCCAGAGAAGAAAGTGTCCTGGACCAGGCTGGCAGGTTGATATATCCTGGAAGTGAGACCCAAACTGGATCTTAAAAATTCCCCTCCAGATAACAAAGAAGACCAGGGTCCCTCCTATAGGAGACGAAGCCTGAGCAAAGCCCAGAACTGAGAAACACCCTGTTTTGCAAGAACAAGCTTTTCTGGGTTGCATCCATTCCGGAGGCCTGGAGGGCTTTAAGCAGGAAAGTGACGGATGTGCCTTATCGCCCTCTGGCGGCCGTATGAAGAATAGCAGGGAAGGAAGATGTCCTGTCAGGAGTCAATTAGCAGTGCTCATAAGGCGAGAAGATCAAACAAGTCCATCCTAAAGAAAATCACCCCTGAATATTCACTGGAAGGACTGCTGCTGACGTTGAAGCTCCAATACTTTGGTCACCTGATGAGAATAAAAGACTCACTGGAAAAGACCCTGATACTGGGAAAAATGGAAGGCAGAGGGAGAAGGGGACGACAGAGGATCAGATGGTTGGATAGCCTCACCGACTCAATTGACACGAATCTGAGCAAACTTTAAGAGACAATGAAAGACAGGGGAGCCAAGCATGCTGTAACCCCAGGTCGCCAAGAGCTGGACGACTTAGCAATTGAACAACAGTAGGCATGTATTCATAAGGTAGACTTCCAGTTCAGAGAAGAAATCACAAGGTGCTGGGAGTCCTTATCCTGATACACGGGAAAGGCAGTGGTCCAGGGAAGCTCCTTAATGGCTCTGAAAATAGGACTGACCCTTTAGGAGGTCTGGTGGCCCATCTCTGTCCCTGCAGCTGACACACACACTTCCCCAAAGAGAAGAACCCAAAGCAAACGTTGATCACTGCCCAACCAGGAACACTCTTTTCCTAGTTTGCACAAAGACTGCCTCTCAGTGGGTACAGGCACAAACCCAGGTTCTTAGTCAAGCCTCACCTAGACAAATATGCTAATGAGACCGGCAGCGGGGGCAGAGCCCACATGTCACAACTAGAGAGCCGGAGGGACAGAACGACTGAAGCCCACGTGCTGCAACTAAGACCCAACGGAGCCACATAAACAGGTACATAATTGTTGTTTTGAAAGACAGTGAACACAGCCATCATGCCCCAAAGTGTTGTAAAAATAAAAGCTATGCAGGGCGATTTCCCCGAGGTCTCAGTCCAGCTGGCAGTGGCCCTTGCCCGGCTGTGGTCTGTGGTCTGCACGGACCTGCAGGAGCTTGGGCCAGGGCCTTTCTCCATGCCAGGCTGTGGCCTCTCCGACCCAGGTCTGCGTAGGCAGTGGGTGAGTCGACGTGGCACCGGGCGCAGGGCTGACGTCTGACCCCGCGGGATTCTGTCTGGGGCTGGAGTTTCCAAAACAGCAGTAAAGAGGCTCCAATCTCCCCCACTCTCACCCAGGACACCTGCCTGATGTGGGAGGGCTGGAAAACCAGCTGATAGGCGGGAAAAGAGGGCGAGGGGACATTGCTTTTAACCTTGAGAGGCTGGCTTCCGAGCATGGCAGCAGAGCCTGCCTAGTTCCCTCCTGGTTGTGGACGGCTTCCTGGAGAGCAATGCGCATTTAGACGGGGGATGGTGGCAGTGGGGGGGAGGGCTGCCTGGGCGGGTCCCACAGGCGCAGAAGGAGGCCAAGCTGGCCTGTTGTAGGGGAGCGGCACTTACTCAAGGGGCCCGGGCCCTCCCGTTAAAGGGAATAGCACACCTGTCACATCCAGCGCCTTGATCGAGCAACCCTTTCACAGCCCTCCCCAGGAACAATACATCCTCCTTCCCCCACCCCCATCCGGATGCCAAGTCTCTCTCCCAGACACAGAAGCCTGATCTCGACCTTCTTGTCCCTTTCTGGTTCGTGAGGTGGCCTTTCCCCAATCCAGATGTTTTCCCTGGAGGGTCGCGTCCCCTTCTGACTCCTCGTCTCTCCCTTGGGAGCAGGTTGGCCCCTTTCCTTTACCATCTGAGCCAAAGCCCTGATCTGGCCTCTTTTCTAGGAAACCTGCCCCACGGGCATTATAGTCACTGGGCGCCCCCATCCCCTGTGAGGACATCCCTGCCTCCGGGGCTAACCTCATTTTCTCACTGGGCTCCCGGGCTTCTTCTTCTCCTCTCCAGCCTCAGGCCATCTTCCACAATGCCAGTATTGTCAGTCTTGGATTCCAGACAAGGAACTGATGGGAGATGAAGTGGCCCTCCCCGCTCCCCACCCTTCTACACAAAGGTCCCATTGCTGACTTATCACCTGACATAACTTCTGCTCCAGAGAGAAGCATCTACTGCTCATGGGGAGGGGAGGAGGGGCTTCGTTTTTTTTTTTTTTTGCCTCTAAGTCATCGTTGTTTTTTTTTGTTTTCTCATCCATCTTTGTTCTTCGCCCTGTGTGGGCCTCCCACTGCAGTGGCCCCTCTCATCGCATGCGCTCCAGAGTGCTGGCTCACAATTAGACACACCGGCCCAGCCATTCCTCCGCAGGTGGGATCCTCCCAGGCCAGGGACCGAACCGGTGCCCCTGCACTGCAAGGCGGACTCTCCACCCACTGGACCACCAGGGAAGCCCAAGGAGGGGGCCTCTTGGAGGAAGATCCTCAGACAACCTGACCCTCACAGTCCAGTGCTTGGTAGCGTGTCTCAATGAAGAGAGTACCCTTGCCCCCCAGGGTAAGAACCCAGGGAAAATCACATATGCTTAGATTGAAGTTTGGGCTCTGGCAGGAACATAGAATACAATAAACAGATCCTGCATTCAAAAATGGACCATATCCAACATGCAGTTTTCCAAGCAAATGGTCGAGAAGCAACTCTTGAGCTCCTTTCTCATGACAAGAGCAGAGTTTGGAGAAGAAAGAGAAGGGGGTCTGCAGAGGACTTTTAGAGCCTTGCCCACAAAGGGCAAGCCAACAAGATCAGTGGCAAAAGGCTTCAAGATTCAGAGAATTTCGAATGTCCCCAGGGTTCAAGGGTTGTGCCTATGGGAGAAATAAAGCGGCTAGACTGTGGCTGACTCGATATTACCACCCAAGGAAGAAGGATGGAGACGTGGGCGCCCTCCAAGCGTAGCCGGGCCATGGATGCCCAATCCTGGAGCTGTTTTGTGTTTTTTTCCCCCACCCCTCTCTCCCACCCCTCTCCCATCCTTTGGGCTGGGAGAGTGATAGAGTCTCTACAGGGAAACCTGCACTGATCCATGGGCCAGAGCCCAATGGTAAGGCACAGAAGCGTCCAGGGGGACCCTAAGGGAAAACGTGAAAGAATCCACAAGAGGCCTCACAAGGAAAAGAAATTGGCTTCAAAGATCTGGACGCCCAGAGAGTACACTGCTGTCTTTGAGGCTTCCTTTTTGCTGGCGAGACCGGAAGTGGTAAGACATCCCTCCACCGCCTCTATTCTCTCTTCTCCCGACTGCCACTTCTGGCCATCAGCCCCCTGAGTGCGGGCATGCTGAGTCACTTCAGTCCTGACCGATTCTGTGCCACCCTATGAACGGCAGCCCGCCAGGCTCCTCTGTCCATGGGAGTCTCCAGGCAGGACTACCAGAGTGGGTTGTCATGCCCTCCTCCAGGGGATCTTCCCAATCCAGGGATCGAACCCGGGTCTCTTGTGTTTCCTGCATTGGCAGGCAGGTTCTTTACCACGAGCACCGCCTGGGAAGCCCCAGCAGGCCCTGCCTGCTTGCGGCTAACTCAGTAGAGACAGGAAATGTTGACCCATGATGAAGATCAAAGGGTTGATGGCTAACCTGACTGGAAATTTCTAGGTACCAACATTATTGAATGTAGAACATATAACATGAGAAGGACTCAGACAAGTCACGGACTGCCGAGACTTTTATCCACAGACAGAAGAAAATTCTCCCGCTGAATGAACTTTTAAAAACAAAACGTCAGTTACAATGGTCGAGAAGCAACTCTTGAGCTCCTTTCTCATGACAAGAGCAGAGTTTGGAGAAGAAAGAGAAGGGGGTCTGCAGAGGACTTTTAGAGCCTTGCCCACAAAGGGCAAGCCAACAAGATCAGTGGCAAAAGGCTTCAAGATTCAGAGAATTTCGAATGTCCCCAGGGTTCAAGGGTTGTGCCTATGGGAGAAATAAAGCGGCTAGACTGTGGCTGACTCGATATTACCACCCAAGGAAGAAGGATGGAGACGTGGGCGCCCTCCAAGCGTAGCCGGGCCATGGATGCCCAATCCTGGAGCTGTTTTGTGTTTTTTTCCCCCACCCCTCTCTCCCACCCCTCTCCCATCCTTTGGGCTGGGAGAGTGATAGAGTCTCTACAGGAAACCTGCACTGATCCATGGGCCAGAGCCCAATGGTAAGGCACAGAAGCGTCCAGGGGACCCTAAGGGAAAACGTGAAAGAATCCACAAGAGGCCTCACAAGGAAAAGAAATTGGCTTCAAAGATCTGGACGCCCAGAGAGTACACTGCTGTCTTTGAGGCTTCCTTTTTGCTGGCGAGACCGGAAGTGGTAAGACATCCCTCCACCGCCTCTATTCTCTCTTCTCCCGACTGCCACTTCTGGCCATCAGCCCCCTGAGTGCGGGCATGCTGAGTCACTTCAGTCCTGACCGATTCTGTGCCACCCTATGAACGGCAGCCCGCCAGGCTCCTCTGTCCATGGGAGTCTCCAGGCAGGACTGCCAGAGTGGGTTGTCATGCCCTCCTCCAGGGGATCTTCCCAATCCAGGGATCGAACCCGGGTCTCTTGTGTTTCCTGCATTGGCAGGCAGGTTCTTTACCACGAGCACCGCCTGGGAAGCCCCAGCAGGCCCTGCCTGCTTGCGGCTAACTCAGTAGAGACAGGAAATGTTGACCCATGATGAAGATCAAAGGGTTGATGGCTAACCTGACTGGAAATTTCTAGGTACCAACATTATTGAATGTAGAACATATAACATGAGAAGGACTCAGACAAGTCACGGGACTGCCGAGACTTTTATCCACAGACAGAAGAAAAATTCTCCCGCTGAATGAACTTTCTAAGACAGCGGAAGACAAATAGAGCTGTGTTCAGTTACATTCCAGCCAGTTCCTTAAGTCATAGATTGAGACACGAAGACGGTCAGCAGATAGGACTGAGACAAGTGAGAGGACGTTGTGACCACATAAGGTCCCTCAGACTGCTTCAGCTGGCCCTCTCATTTCCTTGATGCCCTGCCTGTGAGGAAGGTGGTGGTGAGGGTGATGATGGTCATGATTCATACATTTATTGGCTCTTACGTAACCGATCTCCCTACTAAACCCTTAACTCTTAACAACTTCATGCTCATGACCGTTCTCTCTCATGGAGTGAAGGAGTTCAAGGAGACCTAATGCCGGGCTTGCAGCAGAGCTTCATGCTGGTAAAATAAATACATGCTTCATCTGATCTCCCAGCCCCAAGGAACATGATGAATGGGAGGAGAGAGAAGCAAGCTCTATAGTTGTTTTTATCTTTTCTATCACTAGGGATAGATAACCAGCCCTCCCTCCTGACAGGTATCCTTGATCTTCGTCAGCTTCTGTGTACCGCTATTTCACTGTCTATCCTTTTGTCTCTTCCTCCCTAACCCTGTTTAGTCTTAAAAGCCTGCCCCTGCCAGGAGCTCCCCTCCTGACTCCAGCCTGAGGCCCTATAGCTCTTAGATAAGCAGATGTCTTTATTTACAAAAGGAGAGGGGACTCAGCCAAACAAAGAAACTTATACTCAGGAAGCAGAAAATCTCAGGGAGGAGAATTCCTAACCAATTTTCAGGGATCTTCCCAATCCAGGGATCGAACCCGGGTCTCTTGTGTTTCCTGCATTGGCAGGCAGGTTCTTTACCACGAGCACCGCCTGGGAAGCCCCAGCAGGCCCTGCCTGCTTGCGGCTAACTCAGTAGAGACAGGAAATGTTGACCCATGATGAAGATCAAAGGGTTGATGGCTAACCTGACTGGAAATTTCTAGGTACCAACATTATTGAATGTAGAACATATAACATGAGAAGGACTCAGACAAGTCACGGGACTGCCGAGACTTTTATCCACAGACAGAAGAAAAATTCTCCCGCTGAATGAACTTTCTAAGACAGCGGAAGACAAATAGAGCTGTGTTCAGTTACATTCCAGCCAGTTCCTTAAGTCATAGATTGAGACACGAAGACGGTCAGCAGATAGGACTGAGACAAGTGAGAGGACGTTGTGACCACATAAGGTCCCTCAGACTGCTTCAGCTGGCCCTCTCATTTCCTTGATGCCCTGCCTGTGAGGAAGGTGGTGGTGAGGGTGATGATGGTCATGATTCATACATTTATTGGCTCTTACGTAACCGATCTCCCTACTAAACCCTTAACTCTTAACAACTTCATGCTCATGACCGTTCTCTCTCATGGAGTGAAGGAGTTCAAGGAGACCTAATGCCGGGCTTGCAGCAGAGCTTCATGCTGGTAAAATAAATACATGCTTCATCTGATCTCCCAGCCCCAAGGAACATGATGAATGGGAGGAGAGAGAAGCAAGCTCTATAGTTGTTTTTATCTTTTCTATCACTAGGGATAGATAACCAGCCCTCCCTCCTGACAGGTATCCTTGATCTTCGTCAGCTTCTGTGTACCGCTATTTCACTGTCTATCCTTTTGTCTCTTCCTCCCTAACCCTGTTTAGTCTTAAAAGCCTGCCCCTGCCAGGAGCTCCCCTCCTGACTCCAGCCTGAGGCCCTATAGCTCTTAGATAAGCAGATGTCTTTATTTACAAAAGGAGAGGGGACTCAGCCAAACAAAGAAACTTATACTCAGGAAGCAGAATTAAGTCTCAGGGAGGAGAATTCCTAACCATTAGGATGAGGGTGGATTACAGGTGGACGTGCTCTGACCCTGAGAGCGAGCATGGCTCTGCAGGCATCCAATTCTACCAAGCAGAGGTGAGAGAACTGGCCTTTGTTGGCACAGAGCGAGGCAGTAGGTGAGGGTCTCAAGCACTGGGATCAGGGACTGGGGGGCTGGAGGTGGGGAGGGCGGAGGCCAGGGCTAGATGAAGGTGAGGTGAGTGGAAGCCGGGACCCCGCAGCTCGCCTTGTGCTCCTCAAACAGCTGCTCCAGAGCCTGCATGTAGAGCTCGTGATAGTGGTCCACCTGCGCCTCCGTGGGCGGCCGGCACCGGGGCACTGGGATGGGGCGGCCCACTGCAGGAACAGAGGGATGCGGGTCAGGGGCGGGGCCTCCACCGTGGATGCCCCCTTCTTCCCTGGAGCTGGGCACTCACCCACAGTGGTGATGGGTCTTGCCAAGGGCACCAGGCCCCAGGACGAGGCCGAGAAGAGAACACGGCCCCAGAAGATGCAAAGAGAAAAGCCCAGGAGCTTCTTGAAGGCGACCTGGTACCGATGCTGCCAGGAATTGGGGTCAAAAGCCTTAACTCTGAAGACGTCATTCTCCCCAAAGGAGTACGTGGACACCAGAGAGGCTCTGGGAAGGGGGAGGGTAAGAGAGAAGAGGGCTAGTCACATCAAGGTCTCTAGGAGCACCCCCAAATTCTTCTCCCACAGGTTACCACTTCTCAAAACCATTTGAAGCAAATGACAGAGGCTATGAAGAAAGATCTATAAGAAAGGACTTACATTTCCTTTTTTTTTTTTTTGGCCATTTCTATTGGTCTTTCATTTATTTCCATCTTTGTTCTTTGGCCTGTCTGGGCCTCCTCTCTTGTTGCAGAGCACCAGCTCTGAGCACATGCGCGCCCAGAGCACTGACTCGGTAGTTGGACACACTGGTCCAGCCCGTGCAGCACATGGGTTCTTCCCCAGCCAGATCGAACCGGTGTCCCTTGATGCAGCTGTTACTGGGACACCGGGGAGCCCAGGACTTAACATTTCTAGGGACTCAGCCAAACAAAGAAACTTATACTCAGGAAGCAGAATTAAGTCTCAGGGAGGAGAATTCCTAACCATTAGGATGAGGGTGGATTACAGGTGGACGTGCTCTGACCCTGAGAGCGAGCATGGCTCTGCAGGCATCCAATTCTACCAAGCAGAGGTGAGAGAACTGGCCTTTGTTGGCACAGAGCGAGGCAGTAGGTGAGGGTCTCAAGCACTGGGATCAGGGACTGGGGGGCTGGAGGTGGGGAGGGCGGAGGCCAGGGCTAGATGAAGGTGAGGTGAGTGGAAGCCGGGACCCCGCAGCTCGCCTTGTGCTCCTCAAACAGCTGCTCCAGAGCCTGCATGTAGAGCTCGTGATAGTGGTCCACCTGCGCCTCCGTGGGCGGCCGGCACCGGGGCACTGGGATGGGGCGGCCCACTGCAGGAACAGAGGGATGCGGGTCAGGGGCGGGGCCTCCACCGTGGATGCCCCCTTCTTCCCTGGAGCTGGGCACTCACCCACAGTGGTGATGGGTCTTGCCAAGGGCACCAGGCCCCAGGACGAGGCCGAGAAGAGAACACGGCCCCAGAAGATGCAAAGAGAAAAGCCCAGGAGCTTCTTGAAGGCGACCTGGTACCGATGCTGCCAGGAATTGGGGTCAAAAGCCTTAACTCCGAAGACGTCATTCTCCCCAAAGGAGTACGTGGACACCAGAGAGGCTCTGGGAAGGGGGAGGGTAAGAGAGAAGAGGGCTAGTCACATCAAGGTCTCTAGGAGCACCCCCAAATTCTTCTCCCACAGGTTACCACTTCTCAAAACCATTTGAAGCAAATGACAGAGGCTATGAAGAAAGATCTATAAGAAAGGACTTACATTTCCTTTTTTTTTTTTTTGGCCATTTCTATTGGTCTTTCATTTATTTCCATCTTTGTTCTTTGGCCTGTCTGGGCCTCCCTCTCTTGTTGCAGAGCACCAGCTCTGAGCACATGCGCGCTCCAGAGCACTGACTCGGTAGTTGGACACACTGGTCCAGCCGCTGTGCAGCACATGGGTTCTTCCCCAGCCAGGGATCGAACCGGTGTCCCTTGCACTGCAAGGCGTGTCCTTACCCACTGGGACACCGGGGGAGCCCAGGACTTAACATTTCTAAGGATAAATGTGTAGTAGATCTTCATATATACATTTTCTCATATAGTCTCAACTAAAACCTGGTAGCGAGGTGAGTATTAACCCGATTTCACAAGTAAAGGAGTGTGCAAGCTCTTGCCTGTTTGAAGATGTCATAAACGAATGTTAACTAAGGGAGTCTGAGCCCCAGGGTCAAGTGATGAGCATCATGAATCTCTCTGCATTGGGAGGAAGCCTGGGGAATGGGCACCAGGGCTGGGCACAGAGGAAATGCTGAATGGCTGTCAAGAGCGCCCTCTAGAGGTGGTCGCCGTGTAAGCTCAGGGGACACAATCAACATACAGGGGGCAGGTGTGTAGGCATAGAGGGTGAGACGCCCCACAGAGATACTGAGATTCTGTTGAAGGCAACTCCGGGTGAGCTCCCCCTCACCCGTGCCTCTTTCGATTCCGGAGGGTGAGGCAATGCTCCCCTGGGATGGCATGCAGGGTCTCGCTGGCCCCCTGACCATGATGGCCACAGCCTGGCGGAGCTGGGGTTGGGACAGAATGAAGTCCCGGCTCCGACGGTTCACCGAACAAGTCCTGGGGGCAGGAGGAGGTGCAGGAACAGTCAGTACCCCTCCTTGGCTCTCTAGTCCCTCACCTAACCTTTCAGACAGGAAGGGTGGGGCTTCCCTGGTGGTCCAGTGGGTGAGGACATCGCCTTGCAGTGCAAGGGGTGCCAGTTCGATCCCTCGCTGGGGAGGAACCCACGTGCCGCAGAGCGGCTGGACCAGTGTGTCTAACTA
Source organism: Tragulus kanchil (assembly GCA_022376925.1). NCBI lineage: Eukaryota > Metazoa > Chordata > Mammalia > Artiodactyla > Tragulidae > Tragulus > Tragulus kanchil. Next base: position 151,969,844 of record JAIOJX010000002.1, on the reverse strand, counting down.
CCGAGCCAGCGCTCTGGAGCGCATGCGCCCAGAGCCGGTGCTCTGCAACGAGAGAGGCCACTGCGATGGGAGGCCCAGACAGGCCAAAGAACAAAGATGGATGAAAATAGAAAAATGAAAGACCAATAGAAGTGGCCAAAAAAAAAAAAATCACTTACTGCACTAAAAAGGCCCTTTCGTTCGCTTAAGAAAACAGGAAGGGTGAGCCCGCACCCCTTTCTGTCCAAATTGCCTCGCCCTGAGCCCCTGTCAGCGCGCCCTACAGCACCTCTCCCAGCAAGGATGCGGGACTCTTGCTCAAAAGCCACTCCCTGACCTCACTGTGAGCCTGGCCAACGTTCGAGCCAAATATTGATGTCTGCAGTAAGTGACGAGGGTGGGCAACCCTCTGGCCGGGGAAGGGTTGAATCGCTGTCTGTCAATCAGCTCAAGGCTCACCATGGCACACAGCGTAGTCTCAGCAGACTGGGGAGGAGAAGACACCATTCGATGCAGCCAGCGAGAACCAGAGCCCCGGGAACAGTTGGGAAGAGCCCGTGCCCTCTGTGCCGAAGTTACAGAAGTATCCGATGGCCAGGGTCCCATGTGGGTGAGTGACCACCGCATAGCTCTGGTCTGGGGGCTGCGCTGCTGTTTTCACCAGCTGGTGGGGGATAGGAGCAGAATGAGGAAAAGAAAGCAGAGAAGGCAGGAGGGTGGCTGAAAAGACTTCCCTGCACACCAGCAGACTTCAGATCTAAGATGGGTCAGGGCACAGGGTCCTCTCCGGAACACCATCCCAGCCGCTGCCCCATTGCCTGAACTTAGGCAATCCTGGGGGAGTTCCACCATAGGGAGGGGGAGGTCGGCGAGAAGGAGGGAATAGCCTCCCTTGGAGGGTGACCTGTTACCTTCATGCAGGCTCCCTTCGGTGTTTCCAAACAGTCCAGTTCCTCAGCCACTCAGAACGCCTTCCTTCTCAGGCAGAGAGAGAAGTGGGGAAGAGTTCCCAGAGCCTCCGTTTATCGCCTCTCATGACCCAGGCCCTTGTTTAGCAACTCACCTTGCTGGGGTGTGTCCCGGTCCAAGAATAACCATATTAAGTAGAGAACAGAGCTATACCAGAAGGAGGTGAAGAGGAAGAAGTGAAGAAGTGAAAACAAAGGGCCCGGGAACAGATGAGAAAGGAAAAAGATTTAGATTACGAAACAACAGTGACTTCTCCACCCTCACCAATGAGATCCCTACCCAGTCTTCCAGCTGGATCTTGGCCTTCCCTCCCTTTGCCCTTGTGGTCCAGGTTGGGGGTCTGCTTCCCAGCCTCTCCCTTTGCACCTTCTCTAGTGGACCCCAGCTCTGCTCCCCTTACCCATGAAGAGGAAGCAGAACACGTATTTAAGGATGCTCAGGATTTCTAGCCGCTGTTTCTGCAAGGTTTTCATGCTGCCGGGGGGCGGTGGGGCAGGGTACTCTCAGGTGCTCCTCTTCTGCCAGCATGGCTCCAGGACCCTGCAAAAGGACTCAGGTTTCTGTAGGTTCCCAGGAAACCTTTCTGGTCTGAGTGGCCAAGCCCCTGGGGCCTCCTAGGATCTCTTGTAGGCGCTTTTGTGGATGCAGAGACTCTTCGGTCCAGAGCCTGTGCACACTTATCCTGAACTTCTCCAGTGGGCTAGTCTGGAGTGGCCCTTCCTTGGGGCTGGGAGACGAGGTCTAGGGTGTGCACTGAGGTCCATTCCCAGGTGCCCTAGAAATCTTGTGGGGAAAATGTTGCAGAAGAAGTCAGCTAGCCCACCCACCCAGGTCCCAGATGTGACCCGGGACTGTGTGATCTTGCAGATCCTGGACAAGGCCCCCACCCTCCACCCACATTTGTGAGCCCCTGGGAGTGTCAAGGTCACTGGGAGGCGTGGTTTGGAGAGGGAGATCTCTCCCCTAAGGACAAACACCCCAAAGCACACGTATGGTCCCACCCACCCACACTCATCGAGGGTTCATCGAGGGGCCGGGGGCCGGCTAGGAGAGGAGGAGGCCCTGTGGGCGGGACCTGTCACACGCCTTGGTCTCATGGAACAGCCACACCGGCGGCTCCACAGGGACCCTGGGTACTGTGTCCATGCGTGCTGAGGTGTGCCGCCTGATCACTGTGCACGGCTCGGGGCCTGCAGTGTGCGCAGAAGAGACATAAGAGGGGCGGCCACTGAGAGCCCATCGAGTCCCCTTCCCTCCTGAGGGATCACCGGGGACCGAGGTCAGGGCTGGCGCATTTGCCAGAGTGCCGCCTGGGGGCGTGGCTGGAGCAGGTCTTCCGGCCCCAACCTGGAACCTTCACCTCCTGGCTGTGCGGGGGTCTTGACCAGGGTGGGGCGGGCTGGGGAGCCAGGAAACAGGGCAGGTAGAGGCCGGAGCTGTGGACGGGGTGTGGAAAGGGCCGGAGAAGGCCCCGGGCCCCCGGGACATTCATAGGACTGTCCCCAGCAGCCGCTGAGTTTCCTGCGTCCTCTGACCCAGGCCCGGCGGGTCAGACGCTCTGGAAGAGCTCCTTCTCCCCAGAGGGAAGCCCGGCAGCAGGGAGGCTCGTGGGAGCAGGGCACGCTTGACTCTGGGTCCCGTGGGCGCGTCCTCCTCCCCCGAAGCGCTGGCCCAGAGGACCGGCCTGGCCAGCCCCGGGCTCCTCACCGATGTTCCAGTGCCAGCGTGCCTAATCTCTCCTGATTGCAGATCTGCCAGCCCAGTGATCTAATCCCAGATCCGGGCATTGCCTTCAGCACCCTCCAGGGCCAGTGGCCTGGGCCAGTGGGGGTCACCGTGTGTGTGCAGCGTGACTAGCAGGCTCCCTGTTTGTCACCCTGGCTGGCCCCAGAGGGGTGGAGAGTGTGCAGGCGCGGCTCAGACCTTCGAGGGGTGGCCTCTGTGGACACGGCATTGTGGGTATCGCTAAGGATCAAGGAGCCCCTCCAATCTCCAAGCCCTTTGGGAGAGCTCTTCCCACAGCATTCTGATGCCCTGTATCTCTTCACTAAACAGACCCCTTTAGGTACAGAGGGACAAAGCCCCAGCCAAGGGGAAGAGACTTAGGCAAGCTCAGGCGGCAGAATGAAGTGTCTGGGGCCAGCATTCAGGGCCCTGACATCCGTCTAAGGCAGCAAGACTGTGTTGATTAGGATGGCAATGGAACAGACATGTACAGGCTCCCTCCCAGAGAGAGCCTCTACCAAGGCGTGGTGTAAGAGAACTGGCTTTTATTAGCACAGGAGCAGGGCAGTAGGTCAGGGTATCAGGGGCTGAGGGGCTGGAGGTGGGGAGGGCGGAGGCCAGGGCTAGATGAAGGTGAGGTGAGTGGAAGCCGGGACCCCGCAGCTCGCCTTGTGCTCCTCAAACAGCTGCTCCAGAGCCTGCATGTAGAGCTCGTGATAGTGGTCCACCTGCGCCTCCGTGGGCGGCCGGCACCGGGGCAGCGGGATGGGGCGGCCCACTGCAGGGATGGGGGGCCACACATCAGGGGCATGGCCTCCACCGTGGATGCCCCCTTCTTCCCTGGAGCTGGGCACTCACCCACAGTGGTGATGGGTCTGGCCAAGGGCATCAGGCCCCAGGACGAGGCCGAGAGGAGACCACGGCCCCAGAAGATGCAAGGAGAAAAGCCCAGGAGCTTCTTGAAGGCGACCTGGCACCGATGCTGCCAGGAATTGGGGTCAAAAGCCTTAACTCTGAAGACGTCATTCTCCCCAAAGGAGTACGCGGGCACCAGAGAGGCTCTGGGAAGGGGGAGGGTAAGAGAGAAGAGGGCGGGTCACATCAAGGTCTCCAGGAGCACCCCACGTTCCCCCAGGGCACCACTTCCCACGACCAACTGAAGGAAATGACAGTGCTATAAAGAAAGAGAAAAGGGAGGAACTTATAGGTCTTAAGATGGATGTGGACTGGACCTTCATTATATACATTTTCTCATTCTGTCTCAACTACAATATTTCACTGGCAAAGAATTATGCAAGAATTCAGTAAAGAATCATGACTCAGTAAAGAATCATGGGGGTCCAGTGGCTAAGACTTTGAGCTCCCAATGCAGGGGCCCGGGTTCGATCCTCGCTTAAGGAACTAAATCCCACACGCCTCCACAAAACCGAGCGCAAACAAATAAAAATCATAAATATATTTAAAAAATAACTAAATAAAAAGAATCATGCAAGGTTCAGCTTGCGAGAAAATGTCATGAAAGAATGTGAACCGAGGCAGTCTGAGCCCCAGGGCCCAGGGATGTGCACTGTGATCCTGTCTTTCTCTTGGTGGGAGGGAACCTGAGAACTGGGCCCCGGTGCTGGGCACAGAGGAAAGACCCAGTGGCTGCCGAGAGCGCCCTCTCGAGGTGGTTGTGGTGGAAGCTTGGAGGCACACACTCCGCCTACAGGGGGTGGGTTTGTTTGAGTCACTGTAGCTCCCCAGAGGCCCTGTGAGGGTCTGACCCTGGAGGGCAGCCCCGGCTGAGCTCCCCCTCACCCGTGGTTCAGGGCCAGGCGGACGAAGCCTTTGCGATTCCGGAGGGTGAGGCAGTGCTGCCCTGGGATGGCATACAGGGCTTCGTGGGCTCCCCCAACCACGATGGCCACCGCCTGGCCGAGCTGGGGTTGGGACAGAATGAAGTCCAGGCTCTGGCGGCTCACAGAACAAAATCCTGGGGGCAGAAGTGTAGAAACAGTCAGCACCCATTCCTCAGCTTCCTGGTCCTCCCTCCGCCCTCTCGAACAGGCAGGGCGAGCCCCCAGCCCTTTCCTTCCAAGCTCCCTCCCCGTGTGCCCCTGACAGCGTGCCCTACGGCGCTTTTCCCAGCAAGGACGCAGGATGCTGGCTCCAAAGACACTCCCTACCCCCGTCTGTGAGCCATGTCAACGTTCAAGCCAGAGGGGAGGCCACTCTGACTGGACTGGGGTGCGGTCACCTTCAGTCACGCAGCTCAAGACTCACCATAGCACATAAAGTAGTCTCGAAATCCTGGGACGTGCAAGCTGCCATTCAAGGTCGCCAACGAGAACCGAATCCCTGGGAACGCCTGGGAGGAGCCCGTGCCCTCTGTGCCGAAGTTACAGAAGCATCCAATGGTCATGATCCCGTGTGGGTGGGTGACCACCACGTAGTTCTTGTCTGGGGGTAGCTCAGCTGTTTTCACCAGCTATGGGGTGGGGTGGCGGGGAGGATGAGGGAAAGAAAGCAGAGAAGGCAGGAGAGCAGCTGACAGGAGTGCCCTCCGCGCCAGGAGACCCCAGAGTTCAGGATCTGAGATGAGGCCAGGGCACAGGGTCTTCTCCAGAACACCATCCCAGCCCCCGCCCAGCGACTGAACTGGAGCAGCTGAGGGTGGGAATCCATCACGGGGCGGGGCGAGGGCGGGGGAGGGCGGCGAGGGAGGAGAACAGCATCCCTCGGAGGGTGACCCGTTACCTTAATGGGGAAATAATCCCTTACGTATTTCCAAACAGTCCAGTTTCTCAGCCACTCACAACGCCTTCCTCCTTGGGCAGAGGCATGTGTGGGAGCAGTTACTAAAGGCACCCCTGAACAGCGCTCTGCCCGAGCCCCTGTTTGTGGCGTTCAGTCCGTAGGCTATATCCTGTTCTCCGGGTCCCCATGAACTGCAGCACTCCAGACTTTGCTGTCTTTCACTGTCTCCTGGAAGTGGCTCACACGCACACGCTCTGAGTCAGTGTTGCGATCTAACCGTCTAATCCTGTGGTGCCCGCTTCTCCTCCGGCCCTTGCTGAGGTCTCACCTTGCTGGGGTGTGTTCCAGTCGTAACATAGCCATGCCAAGTAGAGAACAGGGAGCCACTGGAGCGAGGTGAACAGGAGGAAGAAGGCAAGAAGGGAGAAGAAAGGGCCTGGGAGACAGATGACAAAGGCAAAACATTTAGATCCTGAAGCCACAGGGACTTCTCCCCTCCACCCGCACCAATGAGAGCATCGCTCCACTCGCAGCTGCTCCTGGCCCATTCCTCCCTTGTCCCGGGTTGTCCAGGCAAAGGGGACGCCAGTGTGCCTCCCCGCCTCCCTGTTTTCATCCTCCTGGGTGGACCTCTGCTCAGCTCCCTCACCCGTGAGGATGTAACTGAGCGCATACTGATAGACGCTTAATACTTCCAGCCACTGTTTCTGCCGGGTTTTCATGCTGGGGGAACGGGAAGCGGTGGAGGTCTTCAGGTGCTCCCCTTCTGCCAGCATGGCTCCAGGACCCCAGACACTGGATGAAGGCTTCGACAGGTGCCCAGGACGCCTTTCTGGTCTGAGTGGCCAAGTCCTTGGGTCCTCCTGGGATCAGGATCGCTTGTAGGCAGCTTTGTGGAACGGAGACTCTGGTCAGAGTCCTAGAGGCCTCGAGCCTCCTCACACTTATGAATTTCTCCAGGGGGCTGGGCTGGGCTGGGCCCTGAGTGGCACGGGGAGGTGGTCTAGGGGGCGTGCCACCAAGGTCCAACCCCAGGGCCCTGGGAAGTCACTTTGGGAGAGGTTACAGAAGCCTCAGAGCCATCCCACTGGATCCCAGCCACGACTGCGTGGTCTCCCAGGTCCTGGTCTAGCGCTCCCTTCTCTTTGCTGACCTGTGAGCGTCTCTGCCACTGGGAGGTGTGGCTTGGCACAGGGATCTCCCCTCCGAGCACAAACACACCAGAGAAAAACGGCTTTTATGTCCCCTTCCCTCCCAGGGGGTTCACTGGGACAGAGCTCAGGGCTGGCCAGGTTGCTGAATGCCAGCCTCTGGCTGAAGCTGGCAGCCAAGTATTCAGGCCTGAACCCGGGACTTTCACCCCCAACCCTGCGGGGGCCTTGAGCCCAGGGTGGAGCGGGCTGCGGAGCCAGGGAGCGGAGCAGGTAGAGGAGTCGGGTGTGGACGGGCGTGGGGAAGGACAGGAGGAGGCCTCGGGCCCCCAAGCATTCCTAGGGCCGCTTTCAGCAGTGGCAACTTCTCCTCTGTCCTTTGATCCAGGACCCCGGGGGTGGGGGGTTCGGAAACTCTGCAAGAGGCCGTTCATCTCAGAAGAGAGGAGGCTCTCAGGAGGCTCTGGGGTTGAGATGCTTGGCTCTGATCCTGTGGTTTGGGGCTCCTCCCCAGAGGGCTTTCCTGGTCAGCCAACCCTACAAATCCCTTCTGATTGCAGCTCCATAGGTTCAGTTATCAGGGATCCGTGCTTTGCCTCCAGCACCTCCCAGGGCCCCGTCTGAGGCCAGGGGTAGGGCCAGTGGGGGTAGCCAGGTGTGTGTGTACCCTGAATGGCCGGGTTATTCATTTGTCACTCGGGCCTGGTCCCTGAGGCGTCCAGGACCTCCAGGAGGACGTACTCCCTAAGGTGCGGCTTAGGCTCCATGGAGAGACCTTCAGAGGGAAGGGCTTTGTGGGAAATGGCAAGAATCAGGGAGCACCTCCAAGAGAGTCCACTGGGCTGGGGGCACACCCTCCCAGTGAATTGAGGCCAGTCCCTCCCAGTGCCCACGACCGTGGTCAACACAGACCAGAGGCTGCCCTGCTCTAGTATCATGTTGCGGCCTTTTCTTCTCTCTTCTCTTCCTTTGCTGTTGCCCCGTCTCCCCTCTGCTCTGGGTGGTGGGAGGGACGCGGAGTCCCCAGGCGGGGAAACACTACATGGGCTCAAGAAGCACGAATCCCTCTTTATGGAGAGGGAGGCTGAGGAACTGTCGTGCATCATGTAGAACCTCAGAAACGCTGTCCCCATGAACTCTTGGGAAGGGAGGAGCAAGACAGCGGGCTCCCTGAGCTCCTGAGGGCCGTGTGGTGGGGAGTGAGGCGACCCATTCAGTCCCGGCACACGGACCATACACCCAGGAGGCAAGGCGCCGACCCCTCCTCCCTGCCCCAGGAGAAGGGCACGGAAGACACGACGGCAGGAAGGCTGGTCAGAGTGGCTGTGTGTCAGAGGTCAACAAAGGCCACCAAGATAGAGCAGGGCCCCGAGGGGTGGGCAACCCTCCTTCCAGTGGGTGAGACAGCCAGGGTGCAGGAGCCCCAGCCCTTCCGGTGGTATGAGATCACACCGTCATAGCCCAGGAAGCGGCACCCACCTCCCTGGAGAGGCGAGAGGGGAGTGTAGGGCAGAGGCAGCGGATGTGGCAGCGGGACAGCAGGCCATGACGGGGGAGAGGCCAAGTGGGGAGCACTCACCCACAGTGGTGATGGGTCTGGCCAAGGGCCCCAGGCCCCAGGACGAGACTGAGAAGAGACCATGGCCCCAGAAGATGCAAGGGGAAATGCCCACGAGCTTCTGGAAGGTGATCTGGGTCAGACGCTGCCAGGAATTGGGGTCAAAAGCCTTAACTCGGAAGACATCATTCTCCCCAGAGGAGTACCCGGGCACCAGAGACGCTCTGGGGAGGTGGGGGTGGGGGGCGGCAAGACACAAGAGGGCTGGCTGCATCACGGGCTCTAGGAGCACTCTCGAATTTTTCCCTCACAGGTTGCCACTGCCTAAGGTCATTTGAAGCATATCACAGGCTGTGAAGAAAGATCTGGACAAAGGAATTTGTATTTCTTAAGAATTTGTGTACTGGGCCATCCTACATACATTTACTCATACTGTCTCAACTAAAATGTGGAGCCAAGATCCCGGACAAGGCCCCCACCCCCCACCCACATTTGTGAGCCTCTGGGAGTGTCAAGGTCACTGGGAGGCGTGGTTTGGAGAGGGGGATCTCTCCCCTAAGGACAAACACCCCAAAACACACGTATGGTCCCACCCACCCACACTCATCGAGGGTTCATCGAGGGGCCAGGGGCCGGCTAGGAGAGGAGGAGGCCCTGTGGGCGGGACCTGTCACACGCTTGGTCTCATGGAACAGCCACACCGGCGGCTCCACAGGGACCCTGGGTACTGTGTCCATGCGTGCTGAGGTGTGCCGCCTGATCACTGTGCACGGCTCGGGGCCTGCAGTGTGCGCAGAAGAGACATAAGAGGGGCGGCCGCTGAGAGCCCATCGAGTCCCCTTCCCTCCTGAGGGATCACGGGCGACCGAGGTCAGGGCTGGCGCATTTGCCAGAGTGCCGCCTGGGGGCGTGGCTGGAGCAGGTCTTCCGGCCCCAACCTGGAACCTTCACCTCCTGGCTGTGCGGGGGTCTTGACCGGGGTGGGGCGGGCTGGGGAGCCAGGAAACAGGGCAGGTAGAGGCCGGAGCTGTGGACGGGGTGTGGAAAGGGCCGGAGAAGGCCCCGGGCCCCCGGGACATTCATAGGACTGTCCCCAGCAGCGGCTGAGTTTCCTGCATCCTCTGACCCAGGCCCGGCGGGTCAGACGCTCTGGAAGAGCTCCTTCTCCCCAGAGGGAAGCCTGGCAGCAGGGAGGCTCGTGGGAGCAGGGCACGCTTGACTCTGGGTCCCGTGGGCGCGTCCTCCTCCCCCGAAGCGCTGGCCCAGAGGACCGGCCTGGCCAGCCCCGGGCTCCTCACCGGTGTTCCAGTGCCAGCGTGCCTAATCTCTCCTGATTGCAGATCTGCCAGCCCAGTGATCTAATCTCAGATCTGGGCATTGCCTTCAGCACCCTCCAGGGCCAGTGGCCTGGGCCAGTGGGGGTCACCGTGTGTGTGCAGCGTGACTAGCAGGCTCCCTGTTTGTCACCCTGGCTGGCCCCAGAGGGGTGGAGAGTGCGCGGGAGGAATTATTTCCTAGGTAGCAGCTTAGACGTCCGAGAGGAGGCCGCTGGAGGAACGGCTTTGTGGGAAATGCTAAGGATTGGGCTGCTCTGTCAGGAAAGAAATTTCCCAGGCTGTGGGCACGCCTTCAAAGTGGACTGGAGTCAGTTCTCACCTGACCATGGCCTTGTTCAACACTGAGCAGAGACTGTGCACCAGCAGTGTTTCCAGGTTAGTGACAGTCAGCTTTGCTGTTATAGTTTGACCACACTTCACCTTGTGGGACTTTAGTTCCCTGAACAACGATTGAACCTGGGTTCCAGCAGTGTGAACTCGGAGTCCTGTCCATTGCACCACTAGAGAATTCATGGATCATTGGTCTTTAAAAAGTTTTTCTGGAATTAAAAAAAAAATTGAGGAAAATTAAAATAAAAAGTCATACAGTAATAGAAAAAAAAAGAAAAGAAATTGAGGTACTTTCCTGGTGGTCAAGTGGCTAAGACTCCATGATCCCAATGTGCGGGCTCTGAGTTCAATGCCTGGTCAGGGAACTAGATTCCACACGCCACAGCTAAGACTCAGAGCAGTCAAATAAATAAACACATTTTTTAAAAAGTTTGACTTCCCTGGTGGTCCTGCAGTTAGGAATCTGTCTGCCAGGCACTGGTTTGATCCCTGGTCTGGGAACATTCCACATGCCATGAGGCAATTAAGCGCAAAAGCCACAGCTACTGAGCTGGGGCCAGAGCTTCTGAGACTGGAGACCTCAAGAGTCTGTGCTCAGCAGCGTAGAATAAATGGCAATGAGAAACCCTCACACCATAAGTAGAGAGTAGCACCGGTGTGCTGCAGCTAGAGAAAGTCCTGTCTGCAGCAAGAAAGATTCAGGCAGCCATCAATAAATATAAAGAGGAATTAAATTTTAGAAATTATTACAACTATTTTAAATTATCTATTTGTTTATTTTTGGCTGCCCCGGGTCTTTGTTGCTGTGCAAGGATTTTCTCGACTTGCAGTGAGCGAGGGCTACTCTGTATTATGTGCACAAGCTTCTGTTTTTTCAGAATACAGGCTTGAGGCCCATAACTTTAGTAGTTGTGAACTTTGGGTCTAGTTGTTCCATGGCATGTGGGATCCTCTTGGACCAGGAATCAAACCTGTGTCCCCTGCAACGGCAGGCGGGTTTCCATCCATTGTACCACCAGGAAAGTCTAAATTATTATGAGTTTTAAAAGCTACATTCCACTTACAGTTCCAAAAAAAATATTGTCAATATGGTACAAACATTTTGAGCTCATGTTACATTGAATCGTTTATCGAGACCTCCATCCCCACCCCTACCTCACCCATCTCCCCACTGGAAGGACACTTCTGTTTAGTTTTCAAGATTGCTTTTTCTTTTTTATTTTTTAGGGAAATCTGACACACACACACCTCTAGAAGCCTCTGTCACACGTCACATTGTCTCCTGGCCCAAAGTGCTTTCCCTCCCACGATGACTTTCTGATCAAAGTCTCTCCCACACTAAAAAATAGGAAGAGAATTGGTTGTGATATGTGCCCAGCACATTGGCGATGCCCCATGAATGCAGGGTGGGTTAGTAGGAGACAAGATAGGCATCGTGCAGGCTGGCACACCCTTGCCATCCCCGTTCCCAGCGTCATTCGCCAGCCGTTCCCTGGCTCACGGACCACTTGCAAGAGATCTTTTCTGCGTCCCTGTGCAGCTCCAGAGTGAGATGGACTTTAGAGTCTGGCCAGAGTGATGCTCAGTCCACATGGAAAGGTGACCCACCCAGGGGACCGGATGCAGATCCAGGCGTTGACTGTTGACCCCACCAAACCTGTCTGGGTACCAACTTTAAGTGAATGTAGAACTTGGCACCTGAGAAACACCCAGAAGATTCAGAGGCCTGCAAAAATGTTTATCCGGGGGCAAGAGAAAATTCCTCCACTGCCGATGGAGGACAGAGGGGCACGCAGTCACCTCCAACAAACCTTCTCCCTTAGGTCATGGATCAAGACACGGAGCCAGTCAGCACAGAGGACTGGCACAAGCCAAAGGGTGTCACGATCACGGGAGGCCCCTCACAACATTTCTGATGACTCTTTGTTTCATCGATGCCATTCCTGTGGGATGGTGACGGTGGTGATAAAATGCTGATGATGAAGTCGTTGGCTCTTATTTTGCCCGTGACTTTTTTTATATATATAAGTGAATTTTATTTATTTATTTATTTTTGGCTATTCTGGGTTGTCACTGCCACTGCAGGCTCTTCTCTAGTTGCAGAGAGTGGGGGCTCCTCTCTAGTTGAGGTGAGCAGGCTTCTTGGTGCAGTGACTTCTCTTGTGGAACTCGGACTCTAGGGCACACGGGCTTCCGTCGTTGCGGCACGCAGGCTCCATCGTTGGGGCTCTGAGGCTCTAGAGCACAGGCTCCATAGTTGTGGTTCACGGGCTTCGTCGCTCCGCAGCATGTGGGATCTTCCCAGCTCAGGGGTCGAACCCATGTCTCCTGCATGGGCAGGCGAACTCTTGACCACTGAGCTCCCAGGGAAGCCCCTTGTCCATGACTTTTAAAGGTTAGATCTTAATAAGCTGACCCTAACCCAGCAGTTCTTTGTCACAGAGTGAAACAGTTTTTGTGGACCTAATGCTGGACTTGCAATAGGGCTTCGTATGATAAAAATAGGTCCCTGATTCATCTGACCTCTGGGTCCCCAGGAAACATGGGGGATGGGGAGGACCCGCAAAGGCAAGCTGTATGCTCAACTCTGTCTTTTCTGTGGATCATCCCAGCCTCCTTTCTGACAGGTGCCCTTGATCCTTGTCAGCTTCTGTTCACAGGATTTCATCCTCTACCCTATTGTATCCACTGGCCTATATCTTGTCCACGCTTCCAAGCCTAGCCGTTGAAAGATACCTTCCCCAACAGCATTCTGATGCCCTGTATCTCTGACTAGGCAGGCGCCTTTATGAACGGAGGGAGAAAGGCCCCAGCTAAGGGGAGAGACTCACGCAAGCTTGTGCAGCAGAATGAAGTTCCTGGAGGTAGATTTCAGGTCCTAATTATCAGTTTAAGGCAGCAAGTCTATGTGGATTAGGGTGGAGGTGGAGCACACGTAGGTCATGGATCAAGACACGGAGCCAGTCAGCACAGAGGACTGGCACAAGCCAAAGGGTGTCACGATCACGGGAGGCCCCTCACAACATTTCTGATGACTCTTTGTTTCATCGATGCCATTCCTGTGGGATGGTGACGGTGGTGATAAAATGCTGATGATGAAGTCGTTGGCTCTTATTTTGCCCGTGACTTTTTTTATATATATAAGTGAATTTTATTTATTTATTTATTTTTGGCTATTCTGGGTTGTCACTGCCACTGCAGGCTCTTCTCTAGTTGCAGAGAGTGGGGGCTCCTCTCTAGTTGAGGTGAGCAGGCTTCTTGGTGCAGTGACTTCTCTTGTGGAACTCGGACTCTAGGGCACACGGGCTTCCGTCGTTGCGGCACGCAGGCTCCATCGTTGGGGCTCTGAGGCTCTAGAGCACAGGCTCCATAGTTGTGGTTCACGGGCTTCGTCGCTCCGCAGCATGTGGGATCTTCCCAGCTCAGGGGTCGAACCCATGTCTCCTGCATGGGCAGGCGAACTCTTGACCACTGAGCTCCCAGGGAAGCCCCTTGTCCATGACTTTTAAAGGTTAGATCTTAATAAGCTGACCCTAACCCAGCAGTTCTTTGTCACAGAGTGAAACAGTTTTTGTGGACCTAATGCTGGACTTGCAATAGGGCTTCGTATGATAAAAATAGGTCCCTGATTCATCTGACCTCTGGGTCCCCAGGAAACATGGGGGATGGGGAGGACCCGCAAAGGCAAGCTGTATGCTCAACTCTGTCTTTTCTGTGGATCATCCCAGCCTCCTTTCTGACAGGTGCCCTTGATCCTTGTCAGCTTCTGTTCACAGGATTTCATCCTCTACCCTATTGTATCCACTGGCCTATATCTTGTCCACGCTTCAAAGCCTAGCCCGTTGAAAGATACCTTCCCCAACAGCATTCTGATGCCCTGTATCTCTGACTAGGCAGGCGCCTTTATGAACGGAGGGAGAAAGGCCCCAGCTAAGGGGAGAGACTCACGCAAGCTTGTGCAGCAGAATGAAGTTCCTGGAGGTAGATTTCAGGTCCTAATTATCAGTTTAAGGCAGCAAGTCTATGTGGATTAGGGTGGAGGTGGAGCACACGTGGGCAGGCTCCCTCCCAGAGAGAGACTCTACCAAGTAGCGGTCAGAGACTGACTTTTGTGATCACAGTAGCATGGTAGTAAGAGGTGGGCCTCAGACACTGGGTTCGGGGACTGCGAGGGGAGGGTACTGGGACGTGGAGGACGATGAGTCCAGGTAGATGGAGGGGAGGTGAGTGGACGTGGGGATGCAGCTGCTCTCCCTGTGCTCCTCAAACAATTGTCTGGAGCCTTCATGTAGAGCATGTGACAGTATTCCACCTGCTCCTTAGGGGGCTGCAGGCACTGGAGCACCGGGACGGGGTGGCCCACTGCAGGGCCAGGGGAACAGACCAGGGGAGGAGCACCTGCAGCCCACACAGCTAACAGCAGCTTCCTTCCCCGAAGGCACTCACCCACAGAGATGATGGGTCTGGCCAAGGGCAGAGGAAGAAGATAAGGAGGGAACAGAAGGGGCCTGAGGGAAGGTGAGAAAGGAAAAAGATTTAGATTGTGAAACCGCAGAAACTTCTCCCCTACACTCTCACCCATGAAATCCCTGACCGGCTCTCAGCTGACCTTGGCCCCCTTCTCCCTTTGCCCTGGTGGTCCAAGTAGGTGGGCAGTCCAGCCTTTCTCCTCCTCCCTCCCCCATGAAGATGAAAGTGAGCGCATATTGACAGACGCTCCGTACTTCTAGCCACGGCTTCTGCAGGGTTTTCATACAGGGGGAGGGCAGTGGGGTGGTAGAGACTCTCAGGTGCCCCGCTTTTGCCCGCATGGCTCCAGAACCCAAGAAACAGGATGAAGGTTTCCGTAGGGACCCAGAAAGCCTTTCTGATCTGAATGGCAAAGCCCTTGGGTTCTCCCAGGATCAGGATCGTTTGCAGGCAGCTCTGTGGAATGGGAGACTCTAGTCCGAGCCCCAGAGGTCTCCAGCCTCCTCACGCTTAGCATGGACTTTTCCAGTGGGCTGGTCCCGGCTGGCCTCTGCATGGCTCTGGGAGACGGGCTAGGGGACTTGCCACCAAGGTCCACCCACAGGGACATTAGAAATCATTTTGGGAAGGAATTATCAGTTTAAGGCAGCAAGTCTATGTGGATTAGGGTGGAGGTGGAGCACACGTGGGCAGGCTCCCTCCCAGAGAGAGACTCTACCAAGTAGCGGTCAGAGACTGACTTTTGTGATCACAGTAGCATGGTAGTAAGAGGTGGGCCTCAGACTCTGGGTTCGGGACTGCGAGGGGAGGGTACTGGGACGTGGAGGACGATGAGTCCAGGTAGATGGAGGGGAGGTGAGTGGACGTGGGGATGCAGCTGCTCTCCCTGTGCTCCTCAAACAATTGTCTGGAGCCTTCATGTAGAGCATGTGACAGTATTCCACCTGCTCCTTAGGGGGCTGCAGGCACTGGAGCACCGGGACGGGGTGGCCCACTGCAGGGCCAGGGGAACAGACCAGGGGAGGAGCACCTGCAGCCCACACAGCTAACAGCAGCTTCCTTCCCCGAAGGCACTCACCCACAGAGATGATGGGTCTGGCCAAGGGCAGAGGAAGAAGATAAGGAGGGAACAGAAGGGGCCTGAGGGAAGGTGAGAAAGGAAAAAGATTTAGATTGTGAAACCGCAGAAACTTCTCCCCTACACTCTCACCCATGAAATCCCTGACCGGCTCTCAGCTGACCTTGGCCCCCTTCTCCCTTTGCCCTGGTGGTCCAAGTAGGTGGGCAGTCCAGCCTTTCTCCTCCTCCCTCCCCCATGAAGATGAAAGTGAGCGCATATTGACAGACGCTCCGCATTCTAGCCACGGCTTCTGCAGGGTTTTCATACAGGGGGAGGGCAGTGGGGTGGTAGAGACTCTCAGGTGCCCCGCTTTTGCCCGCATGGCTCCAGAACCCAAGAAACAGGATGAAGGTTTCCGTAGGGACCCAGAAAGCCTTTCTGATCTGAATGGCAAAGCCCTTGGGTTCTCCCAGGATCAGGATCGTTTGCAGGCAGCTCTGTGGAATGGGAGACTCTAGTCCGAGCCCCAGAGGTCTCCAGCCTCCTCACGCTTAGCATGGACTTTTCCAGTGGGCTGGTCCCGGCTGGCCTCTGCATGGCTCTGGGAGACGGGCTAGGGGACTTGCCACCAAGGTCCACCCACAGGGACATTAGAAATCATTTTGGGAAGGAATTGTAGAAGCCTGAGAGCCCGCCCACTGGGTCTCAGCCAGGACAGTGTGATCTCCCAGATCCTGGTCTAGCGCCCTCTTGTGTTTGCTGGCCTGGGAGGTGTGGCTCGGCACAAAACACATCAATAGCACATACAAGTTCCCACCTTCCGTCCCAGTCCCCAGCCACAGTCCTTCTGGGGCCCGTGGTGGCCTAGGTGAGGAGGACGTGCCTGCCGGCGGGGACCCTGTAGCACATCTGTGCTCTTTTTTAAAACATTTTTTTTCCTTGCATTTTATTTATTTATTTATTTATTTGCATTTTATTTATTTATTTACTTTTGGCGATACTGGGTTTTCACTGCTGCTGCAGGCTCTTCTCCAGTTGCAAGGAGTGGGGGCTCCTCTCTCATTGAGGTGAGCGGGCTTCTTGGTGTGATGACGTCTCTTGTTGTGGAACTCGGACTCTAAGGCACACGGGCTTCAGTAGTTGCAGCTGTGAGGCTCTAGAGCCCAGGCTCCATAGTTGTGGCTCACAGGCTTAGATGCTCTGCAGCATGTGGGATTTCCCGGATCAAGGATCAAACTCGTGTCTCCTGCATGGGCAGGCGAACTCTTGACCACTGAGCTAGCAAGGAAGGCTACACCTGTGCTCTTGGCACAGCTGGGAGAGCCACTTCCCAGAGACACAGGAGTGCATGCACGTGTGCTGAGGTGCATCCCCCAATTTGTCGTCCCTGGATGGGAGCCCCTCCTGTGGGCAGAGGAGCGGTCAAGAGGGGTCGTCACTGAGATGCTTTTACATCCCCTTCCCTCTCGACCGATCAACTGGGGCAGAGCTCAAGGCTGGCAGAGTAGTCAAATGCCAGCCTCGAAGTGGGGCCGGCAGCCAAGCATTTAGGCCTTAACACGGGACTGTCACCTCCTGACCAGGCAGGGGCTTTGAGCCCGACATGCCATGGGCTGGGAGTCAGGGAGTAGAGGTTTCAGGTGTGCATGGGCGGGGAGCAAAGCAGGAAGAGGTCCCAGGGCCCTGGAACAGTCATGTGGCCGCTCTCAGCAATGGCCAAGGGTTTTCTGAGTCCTTTGATCCAGGACCCATGGGGTATCAGTAACTCTTGTAAGAGTTTCTTCTCTTTAGGGGAGAAACTCTTTCTCCCTTAGAGAGAAGACTGGCACCAGGGACGTTCAACCGAGCAGGGGACACTTGACTCCAGGCTCCGTAGGCGCTGGGCTCCTCCTCAGCTGCCCAGTGTGTTGCCTGGCCACCTGTGGGTTCCTCTCCCACCGGTGCTCAAGCACCTTGCTGTCAAATCACCTCTGGAGATCCGTGGGCAGGCTCCCTCCCAGAGAGAGCCTCTACCAAGGCGTGGTGTAAGAGAACTGGCTTTTATTAGCACAGGAGCAGGGCAGTAGGTCAGGGTATCAGGGGCTGAGGGGCTGGAGGTGGGGAGGGCGGAGGCCAGGGCTAGATGAAGGTGAGGTGAGTGGAAGCCGGGACCCCGCAGCTCGCCTTGTGCTCCTCGAACAGCTGCTCCAGAGCCTGCATGTAGAGATCGTGATAGTGGTCCACCTGCGCCTCCGTGGGCGGCCGGCACCGGGGCACTGGGATGGGGCGGCCCACTGCAGGAACAGAGGGACGCGGGTCAGGGGCGGGGCCTCCACCATGGATGCCCCCTTCTTCCCTGGAGCTGGGCACTCACCCACAGTGGTGATGGGTCTGGCCAAGGGCACCAGGCCCCAGGACGAGGCCGAGAGGAGACCACGGCCCCAGAAGATGCAAGGAGAAAAGCCCAGGAGCTTCTTGAAGGCGACCTGGCACCGATGCTGCCAGGAATTGGGGTGAAAAGTCTTAACTCTGAAGACGTCATTCTCCCCAAAGGAGTACGCAGGCACCAGAGAGGCTCTGGGAAGGGAGGGGTGGCAAGAGAGAAGGGGGTTAGTCAGATCATGGGATCTAGGAGCACCCCAACCCCACCAAATCTAGTTACCACTTCCCAAGACCTTTTGAAGCAAATGATAGGGGCTATGATCTAGAAGAAGGGACTTAACATTTCTTAAGACGACTGATACATGGCCTTCCTATATACATTTCTCATACTGTCTCAGTTCTAGCATGGTGGCAAGGTGGAGATTAACTCTATTTCACAAGTAAAGGAGGCTGCAAGGTCTTGACTTTGTGTGGGTGTCGTTAAGAATCCGAGCCCCGGGGTCCTATGATGGGCACTGTGATCCTGTCTCTCTCTGCCTGGGAGGCAATGGGCACCAGCTGGGTGCAGAGGAAACACCAAATGTCTGCCAAGGTCACGCTCTAGAGGTGGTCACCATGTAAGCTCAGGGAACACACCATCCACCTACAGGGGACAGGTGTGTAGAGACAGAGTGTGGACCCCCAGAGACACAGTGAGGTTCTGACCATAGAAAGCAGCCGGCTGAGCTCCCCTCACCCGTGGTTCAGGGCCAGGCGGACGGCCTTTGCGAATAGCATGCCGTGGGCAGGCTCCTCCCAGGAGAGCCTCTACCAAGGCGTGGTAAGAGAACTGGCTTTATTAGCACAGGAGCAGGGCAGTAGGTCAGGGTATCAGGGGCTGAGGGGCTGGAGGTGGGGAGGGCGGAGGCCAGGGCTAGATGAAGGTGAGGTGAGTGGAAGCCGGGACCCCGCAGCTCGCCTTGTGCTCCTCGAACAGCTGCTCCAGAGCCTGCATGTAGAGATCGTGATAGTGGTCCACCTGCGCCTCCGTGGGCGGCCGGCACCGGGGCACTGGGATGGGGCGGCCCACTGCAGGAACAGAGGGACGCGGGTCAGGGGCGGGGCCTCCACCATGGATGCCCCCTTCTTCCCTGGAGCTGGGCACTCACCCACAGTGGTGATGGGTCTGGCCAAGGGCACCAGGCCCCAGGACGAGGCCGAGAGGAGACCACGGCCCCAGAAGATGCAAGGAGAAAAGCCCAGGAGCTTCTTGAAGGCGACCTGGCACCGATGCTGCCAGGAATTGGGGTGAAAAGTCTTAACTCTGAAGACGTCATTCTCCCCAAAGGAGTACGCAGGCACCTGAGAGGCTCTGGGAAGGGAGGGGTGGCAAGAGAGAAGGGGGTTAGTCAGATCATGGGATCTAGGAGCACCCCAACCCCACCAAATCTAGTTACCACTTCCCAAGACCTTTTGAAGCAAATGATAGGGGCTATGATCTAGAAGAAGGGACTTAACATTTCTTAAGACGACTGATACATGGCCTTCCTATATACATTTCTCATACTGTCTCAGTTCTAGCATGGTGGCAAGGTGGAGATTAACTCTATTTCACAAGTAAAGGAGGCTGCAAGGTCCTGACTTTGTGTGGGTGTCGTTAAGAATCCGAGCCCCGGGGTCCTATGATGGGCACTGTGATCCTGTCTCTCTCTGCCTGGGAGGCAATGGGCACCAGCTGGGTGCAGAGGAAACACCAAATGTCTGCCAAGGTCACGCTCTAGAGGTGGTCACCATGTAAGCTCAGGGAACACACCATCCACCTACAGGGGACAGGTGTGTAGAGACAGAGTGTGGACCCCCAGAGACACAGTGAGGTTCTGACCATAGAAAGCAGCCCGGCTGAGCTCCCCCTCACCCGTGGTTCAGGGCCAGGCGGACGAAGCCTTTGCGATTCCGGAGGGTGAGGCAGTGCTGTCCTGGGATGGTATACAGGCCCTCATGGCTTCCCCCAACCACGATGGCCACAGCCTGGCCGAGCTGTGGCTGGGAAAGAATAAAATCCAGGCTCTGGCGGCTCACAGGACATAGCCCTGCAGGAAAGAACATGTGCAGGAATTCGACTATCCATTACTTGGCTCGCTGGTGGCTCACCCCACACGCGAGCACAGGAAGTGGGAGCCCCCACCCCTGTGCCCTTGTCTGTGAGACTAAGGCGCCTCCCCCAGCAAGGAGGCAGGACGCTTGCTGCAAAACCATTCAATGATGCCCACTGCCTGTCTGGCCAGTGTTCAAGGCAGGTCCGTGGGATTGGGGTTGGTGGGGGCCACTTGTTGAGGTGGGCTGGGTTCGCATCCTCCCCCTAGGCTGAAGACTCACCATAGCACATAAGGTAGTCACGGTAGATGGGGATGTGGAAGAGGAGATTCAGTGTGCCTATCGAGGGCCGAAGCCCTGGGAACACCTGGGAGAAGCCTGTGCCCTCAGTGCAGAAGTTACTGAAGGCTCCGATGCACATGATGCCGTGTGGGTGGGAAACCAGCAAGTAATTCCTATTGGGGGGCAGCTCTGTGGTTTCACCAGCTGCAGGAGGCAGAGAGGACGAAGAGAATGGAGCCTTGAAACCAGGAGACCTGCTGCAAAGAGGTCCCTCCACACCAACAGACCTCAGGGTTCAAGGAAGGACAAGGGGTCAGGCGCACATCACCCTACCCTCTGCCCCACTGCCTGAACTTGTAGCCGGGGCTCCAACTCCAGCTTGCGAGGGGTGAGGAGGTCGGGGAGGTAGGGGAGAGAGACGAAGGTGAGTATCTCCTTGGAGAGTGCCCTGTTACCTTAATAGGAAATAATCCCTTAGGTGTTTCCAGAACACCAAATGTCTGCCAAGGTCACGCTCTAGAGGTGGTCACCATGTAAGCTCAGGAAAAAAAGGGGACAGGTGTGTAGAGACAGAGTGTGGACCCCCAGAGACACAGTGAGGTTCTGACCATAGAAAGCAGCCCGGCTGAGCTCCCCCTCACCCGTGGTTCAGGGCCAGGCGGACGAAGCCTTTGCGATTCCGGAGGGTGAGGCAGTGCTGTCCTGGGATGGTATACAGGCCCTCATGGCTTCCCCCAACCACGATGGCCACAGCCTGGCCGAGCTGTGGCTGGGAAAGAATAAAATCCAGGCTCTGGCGGCTCACAGGACATAGCCCTGCAGGAAAGAACATGTGCAGGAATTCGACTATCCATTACTTGGCTCGCTGGTGGCTCACCCCACACGCGAGCACAGGAAGTGGGAGCCCCCACCCCTGTGCCCTTGTCTGTGAGACTAAGGCGCCTCCCCCAGCAAGGAGGCAGGACGCTTGCTGCAAAACCATTCAATGATGCCCACTGCCTGTCTGGCCAGTGTTCAAGGCAGGTCCGTGGGATTGGGGTTGGTGGGGGCCACTTGTTGAGGTGGGCTGGGTTCGCATCCTCCCCCTAGGCTGAAGACTCACCATAGCACATAAGGTAGTCACGGTAGATGGGGATGTGGAAGAGGAGATTCAGTGTGCCTATCGAGGGCCGAAGCCCTGGGAACACCTGGGAGAAGCCTGTGCCCTCAGTGCAGAAGTTACTGAAGGCTCCGATGCACATGATGCCGTGTGGGTGGGAAACCAGCAAGTAATTCCTATTGGGGGGCAGCTCTGTGGTTTTCACCAGCTGCAGGAGGCAGAGAGGACGAAGAGAATGGAGCCTTGAAACCAGGAGACCTGCTGCAAAGAGGTCCCTCCACACCAACAGACCTCAGGGTTCAAGGAAGGACAAGGGGTCAGGCGCACATCACCCTACCCTCTGCCCCACTGCCTGAACTTGTAGCCGGGGCTCCAACTCCAGCTTGCGAGGGGTGAGGAGGTCGGGGAGGTAGGGGAGAGAGACGAAGGTGAGTATCTCCTTGGAGAGTGCCCTGTTACCTTAATAGGGAAATAATCCCTTAGGTGTTTCCAGACAGTCCAGTTCCTCATCCACTGACACTGCCTTCCTCCTTGGGCAGAGAGATGAAGTGGGAGAATTCCTGGAGACACCGTTTATCACCTCTTCTTACGGGGGCCCTTTTTGAGCACTCACCTCGCTGAGGCGTGTCCCAGTCCAGAAACAACCACATGAAGTAAAGAACAGAGAAACACCAGAATGAGGTGAAGAAGAGGCAGAAGACAAGCACAGCAAAGAAAGCGCCTGGGGGAAAGATGAAGAAGAGAAATGAATTCGCTTTTGGAATGACAAGGACTCTTCCCCTCCTTGCTCACGGATGAGATCCTTGCCCATCTCTCAACCTACCCTGCGTCCGCGCCCTTCTCTTTGACCTCGATCTTCCTGGCAGGGGGGCCTCCCACCTTCCTCCCCACCTTCCCCTTCCCTAGGTCCCTTATGGACACCCACTGGCCTCACCCATGAATAAGAAAGAGAGCACGTATTGGTAGATGCTCAGTACTTCCAGCCACTGTTTCTGCAGGGTTTTCATGCTGTGGGAGGGAGGTGGGGTGGTGGACACTTCCAGGTGCTGCCCTTCTGCCAGCATGGCTCCAGGATCCGGAAGGGGAAAAGGCTGCCTTTCTGGTTTAAGTGGCGGGCTGTGTGGACGGGGAACTCTGGGATCTAGAGTCCAGAAGTCCAACCTGCTCACAATGATCCCTGACCTTCTCCAGTGGGTCAAATTAGGCAACCTGGTGGACAGCGTGTCCACAGCTTGGTGTATTAGAAATCTTCGTGGGGAGGGGAGGAGTGGGCCCTGAAGAAACCAGAGAACACACCGCGGGCTCCCAGCTTAGCTGTGTGATCTGGAGCGAGGCGGGTTGATCCTGAACTTGCGCCCTGGTCTGTGGGTGGGTCTCCCTGAATATCTCAGGCACACAGAGGTAAAGCCAAGCAAAAGCACTTCTCCCATCCGGCACAGACACACCAGCACTGCAGGTCTCTTCTTATCTTTTTTTCTAAATCTCCATTTGCTAAAACGCATTGTAAAGAATTTTGTAGAGGCGGCGGGGAGCGATGGAGTGGAGGCTGGAGGGCGGAGAAGATTCGTTACAGGAAGGCAAACACCTGGGGGACCAGGCAGAGGTGACCAGAGGAGGCTGGGCTGGACAAAGAGTCACGCAGGGCCACTGTGGCTGTTTGCTCTCTTCTGGCCCAGTCCCCTGGCCCTGACCCCTGACTGGAGTTCTGCTGTGGTTTCCATCCCATCTGCTGACCTGCTCGGGGACCATCGTGAGCCCTGGTAAGGGAGGGTTAGCCACGATTTGGGTTCACAGGGCTGTGACCAATAGGACCAAAAGGGGAGCCCAGGGGCGTGACTTGGAGCCTGGGAGTGAGGAAGGTGTTTGGACTTTGTGGAGGTCAGGGCTGGCTCCCTGCCACAGGCCGGCTGGCAGGGTCCTGAGCCAGTGGGGGGTGCAAAGAGGTGAGGGTACCCTGACAAGCAGGGCTTTTTGCCTGGCCCCTGAGGGGTGGTGTGGGTGCAGGACCTATTCCCTAAGGAGAAGCTTAGGTCTCTGTGGGGAGACCTCAGGAGGGAAGGGCTTTGTGGAAAAGGCTAAGGATTGAGGAGCCCTTCCAAAGAGGGCCCACTGGGCTGTGTACGCAGCCTGCTAGTGACCTGGACCAGTCCTCCCCGTGACCATGTCCCCATTCCACCCTGACAGGAGGCTGTGGGGCAAGCAATATTTTCTGAGTGGTTCAGGAAATGTCATCTTCTTTCCTTCCTTCCTTGCTTTCTATCTTTCTGGATCTCAGTGCCCTGACCTTCTCCAGTGGGTCAAATTAGGCAACCTGGTGGACAGCGTGTCCACAGCTTGGTGTATTAGAAATCTTCGTGGGGAGGGGAGGAGGGGGCCCTGAAGAAACCAGAGAACACACCGCGGGCTCCCAGCTTAGCTGTGTGATCTGGAGCGAGGCGGGTTGATCCTGAACTTGCGCCCTGGTCTGTGGGTGGGTCTCCCTGAATATCTCAGGCACACAGAGGTAAAGCCAAGCAAAAGCACTTCTCCCATCCGGCACAGACACACCAGCACTGCAGGTCTCTTCTTATCTTTTTTTCTAAATCTCCATTTGCTAAAACGCATTGTAAAGAATTTTGTAGAGGCGGCGGGGAGCGATGGAGTGGAGGCTGGAGGGCGGAGAAGATTCGTTACAGGAAGGCAAACACCTGGGGGACCAGGCAGAGGTGACCAGAGGAGGCTGGGCTGGACAAAGAGTCACGCAGGGCCACTGTGGCTGTTTGCTCTCTTCTGGCCCAGTCCCCTGGCCCTGACCCCTGACTGGAGTTCTGCTGTGGTTTCCATCCCATCTGCTGACCTGCTCGGGGACCATCGTGAGCCCTGGTAAGGGAGGGTTAGCCACGATTTGGGTTCACAGGGCTGTGACCAATAGGACCAAAAGGGGAGCCCAGGGGCGTGACTTGGAGCCTGGGAGTGAGGAAGGTGTTTGGACTTTGTGGAGGTCAGGGCTGGCTCCCTGCCACAGGCCGGCTGGCAGGGTCCTGAGCCAGTGGGGGGTGCAAAGAGGTGAGGGTACCCTGACAAGCAGGGCTTTTTGCCTGGCCCCTGAGGGGTGGTGTGGGTGCAGGACCTATTCCCTAAGGAGAAGCTTAGGTCTCTGTGGGGAGACCTCAGGAGGGAAGGGCTTTGTGGAAAAGGCTAAGGATTGAGGAGCCCTTCCAAAGAGGGCCCACTGGGCTGTGTACGCAGCCTGCTAGTGACCTGGACCAGTCCTCCCCGTGACCATGTCCCCATTCCACCCTGACAGGAGGCTGTGGGGCAAGCAATATTTTCTGAGTGGTTCAGGAAATGTCATCTTCTTTCCTTCCTTCCTTGCTTTCTATCTTTCTGTTTTTTTTTTTTCCTTTCCTGTCTTTCTCTGTTCCTGTCTTGTGGGATTTTAGTTCTCCACGAGGGACTGAATCTGGGATCTTGGCAGTCAGAGGGCAGAGTCATAACCATTGGACCTACAAGAAATTCCCAGAATGTCACTTTTTAAAAATTTTAAAAATATATATTGGTCCCTGTGACAGTCTGAAGGGGTGGGATGGGGGGGGGGGGATATACATATGACTAATCTGGGAACATACATATCTGTACACAACTCTGTAAAAGTTCAAAGTAAAATAAAAGTTTAAAATATATATATTTTAAAGGTTACTTTTCTTTTCTAAATATTTGATTTACTTTTTGGTCATGCAGTGCAGCATGAAAGATCCTAGTTCCCTGACCAGGGATTGAACCCTGGCTCCCTGTCCTAGAAGCAGGGACTCTTAACCACTGGTCCACCAAGGGAGTCCACATCTATTTTGCCACAGATGACTCAGTTCTAGATAAACCGTTCATAGGTAGCTCATCTGGTGTTGGGTAAATCGAGCTTAAGTTCTCTTTGAAAGATTCTTTTCCATCTGTAGTTCTTACACAATATTGGCACTGTTTCCCAGGTTGGACAAACACCCCTGAGCCCATCTTACACTTGGGATTTTGTGGTGATGCTGACGCCCCCACCCCCACATCATGGCCCACCCACTGGACACTTCATTTTTTTGTTTTTTTTGAATGACACTTCTCTGATGTATTTATTTTTTAATGTATTTATTTGGAGGCGTTCAATCTTAGGCAGGTAGGGCCTTTCACTGAAGCGCATGACCTCTGGTTCTGCCAAAGGATTCCCAGTCGAGAAGAGCCCGGAGTTGAGCTGCACAGGCTTAGTATCGGCATGTGGGATCTCCTCTTCCAGGAAGCTTTCTTGGGTTGAGCTTCCGGATTCCCCTCTCCTGATTCCAGGTAACTAAAAACTGAGATCCAAGAGCCCCCAGTAAGGGTCCAGCCTGTCTTCCTCCTAGAACACATGGCCCTGGGGGACTTTCTTCCCTGGCACTGTCCCTGGAGCCCAGCTCAGGGCTAGGCCACCCTAATCCTTCCAGCGTGGGAGGAGAGGCCATCGGGTGAGGAGAGAATCAGGGAAGAGACGGGGGGCTGTGCGGGGCTCTCCTCTCCTCCCGACAAGGGAAGTCCTCCTTTGAGTCTGGCCTCCAGCATCCCCCTCCCCGGCTCTGGCTCCCACTCTGCTCTAATATCATGTTCCCGCCGTTTCTTCTTCTTCCTCCAGGGTCCCCCGGTCTCCCCTCTCCCTGGATGGTGGGAGGTACACGGAGTCTCCAGGTGATGAAACAATAAATGGGCTCAAGAATTACAAATCCTGGGCTTCCCTGGTGGTCCAGTGGGTAAGGACACCGCCTTGCAGTGCAAGGGGCGCCGGTTCGATCCCTGGCCTGGGAAGATCCCACGTGCCGCGGAGCGGCTGGACAGATGTGTCCAATCACCGAGCCAGAGCTCTGGCGCGCATGCGCCCAGAGCCGGCGCTCTGCAACGACAGAGGCCACTGTGATGGGAGGCCCACAGGAGCCAGAGAACAAAGACGGATGAAAATAGAGAAGTGAAACACCAATAGAAGTGGCCCACCCACTCCCCTCCCTCCCCAACCCGACCCCCGCCCAAAAAATAAATAAATAAATCTTAAAAAAAAAAAAAAAGAATTACAAATCCTCCTTTATTGAGAGGGTGACTGAGGAACAATAATTTATCACGTGGCGAACCCCCAGAGGTCCCGTCCCATGAACCCCGGGGGCTGAGGCGCAGGACAGGGGCTCCCTGAGCTTCCCGAGGGCCGTGTGGCGGGGAGGGGCGACACATTCAGTCCCGGGCACACGGACCACACACCCAGGAGGCGAGGAGCCGAGCCCCCGACCTGAGGGGGGATGCGGGAAGGCACGGCGGCGGGGAAGGCTGGGTGGAGTGGTCGAGAGTCAGGGGTCGACAAAGGACACCATGATGTAGCGGGTGCCCCGAGTGGTGGGCAGCCCCTCGTGGTAGTGGGTGAGACGCCCGGGGTGCAGGAGCCCCCAGCCCTTCCGGGGGGACGAGATCACACAGTCGTAGCGCAGGAAGCGGCACCCACCTCCCTGGAGAGGTGAGAGGGGAGGGAAGGGCAGAGGGAGCGGACGTGGCAGCCGGGCAGCAGGCCGCGACGGGGGAGAGGCCAAGCGGGGAGTCGGGGAAGGAGGATCCAGGAGGTGTGGGCACCGCAGATGGCAGACACGGGGAACAGGCCCTCTGGAAGCGGTCCAGGAGATAACAGCCCGGAAGGCACTGGGCAGTGTGAAGGGGACAGACGAGGGGCGGGAGGTGACTGAGGTGGGTGTGCAGGGGCTGTTAGGGGCTGGACACAGGGTCCTGACTGGTGTGTGCTGGGGGTGGGGGGGAGGGGCCCCCAGGGATGCCCCGACGTGGAGGCTGGTGGGGACTCACCTCGTAATCCAGGCCCTTGTGGTTGAGGGCGACATTCAGGGTGAAGGTGGATGAGTCGTGGTGTGGCCGCAGGGAGGGCTGCTCGTCCGGGCGGTAGCGGACCACGAAGTTCATCACCGCCCGGGTCTGTGGGGCAGAGGAGGCGGGGCTGGAGGGATGGCCAGGAGGCCAGGGCTGGGGAGGGCTCTCACGGCTCCCCCAGAGCTGCCCTCCTGCATGATTTCACTCTGTGGGGCCCTAAATGCTTCCCGGCCAGGACGGGGTGGGGGCGGTGGAGGCACGGGGCTGGCGAGCAGCGGCCCACCTTGGTGTGGTAGCCGGGGAACAGGCTCTCGGTCATAGGCCCCACGTATGTCCTCAGCAGCTGAAGCCACGGGTCCTCGTAGCCCACCTGCTTCATGTGGATGTCCACGGTGGGCACATTCTCGTAGCCCCCAGCCAGCCTGGAGTCCTGCGGGGAGCGGGCACTGAGCCAACAGGGCAGGGCCAGCCTCCTCTTCTCTTGTTCCTGGGCATTAAAGTCTGTGCTCCCTCCTTCGGGAAGTCTCTACCAGTTCTTAGCTCGACTCCCTCCTCTGTCCTCTAAGTCTCAGCTACGATGTCACTTCTTCAGCGAGAAGCCTTCCGTCCCCTCCCCATCTGAGCTGCGGTTCCTTCCTGTCACTCCTGCGGCACCCGGGCTGCCCCGCACAGCCTTCAGCAGCCAGGTCCCTGCTGCCACCAAGGGCAGGTGAGGCCTGGACGGCAGAGCTCCACCTGCATCGCCCAGGTCACAGGCTGGCCTCTGGGACCCGCCCGGGGGTGTTTCTCGAATGAATGGCGGAATGAATGAGCATCAGGGCGCTTCCCGTGTGCCCCTTTTCCCAGGGGACCCCTCCCTGTTCCCAGGCTTCGGATTCCGTTTTCCATCCCTCAGGACTGGTCGGCTCCCCTCGGGGCCGCCTCCTCCCCAGCCCCGCTGCTCACCTCGTGCCGGCCTCCCGACCACTGGCCGTAGTGCTCCATCTCCTCCACTAGCTCGTCGCACATTTGCTCCGACAGCAGAGGGAACCAGTACACGTCTGGGCAGGGCTGAGGCCGGCGGGGGCAGAGGAGGAAGACAACGGGGCGGGGCGATGCAACCGGCGGAAGGGAGCGAAAGCAGGGAGCGGAAAGGGGAGCCAGGACGTGAGTCTGGAGGGACGGGGACCTGAGCGTGGGCAAGGGTCAGGACGGGTTTGGCCGCAGAAGGTGAGAACGTGGCCCGATTCCCGGAGCCCTGGCTTCTGGCACGGTAGTTTTCCAACTCGTTTTGAACGAATGCCCTTTCACCCGAACGCCAGCAAACCCAGAAGACGAGAGGGCCCCCCTAGAATGAAGGCTGGCCCGGGGCGGCACGCCTGCCTGCTCAGCTGCTGCCTCATCTTGTCTGAGCAGCAAACCCCTAGGCACCTGGGCGAGGGCGTGGTGGTGACCCCGAGGGCGACGGCCATCTGACGGGGCGGGGTCCTGAGAGGGGCTCACCTGCTCCACGAACCCCTCCCCTTCCAGGGCCCGACTGTAGTTCTCATGGATATACTGCTCCTTCCAGTCCTAGGCGAGAGCGAGGGGCGCACCTTGACCCCCTGGGCCGGCTTCGTTCCCCCTGTACCCACCCAGGAACCCGCTCCCCAGTGGCAGGTGATCCTCCCCAGTGCGCGGGGTGGGGCCGGGGCGTCCCCGTCAGGGACCGGCACACGCTGCCATCTGAGCCCAGGCCGCCTACTCACCAGGGGGTTGTCAAAGATCTGCCAGAGGTCAGGGTGCAGGTGGTCCGTGTCATACCGGGACGTGGCCAGGAGGCGGCCAAACTCGTGCTGATTGGTGAGGTGGAGGAAGATGCCCTGGCCGCGGGGATAGGGTGTGAGGCAGGCGAGCGGGGAGCGAGGGGGTTCTCTCTCAGCACCCCCCGGAGCCCCAGGCCCCCTCACCTTGTCCCGCAGGCTCTTACAGAAGGCCATGTCTGGGTCCGTGTCGCTGCCCGAGAACACCTCCCGCTGGGGCAGCTCGGTCCTCAGGGTCTCCCCGCGGATGACGTAGGCCTGGGAGATGTAGGGCACGTTCCACACGCTCCTGGAGGCCCACGCACGGGGTCAGCTGGCGGGTGGCCCCCTACCATCCTGCCCAGTTCATCCAGGGAGCCCCTCCCCTTGGCGGCTGAGAGTTGCGAGGTCCCTCTTGCCTCCCCAGTGAAGCCCTGTTGGTCACAATTCTCTCCTGTCCAGTGACACGATCTGTCCTGACCCCACGACTCCCAGCACGTCTCAGTGGTGGTCCCGTTGGGCCCCAGCGTCTGGGGCTTTGGGGCAGGTGGAGGGATCTGGGGGCGGGGACTCAGGTGGGGGCGGGCGGGCCGCTGGACTCACACGCTTCCGCTGCACCAGCTCCACGTAGTCCTCGGAGCGGGCGAGTACTGTCCGGGCTCAGGCGCCCAGAAGTTGGACCACAGCTTCCCTGCCGGGACAGCATGGGCGCGATCACCTTCCTGTGGACAAGGGAGGTGGGGGGGGGCCCAGGGGGGGGTCTGCAGCAGCAAACCCCTAGGAGGGAGCTTACCCCGAGGCGACGGCCATCTGACGGGGCGGGGTCCTGAGAGGGGCTCACCTGCTCCACGAACCCCTCCCCTTCCAGGGCCCGACTGTAGTTCTCATGGATATACTGCTCCTTCCAGTCCTAGGCGAGAGCGAGGGGCGCACCTTGACCCCCTGGGCCGGCTTCGTTCCCCCTGTACCCACCCAGGAACCCGCTCCCCAGTGGCAGGTGATCCTCCCCAGTGCGCGGGGTGGGGCCGGGGCGTCCCCGTCAGGGACCGGCACACGCTGCCATCTGAGCCCAGGCCGCCTACTCACCAGGGGGTTGTCAAAGATCTGCCAGAGGTCAGGGTGCAGGTGGTCCGTGTCATACCGGGACGTGGCCAGGAGGCGGCCAAACTCGTGCTGATTGGTGAGGTGGAGGAAGATGCCCTGGCCGCGGGGATAGGGTGTGAGGCAGGCGAGCGGGGAGCGAGGGGGTTCTCTCTCAGCACCCCCCGGAGCCCCAGGCCCCCTCACCTTGTCCCGCAGGCTCTTACAGAAGGCCATGTCTGGGTCCGTGTCGCTGCCCGAGAACACCTCCCGCTGGGGCAGCTCGGTCCTCAGGGTCTCCCCGCGGATGACGTAGGCCTGGGAGATGTAGGGCACGTTCCACACGCTCCTGGAGGCCCACGCACGGGGTCAGCTGGCGGGTGGCCCCCTACCATCCTGCCCAGTTCATCCAGGGAGCCCCTCCCCTTGGCGGCTGAGAGTTGCGAGGTCCCTCTTGCCTCCCCAGTGAAGCCCTGTTGGTCACAATTCTCTCCTGTCCAGTGACACGATCTGTCCTGACCCCACGACTCCCAGCACGTCTCAGTGGTGGTCCCGTTGGGCCCCAGCGTCTGGGGCTTTGGGGCAGGTGGAGGGATCTGGGGGCGGGGACTCAGGTGGGGGCGGGGCGGGGCCGCTGGACTCACACGCGCTTCCGCTGCACCAGCTCCACGTAGTCCTCGGAGCGGGCGTAGTACTCGTCCGGGCTCAGGGCGCCCCAGAAGTTGGACCACAGCTTCCCGTGCCGGGACAGCATGGGCGCGATCACCTTCCTGTGGACAAGGGGAGGTGAGGGCCGGGGGAGGCGAGCCCCGAGCCCGGGGCAGGAGGCGGGGGCGCCCTGGGGACTGCGTGGGGGCCCTCTGGCCAAGCTGGGTCAAGGACCTGTTCTCCTCAATGAGGATGCGCAGGGTCTGCGGGTTGGTGATGACGGCGTCGGCGTCCAAGCTGAAGTAGAATTCACACTTGGGGTCCTGCCGACAGAGGTCCCTGGACGGGACAGACCAAAACACAGCTGAGCAGGGGCAGAAGCAGGCTGCGGGGAGGCGAGGCCTGAGCAGTGGGTGGGCCTAACCCTACTGGCTGAGAAGAGGAGGAGGAAGGTGGGCAGAAGCACCAGAGAGAAGTTAGGAGGCAGAGAAAGACACGGGCAGCGGGGAAGCACGAGAAAGCGGGGCGGAGGCCCCTCCGACTCAGGGCTCACTCACAGGGCCATGTCCCGGGCCTCGCCGGGCGTCAGCGCCTCCTCGGGCCCCACCAATTTCACAGCTGAGAAGTGGTTCTGGAGCTGGGGCCAGGCATCATCGATGTGGGACTCGTGGTACACCTCCTAGAGGTGGGGAGGAGAGAGTAATGAGGACACCGAGCGGGCAGGAAGGACGGCGTCTGAGGGGCAAGCTGGGGCCAGGGAGAGCGGAAAGGCTGCAAGGAGCCTGGGCTGGGGCGGGGTCCCGTGGGAGGGCGGGGCGGGCAGTCAGGGGCTCTCACGCTGTTGTGCAGGAAGAGGGTGATCCGCTCCGGGGGATAGTCCAGGAGCAGCAGCCGCTGGAGGAAGCGGGGCAGGAACGGGGTGGGCTGTTCCACAAACACGGCCAGAAGCACCCGGGGGGGAGGCTGCAAGACACGACGCGCCGGGGCTCGGTGGACAGCCGGGCCCTCCACCCTGCTGCCCAGCGCCCGCCCTGCACCCTCTGCTCCAGAGCGCCCTCCCGCCCGCCCTGGCGCCCCCTCCTCACCTGCCCCCCCGGGAGTGGCCTCCGGTCCTGGTCACAGAAGCCACAGCCCCCCTCCGGAGTCCAGCCATTGGGGATGTAGTTTCCCAGGTAATTCAGCTGGAGCTGTTGGGAGTGATGGTGAGAGGCTGAGGCAGAGGAGTCCCAGGCCCGAGGTGAGGGAGGTGGGGGGACAGGGCCGGGGGGAGCGTGGACACAGAGGACCTCGCCCAGCTCCCGTGCGTCACAGCTTGGAAGGGCCGGAGGAACTTAGGGGCCGGGACTGGCCCGGCAGGTGCTGGGCTGAGGGCAGAAGCGACTGGAGCACCTTAGTGGGGCCGTTCCCATGCACCACAACAGGAAGCGTGTCGTAGGCCACGTTCCGGATGCGCACTCGATTCCGACCGAACTTTAAGACCACCTCATCTGGGGAGGAAAGCCCAGGCTTTAGAACGCCTTTCGCGAGCGTGGGTGGGCCTAACCCTACTGGCTGAGAAGAGGAGGAGGAAGGTGGGCAGAAGCACCAGAGAGAAGTTAGGAGGCAGAGAAAGACACGGGCAGCGGGGAAGCACGAGAAAGCGGGGCGGAGGCCCCTCCGACTCAGGGCTCACTCACAGGGCCATGTCCCGGGCCTCGCCGGG
Organism: Tragulus kanchil; assembly: GCA_022376925.1. Lineage (NCBI taxonomy): Eukaryota > Metazoa > Chordata > Mammalia > Artiodactyla > Tragulidae > Tragulus > Tragulus kanchil. The sequence goes on along the minus strand of JAIOJX010000002.1, from coordinate 151,937,671 downwards.
CGTCAGCGCCTCCTCGGGCCCCACCAATTTCACAGCTGAGAAGTGGTTCTGGAGCTGGGGCCAGGCATCATCGATGTGGGACTCGTGGTACACCTCCTAGAGGTGGGGAGGAGAGAGTAATGAGGACACCGAGCGGGCAGGAAGGACGGCGTCTGAGGGGCAAGCTGGGGCCAGGGAGAGCGGAAAGGCTGCAAGGAGCCTGGGCTGGGGCGGGGTCCCGTGGGAGGGCGGGGCGGGCAGTCAGGGGCTCTCACGCTGTTGTGCAGGAAGAGGGTGATCCGCTCCGGGGGATAGTCCAGGAGCAGCAGCCGCTGGAGGAAGCGGGGCAGGAACGGGGTGGGCTGTTCCACAAACACGGCCAGAAGCACCCGGGGGGGAGGCTGCAAGACACGACGCGCCGGGGCTCGGTGGACAGCCGGGCCCTCCACCCTGCTGCCCAGCGCCCGCCCTGCACCCTCTGCTCCAGAGCGCCCTCCCGCCCGCCCTGGCGCCCCCTCCTCACCTGCCCCCCCGGGAGTGGCCTCCGGTCCTGGTCACAGAAGCCACAGCCCCCCTCCGGAGTCCAGCCATTGGGGATGTAGTTTCCCAGGTAATTCAGCTGGAGCTGTTGGGAGTGATGGTGAGAGGCTGAGGCAGAGGAGTCCCAGGCCCGAGGTGAGGGAGGTGGGGGGACAGGGCCGGGGGGAGCGTGGACACAGAGGACCTCGCCCAGCTCCCGTGCGTCACAGCTTGGAAGGGCCGGAGGAACTTAGGGGCCGGGACTGGCCCGGCAGGTGCTGGGCTGAGGGCAGAAGCGACTGGAGCACCTTAGTGGGGCCGTTCCCATGCACCACAACAGGAAGCGTGTCGTAGGCCACGTTCCGGATGCGCACTCGATTCCGACCGAACTTTAAGACCACCTCATCTGGGGAGGAAAGCCCAGGCTTTAGAACGCCTTTCTCTAGACACTGCCAAAGAGCAGGTGCTTCTAAACACGGTGGTGGTGGAGGCAGGGTGTGCCCAGGGGCTCTAGAGGATGTGGCATGGCGGCTGGGGCAGGACTGAGATAACGTCTCTCCGAGGGCCGTGACTGGGCTGCCGCCGCCCTGGGAGCCCCCCACTTGCTACCTGTGCACTCTGGGGAAGCTCTGGTCCCTCAGAGGGGCAGTTTCCCCGCCTGTCACAAGTGAATAACCACAGGCCGCCTTTTGTAGGACTGTTGTGTTTGATGAAATTAAAGAAGCAAAGCCTAGGCCCAGAGCTGGGCGCCTAGGGATGGCCTGAGCGCCAGGGGCTGCTGTCAGCACAGTGGACTCCCTGTGTCGGCCATCCAGACGTCCGCTGAAGGCAACACAGAGGTGAGCTGAAGTTCACCCCGGTTCTACCAGGAGCCCTGCCCACATTCAGGACCCCCGGCCACCTGTCCCGTCGCCCTTTCTCACCTAAAGCACCATTGAGGTTCTGGAAGATCCGCGATTTGTGATCCAGATTAAGGCTGAGTTTCTCCTGGGTGGGATGGGGGGCCAGTGAATTAAAGAGGAGCTGCGATATCACCTCCCCCTCTTTTCTCTTTATGTCTTGCTGAAAGCCCCTGGACCCTTTCCTTCGGGGCCTGCCACACCCGCCCCCCAAGAGCTGCAGGTGGGGACCCCTCCTCGGCTTCTCCCTGCCCACCCTCAGTCCTGGGTCCAGGTAGAGCCGAGTGTAGAACAGCTGATCGTCGTCGTCGTCTTTGTATTTCCACTGGCGGACGATCTGGTGGATGGTGGGGGCGAAGCCGATGAATCCTGGCAGGTCGGGGAGAGGACGCGCTGACTCCAAGGCTCCCAGCGTCCCAGGGAGGGCCCGCGCCCTCTCCCGGCCTCGGGTACCTTCCCCATCCCTTGGGGGCACTCTGCCACTCACCACCAGAGTTGAGGAAGCGCTTCCCCGTGCCCACCTCAGGGTACTGCTCTGCCAGCCCCCACTCAGGCCAGCAGAAGCTCTCCGCAGAGAAGAGCAGACGGCTGCCGCTCTGGACGAACTTCTTCAGCAGCTCCGAGGGGCTGCCAGCCAGAATTACGTCGTAGCTGGGGGAGGCAGGGGACGATGAGCAGGACAGCCGCTAGGAATCTCTGCATCCTCACCCCTCTTTCGGTCCGCCCCTCTTCTTGCTCCCCAGCCCCCGCCCCTTTTACCTGTCCACAAACATGATGACCATGTCTTCCCTGTCTGCGTACTTCTCCATTTCCTGCCTGAGCCACCTGACTTTCTGTCCTCCACCGACCGTTCGGGCGACATCACCCCCTCGCCACTCCTCTCCCAGGCCCAGGGTCTGTGGAGGGCACCCAGCACGCCAGGGAGGGTGTCAGACGGCCAGGTTCCCCCACCGCCCTGACCAGGCTCACCCTCGTGTCCTGGGCATCCAGCTCTCAGCCCACTCCTGGGCCAGACCCCAGCCCACCCCTTCTAAGGGCCAGGAGGACGTGCCTCTCCTCACCCGCACAGTGTAGTTGAAAAACTCCGCTGACTGCAGGAACCGCCGGTATCCCTCTGTCTCTGCTGTGGCCACAGTGATCACCAGCAGCTTTTCTGTCACCAGCCGGGAACAGGCCCTCAGGACCCCTGGCCCAGTCGGTTGCCCCACGTGCTCAGCTCACCGCAGGCCCCCTTCCCCTCCCTCTGCCCCTGTCCCTTACCTCTTTTCCCTATCCCTTCTTAAATGCTTCCAACCCAGGGAAACTTCAGCCCCAGTGAGAGCGAGATGGGAGTTAACACCCAGAAATTCGCGGTCAGTTCGCACGGGGAGGCTGGACACCCCAGTTCTGGGTGAGCAGTGGGCGAGGAGCCCTGTGATTCAGCCCTAGGGAGCCCGCCCACGTGAGAGGCCAGCCTAGACCCTCTCCCCCGCCCAAGCCCGCAGACACGTCAGTCAAGCGCCCCTCGGCCCTCCGGGGGTTCTTACCTGGGTTGACGGGGTTGCTGCCCCGGGGACGATCTGAGGCTGAGGCCGAGGCCCCTGGCGACGGCGACAGCAGTAGCAGTAGCAGCAGCAACAGGAGCCGGCGTCCCGGGCCCGAGGCCATGGCGGGGAGCGGGCCGAGCTGCACACAGGTCCGCGCCCGGCTCTGGCTGTGCGCCTGGATCCCAACTCTGGAGAGGGGCTCTGGGAAAAGGATCCGGGGCTGCTGTGCGGCCCGGAGCTAGGAGGAGCCCGGTTGGGGCTCCGCCCTAGGGGGAAAAAAAAGGCGTAGCCGGAGGTTGCAGAAAACTCCAGATGCCGAGCCCTAGACAAGGCGAGGATTGTCCCGGGCGGCGGGCAGAGCTGTCAGAGCGGAGGGGGCGCCCGGCCCGGAGGCAGGGGGCGGGCAGGGACTGGGGCTGGCGATCCCGAGCCGAGCGCTGCTGGAGCCAGCCCGGCCCACTGCCAGCCTAACGCTTGAGGAAACTGAAACGCAGAGAGGGGAAGTGACCCCTTGAGGGTCCGGCGGGACGCGGAGGCGGGTCTTTGGCCCAGCCCTGCCTGGAGCAGCCGGGCGGAAGACCCGGGGAGCGAGGCGGTGGGGCCGCGCGAGCGGGGATGGCGGCAGCGGGGGAGCAGGCCGAGGAGTCTGCGGGCTCAGGGTAGCTGGGCTGAGGTTTTGGCAGAGGGTCACCTCTGACTGCCCACTCAAGCCTGCCCGTTTTCTTTGGCACTTCGGCCTATCATCTCCACTGCCCAGGGGAAATGCTCCAGGGGCTGCCTGTGTGATGATTCTATGTTCAGAAGGACCATAGGAAAATGACGGTTCTTGAAAGATCGCTGGCAGCATCTCTTTAAAATGACCCATGTCTGGGATTCCGCAATACAACCGCACTGAGGCCGGAAGTAGATTTGCCCGTATAAAATATGGCGGAAAGCTTTCCTGTTTCCAAGGGAACATCACGTCATTAGTCAAAGCTGCGGGCGTACTCTGCGCACGCGCATGAGCACGCCGCCGGAAGTCCTGACGCCCCTACCACAGCACGTGATTTAGCACGCGTGCGCAGTAGGCTCATTTGGCAGCTGTGTCTTGGAAATGGTGGAGAAGAAAACTTCGGGTAAGTGAGCCCATGGCTGTTGGTCCCCTATCCTCCTCTCAGACACGAACCTGACCTAGGATTCCCTCACCCAGTTAGTAGTCTCAAATCTCTTCCCCGATACTCAGGTCCTGACGTCCGGGCAGCCCCCTAAACCATCCGTTCACGTTTTATTCCTGCCTGCTGCAAGCCGGACGCTGGGGATGAAGAAAGGGAAGAGGTCCTTAGCATCCCAAAACTGGTTTTTCGGGAGCCGGGCAGACACGCAGACTTACCGTTGCGTTTCAGATTGACACGTGCTGTGGTGGAGGCTTGTAAAGCGCCTGAACTCAGGGAGGAGTGGCATCCAACCTAGCTTCTGGGAAGGAGGGGACTGGGAAGGCTTGGAGGGTAAGCAAACGCTTGGACTGAGTCCTGGAAGTTACGGTTTCACTCAGTGCAAGTGCCTGGGAACTCTCTCCCTGCAGCGGAAACCGCACACGCCAAGGTAGGAGAGCAAGAAAATGTAAATCGCTTAGGAAGCCAAGTTCACAGGGCTTGCGGAGGAGAAAGAGACTGAGGAACAAGGGAAAGGTACCCCTGAAACGCATTATGTACGCTGCTGACGAGTTGGGACTCTCTCGAGAGGGCAGTGGACAGCCATCAAGGGCTTTTAACGCAGAGCAGTGACCCAGATACATTTTATCTCTTAGAAGGGGACTTCAGTGCAGAGGATGGACTGGAAGGGGTGACGGCAGTGCAGAAGTTTCTGGGCTGATGGGAATGTTCTTTTTTTTTTTTAAAGATTTATTTATTTATTTATTTATTTATTTATTTTGGGTGGGGGCAGGGTTGGGGAGGGAGGGGAGCAGGTGGGCCACTTCTATTGGTCTTTCATTTGTCTATTTTCATCCATCTTTGTTCTTTGGCTCCTGCGGGCCTCCCATCGCGGTGGCTTCTGTTGTCGCAGAGCTCCGGCCCTGGGCGCATGCGCTCCAGAGCTCCGGCTCGGTGATTGGACACATCAGTCCAGCCGCTCCGCGGCACGTGGGATCTTCCCAGGCCAGGGATCGAACCGGTGCCTCCTGCACTGCAAGGCGGTGTCCTTATCCACTGGACCACCAGGGGAAGCCCAATGGGAATGTTCTTAATCAACACTTTTCAGTATGGCAGCCAATAGCCACCAGTGGCTACTGAGCACTTGAAATGTGGCTAGGAAGATTGAGGACATGGATTTCAGTTTTATGTATTTTAATTCTCAAATCTCTTCCCCGATACTCAGGTCCTGACGTCCGGGCAGCCCCTAAACCATCCGCAGTTTTACTCCTGCCTGCTGCAAGCCGGACGCTGGGGATGAAGAAAGGGAAGAGGTCCTTAGCATCCCAAAACTGGTTTTTCGGGAGCCGGGCAGACACGCAGACTTACCGTTGCGTTTCAGATTGACACGTGCTGTGGTGGAGGCTTGTAAAGCGCCTGAACTCAGGGAGGAGTGGCATCCAACCTAGCTTCTGGGAAGGAGGGGACTGGGAAGGCTTGGAGGGTAAGCAAACGCTTGGACTGAGTCCTGGAAGTTACGGTTTCACTCAGTGCAAGTGCCTGGGAACTCTCTCCCTGCAGCGGAAACCGCACACGCCAAGGTAGGAGAGCAAGAAAATGTAAATCGCTTAGGAAGCCAAGTTCACAGGGCTTGCGGAGGAGAAAGAGACTGAGGAACAAGGGAAAGGTACCCCTGAAACGCATTATGTACGCTGCTGACGAGTTGGGACTCTCTCGAGAGGGCAGTGGACAGCCATCAAGGGCTTTTAACGCAGAGCAGTGACCCAGATACATTTTATCTCTTAGAAGGGGACTTCAGTGCAGAGGATGGACTGGAAGGGGTGACGGCAGTGCAGAAGTTTCTGGGCTGATGGGAATGTTCTTTTTTTTTTTTAAAGATTTATTTATTTATTTATTTATTTATTTATTTTGGGGGGGGGTCGGGTTAGTGGGGGGGGGGAGCGGGCGGGCCTCTTCTATTGGTCTTTCATTTCTCTGTTTTCATCCGTCTTTGTTCTTTGGCTCCTGCGGGCCTCCCATCGCGGTGGCTTCTGTTGTCGCAGAGCTCCGGCCCTGGGCGCATGCGCTCCAGAGCTCCGGCTCGGTGATTGGACACATCAGTCCAGCCGCTCCGCGGCACGTGGGATCTTCCCAGGCCAGGGATCGAACCGGCGCCCCTTGCACTGCAAGGCGGTGTCCTTATCCACTGGACCACCAGGGGAAGCCCAATGGGAATGTTCTTAATCAACACTTTTCAGTATGGCAGCCAATAGCCACCAGTGGCTACTGAGCACTTGAAATGTGGCTAGGAAGATTGAGGACATGGATTTCAGTTTTTATGTATTTTAATTAATCAACATCTAACTGTGGGCTTCCCTGGTGGTCCAGTGGGTAAGGACATCGCCTTGCAGTGCAAGGGGCGCTGGTTCGATCCCTGGCCTGGGAAGATCCCACATGCTGCGGGGCTGCTGGACCGATGTGTCCACTTACCGAGCCGGAGCTCTGGAGCGCATGGACCCAGAGCCTGTGCTCTGCGACAGGAGAGGCCACCGCGATAGGAGGCCCACACGGGCCAAAGAACAAAGATGGATGAAAATGGATGAATGAGGGCTCCCCCTGGTGGTCCAGTGGGTAAGGACACTACCTTGCAGTGCAAGGGGCGCAGGTTCCATCCCTGGCCTGGGAAGATCCCACGTGCCGTGGAGCGGCTGGACCGATGTGCCCAATTACCAAGCGGGAGCTCTGGAGCGCATGCGCCCAGAGCCGGCGCTCTGCAACGACGGACGCCACCGCGATGGGAGGCCCACAGGAGCCAAAGAACAAAGATGGATGAAAATAGACAAATGAAAGACCAATAGAAGTGGCCCGCCTGCTCCCCTCCCTCCCCACCCGCCCCCTCAAAATAAATAAATAAATCTTTAAAGAAAAAAAAAAAGGTTACTCAGTGAGATGAGGGTGGGAACAGTCTGCCAGACTGACTTGTATTAAATCCAATCATGTTCTCTTAGAACCCCTCACCGGATGTCTATCACCCTCATCATAATGTCCCCAAGTCCAGGGAATTCCCTGGTAGTCCAGTGGAATGGACCCTTAGGACTTGGCCCTTTAACTGATGAGACGTGAGTTCTGTCCCTGGGTGGGGAACTAAGATCCTGCAAGCCATGCAGCCTAGCCAAAATGACATAAGGTCCCCATACCCAAAACCAGATAGATACTTAAAGATAAGCTTCTTAACGGTCTGCCTGACGTTCCCCTGGATCTTCCCAGGCCAGGGATCGAACCGGCGCCCCTTGCACTGCAAGGCGGTGTCCTTATCCACTGGACCACCAGGGGAAGCCCAATGGGAATGTTCTTAATCAACACTTTTCAGTATGGCAGCCAATAGCCACCAGTGGCTACTGAGCACTTGAAATGTGGCTAGGAAGATTGAGGACATGGATTTCAGTTTTTATGTATTTTAATTAATCAACATCTAACTGTGGGCTTCCCTGGTGGTCCAGTGGGTAAGGACATCGCCTTGCAGTGCAAGGGGCGCTGGTTCGATCCCTGGCCTGGGAAGATCCCACATGCTGCGGAGCTGCTGGACCGATGTGTCCAATTACCGAGCCGGAGCTCTGGAGCGCATGGACCCAGAGCCTGTGCTCTGCGACAGGAGAGGCCACCGCGATAGGAGGCCCACACGGGCCAAAGAACAAAGATGGATGAAAATGGATGAATGAGGGCTCCCCCTGGTGGTCCAGTGGGTAAGGACACTACCTTGCAGTGCAAGGGGCGCAGGTTCCATCCCTGGCCTGGGAAGATCCCACGTGCCGTGGAGCGGCTGGACCGATGTGCCCAATTACCAAGCGGGAGCTCTGGAGCGCATGCGCCCAGAGCCGGCGCTCTGCAACGACGGACGCCACCGCGATGGGAGGCCCACAGGAGCCAAAGAACAAAGATGGATGAAAATAGACAAATGAAAGACCAATAGAAGTGGCCCGCCTGCTCCCCTCCCTCCCCACCCGCCCCCTCAAAATAAATAAATAAATCTTTAAAGAAAAAAAAAAAGGTTACTCAGTGAGATGAGGGTGGGAACAGTCTGCCAGACTGACTTGTATTAAATCCAATCATGTTCTCTTAGAACCCCTCACCGGATGTCTATCACCCTCATCATAATGTCCCCAAGTCCAGGGAATTCCCTGGTAGTCCAGTGGAATGGACCCTTAGGACTTGGCCCTTTAACTGATGAGACGTGAGTTCTGTCCCTGGGTGGGGAACTAAGATCCTGCAAGCCATGCAGCCTAGCCAAAATGACATAAGGTCCCCATACCCAAAACCAGATAGATACTTAAAGATAAGCTTCTTAACGGTCTGCCTGACTGTATCCCCTGCCCCTGACTTTATATACCCACCATACACAACTTTAAAAGATGTATTGAAGACACTTTGGTGTTTCCTACAGGCCTTCTCTCGTGCTGGTACCAAGGCCTAAGACACCATCCCCTCTCCTCCAGCCAGGCTCACTTCTGTCTGTCAGTCAGGCCTCAACCTAGGCTTACTTTCTCCTGGAACGTCTACCTGACTGCCCCAAGACCAGGTTATGTGTTTCTGCCATGCGTTTCACCGTACTTTGTGCTTCCCTGTCATCACGTGGACTGTCTGGTCCTGTGCTCATTTATATTCCCCACCTGACCATGAGCTCTGGTTGTATTCCCAGAACCCAGGGCACTGCCTGGTAGGGAGGGAGGCAGTGAAGTGCTGTGATCAAGAGAATTTTTCTTCTTTTTTTTTTTTGGTGCTGGGCAGTTCTGGGTTTGAATTCTGACCCAGGCGTCCCTTATTAGCTGTGAGATCTTTGGACAGGTTTCTTGACCTCTGAACTCCAGTATACTGGGGATGATAACCATACCTATCTCAAAGCTTTGATGTAAAGATTACAGGATTCCGTTTATGCAGAGAGATTGGCACAGTCAGACCTCAGATAGGCGGGCTCCATTCTAGACCACTGCGATAAAGCGAGTATCACAACAAAGTGAGTCATACCAAGTTTTGGTTTCCCAGTGCATATAAAAATTATGTTTACATTTAAAAAATTATGTTTACATTAAATGTGCAATAGCATTATGTCTTAAAAACAATATATATGCTTTTTTTTAAAATTATTTGGCTATTCTGGATCTTAGTTGTGGCATGTGGGATCTTTCTTTTTTTTTTTTTTTAAAGTTGTGGCATATGGGATCTTTTAATAGTTCCCCTGACAAGGGATCGAGCCCAGGCCGCCCCTGCATTGGAAGCACTGACCCACTGTATATGCTTTAATTAAAAAATATTTTATTGCTAAAAAATAAAAGAGCCATCATCAGAGCTTTTAGCCCATTGTAACCTTTCTTTTCCAACTGGTGGAGGATTTTTGCTTTTTTTTTTTTTTTTTAATATTTATTTATTTGGCTGCACTGATTCTTTAGTTGCCGCTTGCAAACTCTAGTTGTGGCATGTGGGATCTAGTTCCCTGACCAGGGATCGAACCCAGGCTTCCTGCACTGGGAGCATGGAGTCTTCACCACAGGACCGCCAGGGAGATCGCAGGTTTTGCCGTGATGTGATGGCTGCTCACGCATCAGGGTGTGGTGGCTGAAGGGCGATTGCTTGGTGATTGCTTAACATAAGGCACCCGTGATGTTTCCCACATCCGTTGACTCTTCCTTTCCTGAAGGATTTCTTGGCAGCCTGCAATGCTGCTTGATTGCACTTTATCCGAGAAGAACTCCTTCCAAAATTGGAATCAGTCCTCTCAAACCCTGCCACTGCCTTATCAGCCGAGTTACATAAGATTCTGAATCATTCATTGTCGGTTCACCCATCTTTACAACATCTTCGCCAGGTGTGGTTTCCATCTCAAGCGCCACTTTCTTGACTCATCCGTGAAACTTGTATCATAAGATTGCAGCAATTCAGTCCCATCTTCAGGCTCCACTTCTCATTCGGGTCCTCTTCTTTCCACCACATCTGCAGTGACCATCTAAGTCATCCCTGAGGGTTGGAATCAACTTCTTCCAAACTCCCGTTAATGTTGCTATTTTGACCTCCTCCCACGAATCACAGATGTTCTTCATGGCGTCTAGAGTGGTGAATCCTTTCCAGGAGGTTTTTCATGGACTCTGCCCAGCAGCATCAGAGGAGGCATTATCTATGGTAGCTGTAGCCTTATGAATTACATTTCTTGCATAATAAGGCTTGAAAAATCAAAACTGCTCCTTGGTCCCTGGGCTGCCAAATGGATATTTCAGCAGGCATGAAAACAACGTGAGTTTTGTTGCCCATCTCCAGTAGAGCTCTGGAGTGACGTGGATCCGTTGTCAGTAAGCAGTAATGTTTGGAAAGGTATCCTTTCCCCTGAGTGGGAGGTATCAACAGTGGGCATCCAGTGTTCAGTCAACTATGCTGTAAACAGATGTGCCGCTGTGCAGGCTTTGTTGTTCTGTTTACAGAGCACGGGCAGAGTAGCTCTAGCCTAATTCTTAAGGACCCTAGGATTTCCAGAATGGTAAAGGAGCACTGGTTTCAACTTAAAAGTGAGCAGCCACTTTGGTCCACAACAAGAGAGTCCGCTTATCCTGAAGCTTTGAAGCCAGGCACTGGCCTGTCCTCTTTAGCTAGGAAAGCCCTGGGTCGCCTCTGCTAATAGAAGGCAGTTTTGCCTACATTGAACGTTACTGTGTAATGTAGCCCTCTTCATTAATTGTTTAGCTAGATCTTCTGGGTTTTTTTTGTTTTTGTTTTGTTGTTTTTTCTTGTTTTGGCATCCCCACGCAGCTTGCAGGATCCTAGTTCTCGGACCTGGGATCGAACCCCTGGGCCACTGATGCTCTGCCTTTTCCCACATCCGTTGACTCTTCCTTTCCTGAAGGATTTCTTGGCAGCCTGCAATGCTGCTTGATTGCACTTTATCCGAGAAGAACTCCTTCCAAAATTGGAATCAGTCCTCTCAAACCCTGCCACTGCCTTATCAGCCGAGTTACATAAGATTCTGAATCATTCATTGTCGGTTCACCCATCTTTACAACATCTTCGCCAGGTGTGGTTTCCATCTCAAGCGCCACTTTCTTGACTCATCCGTGAAACTTGTATCATAAGATTGCAGCAATTCAGTCCCATCTTCAGGCTCCACTTCTCATTCGGGTCCTCTTCTTTCCACCACATCTGCAGTGACCATCTAAGTCATCCCTGAGGGTTGGAATCAACTTCTTCCAAACTCCGTTAATGTTGCTATTTTGACCTCCTCCCACGAATCACAGATGTTCTTCATGGCGTCTAGAGTGGTGAATCCTTTCCAGGAGGTTTTTCATGGACTCTGCCCAGCAGCATCAGAGGAGGCATTATCTATGGTAGCTGTAGCCTTATGAATTACATTTCTTGCATAATAAGGCTTGAAAAATCAAAACTGCTCCTTGGTCCCTGGGCTGCCAAATGGATATTTCAGCAGGCATGAAAACAACGTGAGTTTTGTTGCCCATCTCCAGTAGAGCTCTGGAGTGACGTGGATCCGTTGTCAGTAAGCAGTAATGTTTGGAAAGGTATCCTTTCCCCTGAGTGGGAGGTATCAACAGTGGGCATCCAGTGTTCAGTCAACTATGCTGTAAACAGATGTGCCGCTGTGCAGGCTTTGTTGTTCTGTTTACAGAGCACGGGCAGAGTAGCTCTAGCCTAATTCTTAAGGACCCTAGGATTTCCAGAATGGTAAAGGAGCACTGGTTTCAACTTAAAAGTGAGCAGCCACTTTGGTCCACAACAAGAGAGTCCGCTTATCCCCTGAAGCTTTGAAGCCAGGCACTGGCCTGTCCTCTTTAGCTAGGAAAGCCCTGGGTCGCCTCTGCTAATAGAAGGCAGTTTTGCCTACATTGAACGTTTACTGTGTAATGTAGCCCTCTTCATTAATTGTTTAGCTAGATCTTCTGGGTTTTTTTTGTTTTTGTTTTGTTGTTTTTTCTTGTTTTGGCATCCCCACGCAGCTTGCAGGATCCTAGTTCTCGGACCTGGGATCGAACCTGGGCCCTCAGCAGTGAAAGCCTAGAGTCTAACCACTGGGCCAGTAGGGAACTCTCTTAGCTCGATCTTCTGAATAGCCTACTGGAGCTTCTCCATCAGCACTGCTGCTGCCCTTTGCACTTTTACGTTAGGGTGACGGCTTGGGACAGCAGACTGGTGGAGCAGCTGGAACCCCCACACACTCATCAGTGAAGTTTGCTCTCCTGAGTGTGACTGGTTCCCAGTGAATGGGAATTGGCTGGCCGAGGGTTAGTTAGGAATGGATGGGAGGTAAGGAAATAAAACCTCACATGAATTACACACTCAAAGCAGAGTGACTGCGGAGTTGGGCAGACACGTGAGAGTTTAGCAGGTTTTGCTAGGAAGGGGAAAGTACCAGTTGAGTAGGAGGGGTTAAGACACAAAGGAAGGGGAGGACTTGAGCTTGGAGTAAAGGGTTTGGATTTAGAGGTGGGACTTGAGGATGCGTCCACTTGGAACGGAGGAAGAGGGGGTACCCCGTGCAGTTGTGTTTGAGGGTGGGCTGATGGATGAGCATCTCTCCATGGTAGCTTGTCCTTTGAGGTGGGAAATGAGACTGCTGAACCTAAAGTCCAAACGCACTGAACTTAAAGGTCCCAGTGGGGCCTGAAAGTGCGCCCAAGTGCCCCTGGTCTCCATCAGGATGGTTGTGTGACTTCTGCCAGTGGTGAGAGGGCGCCAGGACTTACTTCATTGACTAGGTCTGAGATCGGGCAGAAAGGCTGGGGCCAAAGGGTGGAAAACCCATGAGTGCCTGAAACAGCAGCCTTGGGTGACTGGGAAGGAAGCAGCTAGAGTGGGGGTATATTGGGAGGAGATCCAGGGGCCCAGGTGTGGGGACGAGCGTGAGATCAGGGAACGGTGGCTTCCACCCTCTGGACGTCTTCCACACACGGCCCAGCACCGAGGCCTCCCAGCGTCTCTTCTCTGCCCTCCTACATTGAACGTTTACTGTGTAATGTAGCCCTCTTCATTAATTGTTTAGCTAGATCTTCTGGGTTTTTTTTGTTTTTGTTTTGTTGTTTTTTCTTGTTTTGGCATCCCCACGCAGCTTGCAGGATCCTAGTTCTCGGACCTGGGATCGAACCTGGGCCCTCAGCAGTGAAAGCCTAGAGTCTAACCACTGGGCCAGTAGGGAACTCTCTTAGCTCGATCTTCTGAATAGCCTACTGGAGCTTCTCCATCAGCACTGCTGCTGCCCTTTGCACTTTTACGTTAGGGTGACGGCTTGGGACAGCAGACTGGTGGAGCAGCTGGAACCCCCACACACTCATCAGTGAAGTTTGCTCTCCTGAGTGTGACTGGTTCCCAGTGAATGGGAATTGGCTGGCCGAGGGTTAGTTAGGAATGGATGGGAGGTAAGGAAATAAAACCTCACATGAATTACACACTCAAAGCAGAGTGACTGCGGAGTTGGGCAGACACGTGAGAGTTTAGCAGGTTTTGCTAGGAAGGGGAAAGTACCAGTTGAGTAGGAGGGGTTAAGACACAAAGGAAGGGGAGGACTTGAGCTTGGAGTAAAGGGTTTGGATTTAGAGGTGGGACTTGAGGATGCGTCCACTTGGAACGGAGGAAGAGGGGGTACCCCGTGCAGTTGTGTTTGAGGGTGGGCTGATGGATGAGCATCTCTCCATGGTAGCTTGTCCTTTGAGGTGGGAAATGAGACTGCTGAACCTAAAGTCCAAACGCACTGAACTTAAAGGTCCCAGTGGGGCCTGAAAGTGCGCCCAAGTGCCCCTGGTCTCCATCAGGATGGTTGTGTGACTTCTGCCAGTGGTGAGAGGGCGCCAGGACTTACTTCATTGACTAGGTCTGAGATCGGGCAGAAAGGCTGGGGCCAAAGGGTGGAAAACCCATGAGTGCCTGAAACAGCAGCCTTGGGTGACTGGGAAGGAAGCAGCTAGAGTGGGGGTATATTGGGAGGAGATCCAGGGGCCCAGGTGTGGGGACGAGCGTGAGATCAGGGAACGGTGGCTTCCACCCTCTGGACGTCTTCCACACACGGCCCAGCACCGAGGCCTCCCAGCGTCTCTCTTCTCTGCCCTCCGTAATTCTTCTGGCCACGTCCCGTCTAGTTCGCTCCCAGGACCCTGGACAGCGGCGGGTGCTGGACCGGGCCGCCCGGCAGCGCCGCATCAACAGGCAGCTTGAGGCCTTGGAGAATGACAACTTTCAGGACGACCCCCACGCCGGCCTCCCCCAGCTAGGCAAGCGGCTGCCCCAGTTTGATGATGATGCAGACACCGGTGAGGCGGGTGCAGGAGGCAGGGGGCTCCGGGGTCCGGGAGGCAAGGCTGCGGGAGGAGGAAGGAGCCTGTGCGGGTCAGGGCAAGGATGTCGGGGTGGGGCGTAGACAGTCAGGGGGCTCCTGTGGCTCCTTTGAGCCAAGCGCTCTGTGCCTCGGATTCCTTTCCCATGTGTAGAATAAAGAAGCTGGAGCAGAGGAGCTCTGAGGTCACTTCTAACTCAGGGTTTGCAGAGTGGAGAGGGAGGAAGGCTTGGGATGGAGTTGTGGGAGGCGGGGAAGGATGGTTGAGAGAGGCCGGCCTGGAGCTCGGTGGGCCCCCGAGCAGGGTGTGGACATGGGGGGCATCAGAGCACTGAGGCAGAGAAGCTGCCGTCTTCCTTGGCACTGGCCATGTCACTCAGTGCTCTTGACCTCTAGGGAAGAAAAAGAAGAAGACGCGAGGTGATCATTTTAAACTCCGCTTCCGTAAAAACTTCCAGGCCTTGCTGGAGGAGCAGGTGAGGGGAGCTGGCCGGGAGGACCCCGCGGGGCAGGCCTGCGCCTCCGAGGTCCCTGGGCGGGTGGAGCGGTCACCGACCCAGCCCGCCGCCCTTGTCTCTGCAGAACCTGAGTGTGGCCGAGGGCCCCAACTACCTGACAGCCTGTGCGGGACCCCCGTCCCGGCCCCAGCGCCCCTTCTGTGCTGTGTGTGGCTTCCCTTCCCCCTACACCTGCGTCAGCTGTGGCGCCCGGTACTGCACCGTGCGCTGTCTGGGCACCCACCAGGAGACCAGGTGAGGGGGGCCTCCCCCATCCCGGGTCCACACCCTCCCGCTCCTCCCTCCGATGGCCTGGACCCTCTCCTCATCCAGGGTTTCCTCTGCCTGCAGGTGCCTGAAGTGGACTGTGTGACCCCAGGCGTCCCTGGGGAGGAAGGCCTTCTGTGCATCACCGGCCTTGGAGAGGACATCACTGGAAGGGATGGCGCTCCCCCTGGGCCAGGAGGGGAGCCCAGGCCGTCCGACCTCCTGGCCTCCAGGGGAGACCAGCCTTTCTCCCAGGGGCTGCGGCAGGGCGGTGGGCCAAGCCCTCCGAGTGCTGTTGTAATAAAACTCTCATGTGAAGGAGAGCCTGCCCAGTTGGTCCTGTGGGTTTTGGGGGGGTAAGGCTGATGGGGAAGGTCCCCTGTCTCTCAGACTCACTGCTCTGTGTCTTTTGCTCCTGCCTGTCAGTCCCTCCTCCCACATCTGCCCCTCTGGGTCCCTGGAGATTCTGCTCCACTCAGCTGCCGCCCCCGTGCCTTTGCATTTCTCGACGGCTTCTTTATATCTCTTTTCTGGTTATTGATCTAGTTCTTTATTTTTTGGCTCCTTGTGTCTCTAGTTCCTCTGAGGTGTCCTTTGAGTACCGTGGGGTCCCAGCCCTGGTGACGGGGGAGGTGGAGTGAGGGCTGGGGCCGGGCGAAGAAGCCAGCCGTGTCTCGGTCTCTGATTTCTTCACCAGAGGGGAGAGTCCAGGCCCTTGTCCCTGGTGCTGCCCATCGGAGGGAGGACTTGTCCTCAGGAAACCTCTCTTACCATGGGCTGTGGCGTGTGCAATTATTAACAGAGAAAACCCAGAACTTTCCAGGAAGCGTCAGGGAGTTCACGGTCCAGAGGCCCCTGTTCTTGGTGGCCCTGATGCTGTAACCTTGTGGTACTAGAGTTTCTTACCCCCACGCCTTCTCTAAGTGGGGGTGCAAGCCGTGAGCTTGAAAGTGGCCTTGGAGTTGCTGTCTGAAGGCTCAGAACCTTGTTGCAACCTAGCAAAGCAGGTGCTTAGGAAATATCTGTTACACAGATTATTTCAGTAAGATAGGAATGAGGTCCAGCCAAGGTGGAGTCAGGGGCCTTCTTAGACGCTTCTCCCCACTTCGGGGAACTTCCTTGGGGCTGGACTTTCTTGCCAGGTGTTGCCCAGTGTGTTCCTGAGAAGGTACTTGCCCTTTCTTCTGGAGACTTGGGGTTGGGCAAGTGGTTTTGGGGACCACTTCGGGTTGAACGGTGGTGAGGACGGGGTGTGGAGACTACCCTCCATGTGGTGATTTTAGAAAAAATGGCTGTAAAATCTTTTTACAATCCTTCCATCAAAGGCAGCGGTTAGTCCCCTTCCCCTGGGAGCGGGGCAGGCTTATGCGTGCGCAGCTCAGGAGACGGGGGTAGAAGAGAGGCCATGTGATGTGGAAGGTTGGCGGTACAAGGCAGCGCGGCGTCTGCCTCCGCCTGGGGTGCTTGCTTTTTGGAACCCTCAGCTGCCACTGCAGAAATCCAACTGTCCCGAGCCGCTGTGCCCGGAGGAAGCTTGCGCACGGGCCCGGATGCATCAAACCTGGGACCATCCCATCCCAGGCTTCATCACAGGAGCGAAGATGCCTCCTCATGAGTCCACACCCCAGGCATCCAGCCCCTCAGCCGTCTGAGTCCTCATAGCCATGTCCTCAGCGTCCTGGAGCGGACACTGGCCGTCTCCGCTGTGTCCTGTCTGCCTTCCTGACCAACAGGATCCGTGTGTCCAGTGAAGTGGCTTATGCCTTTGAGCCTTGGGAGGGCTGGTTAGGGCGGCAGTGGTAGCTGGGCATCAGGCATCCAGTCTGCTGGCTGCTGGCTTTGGCCTAGATTAATTATCTTGCTCTTAGGAAGGGAACCCTTCCTGGATCCTAACCTTCCTATCTTCCTTTCCACCAGGAAGGGCACTCAAGAAAGAAAATAGAAGGACTTTCTTGGAGGTCCAGTGGTGCTTTCACTTCTGGGCCCCAAAGTTTGACCCCTCATTAGGGCACTAAGATCCCACAAGCTGCTCGGCGTGGCCAAAAAAAAAAAAAAAGAATATTTCCTGGCCCAGGGATTGAACCTGTATCTCTTGAGTTTCCTGCATTGGCAGGCAGATTTGTTACCACAGCGCCAGCTGGAAAGCTCACTGATTACTACTAATCGGGCTTCCCAGGTGGCTCAAATGGTAATGAACCTGCCTGCAGTGCACAAGACCCGGGTTCGAGAAGGAAATGGCAACCCACTCCAGTATTCTTGCCTGGAGAATCCCATGGACAGAAGAGCCTGGTGGGGTACAATCCATGGGGTTGCAAACAGACACAACTGAGCAACTAACACACACACCTACTACTGATGATTACTACTGCCTGCTAGCTCAGACAGGCCAGTGTGCCTCTCTGACTCTGTTACAGCCAGCTCTCAGAAACTGAGGATTAGACACTGGTCTGAGCCCTGCGTCTGGTGAGTAGTCAGTTGTTGACATCATTGCCCAAGGCCTAAAGCAGCGTGTCCTTGAGCTTTTTCGACTGCCTCAAAACCCCGAGGGTTCCTGGAGCAAGCAGCCTTAGCACCTTGCCCAGTACATGGTAACTAGCTGTCTGTGTGTCTGTCTGCCCCCAGCCTGTGAGTTCTCTGAGGGCAGGGGCCAGGTCTTGCTGCTGTCACTTCCAGCAAAGAAGAAAATCGTGTTAAAAAAAAAAAAAAAGTTGAATAGCCCTTTATAGCCATGCGACCCTGCATGATGCACAAAAAAACCAAAATGTAACCCTGTGATCCCACGAAGGCACGTGATAAAGCCTCGAACGTGAAGCCTGGCTCAGGCTGGTTTTCTTGAAAGGGGGAAGGGGCGAGAGGAGGCAGGTCAGCGTCATGTGGCCCAGGGCCTGCCCCGTAGGTTGCGACACTGAGGGCCTGCGTGAAAAATGCTTCCCCGTGCCCGTGCTTCTGTGCAGGCCCTTCCACGCGGACTCTGGACTTGGCCATCCACAAAGGGTATGGAAGCAGAGTAGGGGTGGGGGGCTGGGGCCAGGCCACAGAGCCGCCGTGCACGGCACAGCCAAGGGATGGGTGCCAGGCTAGGCCCTGCTCTCCCCTCCTACCCCTGGACGCCAGGCTTCTTTCTCTTGGCCTCAGGGTCTGACTCAAGTGGGTCCTGGCTCTGCTCAGTACTGGCCAGGCTTGTGCCGAGCGTGTCCCGTTGGCCACGTCGGAGCTGGAGCCTGTTCAGTGACACACCCCACCGAGGCACAGGCCTCCTGTGACCAGACCTCCAGTGCCTTTTTGGAAGTTATTGCACCATCCCTCAAAAATGGCCTTGCCCCAGGCCTGGCCGACCTGACACCCTTTCCAAGGGCTTGTCAGTTTCTGATACCCACTCTCAGGTCCAGGTAAAGAAACTCCAGACCAACCATCTCCTCCTGGTGCAGCTGTGAGAAAGGTCCAGAGTAAAGGGCGGGGCTTGTTATCAGTCTGGCCAGAGGGCATCTCCTCTATTCCACTTCTTATCTGCTCTTAATCGCTCTTATCAAGAGTTGGGAAGTGCTACACTCTAGAAAGCACTGACAACGCCTCTCCTCTGCTGGATGGGACAGTCCAAAGGCGGTGAACAGGTCAGGTGACAGTCTGGGGGCCTGGAACCGAGGTGACCCTGGGTGCTGCCTCAGCCACCCCTTGCTGGGCAGCTGCCTCAGGACACCTTTAACCCCTGAACAGTTTACAATACAAATTTATTTATGCATGTATTTATACAGACTACAAACACTCGGGGACACCTCCACCCCCTTAAAGGCCCAGAACCCAGAAGGTTAAAAGGGCTCCAGCCTCAGAGGCCAGCGATGTTCTCAGGAGGCGGGTTCTTGGCCTGAAGGGATCCAGAGGACCAGAGAGAAGAGGCGTGACCAGGGCGGAGCTCCGACGGGGAAGGCGGGGCCTGAGGCCAGAGCCGGGCGTGGCTTCCAGGGCGCGGGGCGGAGCCTGAAGTGTGACTTAGCGCAGAGCTTGATACCTGGAGCGGGTCCGCGCCTGCAGTCCCGAGATTCCGGGAACCCCTTTCCACTGGGGAAAGTGGGAATGGAATGGGTCCACAGGCCTGGCCTCCTACACGTAGGCATTCTTTCCGTACTTGCCAAAGCTGCTGTCGCCCTCATCCGAGGCCGTGGCCGGCGGGCGGGCGGCGAGGCTGGCGGCCGGCATCACTGGGGCCTTGTAGGGAAGCCGGACGCTGGTGAGAGAAAGACCCTAGATTAGAGGGAAGTGTGGCCCTCGCCCCGCTCTCTGCCCCAACAGCGCCTCCTCCTTTACCCGGCGGCGGTGTCCCCGTTCCGAGAGCAGCAGCAATTGGAGAAGAGGCAGATGCCGCCCAGGATGGCGAGCAGGCAGGCGCTCCAGCCCAGGTAGAGGGCCGGGCCCAGCTCGTACCTGGAGACAAGGGCGGTGAGCAGATGGCGCTCATTTGGGGGTCGCGTCGAGACCCACCCACTGTCCCCCACACTCACTTGGTTCCGGCATACAAGGGGTCGAAGAAGTCCCGGGTGATGTTGAAGGCATACCAGGAGACGGCCACCATCCCGGAGACGCCTGCAGGGGAGGGCCAGGAGAACCGAGCTAGTGAACTAGGTGGAGGAAAGGGGCGGCTCAGGGAAAGCAGAGGGCGTGGCGTCCAAGAGCAGGTTGCACTGGGTCCATTCATTTCTCATCCCCAGCTTCTGACTCTTCTGTTTGCTAGGTCAGCGGCAGGCTGCTCCATCCAGCACCCAGGACCCACCGCGGCCCCCCTGTCTTGTCTACTCTCCCGCTCTGCTCCTCAGCCCCTCTTCTCCCTCTTCACCCCAGACCCGCCGTGTCCTTCCTGCCTCTAGAGCCTGGAGCACAGTTTCCGCCCCAGAAGTGGGCTCACCAGCTCCTACCCATCCTCAAAAGTCCCAGCGGTCTTCCCCGATCAGCCCTGCCTGCCTTGACACCCCTTTCCTGGGCCTCCCAGAGCCCTCAGCACGGTGCCAGCTCTTCACCACTCGGTGCATGAGGGCCTGAAGCCAGCCGGGCCGCTGGACTACAGGCCCAGCCTGGCCTTCCCCAGGGAGGCGTGTCTTCTGGTGAGCCACTGGGCCTCTCTGAGCCTGTTTTGCACATCTGGAGAACAGAACAAAACCTGCCTGGCCTCACAGGCGTCTTCTGAGGGACTGTGTGCAGAAATGCTTTGCAAACTGAAAAGAGATGGTGAGTCTTGTGGTACCGTCATTGTGTACAGTGATTGCACGTGTGTATGTGTGTGCACATGCGTGTGCGTCCTAACTCTGGTCTTCCCAGCCAGACTGTGAGCTCTGGAGGGCTGACCCTCTTGCCTACACCTCGCTCATGCCTGCCTCCTAGTGTGGGTGCGAGAAACATTGCTGATGGACTGATTTGTAGCCAAGGGATCTGGGGAGCAGGCGTGAGGGCGGGGTGAGCAGGGATAGAGGGCAGGTGTCCATGCAAAGGGGAAGGCGGAGGCAACCTGGGGATCTGGGCCGAGGGCCCCCCGACCCCGACCTCAGCACCACCCCACTCCCAAGGCGGCACAGGCCCACTCACCCCTTTCCCCCAATTACCAGCCAGTATGTGCAGGGCTCCCGCGGCGGCCGCCAGTCTGGCTTTCCTAGAGAGCTCCAGGCCCCCGATGTTCGTGCAGCGCAGCCCCACCATGCCTAGCAAGAGGCCCAGGAAGCCCAGGAGGATGGCGGTGATCATGAGCGCCCGGCAGGCCTGGACGTACCCTGGGGAGGCAGGGCGCAGCCATGGGTCCCCGCCGTCTGCACTCCAGTCTAGGACTGAGTCAGCCCCTAATAGAACCTGCTTGGGGTCCCTAAGAGCCCTCAAGTCCTCTCCTTCCCCTTTGAGTCCCATCCAACCTGAGGGCTCAGGTGGAGAAGTCACACTTGCTTCTATCCCAGGAGCTCACCTCCGTGCCTCTTGACCCTCACCCTTTACAAGGCTTCTGCTTGGCCAATAATGCTTTGTCCTGGGGGCCATTCTCTGCACTGCAGGGTTTTTTTTTTTTTTTTTTTTTTTTTTTAATTTTTGGCTGTACCACTTGGCTTGCAGGATCTTAGTTCCCCAATCAGGGATCAAACGTGTGCTGCCTGCAGTGGAAGCATGGAATCTGAACCATTGGGTCACCAGGAAAGCCCTTGCATTGCAGGTTGTTGAGCAGCATCTTTGGCCTCTGCGCACTAGTGTCAGTAGCAAACAGGACAATCAAAATCTCTAGACATCCTCAAAAAATCGCCCCTAGTTGAGAACCACCACGCTCTGCTGGGTATTACAGACACTGCGCTCCCCTCCCCTCCATCTGCTGGGTCCCCTTTGGTGCCCAACAGAGTGCCTGACTTCCCAGGTGGCGCCACTGGTCAACAACCCACCTGCCAATGCAGGAGACGTGAGATTCGGGTTGGGTCCGGGAGATCCCCTGGAGAAGGGCATAGCAACCCACTCCAGCATTCTTGTCTGGAGAATCCCATGGACAGAGGAGCCTGGCGGCCTACAGTCCATAGGGTCACAGAGTCAGACACGACTGAATTGACTTAGTATCCACACAGTGCCTGACATCCTGAACGGAGCCTCTTCCTGGAATGACCAATAGGGGGCAGCAGTGGCCTCTGGGTCACTGGGTGAAGGGCAGCTTCTGATCAGGAAGGTGGGCCTAGGATCAGTCTAGAGCACACGCTTTCAGTGCCGCGGCCGCCAGTCTGAGAGAGCTCCAGGCCCCCGATGTTCGTGCAGCGCAGCCCCACCATGCCTAGGAAGAGGCCCAGGAAGCCCAGGAGGATGGCGGTGATCATGAGCGCCCGGCAGGCCTGGACGTACCCTGGGGAGGCAGGGCGCAGCCATGGGTCCCCGCCATCTGCACTCCAGTCTAGGACTGAGTCAGCCCCTAATAGAACCTGCTTGGGGTCCCTAAGAGCCCTCAAGTCCTCTCCTTCCCCTTTGAGTCCCATCCAACCTGAGGGCTCAGGTGGAGAAGTCACACTTGCTTCTATCCCAGGAGCTCACCTCCGTGCCTCTTGACCCTCACCCTTTACAAGGCTTCTGCTTGGCCAATAATGCTTTGTCCTGGGGGCCATTCTCTGCACTGCAGGGTTTTTTTTTTTTTTTTTTTTTTTTTTAATTTTTGGCTGTACCACTTGGCTTGCAGGATCTTAGTTCCCCAATCAGGGATCAAACGTGTGCTGCCTGCAGTGGAAGCATGGAATCTGAACCATTGGGTCACCAGGAAAGCCCTTGCATTGCAGGTTGTTGAGCAGCATCTTTGGCCTCTGCGCACTAGTGTCAGTAGCAAACAGGACAATCAAAATCTCTAGACATCCTCAAAAAATCGCCCCTAGTTGAGAACCACCACGCTCTGCTGGGTATTACAGACACTGCGCTCCCCTCCCCTCCATCTGCTGGGTCCCCTTTGGTGCCCAACAGAGTGCCTGACTTCCCAGGTGGCGCCACTGGTCAACAACCCACCTGCCAATGCAGGAGACGTGAGATTCGGGTTGGGTCCGGGAGATCCCCTGGAGAAGGGCATAGCAACCCACTCCAGCATTCTTGTCTGGAGAATCCCATGGACAGAGGAGCCTGGCGGCCTACAGTCCATAGGGTCACAGAGTCAGACACGACTGAATTGACTTAGTATCCACACAGTGCCTGACATCCTGAACGGAGCCTCTTCCTGGAATGACCAATAGGGGGCAGCAGTGGCCTCTGGGTCACTGGGTGAAGGGCAGCTTCTGATCAGGAAGGTGGGCCTAGGATCAGTCTAGAGCACACGCTTTCAGTGCCTGTCTCTCCTTTTTCAAACCAGCAGGAAACGGCTGCTCCCCTTCTGGCCCCCTTCCTCCTCCTCTGTCTTCGATAGTTGCCAAGCATTCCTAAGGACCTTGCACCCCTTCCCTGGGTGGGGCAGTGCCACCCGTGTTGAAGGGGAAAGGCAGGGCCCCTGCCAGGAAGATGAGAAGTGGCCCAGAGTTGGGGGGCAGGGAGGAGGAGCAAAGTTCCTGGAGCATTTTCTGATTCCCAGCCACTTCCTCTGGAGCTCCCCCAGCCTCTCCCCCTACTTATCATCCATCCACCCACCCACCCATCCCCACCTGGGCAGGTCAGTTGGCACCTGAGACAGGACTCCAGCCCTCCTACCACTTGGGTGGCTCAGGGCAGGTCATGGTGTGGTTTTCTGCTTCTGGAAGACGAGGTTGCTAACACTACCGACCGCGGGGCCGTGCAACCTCAAGCCAGGCAGCTGCGTGCTCTCTGCCCTCCCCCTCAGCTCTCCACCTTTCACTGGCTTCGGTGTGCACTCCCGGGAGGTTTCTAGCAGCCGTCCAAGCGGGGCCCCTCCTCACACTGCAGTGTGCTTGGCGGGTAAGTTCGGTGGGGTTGGCCAGGGCTGCCGAGCAGCTGCAGCCAATGTCCCTTCTGGTCACCCAGCATTCTGGTGTCTGACCCAGACTGTGCGCAGCTTTTAGAGAGGGGTTCTTTGGTGGTGGTGGGGGGGAGGGGGCAGGGAGGGTCCTGGATGGGATGAGAGCATAAAGCCCCTGCATCTGCCTCAGGACATCCTGGGAATAGCGGGGGCAAGAGAGACCCATCCAGACTCCCTACCGGCCCCAGCATCTCTGACGTTCAGGGAGGTGATTTCGTGGTATGCTGGCCTCAGCTCCTCCCGGGCCCGTGCAGCGGGGCCCCTGAAAGAGTGCGATGGCACCCGCAGCACCCAGTGAGGGCGCGGGAGCCGCGCTGCATCGAGTGCCTGGTCATCCCCTCGCAGCCTGGCAAAGGGCCGACTGAAGGACTCCCGGGGGGAATGACAGGCTCCAGCCACTAGGGAGGACCTTTGGGGGCCCAAAGAGCTGTAGGCTCAGCCCACCCAGACCCTCAAAATCACGCCGGCCCAGAAACGGCTGCTCCCTTCTGGCCCCTTCCTCCTCCTCTGTCTTCGATAGTTGCCAAGCATTCCTAAGGACCTTGCACCCCTTCCCTGGGTGGGGCAGTGCCACCCGTGTTGAAGGGGAAAGGCAGGGCCCCTGCCAGGAAGATGAGAAGTGGCCCAGAGTTGGGGGGCAGGGAGGAGGAGCAAAGTTCCTGGAGCATTTTCTGATTCCCAGCCACTTCCTCTGGAGCTCCCCCAGCCTCTCCCCCTACTTATCATCCATCCACCCACCCACCCATCCCCACCTGGGCAGGTCAGTTGGCACCTGAGACAGGACTCCAGCCCTCCTACCACTTGGGTGGCTCAGGGCAGGTCATGGTGTGGTTTTCTGCTTCTGGAAGACGAGGTTGCTAACACTACCGACCGCGGGGCCGTGCAACCTCAAGCCAGGCAGCTGCGTGCTCTCTGCCCTCCCCCTCAGCTCTCCACCTTTCACTGGCTTCGGTGTGCACTCCCGGGAGGTTTCTAGCAGCCGTCCAAGCGGGGCCCCTCCTCACACTGCAGTGTGCTTGGCGGGTAAGTTCGGTGGGGTTGGCCAGGGCTGCCGAGCAGCTGCAGCCAATGTCCCTTCTGGTCACCCAGCATTCTGGTGTCTGACCCAGACTGTGCGCAGCTTTTAGAGAGGGGTTCTTTGGTGGTGGTGGGGGGGAGGGGGCAGGGAGGGTCCTGGATGGGATGAGAGCATAAAGCCCCTGCATCTGCCTCAGGACATCCTGGGAATAGCGGGGGCAAGAGAGACCCATCCAGACTCCCTACCGGCCCCAGCATCTCTGACGTTCAGGGAGGTGATTTCGTGGTATGCTGGCCTCAGCTCCTCCCGGGCCCGTGCAGCGGGGCCCCTGAAAGAGTGCGATGGCACCCGCAGCACCCAGTGAGGGCGCGGGAGCCGCGCTGCATCGAGTGCCTGGTCATCCCCTCGCAGCCTGGCAAAGGGCCGACTGAAGGACTCCCGGGGGGAATGACAGGCTCCAGCCACTAGGGAGGACCTTTGGGGGCCCAAAGAGCTGTAGGCTCAGCCCACCCAGACCCTCAAAATACACGCCGCCCCAGGAGCCCCAGACACATCCACACACACACACCCCCGTTTATAGTGGATCCCGAGACATACAAGAAGACTCCATTTCAAACAGTTCTTTAGAGCGCACCTTCGCGGGGAGACCAATGCCCCATGGGAAGCTTGGTGAAACTATTTACACTTCTAAGTATCTCAGCCCCCAGGAATCCAAGACGGGGTTTTCTTTCCACTCCACGAGCCCCAGGGCTCTCACCCCGAGACTCAGTGCTGAGTTGGAGCCTATGGAGATGCTAACCTTGCGCTAGCATCCTGCACACTTCATCTCCTATGATCTTCATGACCTCCCGGGGAACCCGTGTTGCTGTGGCTGCTGAGCCGCTTTAGCCATGTCCGACTCTGTGTGACTCCGTGGACTGTGGCCCGCCAGGCGCCTCTGTCCATGGGAGTCTCCAGGCAAGAGCACCGGAGGGAGTTGCCATGCCCTCCTCCAGGGGATCTTCCCAACTCAGAGATCAAACCCAGATGGTCTCTATTGCAG
The DNA here is from genome assembly GCA_022376925.1 of Tragulus kanchil. Classification (NCBI taxonomy): domain Eukaryota; kingdom Metazoa; phylum Chordata; class Mammalia; order Artiodactyla; family Tragulidae; genus Tragulus; species Tragulus kanchil. The sequence goes on along the minus strand of JAIOJX010000002.1, from coordinate 151,912,057 downwards.
GCAGATTCCTTACCGCTGAGCTACCAGGGAAGCCCTGAGCCAGTGCTATTCTGACCCAGAGTCTACAGATGGGTCAAAGGAAGCTCATTTTATTTCCTGCCTGCAGCACAGAGCAGGTCAGCAGCAGGTGCCGAAGCCGACGCTGGTCCCGGTGCCCACACTTGCAGCCACAAAGACAATGGGTCACGTCAGAGCAGGGGGCCGCGGGTGGCCAGGCTTCTGCCGCAGGTCCAGGCAGAGAGATGCCCCCCACCCTCCAGCACTCCTGGCTGCAGGAGCTCAGGTCTCCTCACTGCCTCGGGCTTCCCTCGTCCCTATGGTGCCCCAGGTCCCGCCACAGGCAGCACCCGCCCCCGCTGCCCGGGTCGCTCCAGCCTCCCGCCTCCCTCTGCCCCCCTCAGCTCTCCCCAGCCCCTACCAGAGAGGGCCAGCATGGACGGGAAATCCCAGCAGTTGTGGACTCCCATGGAGTCGGTGGCACAGCTGTACCAGAGGTTCTCGAAGATGGTGTTGGTGGTGATGACATTCCCGTGCACAGTGGACACTCGCCAGCTGCTGTGTGCCAGGGTCACCCCCAGCATCAGCAGCCCCAGGGCTGCAAGGAAGAAGCCGAAGATCTCCACGGCCACAGGCATGGTTGGACACAGGCCCCAAGGGGAGCCTGGGGCCCCGAGACGGGGAGGGGCAGAGCCCCAGGGGACCCTGAAGGGACTTTGGCTATGGAGGGCGGTTCAGACGGACTGGGGAGAGAGAGGGAGGCAGGCTGCTGCCTCCACCTCGGCCCAGGTCCTCTCCGGTCTGTTCTCTCCGCTTGCCTGCAGGTCGGTCCGAGGGATGAGCCAAGAGCGCACGGCAGCTGTTGATGAGGAGACGGAGGGAATAAACCAAACGGGCCAAAAGTCCACCCCCTCCCCCTGGCCTCTGGGCCGCCCTGGGCTCCCCGCCCCAGGAGGGTGTGGGGAGAGGACTTACCGGGGAGGGACTAACGGACAGACGCCGCCAAGGAGGGGCTCCCATGGGAGGCGCTGGGAGCCAAGGGGAAGCGTCCGCTTGTGACTCGGCTCTCGTCGGGGGCCAGAGAATGGAGTGAGAGGGGCAAGGGAAGATCGAGTGGCTGAGAGACACGGGGGTCAAACACAAGAAGGTGCCCCCTGCACCTTTCAGTGGGGACAGATCAAGTAGGGCGAGTGACCCTTTCTCAATCTTGGTGAGAACAATTCAAGAAACTCAAAGACATCAGGGTTGCTCTCCTAGGAAGATTAAGGTTGAATGAGGGAATGGGGTATGTGGGGCTATCCATGGCTCTGAAACTAGGTCCCATCATTCACCAAAGCGACGTGGGCATGAAGGTTGAACCCCTGGGCTCATTTCTGTTTCCACGGACTGGAACTATTACTCCTCACTTCGCAGGTTATGCTAAGAGTCCTGACCATCAAAGCTCCCTATGAGGGCTTCCCTGGTGGTCCAGTGGATAAGGACACCGCCTTGCAGTGCAAGGGGCGTCGGTTCAATTCCTGGCCTGGGAAGATCCCACGTGCCGCGGAGTGGCTGGACTGATGTGTCCAATTACTGAGCCGGAGCTCTGGAGCGCATGCGGCCAGAGCCGGTGCTCTGCGACGAGAGGCCACTGCAATGGGAGGCCCACACGGGCCAAAATAACAAAGATGGATGAAAATAGATAAATGAAAGACCAATAGAAGTGGCCCACTCGCCCCTCTCCCTCCCTCCCCACCAAAAAAAAAAAAGTTCCCTACAAGGATGAATTGCTCAGAACTCAGTGAATGCCCTGGGTGCCTAAGGCCCAGGGTGAGGCCACCAGCAGGTTGTTTTCCTCCAAACTTCAACTTTGTGAACTTGAATTTCCCCCCCTTGTCTGATTGATCTTTGACTTTCGGCAAAAAGCTTGATCTTGCTGCCAAAGGGCCCTGAGTGGGATAAATCACAAGCCCAGGACGTAATCCTCTGATAATCTAAGCAGCTCAGAGTTATCAGAACTGTCACCAGCGCCACTAATGATGACAGATTGGAAACCTCTGGGTCCCCACCCCAAGCCAACGCTGAGCACCTGTCCTGGTGGAGATGGTCTCCTTTCCCACCCCGAGGCCACAGCCGGGACAGCTCCGGTTCTCTTCTGGCGAGTATGGCGGGGGCCCATCCTCCAGCCAGGCAGCCCCAGGGGACATCACTGTGCTGAGGTGGAACCCCCATCCCACCCTCCCTGTGCCAGGCTCCCACGGATGCCTACTCCCCCAGCGAGGCAGAGGAACGAGAGGTATGAGGTGAAGCAAGACGGGCCCAGGCTGAGCCTGGCACCAGCCGACGGCTATGCGGCCAAGTGGGCTGGGTGGGGACTGGGTCCCGACCTTCCTTCTGCAACTGGGAGGTTCTGGGCTCCTGCCCTCTTCCACGCCCTCTGCCTATTCTGTGCCCAATGCCCATTTCCTTCCCCCACCCTTAAGGAGAGGGATGGGGAGGAGGAAGGGGAGGACGCAGGAGAACAAAGTGAGGGAAGGGCGGAGGTTTTGGAGGAAACCGAGTGGAGGCCTCTCTGGTGTGGAAAACTCCACGCACTGAGAGGCAGCTGAGTGGGTCAGAGGAGACAGGAGACATAAATTTTCTTGCCCGGCCCTCCAGCTCTGCCCTTCCCGCCTCTGGTCACTGTTTTTCTCAGGATTCTAAGGCCATGCAAAGGCCACATCCCTGTGTCGCCTGCCGTGGCTCAAGGACATAGCTGAGGGTGGGGGGAGGAAGGAAGGGTGTGCAGTTTGGGCAGCCTGGTGGACAAAGGGGAAGCCCACAGCAGCCTGGGGGTTGGAGCAACGGGGCGCCGCTCCTGGGCCCAACCGAGCCCACCCACTCCACACGGAGAGGGCCCCAGCCCAAACCCAATTTTATTTACACTCATGATTTGGGGCTAGGACAGGTCTCGGGGACTAGGCACAGAGGTCTCGAATTTCCCTTGTCTGATTGCTTGACTTTCGGCAAAAAGCTTGATCTTGCTGCCAAAGGGCCCTGAGTGGGATAAATCACAAGCCCAGGACGTAATCCTCTGATAATCTAAGCAGCTCAGAGTTATCAGAACTGTCACCAGCGCCACTAATGATGACAGATTGGAAACCTCTGGGTCCCCACCCCAAGCCAACGCTGAGCACCTGTCCTGGTGGAGATGGTCTCCTTTCCCACCCCGAGGCCACAGCCGGGACAGCTCCGGTTCTCTTCTGGCGAGTATGGCGGGGGCCCATCCTCCAGCCAGGCAGCCCCAGGGGACATCACTGTGCTGAGGTGGAACCCCCATCCCACCCTCCCTGTGCCAGGCTCCCACGGATGCCTACTCCCCCAGCGAGGCAGAGGAACGAGAGGTATGAGGTGAAGCAAGACGGGCCCAGGCTGAGCCTGGCACCAGCCGACGGCTATGCGGCCAAGTGGGCTGGGTGGGGACTGGGTCCCACCTTCCTTCTGCAACTGGGAGGTTCTGGGCTCCTGCCCTCTTCCACGCCCTCTGCCTATTCTGTGCCCAATGCCCATTTCCTTCCCCCACCCTTAAGGAGAGGGATGGGGAGGAGGAAGGGGAGGACGCAGGAGAACAAAGTGAGGGAAGGGCGGAGGTTTTGGAGGAAACCGAGTGGAGGCCTCTCTGGTGTGGAAAACTCCACGCACTGAGAGGCAGCTGAGTGGGTCAGAGGAGACAGGAGACATAAATTTTCTTGCCCGGCCCTCCAGCTCTGCCCTTCCCGCCTCTGGTCACTGTTTTTCTCAGGATTCTAAGGCCATGCAAAGGCCACATCCCTGTGTCGCCTGCCGTGGCTCAAGGACATAGCTGAGGGTGGGGGGAGGAAGGAAGGGTGTGCAGTTTGGGCAGCCTGGTGGACAAAGGGGAAGCCCACAGCAGCCTGGGGGTTGGAGCAACGGGGCGCCGCTCCTGGGCCCAACCGAGCCCACCCACTCCACACGGAGAGGGGCCCCAGCCCAAACCCAATTTTATTTACACTCATGATTTGGGGCTAGGGGACAGGTCTCGGGGGACAGGAGGTGGAGGCCACAGAGGTCAGTGACAGGGTGCAGGAGAAGAAAGGGACGGCGAGGGGGTGGGCCTCTCTTTGTGTGTCCTCCACAGGCTCTCACATGTCCGCGGGCAGAGGGATGCCGTCGCCTTCAGGATTTGGACTTGGACACAGCAAGTCCGATGAGTCCGGCCAGTCCCGCCACGCCCAGGGCCATGCCTCCAACGATGGCCATGCCCACGAGTCCATCTGGGGAGAGGAAGGGGGAGACTGTCACGAGTGCAACCCCAGTCCCTGGGCGACTCCCGCCACCCCCTCGCTGCCCGCTGCCCCTCAGCAGCAAGTGCGCCTTTCCCCCCGCTGCAGGCAGGGGTGAGGGACCCCGAAGGCCGGACAAAGCGCGGCCTGGGGAGGAGCTGCTTGGAGGGCGTCCTCTGGAGAGACCAGAGGGCCCTGGCACGGGGGAGAGAAGAGAGTTCAACAGAGCTGAGAGGGACCTGGGGATGCTGGGGTCCAGGGAGACGCGAGGGCCGGGAGCGCGGGGCGGGGACGGGGCGGGCGGCCTTCACCTTTCTTCATGGCCTTGTCAATGAGCCGCTCCAGCTCTCTGGCCTGGTTGTTCTGCGGCTCGGTCTGCAGCAGCCCTCGCACATACTTCAGGGCCTTTTCATACTCCTGCGCTCGGGGGAAACAGCACGTGCCCCTCAGAATTCCTTCCCTCCTCCTGCCCGTGTGAGGGGCCTTCCCTCCGCTGGCCCTGGGGCTCCTCCCGCTCCCTCCCCTCCCTCGCTCCAGCCCCACCCAGGGGAGTAGAGTCCACAAACCACCCCAACTGCGTGGGGTGATAAGGCTGCACCCGCTGCTGACATCACCTTGCTCCCACGCCTTCGGCACCCGGACCCCCCGTCTCTCATCCTCCCTCGGCGGCTTGACCTGCTCTCACCTCACACCTCTGTCCCCAACACCACCCCTGCCCACTGCCCTCTCTGGCCCCCTGGAGGGCCCAGGTTCCACCCTGGAGGGGAGCCGAGAGGGAGCTGGGCTCGGCCTCACCTTGAGCCGGTAGTTCCCCACGGCCAGGTAGAAGACGTAGTCCCGCTGCTCATCTTTGCTCCCCTTGGGCAGCAGCTCTAGGGGGTGGGAGGAAGAGGATGAAAACCCTTCCTCTCCTCATGCCTGTGGCCCAGACACCCCTCCACCCTGACCTCATCGTCCTGGGCCTCCAGGTCAGCTCCGGTCACTCGGGGCTTCCCGGCCAGAGCAGAGGGCAGCATGAACCCTGGCTGCCCAGCCATCAGCACCCCAGTATCAACACCCCAGTCCGCTCTGGTGCATCCAAGGGAACTGGAAGCCAATCAAGGCGCCGGACCAGCCAAAGGCCCCTCTACTCAGCTGTGGCATCTGCTGTGGCTTTTAACTCCAGGTGCCTGCTGCCCAGATGAGTGTTCAGCATAAGCTCGCACTCCTCCTCCCTTTAAAAAGGCAGCTCCAGAGGCGCCTTCAGCTAACCTTCCCTGAAAGGTCCCACCTGTCTTGCCACATTCAAGACTTCCCAGAAGGCTGTGTGTTCAGTTGTACTCTGGGCACGACAGTCTGTTGCTAAGGCTTCTGCAGGGGTGTCTACTGCTTCCCCAGTGCCTGTCTTCTCAGCTAGACGGGCAGGCGGAGCGCCCTCTTCTACCGCTGTGCCCTATGTCTCAGGGGAACCGAGAATCACAGAAGGAGGCTGAGAGGATGTGCCTGCAGGAAGACTCTTCCTTTTATGGACTTATAATAGCCATCCCTGGCTAGTCTAGTGACTCCGTCTACACCATTACTTGACCAAGAGAAAGGGGGTGCACAGAGAAATTTAAGGGTCAAGTATTTTGCCCTTTCGGGTGACCCATCTGAAACCAACAGGAAACAGGATTCTGGTCAAAAGAGCACCCTCTGCTCACAGCTTTTGGGGACCATCTTCTGGACTT